>CM046454.1:25464167-26067322 GCA_025506515.1 Flaveria trinervia | reverse complement strand
GGTCTTCAGCACTTGATCTTCAGCTGTTGAAGTCTTCAGCACTTGTCAAACTACTGATGAGGCTTTCAGCAGTTGTTGTGATACCATGTGGGACTTAGAGGTTTTCTGATCTTGGCTCATTGGTTCTTTTGGTCCAACATCAGTAGTTTGACAAGTGCTGAAGACTTCAACAGCTGAGATCAAGTGCTGAAGACCTCAACAGCTGAAGAACCAAAGTGCTGAAGTACAACAGCTGAAGAACACAAGTGCTGAAGCTGAAAGACCAAAGTACTGAAGTACAACAGCTGAAGAGTTTACAAGTGCTGAAGATCACAACTGATGTACAAGGTCTGAAGGCAAAGACTGAAGGCATCAGCTGATGATATCTACTGAAGTCATCAGCTGATGAAACACCTGAAGGTCAAAGTCTGAAGATCAAGTACTGAAGCCTCAGTATTTGTCACAAATGCTGAAGAGTACTTCTTCAGTAGTTGTGATATCAGTAGTTTTATTTTTATGTTTCAGTAGTTTTATGTTTCAGTAGTTTTGTAAAACGACGAAGAGCTTGTTCTTCAGTCGTTGTAGTTTCAGTAGTTTTCTATATTTGTACTTAACACGCTGATATGTTCTCAGTAGTTGTGAACATTTCAGTAGTTTGTTAAGAATTAGTTATTTTTGTATTAGATCTGCCAGTTGTCACTTTCCGTGATAACAGCAGTGATTGTTGCACTCTATATAAGGAGTGACAACTTATTGTAACATGAATGAATGGAATGAATGAATGATTTGATAGAAATATTCTACATCTATAACATTCCTTGAAATCAGGAATATATATTCTCTCCCTATAACCGTATGCGATCTTAATGCTTACAAGTATCGATTGCTTGCTACAATTTGTCTAATTCAAGTTTGTATTCCGCTGCTTTGTATCCTAATACATCAAATGTGTGATCGCTGATCCTGTCAAATGGTATCAGAGCAGGTTAATCATTGATCGATCTAATAATTGATCATTGAAACTGCTATTCAAGATCTAAGTTTGATTGAATTAGCTTTTGTTTTTATAAGAAACGGTTATAGAGATTGAATTTTCTGTATTTCTGCTCATTCATCCTGAGATCTTTTCTTGGTTCTCATTGAGTTTGTTGTGGTCTGTCTAAAACTTTTAAAAGCTTGAACTAAATTGTTTTTGAACTGAAAATGACTACTCCTTCCAATGATCCTCACAATACTGGTTCCTCAATCAAGCCACCTATGCTGGTTAGGAATGAGTATAACATATGGCAAAGACGTATGCTCCATCACCTGTCTGTTAACAGCGTAGGTGTTGGACATCAGTGGTACATGGTCCACACAAGCCTATGGTGAATAACCCGGAAACCAATCAAATGGTTCCGAAGAGGAGGGAGCAATACTCAGATGAGGATAAGAAGTTGCTTGAAATTGATGCAAAAGCCCATGGAATTCTGGCCATGGCACTGCCCAATGAAATCTATTCTGGGCTAATGCATCATGAAACTGCCCATGACCTCTGGAATGCCTTGAAAGAACAATTTGGAGGAACAGATGAGGTCTTGGCAAATAATAGAGAAATTCTTGCCCAACAATATGAGACATTCTCTCATAGAAAGGGTGAGACACTGACTCAACAATATGAGCGGTTCTCTTGTTTGATCTCTGAACTAAAAATGGTCAAACTTGAATACACCAATATTCAGATGAATAACAGATTTCTCAGATCACTGCCTTAGAGATGGGACACATATACTATTGTCCTACGCTCCAGTGCAAGTTTGGACAAACTATCTCTCACCCAACTCCATGGGAAACTGCTCACTTTTGAGAGAGATAGAACAAAAGAGAAAGCTGTCTTCATCTGGAAAGCTCATCGAAGACTTTGTACAAGGCAACACTGCCTTGGTGGGTCATGAGTCAGAATATGCTTCATCTGAATGCCAGTATGATGAGCATATTAATTTCTCTTCAAGCACTTCTGATTCTGCATTTGTGAGTATTGATGGTCAGTTTACTGGGTGTAATAATGACAATCTATGTTTCATTATGGATGATCTCAAGGGGATTGCTGATGATGACTTAGAAGAGATGGATATTTTGAGCCAAATGGCCTTGATAAATATCAGATCTCAGAAGTTCTACAAAAGAACTGGAAGAAAATTCCCAGGACTCTCTGGCAAAACCAAAGTTGGTTTTGACAAGAGCAAGTTGAGGTGTCACAAATGCCAAAGGAAAAGTTCAACTTCCGAAGACAGAACTCTACTTCTGAAGACAAATGCATACTTCCGAAGTTCAAGACTTAGAAGAATAAAGTAAAGACCACTTCCGAAGTATGATGAATAGGAGAAGTCTCCAAGTCTTGGAAGAAGCAGCCTCTTCCGAAGTATAAAGTGGCTTCAGAAGTACTTACTCTTCTGAAGCCATTTAACCTTCGGAAGACACTGCTATAACCAGTGGACACAAGTATGGTCTCTGACACTCCGCTGCAAACTTCTGATACAGCATGGCTTCTTCCTAAAGAACCATGTTGTTGACCATACTTTATTCCATTGTTTACCTTTTCATGATAGTACAGTTTCCATCTTTAGTTAGTGACAAAAGGTAAGTTGGGGACATGTCCTGACTACCAAATCTCAGATAAGACTTTATCTGAGATACCTTAACTATAGTCTTGTAGTATAGGCTTTAGCTAAAGGATCCCAACTGTTATCAAAGTATATCCAGCTGTAGAGTATTATATATAGGTTCTCCTTGTAACTCATAGTAGTAGATTATCATCTGCTTGTAAGAGTCTTTGTATCTTGAGTTGAGAATCAATATATAAAAGTATCTTGAAATTATCTTTCTGTGTTCTTAGTTACTTTTCATATTGTGATCAACTCTTATTGATTCTTACCCAAGTGTGATTCTAGGTGAGTTTGAGAGAAAACATTTGTGTTTAAGTGACAAACACCGATCCTGTAATTGGTATCAGAGCATCTCAAGCTCTTGATTGCATGATCTAATCATCCAAATCAACCTGTTTTCACTCCTCCCTACCACCCACTCACTTAAATGGCCCTCAACAAATCTGAAGTAGAAAGGGGACGATAACCAAAGCACCAATCATCACCCCTGAAAACTTCAGGTCTTGGAGTAGAAGAATGGAAGGCTTCATTAGATACCATGACATCAAAATGTGGAACTCTATTGTCAATGGACCGTACAAGCCAAAGGTGGCTTCACCTTGTGGAAACGGTGCCATGATAGAAAAGGCTGTCGAGGACTATTCTGATGAAGACAGAAAGAAGATGGACATCGATAGAAATGCTATGACTATTCTCATGACTGCAATACCGAACTCTCTTTATGGTGGGGTTCGAGCATTGCAAGACTGCCAAAGAATTGTTTGATGCACTTGCTCAGATGTATTCTTGCTCCAACGACTCAAAGAAGGACTCACTGAAGCAGCAGTTCGAGAACTTCACTCATATTGCTGGAGAGACCCTTAGCCAGTAGTACTTCAGGTACATGGATCTTATCTCTTCCCTTCAGTCTGTAAAGATCACTCCTAAACTTAGAGATCTCACCAGAAAGTTCATGAGTGCTCTTCCAAATGAGTGGAAATTCTACCGTGTCTCTATCAAGAGAACTATAAACTTGAACACTCTTTCCATGACTGAGCTCTATGGCATCCTTGATGGATACCGTCTAGAGATGGACAGTAAGAAGGGCCACCAAACAAGCAGATCTATGAGTCTTCCTGCTAGCAATGCTTTAATGGTTGCTGAAGGCTCATTAACCCCTTAACCTCAGCACTTCCTGACTTATCAGCAGACATCCTGCTCTTTTGGTCCCTACATCACTTATCTTGAGACTCTAAGGTCTCAACAGGCTCAACAAAATCCCTTCCAGGAAAGTTATGCCTTTGTTTCAAGAGGTGGACACTCAGGAGATTTTCAATACTACTTTGATGATCTTGAGTATTTCAGCCCAGATGACGTAGAGTACGTGGACATTGTCTAGCAAATGGCTCTCTTAACTTATAGAGCAAAGAAGTTCTTTAAGAGAACTGGAAGGCATTTCCCTCGAAACCCAACTACCAAAGTTTGGGTTGACAAGACCAGGGCAAAGTGTTACAACTGTAACCAACTGGGTCATTTTGCAAGGGAATACAAGGCTCCCAAGACCAATCCGGGAACCCCACAGGCCTCCACACATCCCTCAACCTCAAAGCCCACTGAGAAGTCAACTGAAACAACCACAATGGCTCAAGAAGTTGACTGGAGCTTCATGGTACAGGATGTGACTCCTGTTCAAGCTCTCATGGCCGGAACAGATGATGCCCAGGTATATGAACATCTCTATCAGCCTATAGCTAAAGTTAAACTATCAGGATTACAATATGGAAATCAGATCTGACATTGAGTCTTTAAATATTCTAAAATCTGATTTTAAAAGAGCTGAATCTGACTATCAAAAGAAAATTGATGAGTTGGAGAAAACTGTATCTCTTTTGAAACATGAACACACCAACTACAAGACTCAAATCAAGGATCTGATATCCAAATTGTCTGAAGCATGCTATCTCTGAGCAAAACTTCCAAGCTATTCTTGCATCATCCTCATATTCCAAACTCTGTTATAAGAACAAAGAAGGGTTGGGAACCAATGAAATTGCTCCAGCACATTCCTATGAGTCTATCAAACAGCCAAGATGTGGTACTGAAGAGCAAGAGGTTCCAACTGCTGACCCTTCCTTTCCAGAGTTAAAGGATGAGGCACCAATAGTGGCCACCACAGGGAAGGAACAGGTAGATATACCCATCGCCTCCTGTGATGATCAAATCCTAACCACAAAAGCCAGAAGAAGCAGAGCTAAAGCTACTAGGAGAACTGCTAAGAAAGTGGCTGAATCCAAACTGAAAATTGACCCCAAACAGAAGAGTGTCTTTATCTCAGCTGGTTTCCAAGTGTTAGGTACTTCTGATTCAGGAAAGGAATGTAATACCAGCATTCTTGTTCTACCAAAGGATCAGAAGTTAAAGGGAAACGTTGCTGATGAAGAAAAGAAAACCAAGAAACAGCAACCCTCACTTTCCCAAAAGACTAACATCGCATGCATCATGTGTGGCCTGCAAAATCACATGGCAAAAGATTGTTACTACAATCCTGCAAGCACACATTATGCAAATAATGTTAGAAAAGAAAGAGTCAGGGAAGGTTTCACATTTGGACCCTTCCATACGGTTCAAGAGTTAAAGAAGGGAAAGCTAGTTTCCAAAGCCAAGTTGCTTTCGGAAGAAACTCCTTCTTCTGAAGGGAAAATGGTTTCGGAAGCAAAAGCTACTAAGGTTCGGAAGAACAAGAAAGCTCCCTTGATACCATCCTAGAAAAAGAATGCTTCGGAAGAAAAGGTAGTGAGGACTTCTTCCGAAAAGAAAGAAGCTTCGGAAGAAGACCATGTTGCAAAAGCTTCAACAAGCTCATCCTCCAAGATTAGCCAAAGGGTGGACTGGAAGATCAAGGAAGATGCTACAGCCCAAACCTCTTCAACGACCGCTGTTGAACCCCCATGCATATCATTTGGTTCACTCATGTCATTATCTTTGGAAGAACCCAAGACCAATAAAGCTTGGGTTTCCAAACAAAACTGAAATCTCATCTTATGTGCAGGAACATCCATTTGACAAGAACAACAATGTATGGATTGTAGATAGTGGATGCTCCAGGCACATGACAGGGAACAGACATCTCCTTCAACAATTTCAACATTATGATGGAGTCCTAT
Organism: Flaveria trinervia; assembly: GCA_025506515.1. NCBI lineage: Eukaryota > Viridiplantae > Streptophyta > Magnoliopsida > Asterales > Asteraceae > Flaveria > Flaveria trinervia. The sequence goes on along the minus strand of CM046454.1, from coordinate 26,061,555 downwards.
CCAATTTGGAGGTGAGGCTGAAGGATATATTTCTGGCAGAGGGAGTATATCCAATGGTATGTTAACAGTTGACAAAGTTAACTTTGTCAAACAACTTGAACACAACCTGTTAAGTGTTTCTCAATTCTGTGATCAAAAGCACCAAATGCTTTTCACCGAACATGAGTGCATTATCCTCAAACCAGGGATGACAATTCCTCCGGAATTGGTGCTTCTTAGATCTCCCAGGAAAGGGGATATGTACAAGCTTGATATGAACAATGCTTCCCCAATGGGTGAATTATCATGCTTTCTTTCCAAAGCTGATAGTGATGAGTCAACACTGTGGCATAAACGTATGTGTCATGTAAATTTTATGAAAATGAGTTTTTCTACACGGTTTGCCTAAAAGGAGTTTTTCTACAAAGACAGCTAGGTTGCATGCCTGAAAGGGAAACAACACAGGACATCTCATAAATCCAAATGTGTTAACTCTATCACTACTCCATTGCACTTATTGCACATGGATCTTTTTGGTCCCACAAGTATAATGAGCATTGGAAGGAAATCATATTGCCTTGTGATAGTTGATGATTTTACAAGATTCACATGGGTATTCTTTTCAAGAACTAAAGATGAAACTGCTGAAACATTAAAATATTTTATTCATAAAATAGAAATCAAATTGATTACAAGGTTAAAATAATTAGAAATGATCAAGGGACTGAGTTTAAGAACTTCATTCTTGACTCATTCTGTAACTCAAAAGGGATTGTCAGACAATATAGTGCTCCCAGAACTCCTCAACAAAACGGTGTTGCTGAGAGGAGGAATAGGACACTTATTGAGGCTGGTTGAACTATGTTAGCTGATTCAAAGCTACCTCTAACATTCTGGGCAGAGGCAGTCAGCACTGCATGCTATGTGCAGAACAGAGTTCTTGTAGTTAAGCTCCATGGAAAACCCCTTATGAGCTATGGAACAAGAGGCCACCGTTCATTGGCTTTCTAAGGTCCTTTGGCAGCAGGTGTACCATACTTAACACAAAGGACAATTTAGCAAAATTTGCTAAAAAGTCGGATGATGCTATCTTTGTTGGATACTCTTCTAGTTCCAAAGCATACAGAGTATACAACATTAAGAATCAACAATTGAGGAGTCATCCAATATAGTTGTTAATAAGCACACTCCTTGTGTTAGGGGGATTGGACCTGATCACATCTTTGATTTAGAATTGTTTCCAAACTATTCTAAACCCTCTTGTGAGAATGTTTCAGTTCAAATAGGTGCTCAAACTGATGCTGATGCTGCTGCTAATGATCAACTGTTTGAGCTTCCCAGGCCTAGACCAAATTCTCCAAGTGCTGCAATACATCAAGATTCCACTATTCATAGATTTGACAATTTAACTATATCAAGGAATAGTGAAGCTTCAACAAGTGAGTCACCTACTGAGCCTTAAAACTCATTAGGTGATCCACCACAACACCAGGCAGAAGGAGGTAGTATTTTGAAGGAACAGGCAACTGTTAATACTACTTCACAGCCAACTATTGATGATGTTTCTCATTCATTCAATTAGTCCTCATTGAATGACTTTGAAACAATAGCGGACAGAGTGTTCTAGTTCCTGAGTAGAATATGTCCAACCTGGATCTATCTCTGCAACTGGAAGTGATTCCTCGTCTTAGGATTCACACAATCATCCAACTGAGAACATCATAGGGAATGTCTCTGAGGATGTGAGAATAAGAGGACAGACTCATCAAGGGAATGTCTGGTTGTACTCATGCTTTCTGTCCCAGATGGAACCCAAGAAGGTAGAAGATGCCTTGAAAGATAGTAGCTGGATTGAATCGATGCAAGAGGAGCTGCTTCAATTCAAGAGGCAGAAGGTATGGAACCTATGTCCGCTACCATCTGGTCAAGTACCTATTGGCACCAAATGGGTTTTCAGAAACAAGAGAGATGATAGAGGCTTGATCATTAGGAATAAGGCAATACTTGTGGTTCAAGGATACACTCAAGAGGAAGGAATCGATTATACTGATGTCTTCGCACCAGTTGCAAGACTTGAGGCAGTAAGGATCTTCCTTGCTTATGTGCATCCAAGAACTTCACAATATACCAACTTGATGTCAAGTGTGCTTTTCTATACGGGGATATAGACAGGGAAGTCTATGTACACCTCTAGGATTTGAAGATCCACAACACCCCAACAATGTGTGCAAATTGTATAAAGCTCTATATGGGCTGCACCAAGCACCTAGGCTGTGGTATGAGACTCTGTCCTAGTTTCTTCAGAAGAATGGCTATACTAGAGGTACCATTGACAAGACTCTCTTCATTAGAAATTTGGAAAGGACATTTTGCTTGTACAAGTCTATGTTGATGACATCATATTTGGTTCCTCAAATGACCAAATGTGCAAGTACTTTGAGAGCATTATGAATAGAAGTTTGAGAAGAGCTCCATGGGAAAAATGGACTTTTTCCTTGGAATTCAGGTAAAGCAACTGAAGGAAGGGTTCTTCATTAATCAATCTAAATATGTCTCTGATATCTTAGAAAGATTTGAGATGAAGGATTGCAAGCCTACCAAGACACCCATACCCAGAAACCATAATCTTTGTCCTGACCTTGAGAGGGAGGATACTGATCAACATTAGTATAGGGCTATTATTGGTTCTCTGATGTATCTAACAACAAGTAGACCTGATATCATGTTTGCTACTTGCATTTGTGCGAGATATCAGGCTGCTCCTAAGGTGTCTCACTTGGCTGCTGTTAAGAGAATCCTCAAATACCTCAAAGGAGCACCTAAACTAGGTCTCTGGTATCCCAGAAACAAGGATTTCAATCTTTATGGATACTCTGACAGTGACTATGGAGGCTGCAATATTGACAAGAAATCAACATCAGGAGAATGTCAATTTTTTGGTGAAAGGATCATCTCATGGCAATGCAAGAAACAATCCTGTGTCTCTACATTAACTGCTGAAGCTGAATACATTGCTGCTGCTAGCTGCTGTGCTCAACTGCTATGGATTCAAAATCAGATGTTAGACTATGGATTCAACTTTATGAGTACTCCGATCCATATTGACAACAACAGTGCTATCTCCATTACTGAAAATCCGGTGAAGCACTCCAAGACTAAGCACATTGACATCAGGTATCATTTCATTAGATACATTCATGAGAAAATTCTAATCAAGTTAATCAAAGTTGATTCAAATGAACAATATGCTGATTTGTTTACCAAAGCTTTTGATGAACAAAGGTTTAAGTATCTTATAACACCATTGGGATAATACACATTGATTAATTTGATCTCTTTAGAAAAACCTTTTTAATATGTAAGTCTTGTGTCAATACAATTTAAGCCCTATTACAAGAAATTCTCTCTGAAATTTTCTAAGTGTAAATTCCTTCCGAAGAGAAATTACCCTTTAGAAGATACTCTCATATCTTCCGAAGCAAAATTTCTCAAAGGATAAATTTCTTCTCGGAAGAATTTTTGGTCTCGAAAGAAGTGATTGATTGCATATCAGATCTACTACCGAAACTTACAAATTCCCTATTCGGAAGCAACTCTAACTTCGGAAGCAAAGATTTGGCTTCGGAAGTAAGAATTGCCTTCGGAAGACAAGTTACCTTCGGAAATGTTTTACACTCGAAAGAGAGATTTCACTGTGTAACGTAAATTTCTTGGGCCCTACACTGTAAAAGGCAAAGATTTTGTTAATGATGTCGGATTATTTAACTGATTTTTAACCTTACAGCCACTGTCATTTCATCCACTAAACCATCACATCACCTTATCCTAACCCCCATTACCGCCTCTCCACAATCTTTTAAATAATCTCGACTATTCACTTTCACTCTTTTACTTGCAAATTTTACAGCCCTAGAAATTTCTCCTACTCAACTTTACCCAGCTCAAATCATCCCCATTCACCTTTCCAAATGGCCTTCAACCCTCAGCACAACCAAGTCGCACTTCTTGATTCATCAAGAGATGCTGACTTATCAGATATCATCTCCTTTCTAACCCAATCTTCCTACTACACCGCTCTGACTGTTAACCCCACAATTTACTCAAACCATATGTTAGAATTTTGGGCAAATGGTCAAATTGAAACCCTAAACGAGGTTCGTGTCATTCGATCGAGCATCTGTGGCCAGGAGTTTATCATTTCTGAACAGCTCATCAGGGAGCATTTAGAGCTTCACGATAAGGGCGCTCCAACGGAATTCCCCAAAGCAGATTTGGACAATTCTTATCTCCAAATGGGATATGGTGGAGACGTTAGCAGGTCAACTGCCTACAAATTGAACTTCTCGTATAAATGGAAGTTCCTGCTACACGTGATCCTTCACTGCTTGTCGAATAAATCCGAGGGATGGGATCAAATCCCATATGAACTTGGGTTCCTTGTTCATGGGTTGGTAAAATGCCTCCGCTCAACTATTCAAGATTTGTGCTGACTAACCTCATGGGAAATCTTCAGGACACATTCCTCATGTATCCCAGGTTTCTCCAGCACATAATCAACTGCGAACTGGAGCAGAGTAAGCTTGTCTATGCAGCTGCTCTAACTACTCCTCAAATGAGGCTGACCATCTTCAAGACTTTGAAGAGAGTGTCCACCAACTTCACAGGAAGAGATACTACACTTCTTCCAGGTATGACTGGCCAATGGCTCCTGGTGACATCCCTCTTAACCCCACAAGTGATGAACCCACACCAGCAACTACCCCCACTATACCAACACTACCTTCTCCACCCATCACCATCACTTATCAAAGACGCCCCAAACGAACCCTTGTTCAATCTACTCTGATTGAACAAGCCCCTCCTATTCAATCCAAAAAGACTCGAGTGGAAACATGGGCTCCCACTCTGTCAGAGGTCTCTCCATCATTCTCTTTTGACCTCAATTTGGGTCTTGAGTCTCCTCAGTCTCAGACCCATGAGCTCACAACCCAAGCTGAAAGCCCTCAGGATGAGTCTCTATACTCCCCTGAGCAGCCAACAAGGGACAACCCCACCAGAGGCTCAATGCCTGTAGACATTGACCAAAGTCCCGGGTCAGTAGGTTTACCCATCCTATCTTTTAGTGACCTTTTATTTAAAACTGATAAAGAGATAACATCTCTCCATGGCAATGAAGTTGATCTACAACACCCTCTCCAAGATCAACAGAGCCTAGAGAAATCCCTTATTTCTAGCCCCCATCAGCAACCAACCACTGAGGTGAGTCCCACTAATGTGGAGGGTACTCATATGGATTTAGCTGCCACTAAAAAAGGTGCCTCAATGGACCTTGTGGACTGTTAGGATCAGTGATCTAAGTTTGATTAAATTTGAGTAGATTGCAGCGGAATTTAAACAATGAATTAGACAATTCGCAAGAACACAATTGATATTCAATGAGAAGTAAACGGTTATAGAGAGAGAATACTGCAAAGGAATATTTCATTCATATGCTTTCGTGGTGGCTGAATGTCACACATTACAACTAGGTCAACATTCCTTATATAGGGAATGTAATGTCTGCTGATGTCACTTGATAGTGACATCTAACAGAATTATACAAACTACTGAAACTATGCAAACTACTGAGAATGTTCTCAACTACTGATTACATCTCAGAGAATGCTAAGTACAAAAACATAAAACTACTGAACTACAACTACTGAGACTATAACTACTGAAAAGTAAATTACAAGTACTGAAAGGAAATCATCACAACTACTGAAGTTAATAACTTCAGCTGTTGTGACAACTACTGATCACTTTGGTCTTCAGTCTTTGTCTTCAGTCTTTGTTCTTCAGACTTTTACTTTCAGACTTTGTCTTCAGCTGATAGCTTCAGACTTTGTCTTCAGTACTTTTCTTTCAAACTTTGTCTTCAGTACTTTTCTTTCAGACTTTGTCTTCAGTCTTTGCTTTCGGACTTTGTCTTCAGTAAAAGTCTTCAGATCTTGTCTTCAGACCTTGTAATCAGCTGATGTCTTCAGCTGTTGTGATCTTCTTCAGCAGTTGCAATGTCTGTGGGACTTAGAGGTTTTTCTGATCAGGCTCATTGGTTCTTTTGGTCCAACAAACTCCCCCTGAACCAATGCAACCAAAACCTCTAAACTTATTGATGATCCCACTTATTCTTAGCAGAAACACCCTCTTGATCAGCTTCAGAGGTAATCAGTTAAGCACAGGTCGGGAAAAGGTTTATAATCTTTTGATTGGCTAAGTATGGAAGGGAACTCTGTCTTGGGGAAACTGGACACAGAGTCTTGTCCCAACCATGAAACCTAATTCCCTTAATGAGTCTGTAAGACGCACTAGCATAGGCCTCAAGGAGAACAACTTGTTCCTCCTTGGTGAGTTCTTCTGCTTCTCCCTCGAAGAAGAACTCTAGACCATAATACTCAGACAAGTATCTCACTGTCTTTCCATTCTTCAACTCCATAGTTTTTATCTCTCTGTAAGCAAATTCATCAGGGTGAGAGCCTTCAAGCAACAACTGTAGTTCACTTTTTTGAAGATCTTCAAGTCTTTTGTATAACAACCCTTTCTTGATCATTTTGTTCTCAAGAATAGATTGAGGGTTGTCTTGGAGTTGTGAGCTCTCTTGAGTTCTTCAATGATTTCCCAGGGTGAGACTACCATGGCCAACGCAATTGAGAAGACTAATCTAGCATTTTGGTGGTGAGTTTGGCTTTGGAGAGCTTTGCCATTTCAGTTCTCTTCCCTGCACCTGCTTCATCCAGTGCTTCGATGATCAACCCTTTATTATAGCCTCCAGCAGAGCAGATTTTCTTGGTTATCATCAAGATACTGTCTCTGGACCAGGACTTTATCTCTATCAATGATCTTCCAAGGTATTTAGCAATGAATCTGATCATTATCTCCAATCTTTCCCTTTCCAACACACTATAACCAGCCCATCTTGTTTAAATCTCTTCTATTTCCAGCCTTCTGATCTCAGAGTCTAATGTGGCTGTGTCATGACCATGTCTAAAGAGCTGATCTATAATTTTATCCATGGATCTACTCTGAGCTTCATTAGCATCTTTGACAAGATCTTCTAAGGATTTTTCTTCATCAGCTTTTGACTCACCACTTTTCTTTCGCTTGTATGTGATCAGCTGTTCTGAGATCAGTTCTTTCTCCACCTCCTTCTCTTTTTCAGGTTCTTTCTCATCATCAACTCTTTTCCTTTTCTTTTCTTTCACTGCCTTAATTGTCTCCCCCTTTTTGGTTGCATTGGGATCAGGGGCTTGAAAGGCAGAAAGAGATTTGTGAACAACATCATCAATGAGGGTTTGTAGATTTGAGGAGATCCTCTCATTTATGGCTTTATGGAAAATCTCAGTAATGATTGGAGTGATGAGAGGTAAGGAGTTTTGAAAGATAGCAACCATCTGCTCAGAGGGGTTTTGTCCCTGAGAGGTGGTGCCAAAGGCAGAGGCTAGTGGCATAGTTATGTGTGTAGGCGAAGTGTTTGGTGAACCTTCAATTGAAGGTGCCATCTGTGTGGTTATTGGGGTAGATGGACTTTGATCCTGAGACATTTTGGCTAGCAGCTCTTTGAGTCTGCTTACCTCATTCTCTAGGATGGTATTATGGGCTAAAACATCATAGAAAAAGCCCAGATCATCATCAGTTGTTGCTGCATCACCTGACCTCCTGATTGAATCAGGATGAACATGCTCTGAGTGTAGGTCAGTAGAAGCATGTGCCCCTTGTTCTTGGTACTGGAGACTTCCTACCTCAGGACTATGTCCTTCATTGGCAGTTGCCTCTGGTGAGGTCTTATGGATGTTACCAACTTCATCCTGATCATTTGCTGAATTAGTAGAAGTGGCAGACTTACCATATATTCTAACCTCCGTTTCTACACTTGGAGATTGAACATTGTAACCCCTGTGCTGTTGGTTATCAGAAGCATTTTGGTCCTCCCCCTCAATGGTTGAGGTATTCCCAGTGGTAATTGGTTTCTGGAGAGGGGGTGAGTAATGCAACTGACTCAGCACTTTAGCAACTATCAGTGTTGGGCTTTGAGGGGCGGTTGCATGTGGAGATTGGTCCGAAGCAGATTGCACCCGGGGTGAGAGGTGCTCTTCAATGGTAACCCTCTCAAATGAGATAGGCTCCAGTAATGTGGGATCCCCAATTGTGGTTGCAACAGGATCCTGTTGAGAGGATACCTGTGCGGCTTCAGCAGGTTGAGTTTTGGACATAACTGGGGGGTTATAACCAGTATGTGCTTCCTGTATTGGTGGTACAGGGGCATCCTCAGGGGACTCATCTCCCTGAGTAGCCTTTTTGGGTTTTTTGGATTTGGGTTTGGTGGTTACTTTGGATCTGGAAGTGGAGGCTGTGGGTTCCCTCTGCTTGGGTTTTAGCATCCGGGCAGCCCCTTTAAGAGTAGGGTCAGAGTTATGTCTGGAGTATACCTCAGCTAAAACAGCTGGAGTAGGGACCCCAAGACCAACAAGGCCATCGGATTTCAATTGATTCAAAATTATGGCCATCAGAAACCTGGGATAAAGTAGTCATCTGTTTGCCACAGGTTTCTGAGCCAGATCCTTTAGTTCCATGAACACTATCTCTGAAAAATTTAGATTTTGGCATTCAAAGATAGAGTACAATACCTGTTGCCACCGTGAAGACATCTGATCCCAAGAAGATGTCTTTGAAGCAAGGCAGACATTCACCAGATGAAAGATAAGTCTTTCGGCATCATGGAAGTGCTTTTTAAGAATGGTTGTAGCACTTAAGTCGCTTGCATACCCGTTATTGATGAAAGACATATTAGTGGTGCCTTTCGGGTATTCTTTAGTATAGGTGCCATCATGTAAATTTAGGGTTTTGCGAATGATGTTGGGGTGATGAGCACCTGTTTCTGATTCACCAACGACTAGAGAGTGATTTGGCAATCATTCTCACCAGTTGTGACAAAGACGTTGGTCTAGAACTGGGTTAAGGAATCAGGGTATATGGTAGGATTCATAAGAAAGGCTGTTCGGTATTGGGAATCCACCATAAGATCGATGGCATTATCAAACTTGTTCCAGAAGGTCGATTTCGAAAGGTAGGCAACACAGTTGTGTCGGGGTTTGAGTTTCATGGTCGCCATTGTTCAGAGAGAAAAGGTTTGAAAACGGCTAATGAAACGTTTGGCTATAAGTGCAGGTATTTATAGGTTAAGAAAAGGTTGAAAAGAAACGACTGAAAGTGTTGGTGTTATCAGCAGTTGTATGAAAACAACTGAAGACTTGGTTTTAACTATCAGACGTTTGAAAACAACTGAAGACTTGGTTTTAGTCATCAGTAGTTGTGAAACTACTGAAAACCTTGGTTTTGTCTTCAGGTGTTGGAAACAACTGAGGACTTGGTGTTAGTCATCAGTAGTTGTGAAACTACTGAAGACATGGTTTTGTCATCAGCTGTTGTAAGCAACTGAGGACTTGGTGTTAGTCATCAGTAGTTGTGAAACTACTGAAGACATGGTTTTGTCATCAGCTGTTTAGGGTGAAACAACAGTTTGTGGAAATGACTGAAGAGAAAAATCTCATCAGTAGTTTTCGTCAATTCTTAGCTTTGCAGCTGTTTCATACTGTCCTCAACACTTACTCATCAGACTTTTTAGCTGTTTTCAGTGGTTTCATAGGACATCAGTACTTATCTGTTTTTACTGACATCAGTAGTTATAACTACATCAATAGTGTAACTGCATTAGTTTCTTTTAACAGAATCAGTACATATTTGTGACATGGTTACTAATGATCATCGGTACTTGTTTACTGAGATCATCAGTAGTTATCACTTATTCTAGCTGCAGCATACCAAGCCTTAACACAAGGTTTTGGAAAGTTGAACTATCCAAAAGCTTAGTAAATATATCTGCAAGCTCATCAGTACTAGGCACAAACTTTGGATCAATCAGACATTTTTCAAAACAATCCCTAATAAAATGGTGTCTGATCTCTATAAGTTTGGTCCTAGAGTGCTGGACTGGATTCTTGACAATGCATAGAGCTAAAGCACTATCCATTAATAATGGAGTCTTAGTCTCTGGAATGCCATAATCCAATAGTTGGTTTTGAAGCCAGAGTACCTGAGATGTACAACTTGCAGCAGTAATGTACTCTGCTTCAGCAGTGGATGTAGCAACAGATGTTTGTTTCTTACACTGCCAAGAAATCAAACAGTTGCCTAGGAATTGACATCCACCAGAAGTTGACTTTCTGGTTAACTTACACCCTGTATAGTCACTATCAGAAAAAACAACTAATTTGCAAGAGTGTCCAGTGGAATACCAAGACCTAGAGATTATGTACCTTGCAGATACCTAAAGATCCTCTTGACTGCAATCAAATGAGACTCTTTAGGAGCAGCCTGAAATCTAGCACAAACACAAGTTGCAAACATGATATCTGGTCTAGAAGCTGTTAAGTACATCAAGGACCCAATCATACATCTGTAAAGTGTTTCATCAACAGCTTTACCTTTCTGATCTGCATCCAGTTGTGTGGTGTTGCACATGGGAGTAGAACAGGGCTTACAATTTTGTAAATCAAACTTATTCAAAAGATCTTTTGTATATTTTGACTGATGAATGAAGGTTCCATCACCCTGTTGTTTGATTTGCAAGCCTAGAAAGAACTGCAATTCTCCCATTGCACTCATTTCAAACTTTTGTTTCATTAAACTTGTAAAATCATCACACAACTGGGGATCAGAGGATGCAAAAATTATATCATCAACATAAATTTGAACAAGTAGCTTATGCTGATCCACTTTCTTAATAAACAAAGTTTTATCTATGGAGCCTCTAGTGAACTTATTTTTAAGAAGAAAATTTGAAAGGGTTTCATACCAGGCTCTAGGAGCTTGCTTCAACCCATAAAGAGCCTTATCAAGTTTATACGCCCAATCAGGATGTTTATTGTCCTCAAAACCTGGTGGTTGACACACATAAACCTCTTCTTTTATTTTACCATATAAAAAGGCACTTTTGACATTCATTTGAAAAACTTTAAGATTGTGGAGTGCAGCATAGGCTAACAACAATCTAATTGCCTCTAGTCTGGCCACAGGGGCAAAGGTTTCATCATAATCAATACTTTCTTCTTGTGTAAACCCTTGTACAACCAGTCTAGCCTTGTTCTTGACAATAAGCCCATTTTCATCAGTTTTATTCCTAAACACCCATTTAGTGCCTATTGCACACTTACCTGGGGTAGAGGAACCAGTTCCCACACTTGCTGCTTTTTGAACTGAAGTAGCTCAAGTTGCATGGCTTCAACCTATCCATTGTCTCTCAAAGCAACATGATAGTTCTTTGGCTCATGCTGACTGATGAATAGAGCATAGAAGCAGAAGTTGGACAATTGACTTCTGGTTGAGACACCAGCATTGATATCACCAATGATTTGAGACATGGGGTGATTCTTCAGCTCTGATACCATTTGTTAGGATCAGTGATCTAAGTTTGATTAAATTTGAGTAGATTGCAGTGGAATTTAAACAATGAATTAGACAATTCGCAAGAACACAATTGATATTCAATGAGAAGTAAACGGCTATAGAGAGAGAATTCTGCAAAGGAATATTTCATTCATATGCTTTCGTGGTGGCTGAATGTCACACATTACAACTAGGTCAACATTCCTTATATAGGGAATGTGACGTCTGCTGATGTCACTTGATAGTGACATCTAACAGAATTATACAAACTACTAAAACTATGCAAACTACTGAGAATGTTCTCAACTACTTATTACATCTCAGAGAATGCTAAGTACAAAAACATAAAACTACTGAACTACAACTACTGAAACTATAACTACTGAAAAGTAAATTACAAGTACTGAAAGGAAATCATCGCAACTACTGAAGTTATTAACTTCAGGTGTTGTGACAACTACTGATCACTTTGGTCTTCAGTCTTTGTCTTCAGTCTTTTTTCTTCAGACTTTTACTTTCAGACTTTGTCTTCAGCTGATAACTTCAGACTTTGTCTTCAGTACTTTTCAATCAGACTTTGTCTTCAGTACTTTTCTTTCAGACTTTGTCTTCAGTACTTTTCTTTCAGACTTTGTCTTCAGTCTTTGCTTTCAGACTTTGTCTTCAGTAGAAGTCTTCAGATCTTGTCTTCAGACTTTGTCTTCAGACCTTGTAATCAGCTGATGTCTTCAGCTGTTGTGATCTTCTTTAGCAATTGCAATGTCTGTGGGACTTAGAGGTTTTTCTGATGAGGCTCATTGGTTCTTTTGGTCCAACATGGACAGTGGTAACATTTCTCAGACTGAATCTACGGCAACCGAGCCCTTTGATGACTCTGAAAGAGACATCATTGAGCATGGGAAACTAGGGTGCCAAAAAGCACATCTGGTGGTGAGGCTGAACATACTAGGTATGTTACCTCATCTCCTCATGATTTTTTGAAAGAAGACGAGGGAAGCATGCAACTCCTCATTCAAGATCTTTTTTCTAAAGTTTCAAACCTGGAATCTCAGGTTAGGACTTTAGAGGCAAGATCTGCCACTCAGCAAACAATCTCAAGGCTCAACTAGCTAAGAAATAGACAGAGAGGTCTGTTAGGCATGTACCTATTCAAGTCTCCCTGACTTCCTCCTCCAGCTCATCCAGCTCTCAAGACGATGCTACCAAAAAGGAGGAGAATGTTCAAAGACAAACACACAAGGAACCACAAAGCCAGCCTTCCACTTCAACATCTTCCTCTCCCATCATCTCTGCGCCTGAAACATCTCAAGCCACTCTTCAGATTGATCCAAGGATGCTCAATGATCTCTACAGACTCTTCACCAAGTTTCTATTAAGATCTTCCTTTGAGCAGCCAAGTCATGATACTGCAATGATCTACTTTGGAGCAGAAGAGCTTCAAAGGCTGACTGCACCTTCTATCACTATGGAAGAAGTTGGTCAACCTAAGGTCCTCATGGAACCTAAGATTCAATTTGAAGGGGAAATAGGAACTGATGGCCTAGCAACTGAAACAGCTGGGATAGAATCTGCATCTCCTTTAACTTCCGAAACTGAAGTTAAAGCCTCGAAAGAACAAGCTGAATCTTCCGAAGCTGAAATGGAAGCTGCGGAAGGACTGTTTAAAATGTCAGAGGAACTGATCATCACAGATGCTATCCTGGAAATGGCATTTGAAATGAGCATTGAGGACTTTCCAATTGCACCTCCATCTCAGACACCATCTTTGACTCTCTCACAATCAGAAACCTCTCTCCAAGAACCACCACAGTCAGGATCTTCAAAGGAAAAAGGAAAAAGGAAGATAACTACAGAAGAGATTCAGGAAGAGGAGAAGATTGAGAAACTTAAGAAGAAAGGAAGACTTCAGACTGAGAAGTTGCTAGCTCCCAGCACAAAAGCAGCTGCTTTCAATCAGGAGGTTGTCATCAATAAAAGAAGAAAGCAGATCATTGACCAGCTCATTGAAATAGGAGCTGCCAATGAAGAAACACTCCTACTACCATTAGAGGAGTTGGTGGATCTGGAGAAGGCAACCAGGCTGAGACTTGAAGAAGAAGCCAAGTTGGCCTTAGAGGAAAAGGAAAAGAAACAAAAGGAGGATGAACTGCAGCTGAGGAGAGACAGGATAAACTTCCTACTCTCCAGAGGCTTTGATCTTCAAGAGCTATGTCCACACAATGATGATACGATCCTCTGGCTCTACAACAAATAGTAGGATCAAATGAAGAAAGAAATGAAGAAGGCTAGGGTCACTGCCTCCAAGAAGCTTACTGAGAAAGCCTGGATGAAGGACTATCTTCGGGCTCATGGCTTCTCTGGTAGGCAGGTGGGTCCTATGTCTGAACGGACACTCCAACGGATTGTCAGTGAAATTAAGGCTGACATCCAGATGGGGAAAAGGAAAGAGATGTATAGAAGGGTAAAAGGGATGACCTTCACTGCTTCTACCCAACCATAACTTAAACCATCACCCTCACTATTCACCATTATACTTGAATCCTTCACCCCTGAACCCACATCACTACCCAATACTACTCCCTCACCTCAACCACCTAAACTTCCCATTATCCAACCCAAAACACTAGCCAGAACCTCTGAACCTAAACCTACCCAATCACCCTCCAAACCATCCCTTCAGCCTTCTCAACATCTCTCCTTGAGGAGTTTAAGGCAATCAAAATGAAGCTCACTAATTGCACCACTTTGAGCGAAGTCTCCTATGTAGAAGACTCCGTTAACATTACCTATGTAGACGGATCTTCAAGTTCCCTCACAAGAGACAGATTCCTTGATTTGCCTAGAGGAACTTTGGAACAGGCTGCAAGACTTTTGGGCCTCAATTCAGACTCTTTAAATGAGAAAGAAAAGAAGCTCAGAAGGAAACTGTGACTCTGCTGGATACAAGAAAAGAGGAAAAGATTCCTAGTCAGCCTCTTGTGCCTAGAAGGAAGATAATCCAGTGGAGGTTCGATGAACCTTCTCATAACTTTGTTGTGGAAAGAGAGAATGGTGAAGTCAACAGACACTTCGCTATAGACTTCTGATACAACATGGCTTCTTCCTAAAGAACCATGTTGTTAACCATAATTTATTCCACTATTTACCTTTTCATGATAGTATAGTTGCCATCTTTAGTTGGTGACAAAAGATAAGCCAGGGACATGTCCTGACTACCAAATCTCAGATAAGACTTTGTCTGAGATACCTTAACTATAGTCTTGTAGTATAGGCTTTAGCTAAAGGATCCCAGTAGGTATCAAAGTATATCCGGTTGTAGATAGTATTATATGTAGGTTATCCTTGTAACTCATAGTAGTAAGATTATCATCTGCTTGTAAGAGTCTTTGTATCTTGAGTTGAGAATCAATATATAAAAGTATCTTGAAATTATCTTTCTGTGTTCTTAGTTACTTTTTATACTGTGATCAACTCTTATTGATTCTTACCCGAGTGTGATTCTAGTTGAGTTTGAGAGAAAACCTTTGTGTTTAAGTGACAAACACAGATCCTGCAATGATGTTGCATGATTATGCATGTTATGTATGTATGATGTTGCCCTGTATGATGCTGATGACTGTGTATGTTATGTTCCTTATTATGATGTATGTTTATCTTTCCTGTGGCTTTACGTGTTATGTTAATGAATGAATGAAGTATTATGTAACATAAATTGAAAGATAATGAAATAGGAACATGAAGTAAGAATGCATGCACTAATGGATGATGAAAGTAATGAAAGTCTTGCAAGCACTGTATGTCGCGACACGCCATTAAAAGGTGTTAGCCCAACGGTGTGCGGGTTCGCTACCCCGGGAGGATGCACATTGGGGTCTTTCTTTGTGATAGACCATATATATGAACCATTGTTGTGTGCCTTAGGTATTGTGACCATTTGGTGCTGGGAACCACCGATTAAGGTCTATTATAGGCTTAGGTCCAGTACCATGAACATGAAAGGCATAGCATATGACAATGGTATACCTCAACTTTACCTTAGGTACTGTGACCATTTGGTGCTGAGCACCACGGATGAAGGTCTATTATAGGCTTAGGTCTAGTACCATGAGCATGAAGGGTAAAGTTCATTGTGATGACGAAAGGAAAAGATGTAATGATGAACGAATGAATGAAAGTAAGATGAATGAATGAACGGAAGTTAATGAATGACGAAGATAATATTTATTATCTATGTGTACGTATGACGTATGATCGCATGAAAGAAAAGAATGGTTTTAACGAAAGAAAAGTATGTTTTATTTTATAAAACTAGAACTCACTCAGCAATGCAGACTTTGATGTGTTTCTAGTTGGCTGGTAATGATTGCTAAGGATGGCACGAGGTGGCTACTCAGCCCTTTTGGGATGGCATCCATTTATTTAATGCTTTTGTGATGTAATGTAACAATGTATTTTGTAACTGATTGACAATGTTTTATTTGGCAAAAGTTTTTATAATGAAATGAGATGTCATTTTTGAATGTTTCCGCTGCAATATTTTCATAAGGAAAATGTAATTATATGTTTTATGTGCGATGATGATCCAACTATGAGTGTCCCGGGAACGGGGCCTTACATTAGGAAAGTTGTGAAAAAGTTCTACCATGCATTGTATAAGGATGGTTGATCATTCCATGCTTGTATGTGTGAGGTACATATTAAATAATTAAATCAACCAAAAACATGATAAATATCATTTGCATCAAAATATTAACCGGGTATGAGTTTAAGAGGACAAACATACCTTCAATCATCAAGTTCATAAACATGTCCATTTTATCATAAAGGATGCACATGTGCAATGTAAGATTGATATGATCCCAACAAAAGATATACTTCTCTTCATTATTAATAATCAATGTATATAATAGTCAAAAAGTTTTTACATCTTTAAAGTTTATATCCTGATATGGATATAAACTTTAGGTGGAGTAATTTAAAATTTTTGATTAAATCTATATAGATTTTTACTATCTTAAACTAGTTTCTTAAAAATATTAAAAACAAAAGAAAAAGAAAATTAATGTGTTGTTGAAAAAGTTATACCATAGTATCTCAGCTTATGTAGATTCTTGGAAGCATGACAAATCCAAGATCAGTCAAAAAATGAGAAGCTTGTATCACTTATGATATATGAGTCAATCCAAGCAAGAATTGACAACCTCAACAGCCAACAACTTCATAAGAAAAATCGATCAATGACATCTCTTCATAACGTGAAAAACCAAAACAGACACATTAAGTTATGATTAAGTTCAAAAGTTGATGTAGGTAAGTGCATTGGTTAATGTGGGTGAAGGTAACCCATGCTTATAACCAATGTGGGTAGCTTTTTATTTCCAAGTGAAACTAATGCAGATAATGATTGTACTCTACCACATTAGTGTGTTACAAGTATACACAAAAAATTTGAAGTGTTAAAACCTAAACGGAACAAAAATTGTTCTACCGCATTTGTCAATCGGATAAAATATTTTTCAAGTGTTCAACCGCACTTGTCAATGAGGATAACCTTTTAAGTGTCCAACTACATTTGTCAATACGGATTAAATTTACACTTCCGCATTTGTTTTACTCATCCGCATTTATGGATATGTATCTTCAATTTTCATGTATTTTGAAACAGAAATAATTAAGTGCTTAATCTCTTCTGTCAATGAATGATAATTAAGTAAATGTGGATTTTATTCTATCGCATTTGCTACAGTGAGCAAATGCTGACAAAGTCAGGTCAGCCGCATTTGCTATAGTGAGCAATGCTGACAAATTTTGTTCAACCACATTTGCTACAGTGAGCAATGCTGAACAAGTTTTGCCAACCGCATTTGTTACAGTGAACAAATGCTGATGAACTTAGTTCTTCTGCATTTGCCACAATGCACAAATACGGATAGAAGAAAACTGAAGCAACAAAACCTCTGCATTTGCTACAGTGCATAAATGCAGATGACTAAAATCACAAGTTAACTCTTCAGCATTTGTATGAGTAAACAATTACGGATAGCAAAGTTATTTAACTTTTCACTTCTGCATTTACGACAGTAAACAAATGCAAATGACCTAAAGACTTAAAATTTAGCCTTCCGCATTTGCTACAGTGACTTAAAAATGTGACCGCATTTGCTCTGAAACTTGTAAAATTTTGTAAAAGCCATTATTTGACTATTTAAAGGAATTTCAAAGGGTCATTTAATACTTTTCAAATTTGAGACACTACATAGTGAGACGAGCAAAAAAACACTATACACCCTCCTTGATCATCATTATCATCAACAACCAAAGATTTTAGTGTCTTCTACTCAACCTGTTCTTGTAATCGATTCTAAACCACAGTAGCATTGAAAGAAAGGTGAAATTTCCAAAAAAAATCTTTCATGACCTAACTTTCGGACTGGTTAACCAAAAGTGAACGAAGAACCAAATGATAATGAAGAACACACAAAATCCAATTTATTCAAAGATATGTTATACACTTTCGACATCAATGAACATGCAAACTAAGAGGAATTCTAACCAGCATGAAAAACCTTCATAGTTGTGTTCATCATAAGAACAGAGTCTGATGAAAAATGAAAATGTGTAACAAATTAATGAAATAACATCTAATAAATGGTTTATTTAAACTTGAAGAACAGAGATACTATAATTGTTCAACAAAAAATTCACCATTTGATGTATCAATAATGAAACAGTAACTTCAAACGTTCATCTTTAACCATTAAAAGTCAAACTGATAAATTGTGCACATGCTTTCTCATCAAAACTAACACATATGTCTCTTATGCAGATTAAATGGCTAATCTTTCATGGAGCAAGTTCCATAATGTCAGCAATTATTTAGACCCTGATGTACCCGAGGCTGAGGGACTCAGAGACATTATCAAATTCATCTCTACAACAAGGGTGGCTTATGCTATCACTGTTAGACCCATCATCTATGAGAAACTCATAAGGTCTTTTTGGAATTTAGCTGAAGTGATTGAAGCAGACGGTGTTAGGACTTTATTAGGAAGGATTGATGATGAGCATACCCTAACCATTACTAAAGAATCTGTGAGAAGATGTCTACAGTTTGGTAATGATACAGATACACCAATTGAACTTGAGGATGATGACATTACTATCTTCTTTGCTAAGATAGGATATGAAGGAGGATTTGAAGCTAAAGAGATTGTGAAGGGACTAGTGGACTTGCCTTGGAGATTTCTAATCCACATCTTTCAGCATTGTTTATCCAAAAGGAAAACTGGGTGGAATGATATCCCAATCATCACTTCATCAGCAATTTGTGCTCTATGCACAACAGACCATTCAATATGTTAGCTTACATATTTAATGGTCTGGTATCAAACATACAAGAGGGAAGGAGATACAAGTTCTTAATGTATCCAATATTCATTCAATGTCTGATAAATGAAGCATTCCCAAATCTAGCTACTGAGAGACTAGGTCTAGATATTCCACATTATGATGCTAAATCATACAAGTACATTAAGAACAGGGATCCTAGAAACTTCTATAGTGGAGCTCACTCACCTCTTCTTCCTTGGATGCTTCAATAGATCAATCCAGATGAACAAGGAGAAGAACAACATGCTCCTGCTAATGATCACATTGAAGAACAAGCTACTGATGACCAAGTTGATGGTATTGATAGGCAAAGGTCAGTGTCACGCTAACATGGTGCAGGGAGTGATTATCACACTGAACCTGAACTTCATGATTTTGCTTCTCCATTTGTAAATTTACCAATCCCATCTCCATAAAGAACCTACAACCATCTCCACAACCATCACCATTACAATCTCCCCATAAATCACCAACCACTTCAATTCACAAATCACCTATCTCATCACCAATAGCCCAACCAATAACATCTCCACCTCACCATTCTCCAACACCTCCACCTCATCAATCTCCAATATCACCACCTCACCACTCACCAAAATCACCACCACAACCATTCTTTACCCATGATAATCCTACTGAGTTTGGAGACTCAACCAGCTCATCTAAAGTATCCAAATCATCTTCGGATGAGGAGGATCAACATGTTCAAATGCCTTCAAAGAGAGTCACTTCTGAGACTTCTCCTTCAGAGAGTTTTGCTAAATCCAATGTGAACAGACCGGATGAAAAGGATGAGTTAATCTCTGAGCTCATGCAAAAGATTGAAAGGATGGAAAGAATACTGAATAGGAGAGCAAGAATCATTGACGATAGGATTCTTGAACTTGATGAAAAGGAGCATGAGTTAAAAGAGCTAAAAGAAAAATATGAAGCTAAAAAGAAAGATAAAGAGAAAGAGATTGAATACTTAAAAGCTGCTCTTAACCATTCTAGAGAAGAAATCAGTGGGCATGTTGATACTCTTGTTATTCAAACCATTGCTATGGAAGAGCAAGAGGATATGATTGAAGAACAAGCAGAAATTATCTCCACAATTGTAGATTGAGGTCTTAAGTCTGTAACTTTCTACTTCATGTACTTTATCCTTTTTGTAATATATTAAGATGTGAGCTATGGCATGTCATAGTCATTAGTCAAACGACAATCTGCCTTTTGACTCTACAATTGATTTTGTTTGTGTCTAGTCAATTGTATCCAGCTGGCCTTCAAAGTATGGCCGGCTATAGGATGTGGTATATGTATCTCAAGTACTTGAAACTTTCCTTCATTCTTTGTAACATATGTAATAGAACTTGAGAAGGCAATATACTGCGAACTTGAAAACCATCTCCTTGTGTATTTTCCTATCTTGTTTTGTCTCATATTTACTTGTGTTCTCAGTATCATTACTTGTGGTTAATCCAGTCTCACTGTTTGATTAGTCAAGTAAATCTCCTCATTATGTTGGTGTGTTTTAAGTGCATACCCTTCACGGTCCTGCATTTGGTATCAGAGCATTCCAGGCTCTTGATATAAGATTTGACCATCTTATGATCCCTCACACATATAAAATACTTAACTTATCAAATGGCAGCCATTTCCAAATCTGATATGGAAACTAGAACCATGACAAAGTCCCCACTAATCACTCTTGATGACTTTGACACCTGGTGCAAAAGAATGGAAGGTTTCATCAGGTCTCTAGACTCAAGAATATGGGAGTCTGTTGAAAATGGACCATACATACTAGGCACCCCTTCTGCTACTGGTGGTGGTATGATCCCTAAGGTTGTGGCTGACTACTCAGATGAAGATAGAAAAATAGTAGAGATTGACAAGAAGGCCATGACAACCCTTCAGACTGCTTTTCTAAACTCTGTATATAGAGGTTTCAAGAAATGCAAAACAGCTAAGCAGCTGTGGGATGCATTGAAACTGATGTATGAGGGTTCCTCTGAAGCTAAGGGATAACATAGAACCCCAACATCATCTCATATGCTACCTTGATAACTCACAAAAGGGTCCTTTCATCACCTTCCCTGAGACACCATGGGAGAACTACACTCAAGGAAGCCCATTCCAAGAGACAAGTTCTTCTCAAGCCTTTGTGTCTTCTAATGAATGTTGATGGATCAAGAAGAAGACTGGTGCAACCAAAACCAAATCACTTGAGAAATTTTGGTGCTACTTACAAAGGCTTCCGAAGCCAAGTGTGGAACTTCCAAAGACAAAGTGTTCACTTTCGAAGATCAAGTCTCAAAAGAAGAAATCAAAAGACTACTTTCGAAGTATGAAGAAAGAAGAAGTCCTCAAGCCTCGGAAGAAGTAGCCTCTTCCGAAGTGTAAGTGGCTTTGGAAGTACTTGTTTTTCCGAAGCCATTTAACATTCGGAAGACACTGCTATGAACCAGTGGACATAAGTATGGTCTCTGACACTCCGCTGCAGACCTCTGATACTGCATGGTATTTTCTCAAAGAGCCATATATTTGACCATAATTTATTCCACTGTTCACCTTTTTATGTTAGTACAAGTTACCAACTTTAGTTGGTGACAAAAGGTAATTCAGGGACATGTCTTGACTACCATATCTCAGATAAGACTTTATCTGAGATACCTTAAACTATAGCCTTGTAGTATTTGCTTTAGTTAGAGGATCGCAACTGGTATCAAAGTATATCCGGCTGTAGGTAGTATTATATATAGTTTCTCATTCTAACTCATAACATCATGCTTGTAAGAGTCTTGTAATATTTGAGTTGAGAAGCAATATATGCAAGTACCTTGAAAATTACTTCTTATGTTGATTGTTACTTATTATAATGTTATCAACTCTTAGAGACTTTGCTTTCATCTGAGTGTTGTTTAAGTGAGTTTGAGAGAAAAACCAAGTGTTTAGTGACATAAACCGATCCAACAAAAGTTGTGGTAGCTTTTTTTCACCCTTGAAGATCTGGACTGTATCCATCCAGATGATCTGGAGTACATGGAAATAGTCCAACAGATGGCTCTTCTCACTCACAGAGTCAAGAAGTTCTACAAGCAGACTGGAAGGAAGTTCCCTAGCAATGCAACTAGTGGAAAGGTTGGACTTGACAAAAGCAAAATCAAGTGTTACAACTGTAACTTGATGGGCCACTTTGCTAGGGAGTTTAAGGAACCAAAAACAAATGGTGGCCAAGCACAATCTAGACCAGACTACACTGACAAAGCCACCTAGAATGAGAAGCCAAAGCAGCAAACTGTAGTTGCTGTTGAAGAAGGAGGGTTTGACTGGAGCTTTCAGGTGGAAGATGCTTCTCCAAACCAAGCACTAATGGTAGATCATGATAAAGCGGTATTGGATCATCTATGTACTCCTGAATGCATTAGTAAAGTTAACAGATATAGGTCCTACAACTTAGAAATAAGATATGATCTTGAGTCCTTAAACATCTTAAAAGCTGATTTTAGAAAGTCTGAATGTGATTATAAACTAAAGATAGAGGACTTAGAGAAAACCATTTCAATTCTAAAACATGAGCATACAAATTATAGGTCTCAGATCAAGGATCTCATAACTAAGCTGACTGAGTGCTAGGCTGAGCTTGTGATCAACAAAGTCAGGGCAAAAAAGTGTGTTCTTGAAGAAAAGACCTTCAAGAACATGATATCCTCATCCCTACACAACAAAGTGTGTTTTCAAAACAAGTAGGGACTAGGATCTAATAAGATAGCTCCTCCACACACAATCTTGTCTGTAAGATCACCTAGGTGTGGAACTTGTGAAGATGAGCTTCCTCTCATAGACCCTTTAAATGAAGAGGATAAAGAAGTGATAGTGAAGAATTCCTCTGAGAAGAGTGAAGAGGAGAATTCCAAGAAGGGCCACTATCCTTCTGAGGAGAATAAGAAGATTATGATGAACAAGTCAATAAGAAATAACTTGATCAGAAAAAGCAAAAGAAAAGCTAGGAAGGCTCAAGAGATCAAGGCTACTTTTGACTCTAAGCAGAAACAAGTTTTTATCTCTACAGGGTTTGAAGTAGTGAAGACTAAAGACACCAACCTAATCTCCACTACCAAGAGTTCTGGTTCATGGTCAAATCATCTCAGCATCAAAAAGAAGGCTGATCTGTTGTGTAGCATTACTACACAGCCTGGACCATCCAACTCCAACAACAGTCCTTAGCCCAAAAGGACTGTCTCAACATCTACAAAGATGAAGGTGGAGAAGGGATGTGATCAAAATCAGTCTTTTTCTTAGTAGAAGGCTCTTGGGAAGAAGAAATAGATTGTGTCATGTGTGAAAGTACTTCTCACCTTGCTAAGGATTCTCCATACAATCCAAAAGGTACTGTTGATACATCATGTTCTTAGTTTATGTTCTTAATGTAAAAGTCTTTCATTTCTTACACATGTGTAATATAATTATTCAATGAAATATGATATGCGTTTAATGTTTATTTATCTTTGGTTATTTCATATTATTATTGTGCTAAGTATATGTCATATGTATGAACTTTATATATAGGTTTGAGAGTGTTGTACACAATTCTAAGTTAATCATGATTGGGAATTGTGTTCAACTTAGTCAGGTGATTATTCATGCTAATGGACCATACTTATGGACCATATGCATAATTGAATCATTCTAATGAACCAGTCACACGACTGAACCAGGAGACTGGATCAGTCGTATGATTGAGGCATACGATTGACTCAGTCACACGACTGAACCTTCAGTTGTGCGTAT
The DNA here is from genome assembly GCA_025506515.1 of Flaveria trinervia. Lineage (NCBI taxonomy): Eukaryota > Viridiplantae > Streptophyta > Magnoliopsida > Asterales > Asteraceae > Flaveria > Flaveria trinervia. The sequence goes on along the minus strand of CM046454.1, from coordinate 26,037,933 downwards.
GACTCAATCGCATGAATCAGTCGCATGATTGAACCATGCTAATGGTTCAGTCGTACAAATGGAAACTGCAAACCTATAAATACCACTTAATTCATGGAAAAACAGAACACTTTGAGAGATACTTCGAATATACATAAACCCTAGCCATCCAGAGCATCTAGAAAACTGAATCCAACTTCATAGTTCGTTCTTGATTGATTTCTACTCATTCTTAATGTTTTTTTATAGTTACATAGATTGGTTTATCACTCTCATTGATTGGACCTCCAATCAAATAGGATTCTGCACTATTTGATCTCGTTAGATAGAATATGTTAGTACTGCGTATGTACTCGGTCCTAACAGGTACTCTTCATATGACCAGGAAAAAGACTTCCAAGAGTTCCTAGAAGAGTCAAGCTTCAGAAGGAAAATCTGTTTCCTTCGGAAGCTCCAAAACGAAGAAGAAGGTAAGTATAAAATTTCCTTCGGATGAAAATTTGGTCTCGAAAGGAAGGAATACTTCTGAAGCACTGAAGTCTGCTGTAGTGTTTGTAGAATCTTTCGATGGTCCAGTCATCAAAAATTCCAAAGTCTCAAAAGCTTCCGAAGTGTTGAAGGTCAAGTCCAAACTTCCAAAAGTGGTGTGGAAGTCCAAGAAAGACCAAGTGATTGGATTTTCTACATCAACAACTCAAGATTCTCATAGCACAACTATAGGATCTATTACTGTTGCATTGCCTTCTGTTTCTCTTAGTGAGCCCAAGACAAATAAGGCTTGGGTTTCAAATGTAACTAATCATTTTCTTTGTGCAGGGACATCTCAAGACAAACAAGAATGTCTGGATCATTGACAATGCCTATTCTAGGCACATGATAGGCAATAGGTCACTACTTCAGAACTTTGAAAGGACTGATGGAGGACCGGTTGATTTTGGAGGAGATGAAGGTGGTTACATTTCTGGAAGGGGCAAGGTTACAAATGGTAAGCTCAACATTGAAAAGGTAAACTTTTTTAAGGATCTTGGGTACAATCTTCTAAGTGTGTCCCAATTTTGTGATTAGGGTCATAACATGCTCTTTACTAAGCATGATTGCATTGTTCTCAAGCCCGGGGTGGTCATTCCTCATGAGCATATTTTGCTTAGAGCCCCCAGGAAAGGGAACATGTACAAGATGGACTTGCAAGAAACATCTCCCTCCGGAGAAGTTTCATGCTTTCTGTCTAAAGCAAATAGTGATGAGTCTTTCCTATGGCATAAAAGAATGTACCATGTAAACTTGAAGAATATGAAGAAACTGATTAAGAATGATTTGGTAACTAGAATGCCAAAGAAAGAGTTTACAAGTGAAGATCATTGGGTTGCATGCTTGAAAGTGAAGCAACATAAGGTATCTCATAAGCCTAAGGAAAGAAACTCCATCACTACACCCCTACACTTGTTACATATGGATCTCTTTGGCCCCACCAGTGTAATAAGTTTAGGAAGGACCTCTTATTATTTAGTAATCATAGATGACTTTACAAGATTCACGTGGGTCTTCTTCCTTAGAACTAAGGATGAGACTCCTAAGATTCTGAAGAATTTCATCCTAAAGATTGAGAACCAATCTGTTAACAAGGTCAAAACTATAAGATGTGATCAAGGAATTGAATTCATGAACTAAATCCTTGATACATTTTGTGATGAAAAGGGTATCACAAGACAATACAATGCTCCCAGACTCCTCAGCAAAATGGTGTTGCTAAGAGGATAAATATGACACTTATTGAAGCTGCAAGAACCATGTTGTCTGACTCTAAGTTGCCTATCACCTTTTGGGTAGAGGTAGTCCACACTGTCTGCTATGTGCAGAACAGAGTTTCAGTGATTAAGACTCATGGCAAGACTCCTTATGAACTTTGGAACAAGAGGAAACCTTTCATTGGTTTTCTCAGGTCATTTGGATGTCCTTGCACCATCTTGAATACCAAAGATAAAATAGCAAAATTTGCTAAGAAATCAGATGATGGACACATTCTTGGATGCTCTTCTCAAGCTAAGGCTTATAGAGTATACAATCTCAGAACTAGAATTGTTGAGGAGTGTGCCAATGTGACTTTCAATGAACACACACCCTGTGTGGCTGGTTCTGGTCCTGATTGGCTGTTTGATCTGGATTTAGTTACCAACTGTTTTAACAAATCTTGTGATACTATTTCAGGATCTATATAAATCTTACCTATAGGTGATCCTAACCCAAGATTTGAGCTAAGAAGACCTTCAAGTAACACATCTTCAGCTCTAGTTGTAATTACCTCTGCAAATGAGGTTTCCATGAGCACCACAATAGCAAATTCAGGTGATTCATCTGGGATGCCTTCAAATTTCTAGCTTAGAGGCTCCACAAACAGATAAAGACACTTCAAATGCAGAAGAAAATGATGGAGGTGGTGATAGAGATCAGGAATTTCTTGATGCTGTTAACCACTCCATAGATGACAACATTAATGATGTGACACACTCATTGGATCAAGTCTCTCTTGATAAGAACATCATTGGAGATGTTGACATAGGGGTAAGAACAAGAGGACAAACCCATGAAGCAAATGTTTGTCTTCACTCTTGTTTCTTATCCCAGATAGAGCCAAAGAAAATTGTTGAGGCTCTGAAGGATGGAAGTTGGGTTGAAGCGATGCAAGAGGAGCTACTCCAATTCAAAAGGTAGAAAGTTTGGAACCTTTTTCCTCTTCCTCATGGGAAGACTACTATTGGAACCAAATAGGTGTTTAGGAAAAAGAAGGATGATAGAGGCATTGTCATAAAAAATAAAGCTAGACTAGTTATTCAAGGATACACACAAGAAGAAGGGATTGACTACACTGATGTCTTTGCTCCTATAGTAAGACCGGAAGCTATTAGGATATTCTTGGCATTTGCTGCATCTAAGAACTTCACGGTCTATTAACTTTATGTCAAGTGTGCTTTTCTTTATGGAGTGATTCATGAAGAGGTGTATGTCAGACAACCACCTAGTTTTGGCATCCTCATCATCCTGATTATGTCTGCAAGCTTGACAAAGCTCTTTATGAGCAGCATCAGGCTCACAGGAAGTGGTATGAGACTCTATCTCAGTATCTCTACAAGCATGGATACATAAGGGGTACTATAGATGGAACTCTTTTCATCAAAGGACAGGGAAATGACTTAATGCTAGTTTAAGTATATGTAGATGACATCATCTTTGGTTTAACTAATCCAAAGCTCTGCAAGGACTTTAGGAAGCTGATGAAGGACATGTTTGAAATGAGTGCCATGGGGGAACTCAATTTCTTTCTAGGAATTCAAGTAAAGAAGTTGAAGATGGCATCTTCATTAGTCTGTCAAAGTATGTGCAAGACATACTTAAGAGATTTAACATGACTGATTGTAAGATTGCTAAGACACCCATAGCAAGAAACCACTCCCTTGGACCCAACCTTGAGGGGGAGTGTGTGGATGAACACCTTTACAGGGCTATGATTGGGTCTCTTATGTATCTTACAGCTAGCAGGCCTGATATCATGTTTGCTACATGTATTTGTGCAAGATATCAAGCCAACCTAAGATGTCTCACCTCGTCACTATCAAAAGGAATCTAAGATACCTCAAAGGTGCTTCTAACACTTGGTCTTTTGTATCCTAAGAGTTCTGACTTCAGTTTGTATGCTTATACAGATAGTGATTATGGTGGTTGTGACATGACTGCAAAGTCCACATATAGGGGATGTCAGTTTCTTGGTGGAAGGGTTGTCTCATGGCAATGCAAGAAACAATCCTATGTCTCTGCATCCACTGTTGAAGCTGAATACATTGCTGTTGCAAGCTGCTGTGCTTAAGTGCTATGGATTCAGAATCAGATGCTTGACTATGGATTGAACTTCAAGGAGACTCCCATTCACATAGACAACAATAGTGCCATCTCTATCACAGAGAATCCTGTGCAACACTCAAGGAACAAACACATAAACATCAGGTATCATTTAATTAGAGATCATTTTGAAAAGGAATTAATTAAACTAGTTAAAGTATACACAAATGAACAATATGCTGATCTATTTACAAAGGCTTTTGATGAAGAGAGATATAAATATCTTATATTAGCTATTGGGATGATAAACTTTGAGTAGGTTTTCTTAAAACTAATTCTTATTATTTCTTAAAATCTATGTGTCCTAAAGTTGTCTTGTTCATCACTTTCATAAGCTCTTGTTTTCTTTGGATGAAAATCTTTTGAAGACTTTCCTTAGATTTTTGAAAATTTTGATCCTTCAGAAGATATGCTTTTATCTTCGGAAGAAAATCATGCCTTCAAAACAACTAAATGTCTAAGTAATTTACCTTCGGAAGAAATTTCTGAAATATCTTCCGAAGCTTAATACTTGTATCAGACACTTATATGTTTTTAAGGACTATTTTCTTCCAAAGCAAATTAACTCTCGGAAGCTTTGTTCCTCTGAACATAACATTCAAGTCTTAATTTTTCTTCCGAAGCAAAATCTACATAACTCTTAGGAAAATCTTCCGAAGTCATTTTAGCTTCGGAAGCTTTTTCATTAAAACTTCCGAAGATAATTTACCTTCGGAAGTTTTTTTACTTCCAAGAAAACTACTCTTTGAGCAAAAGCAAACTACTTTTCAAAGGTGGGACCGACATCCGGATTTCAAAGTTTATCCTCTTTCATTAACTTTGTCTTAAATCCTTTTCACATATAAACCCAACGGTTCCCCCTCTTTCTATCATCTTCTTCTTTCCTCCAAACCTAAACCCCAAATTTCACTCTAAAATTACTTTTGTTCATCTTTCTTCATCCTTAAGCTTTCTCAAAAATGGCCAACCTTAACTGTAGAAATGAACCAAATTTCTCCATGCAATTACCCAGGCAACACAACTAGGTTGCTCTATTACACTCTGAGAAAGATCCATATTTCTTAGAGGTTTACTGTTTCTTGACTCTATCTAACTATTTCACCTTTCTAACCATTGATCCTACACTGTATGAGGATCATCTGCTTGCATTCTGAAAGACCTGCCAAGAGGTCATTATGGATGGGGAGAAGGCACAGTTTGCCACAGTACAGGGGAGAAAAGTCTTCATCACTTTGGCCATCATCGACACTCATCTTCAGCTGGATGATGAAGAAGGTGAAGTGTTCTTCCCAAGGAAACTGTCAACCACTCCTTCGAGCAGATGGGCTACGAGGAGATTTTTCTGTCAAGACCTTCAAGAAAGGGAAGGTCTCATCCCAATGGAAATTCCTGCTCCATGTGGTTATCCATAACTTGTCAAACAAGCATGGAGGATGGGACCAGATTCCTAAAGATCTCTCCTTCATTGTTCATGGGATGTTTCAGAGGGTCAACTTCAAGTACTCTCAGTTTGTTTATACAAATTTACTTGCAAACTTGGACTCCTTAGAATACTACATGTTCCCTAGATATGTTCAACACATTCTTAACTATGAATTGGGCTCACAGTTAAGGGGAACAGGTAATATTCTTAAACTAGGACAGATGAAGCCCGACATCTTTAAAATCTTGAGAAAGTCCACTGTTGGCTTCTCTAGGGTTGAAACAACACTTGTCCCAAAAATGTTAGAGCTCATTGCTCAAGGTGACAACCTAGTAGCACCAGCTAGTGTTGAACCCTCACCTTTTACATCCCAACTACCTCAATAACCACAAATCACCCTCACCTACTAAAGAAAACACAAACGAACCCCTACACAGACTATTTAGTCTGTGTAGGTCCCCATATACTCACCCACACATTAAGATGTGGACACTGGAGCTTCCACTTCTCCTGCGGAGCAGACTACTCCCATTATTTCAATGGTCAATGCTGAGGTTCCACATGCTCAGCCTGAGGAGCTCACAAGCCAAAATTCCTTAAGCCTTTACACTAAGTCTCAACACTCAAGTGCACAACCTTCAGGGGACAATTACCATCCCCAACCTTTGGACTTAAACCAACCAATCCCAAACCTTGACTTCTATTCTGATGAAGATTTAGGTTTCACTGAGTACCATGATTCTCTCTTCTTTTCCTCTACTCAAAGAGAGATGAGCGCTCTTGAGTCTCTTATATCTATCCCACATCAATCACCGACTACTGAGGTGGACACTTCTGAACATGTTCAGGATGTCCATATGGAAGAGGCTCTCACTTTTGCAGGTGATTCCATCATTAAGACCTCAACCATGGCAACTCAGCCTATTGACACCTCAACTGAGGCTGCCAGTGAGCAGAGGGAATCCAGCAGCCAAGAACCTGAAGCTAGTGATAAGAGAGAGGACTCTGGTCCAATCATCTCATCCCCTAATGATTCTTTTGATGAAGATGAGGGGAATTTGAGGCTAAAGGTGCAAAAACTATCCAAAACATTCACCTATTTACTCTCCAAGGTCAATCATCTTGAATCTCAAGTGACTACCTTGCAAAACAGGGTCAATGATCAGCAACTTCAGATTTCTTATCTCAGGGAAAAACTAGCTGGGAGACCTTTAAGAGGAGCTCAACCAGGAACACAAGAACCTGTGAGTGTGATTGGCCTAACTCCTAGCTCACCTATGCAAGAGGGTGATGCTACCAAAAAAGAGGGGAAAATCATTACACTCACAGAACCTGGGAGTTCTTCAAAGAGTATGAACGTTAAGTACTCACCATCCTCACTTGCAATTGTGAATACTCAACAACTTCCTCAAGTTCACTTTGAAGTGGAGTCCATAGACTCCTACATACAGAGTTTGTTTGAGGAAGGAATACCAAGGGCTATGTCATCTCCACCAACTTCAAATTACATCATTGGGTGATGGTATGATGAAAACAGAAGAGCCCTCATCATTCTTAGAGTTCAATGACAGCAAGAGGTATTCAATTTTCAAACCTTGAACTTCTATGAAGGTCTGGATCTAGTCAACATGCCACTTTTCAATCAAAGCTAATCAGACTAGCTGACAGGCTAGCTCAAAGAATCCAAGATAGGATCACTACAGAGTTCAGCTTCAGAAGGGGACTAAAGCAATCAGGCAATGTCATCGGTCAACTGGATGTTGAGGCAGACCCTAAGATTAGTTTCATAGGGAAAACCTTGAATAAAGGCCTAATGGCAAAACCTGAAAGCCCTGTCTCATCATCATCAACTACTATAGAGATTCATACCCTTTTTGAGACACCTGTTGGTGAAGGTGCATCTCAACCTCTCTCTTGACAGAGCTTGGAAGCTACACCAAGCAATGAAGGCGAAAGCTCTCTCCACCCTGAGTCACAAAGGTCCGTGACTTACAAAGGGAAAAGAAGGATGACTTCTGAGTAGATTGAGGAGAAGGAGAGAGAGAGAGAGAGAGGAAAAGGAAGCTGAGGGGAGAAGGTTCCTCTACTAGGTCTGCAAGACTTATGGAAACTACTATCAGGGCTGCCCCCACACCAAACACTCAGGATGATGAGTTGAGGGCAGTCAGGATAAATTACTTGCAGACTAGGAACTATGACATTGATAGTGTCATTTCTCTCCTCTTAGAAGAATTGAATGAATTGGTTGACATGGAAGTGTCAAAAGAGAGAAAGGACGCAGAAGATGCCGAGCTACTGATTCAAATCAAAGAAGAAAGAAGAAAGAAAAGATTATACAAGCATGTGCCTACTCTCTCCCCAGTTCAAGAAAGTCCCGCACATGAGGATGTGGTTCAACAAGAACCTCATGTAGACAAAGAAGAAGACATGATCAAAATGATCAACTACCTGAGTGCCACAGAACCCTATCAGGCAGTTGCACTTCTTCCCTTATCCTATGACTATATTGAGTTTGAGTTGTTGATACATATGTACCTAGTTTAGGAGCTTAATGTAAAATGTCTATCATGTCTTCTATATATGTAATGAATGGGTATGAATGAAATAAAATATGTGGTGGATGCTTATTATGTTTAATATTTCATTGTTTATTGTGTAATAACGCATATTGAACTAACTATATAGGTTTGTGATTGTTGTACATAATACTTAGTCAATAATGATTGAGAAATGTGTTCAAACTTGATCGTATGAAGTCCTCATGCAAATGGACCATGCTAATGGACCATACGCATGAATACTTCATGCTAATGGACCAGTCACATGAATGGACCAGGAGACTGGATCAGTCGCACGATTGAGACAAACGGATGACTCAGTCGCACGACTGAACCTTCAATTGTGCGGATGGATCATTCGCATGATTCAGTCACACGACTGAACCATGCTAATGGTTTAGTCGTACGATTGGAAGACCCTAACATATAAATACCACCTAACTTTTATAAAAACAAAACAATTCGAATACCTACGCACATAATCGTACCCTAGCCGTCCAAAGATTCAAGAAAACCTGTTCCAAGTTCATAGATCGCAGTTGATCTTGTTCTAATCGTTAACATTTTTTTAATCGTTAGATTGATCTGAACTGCGTTCTCACTAATTGGATCGCCAATCAAACAGGATTCCGCATTATTTTATCTCGTATACGTGCAGAATTAGTTAGTACTCCATCCGTACACGGTCCCCTGACAAGTGGTATCAGAGCCTTGGCTCTTGATTTTGCATGTGATTCGATCAGTTTCATTGTAAAAATCATGTTTTCATTCAAAAACACCATCTTTTTGAATAAAATAGTGTTTTTGATGTCTCCAGATCTAAAAGTTCACGTTTTTCGGCTTACGGCAGACTAGGGTTCGTGAAAAATTGTTTTTTGGTGTCAAAGTACCAAAACCTTCGAATTTTCAAAACTAGCAGCCTTTAGTCTCATGATTGACTCAATTGCACGACTGAACTCAATCACACCTCCCATACACACGATTGAACTCAGTCGCCCATCCATTCGTACGACTGAACAATCCCATTCGCATTGTCCATCCACATTTGCCCAATCGCATGACAGTTAATCCGCATTTGTCCAATCGCATGACTGGCTCATCTGCATTTGTTCAATCGCACGATTGACTCATTCACACCTCTCCATTCGCACGAGTGAATAAGTCTTGTCTAAAGTTCAATGTTTAATGAAATGGAAGATCAGTACTCAACGTTTATTGCCAGAAGGGAGTCTTATATCCAAAATCTATTGCTTCTAGAAAATGAAATTGGGAATCACAATAAGACGCCTAAGCTTATTACGTTAGATGATTACCCATAATGGAAGCAAAGGTTTGAGATTTATCTAAATGGTGTTGATCCTAATATGTAGGAATCAATCAAGACCGGTTATAGCATGCCGGTTGGTGCTGATGGCATTAAACTTACCTTGGGTGGTATGACTAATAACCAGAAGGTGAAGTACAATGTAGAAAAGAAAGTGTATGCTTTGTTGACTCTGTCAATACCAAAGGACATATTCCATCAATTTTCTGAGAACAAACAAGCAAAGAAGTTATGGGAGGCTCTGGAAAAATGATATGATGGGAATGCAACGTTGAAGGCATTAAAGGCAAAGGCCCTGAAGAAGGTGTTTGATAACTTCTCTTCGATAGGAAAAGATAGTCTGGATGACATCATCGACCGATTCTACCACTTGATGACTGAGCTGCACACTCATGGGGTAACCACATCTATGGAAGACAAGGTGTCAAGTTTCGCCGATGGGTTGCCAGAGAAATGGGTCTCATTTGTGTCAAATCTGAGACAGAATGATATGCTTGTGAAGTTGGATATCATCGATTTCATTCTGAAGCTGAGAGAGGAAGAATTGAGGATGAAGTACAGGTCTCAGAAAGGATCATACGATCAGAACCCGTCTCTATATAACTCATCTACCACCTCAACAAGTTCAGGAGCACCACTTCAAATGGCATTTGTGTCAAGTTCAGCAGCTCCTCCTCAAGCCACTACTTCAGGATCTGAAACGTCAGGGTCATCTTGCACCCAATATATAGTACCTAAAGCGAATGCTAAGAAGTTGAAAACCGAGAATCTCGGTAATATTACTATGGAGGTGGCAAAGAAGCATATGGATCTCCTAGAAGTGGTAGTTCACTCCTATGATGCCCTAGTTGCGGGAAAGATTGGAAACTTCCATCTTGCAGATGAAAATTACGAGCAGGTGGATGAAACTGAACTCGAAAGAATGGATATCATGTGGGCATTGTCTAGTGTTGTCCGATGGGCGAAAAAGTTTGTGAAAAAGACTGGACAAAACTTGATAGCCACAAAAGACACTACCTTTAGTTTTGATAAAACCAACGTTACCTGCTTTAACTATGGAGAGAAGGGTCATTTCAAACGTGAATGTGTTAAGCCCAAGAAGACAGGTAATGGTAATCCATTCTTGACCTGCAACCGTCAAGATAAACCCACGAATGGAGCTACCTCATCAACCAAGGAAATAGAGGCCTTGACTGCACAAGACGACGAAGGGCAAGATTGGACCTTTCGTTTTGTCTCTCCGGGGGAATCCACCATTGCTTGTGTTGAGGGATTGGATGACGGATCTGGAAGCGAAGGTGAAATCGCAGTTGAACTAGTGATGTCAAATAATGAAGATTCTATGAATGTGGTCAATCACCTGAATGAAGACGATCTCAGAACTACATGTTCATAATCACCAGCATCCGACGAGTCAACCTCTGCACTAATAGTAGGTTCAACCGAGTCTTCACAGGTAAGTACCAAAGACCAACTTTTTGAAGGTCATGCTTGTAATGAATATAATAAATTTAGAGCAAGAATTGATCTTAAATTTGCTAGGTTATTAGATCATAATGATAGCTTAGTAAATGACTTACAACTGTGCACAGAAGCAAATCGGATTTTAAAACAAATGAGCACAGTTATAAAGAGAAGATAGAACTTTTAAATAAATAACTAAGGGAAACCGAAGTTGTTGCGTTTAATCAAGCAAATGACTTAAAGTTCTATTTAAACTCCCTGCAAGAAACTAAGAAAGAAAAAGCAGTTTTGGAAGTCGAAGTCAACTCATTAAAACAAAAACTGCATAGTTGGACAAGTTCTTCTCACATAGTCCAACACTTAATGAAAGAACGTAACAATGGAGAGGGGTTGGGTTACAAAGTGGTTCCACCACCACCTGAGATCTTGTTGAATGCTAAATGTAGACCAATAAATAATAATCCAATCAAGGATCATGTAGTGTTCGCTCCTTTAGTTAGTGATTCAGATTCCACGAGTAAATCAGTGGAATCTGTCGCTGAATAGAAGGAGGCCACTTTGAAATCTAAAGGTAAGATGCCTATTGTCAGTTTGGATGAAAAATTTGAAAGGGTTAATGTAAAGTCAGGTTCAAACATGCCTATTTGTGAATCCAAAAAGACCAAACATGTTAACCAACCACGTGCTCCATGTCATAGCCCAAATAAATAAAAGGGTAAAGATGTTAAAAATGTTCAAACAATGAATTTTGTTAAAGAAGTAAAAACATCTAAACAAGAAGTGTCCAAACCCAAACGGACTAAAGTCACACCTATGTCACACACTTCCCCATAGAAACAGTTCCACCAACATGTAGAAAATAGATCATGTTACAATTATGGAAAGTATGGACAGATCGCTTCTAATTGTTCTTATTATCAGACCCCTAGAAAGAAAATAGATCTTTATGATACTAAAGAAACTTCTTAGAAAAGGAGTTCTATTACTCCACCAAAAAGAAGTAATGAATCTAGAGTTTAACCCGTAAGCCAGTCATCTATTTATTACAAATATGCCTTACACAAAACTGGCTTATGGAAAGAGAAGACAAGTAAAGTGTCTAATAATGAGAACAAGAAGAAGAATGAATGACCTCACCCTCAAATAGACAATGGGTTGAGTTCATGATGTCTAATTCCTCTGGGTCACCCAAGCCAGTTAAGTCTTGGGTCCCTAACCTAAACTAATCATATCCTATGAATGTGCAGGGTGTCCGCTATAGTGCTACTACAAATACCTGTATTGTTGATAGCGGAGCTTCAGGCACAGGACTGGGAACTTGTCTCTCCTTTCAAATGTCAAACAAATTAAAGGGGGACATATTTCATTTGCTGGAAATAAAGAAGGATATATCACTGCATAAAGGGAAGTGGGAAATCAGAAGGTTAAGTTTGATAAGATAAACTACATTCAACAACTTCAAAATAACTTACTTTCTGTCTCCCAGATCTATGATAAAGAATTAAAGGTTGTCTTTGATAACAAGAAGTGCTATGTATTAAAGAAGGATTACATAATCCCGGAGGACCAAGTCTTAATGTCAGCTTTAAGATATAACGACTTATACGTCAAGGACCTATCAACGGCCTCCACAACTGATCATCAAGTTCAATGCTTCTTGTCAAAGGCAACAGAGAAAGACTCCATCCCCTGGCATAGGAGAATGGGACACATTAATCCACGAAAGATGAATCACTTGATCCAAAATGATCTAGTGCGCAGAGTAAATGTTTTGAACTTCCATTACCAGATTTTTGCGTCGCGTGTAACAAAGCTATCAGACAAAGAAGTCTCATAAGGCAAAGAAAGTTCATTCAATTGACCTGCCTCTTGAGCTTCTTCACATGGATCTGTTTGGCCCAGTCAGTACAAAGAGCATTGCAGGCGATTTGTACTTCTATATAGTTACGGATGATTACTCAAGATTCTCTTGGGTGATATTTTTGAAATCCAAATCAGAGACAGTTGGATCATTCAATGAGCTGGTATCTACATTGGAATCACTCTACAAGCCGAAGGTAAGGCAAGTTTTCTCAAATAACGGTACCGAGTTCAAGAACCAGTGGATGGAGGTATTTTACAAAGAAAAAGGAATTGTGCACCAATTCACATCTGCCTACATTCCTCAAATGAATGGAGTTGCTGAGAGAAAGAATCAAAGCTTGATAGAGATAGCCCGCACGATGCTAGCAGACTCGAAATGGCCTATCCAATTCTGGAACAAGGCGGTAGCTAATGCATGTTATACCCTAAATCGAGTCCTACTGGTCAAACGCCATGGTAAAACATGTTACGAGTTGCTCCAACGACCTAAACCTAATCTAGAGTACCTCGAACTTTTTGGCGCACCATGTACACTACTGAAGAAAACTAAGTTAGGGAAGTTTAATGAAAAGGCTAAAGAAGGAATATTTCTTGGATACAACATATCAAATAAGAGAGTTTACAACAACTCAACGGGTCCAGTAGAAGTATGGTGCAATGTCGACATTCAGAGATACACCACCCCTTGCTGGAAAAGGATCCTTATTCTTTTTCGACTATGATGGATTCTTTAAGTCCTTCAACATCCATCTCTCCCCTACTGAGGACGAGTTATTGACTAGAATGATGTACGATGTGTTAAACACTCCATCACTGGACTCAACAACCTCAGCTTCACAAGGTGAGTCTTCAAGTTCTTTAGATAAGTGACTCCTCCTTTGATGATGAAGACGTGGCAAATGATCAGGTGATCAGGAGGATCAGGTTCCTACTACTGCAAGTACACAAGCATCTGATGTTGATGCCTCTGACTCTTCGGAACCTCACACTCCCACTGCCTCAGATACTGAACCTGGTGTTCACGATCTGGATAATGAGGTAGTTGTTCCTACCACTCCTGGATCATGAATAAATGTTTATCATCCTTTGGACAATGTCATTGGAGATGTTCGATTAGGAGTACAAAGAAGAAATCAGCTATACTTAGCTGATTATGCCTCAGTAATGGAAAAGGGATATATTCACGATGGTGCGTATCGATGTTTTGTGTCTCAATTTGAGCCAAAATATGTTAGTGAATCCCTAAACAACAAAGCATGGGTGAGTGCCATGAAAGAAGAACTTCTTCAATTCAAGAAGTTAGGAGTATGGACACTGGTGGATATACCAAAAGGTGCTAAGGTTATTGGCACCAAATAGGTCTTGAAATGTAAGAAAGATGACCAAGGGGTCATAATAAGAAACAAGGCTTGACTTGTAGTTCAAAGATTTTGACAAGTCGAAGGCATTGATTACAATGAAGTGTTTGCACTTGTGGCGAGAATGGAAGCAATCCATATCTTCCTTGCATATGCATCTTATATGAAGATTAAAGTTTATCAACTAGATGTGAAGAGTGCATTCCTTCTTGGTGAAATTCGGGAGACAGTGTATGTTAGTCAACCTAAAGGATTTGAGAATCCATATCATCGGGACAGAGTTTACAAGCTAGATAAGGCTCTCTACGGGCTCCATCAAGCCCCACGAGCATGGTATGAGAAGCTCTCGACTCATCTTGTGAAACACGGATATCACAGAGGAGTGATTGACTACACACTGTTCATCAAAGACAAGGATGGTGACTTACTGCTAGTTTAGATTTATGTTGATGACATAATCTTCGGTTCCAAAAACAAAAACTATGTAAAGAACTTGAAGCAGTAATGAAAGCTGAATTTGACATGCGTGCCATGGGAGAGATGAAGTTCTTTCTCGGTTATAGGTGGATCAGAAACCAAAGGGGACATTTATACATCAAACGAAGTATGTAGGCGATATTCTCAGTCGGATTGATATGGAGAATGCTTCGGCAGCTGGGACTCCACTTGCTACAAACCATGACGTAGCACCCGACGAAAATGTTGATCTGGAGGATGCCACCATGTACCGAGGAATGATCGGATCCCTCATGTACCTCACTACCTGAAGACCTAATATCATGTACGCGACGTGTCTTTGTTCTAGATATCAGGCGAAACTGAAAGTCAACCATCTCATACGAGTAAAAAGGATATTTCGTTATCTGAAGGGTACTCCAACACTTGGGTTGTGGTATCCTCATGACGATGACTTTGAGTTTACAACGTATAGAGATTCGGATTATGGCGGCTGCAAAATGAACTACAAGTCAACATCTGCAGGATGTCAATTCTTTAGGAGAAGATTAGTCACTTGGCAGTGTAAGAAGCAAACATCGGTTGCTCTGTCAACTTGTGAAGTTGAATACGTTGTTGCTGCAAGTTTATGTCCCAAATCTTCTGGATTCAACAACAAATGCGCGACTACGGTTTGAAATTCTCTAACACTCCCATATTTGTTGAAAATTCTGATTCTGTAGCCGTAACTAAAAATCATGTCCAACATCCAAAAACTAAACACATCGGAATTAAATATCACTTTACGTGATTGTTTTGAAAAGAATTTAATCGATGTGGTTAAAATTAATACGAACTTTCAAAAACTACACAAAAGCTTTTGATAAACCAAGATTTTTATATATGTTAGAGGTCAACGTCATGAAAAAGAAATGTGACGTGATTTTAGAAGACGACAGTACATAGTCCGACGAGTAGAGCTATTTTTTATTTTTATTTTATTTTATCTTATTTTACTTTATTTTATTTTATTTCTTCACCTTTTAAAATTCAAAACACAAAAACATTTTCGGTTTTAGAATATTAGGGGGAGAATAGTTTAGCTTAGTTTTAATTTAGTAGCTTTATTTAATTACTTAAAAAAACGAGGGAGGAGGACAGCTTAGCTAAAAGGAAAGAAATCAAATCTGTGATACTAATTCAACGAATTTGGAAAATGATAGTACACAAGGAACATATTACTTGGGATTTCAAAAGGTTTAAGTGATTAAGATGCAAAATTCAAAGTTTAAGTTTGAAAAGTCTAAGAAAAATAAAAGGAAAGATGAAGTTACACTAGTACGCTACTATGGTAACATAGAGAAATTAGACCTAGAGGCTGTTAGCTTATTAGATGATCTATCGGTAGATTCAACACAGTAGAAAAGTAGAACTCATTGGTGATTTCAAGCACAAACTAAGTTGTTCAACAAGCTGTGGGTTCCCATCTTATCCCTGGTTAGCACAATCAACGAAGTTCCACTAAGGGGCGACGAGCAAAATAAACTCCATAAATGTGTGCAGATGACCATAAAATTTGAGCAAAGCATATGAAAAATGCAAAAAGCAATCAAGCTAATAACCTATGTTGTTGGTGCGATATGTGCAAAAAGAAAATAATTGCTCAAACAAGAAGACAGGTTATGTGCCTCTCTACTGTGCGGTGGCACTGACCCGAGGATAAGCATAATCTAAATATTCAAGAATTCATTGTTGTTTGCGCCTCTTTGTTGTGCGGTAGCACTGACCTGAGGCTTAGCATCTCTTTGAAAGCTCTTAGAATAGTTCCTTCTTGTAATATACCCGTAGACTGCTCAAATATCTCCTGAGGAACGTTGATTACCATATAAGTGTGGGATCCACAAATGCTTGTTGAAATAATTAAACCTTAAATCGTCACCAATGTGTGTCAAACATCTTTGAATGGATTTAAGAGGACCAAACAATCATCATGAGCTGTAGCTCTTGAAAGTCAAAATTAGTGTGTGCATCTGGTAGCTCTAGTTTGATTTCCTAAAATTGCTAGTGACTATTAGCGAAAACAAGGATCAAGCATCAAAATGGTTTATTAAAGTGTCGCAAGTGATTCTGACATACGTGTATGATTCCAAAATGAATCGTACAAGAAATGATTAACTAGAATTGAAGTTGCGCTGTCCAGGAAGTAAAATCAATTAGAATTATTTTAATAGATTGAATTTCATATCTAATAAAAAAATACAAAAATATGTCTTGCTATTGTTCTTAATTTGAAGTTGTACTGTTTAATTTTACTAAAATTTAACGTAAGAGCCGGACTCAACAACTCGTCATAATCGGTGAATCACTCACTCAAAAGGGTCATGTCTGAGGTGAGCAAAACATTTTAAAATAAAATAAGTCACATCTGAGGTGACAAGTTCGTTTTAAGTAAAATGATCACGTCTAAGGTGATCGACAGTGTTTTCAAACTAAAAGGGTCATGTCTGAGATGATCATCGTTGATAATGTTTTATTTATTGTTAAAAGGACAAGTGTTTGAAAGTGCATAAGGTCAAATTAACAAGTCAGAGTCCTTCGCACGACTGGACCATTTGTATGGACCCCGAATGGAGCATGAGAATGAACCATTCGCACGATTGGATCATGAGAATGAACCAATCGGACGAATGGAGGTGATCGACTGAGTCAGTCATACGATTGAACCCCTGTCGCACGAATGGAGCTGACCGAATGAGTTAGTCGCATGACTGAAACCTTGTCACACGACTAACTGTAACAGATTGAGTGAGTCGCACGACTGAGCCCAGTTGCACGAATCAAGAGTGCGAATCGGTTCTGTCGCACGACTGAAGGAAACCCTAGTATAATAGAGGGGAAGTCGGTCACAGACACTCATCACCCCCAAATCGCACCTAAATCGCACGACAGCAAGATTACCCTGCCCAAATTCATATTTGTGATTTAGCGCCCTGTCTGTGAGACTAACCGATTACTCTTCGTTTCTACAGGTAATGCAAGACTAGAATCGATCAAAATGCACAGATTAATCTAGACCTAAAGTTCAAATTGGGTTAAAACAAAACCGAGACAAAACCTTCTAAATAAATCACTAATCTGTACTTAATCATCAAATTATATAGTACTAAGTGTTATTTTGATGGATTGCGAGTCCAATGAGACTAACCTAAACGTTTAACATCAAGTATAGACCAAGAATCGATTCTACACTACCGAACAGAGACATGCGAATGGACACACCGATGAACTTCAATGCATGATTGAAATGGGCAAATAACTCAATCGCACGAATGAACCATGCATATGAATTCAGTCGCATGACTGGTTCAACCGCAAAGAACAACATACGACTCAGTTAAGTCGCAGGTTCATTCGCACGACTGAGCTCATTCGGACGACTAAGACTCAGTTGGACTATCCATTCGCACAACAGAACTGAATTATTCAAGTCCATTAAATTCAAGTGTCATTCACTTACACAAACTCTAACGTTTATTTATCTTGTGTAACAGAAACATGGCTAGTAAATGGACTATAAGCACAAAGCATAACCTCTGTGCACATCTGGACGTCACCTCTTGGAATGTCTCTGATTTTGCTAGGATTATCGCCTTCCTACGGAGATCAAGGATCTTCAAGGCTATATCTACCTCATGCACACCATATCGATCGATTCAGCAGGCGTTCTGGGAAATTGCGATAGTCGATAGGTCTATTGAACCGCATCATATTAGGAGTACCATATTTGTGAAGAGATATAGATTAATGAGGAAGACCTGAGGAGGGTATTAAAGTTAGGAGATGATAGTGACTGCCCTACCAGACTGCATCCACTGATAGTCTGAGGTTGTTTTATTCGGGCTAAGTACGCGGGGGACATAAACGCTGGTGTACTCAACAAGAGCAACCTGTGCCCCCCAACTCAAGTATTTTGCCCATGTGCTACTAAAGTGCATAGCCTCGAGGAAGGGAGGCCTTAATGAGCTGTCTGATCAGATGTAGAATGCGTATGTGGCTCTAGTACTGAATCATCCATTCAGCTTCTCACCGATGATCTTCAACTACTGGGTTGAGAACCTAGAAGCCAAGGGAAATTAGGGTTTCTGCATGTACTCGCGTTTCCTTCAGCTAATTATCGACCAAAAGCTGTCGTCGCTGCCCAAAAAGAGTGATGATGCAGTTACACTGGAGGTCATGGATGACATCACCCTCGGGAGGATGAAGGTCTACCGGGGCAAGCAGGTGAAGCCCCCGGTAAGGAGGTTGTTTGGGCATCTGGCCCGAGATGACTATGTGGTGCCATGGAGGAGGAAGTGGTGCCATGACGATAGTGATTATGATGTTGAGCAGATTGCTCTACCCTTTGATGATTCTGACGGTGATGACTACGAAGGTGGACAAGGAGGTGATGGTCTGGGTGGACCTGAGCCTGCTCCTATCCACCATGATTTCTAGATGGAGGAGGAGGAGGAGTCTGATGAAGAGCCTCTGGTGCGAACGGTGGGGAGTCGGGTCATAGCCATAGAGAGAGGGCTCAGGGCGGTTGGTGGATGCCAAAGGGAGTCCACGGATGCCACTACTACTGATACAGATCCTTTGTATACCCTGGACCCGCCCAACAGCCAAGGGGGAGCCACTGTTTTTAAGGGCTCTAGCAAGAAGAGAATGGCTCACCCTTATGGCAAAAAGGGTAAGAGGCTAAGATTTACATTGACCACATCTACTACCACAGCCACAACCACCACCACATCCACCACAGCCACCACCACCACTACCACACCCCCTATCACTACCACTACACTCCCAACCACCACTACTATAGCCAACCCTTCACCATCCACTCATATCCCACCACCCATATTCACCATAGCCACCAGTACCACCACCAGCCACCAAGCAGGACCATCTACCCATACCACCTTCACCACAAGACCCACTCTACCCTCCATTGGGGTAGAGGATCAGCTAGCAGCACTAAACAGGATGGTGCTAAAGGTGTTAGCTATTGACGAAGAAAAAGATGCTCAACTAAGCCAGCTTGTGGAGCTGAATGCTACTCAAGCACAGCAGATTACCCAGCAAACATAGCAGATTTCCCAACTCTAGGAGCGCAATGACCAATCAGTAAAGAAGATTGAGGAGTTGGAGGCCTCTAACAGGACGATCATGCTCAAACTCAAGGGATCGAAAGATGATTACAGGATCAGTGATCACAAGTTTGATGTATTAGAGTTCAAAGCAGCGGAATAAGAACAGGAATTAGACAAATTGTAGCAAGAAATCGATACTTGTATGCATTAAGAGCACATACGGTTATAGTGAGAGAATATATTTCTGATTCAAGGAATGTTTATAGATATGGAATATTTCTGATCAAATCATCCAATTATTACAATAGGTTGACACTCCTTATATAGAGTGCAATCGCTGCTGTTATCACGGGAAAGTGACAACTGGCAGATCTAATACAAAAATAACTAACTCTTAACAAACTACTGAAATGTTCACAACTATTGAGAACATATCAGAGTGTTAAGTACAAAAGAAGAAACTACTGAAACTACAACGACTGAAGAACAAGCTCTTCAGTCGTTTTACAAAACTACTGATAAATATAAAACAACTGATGAGCACAACAACTGAAGAAGTATTCTTCAGCTGTTGTGTCAAACTACTGAAAAGATGAAACATAAAACTACTGAAAGGTAAACCGTCACAACTACTGAAGAAGACCTCTTCAGCTGTTGTGACAACGTCTGATACTTGGTCTTCAGCACTTGTGTCTTCAGACTTTGTCTTCAGCACTTGTCTTCAGACTTTGTCTTCAGCACTTGTCTTTAGACTTTGTCTTCAGCACTTGTCTTCAGACTTTGTCTTCAGCACTTGTCTTCAGACTTTGTCTTCAGCACTTGTCTTCAGACTTTGTCTTCAGCACTTGTCTTCAGACTTTGTCTTCAGCACTTGTCTTCAGACTTTGTAATCAGCTGTTGTCTTCAGCTGTTGTGGTCTTCAGTAGTTGTTGTGACGTCTGTGGGACTTAAAGGTTTTTCTGATCCGGCTCATTGGTTCTTTTGGTCCAACAAACTCCCCCTGAACCAATGCAGCCAAAACCTTTAACTTTATTGAGGTCCCACTTATTGTTGGCAGAATGGTTGGTCTTTTTCTTCTTGATCAGTTGAGAAGATGACCCATATAAGCACTGGCCTAGAAATGAGTCTCTGATGATTTGGTTGGCAAAGTATGGATGGGAACTCTATATTGGGGACTTGGACACTGAGCTGTTCCCCCATCCATGAGACTCACTTCCCTATGATGAGTCTGTACGACTCTCTTGTGTAGGCCTCAAGGAAGGTGATTTGTTCCTCCATGGTTAGCTCTTCAGCACCTCCTTCAAACAATGATTCAGGCCCATAATACTCAGACAGGTATTTGGCCTGTTTCCCATTCTTTAGCTCCACAGTTGTTATTATTCTGTAAGCAAACTCATCCGGGTGATTACCCTCTAGGAACAACTGGAGCTCATTTTTCCTGACTTCCTCAAGCCTCTTGTAAACTAACCCCTTTTTCACTATTTTGTTTTCCAGCATCTTCTGAGGGGTTAGATTAGCTTTGTAGGCTTTCTTGAAGTCCTCTAGGATTTCCCAGGGTGAAACTACAAAGACCAGAGAGATCACTTTATCTACGATCTTTTTCACCTGGCCAATGTATCTCTGAGGTATGTTTTTCTTATGAATTCTGTGAGAGACCCTGGGATCAGGCCAAATCCTCACTCTTTCCTTTTGATATTGAAAGGTATGCTTGAGAGTGTAAAGTCTGAGGGCTTGCTTCTTCATATTGATGATAGAAGATGTGGCTGCATAAGCTTTGTCAACTCTCTTCAGCAATTCCTCATCATGCTGTTTATGAAGCTCTTCTTCTTCTAGCTTCACTTTAACCATTTGTCTTTGGAATTCAGGAGTAATTGCTGAGGAGTGACTTTTGGTCTTAGGCAACTGAATCACAGCTGAGAGTGGCAACCTATCTTCATCATCTTCTAGCCTCAATATCCTTCTCTTATTCTTCAAGGGTATATCATCGGCTATGGGTTTTGAGGGTAAGGGAGTTGGTTTTGAAGAAAGAGGATGTTTGGTGTTGGGCTTAGAGATTGGTTTGGATATTTGAGGGGTAGGCAGTGTTTGAGTGGGTGGAAGGAAGGTTGATCCAACATCTTTGTAGTAAGTTTCGCCTTTGTGAGTTTAGCCATCTCCAACCTTTTACCAGCCTCAGCCTCATCAAGGGCTTCCACAATAATCCCCTTGTTGATATGCTCAGACAGACAGATTCTGGTGGCTATAGCCAGAATACTGTCCCTGGTCCATGCGCGAATCTACATTAAAGATCTTCCTAAATATTTTGCAATGAAGCGGATCATGATCTCCAATCTCTCTTTTTCAAGAGCATCATACCCAGCCCATCGGGTTTGTATCTCTTGCACTTCCAACCTTCTGATCTCACTATCCAATGTAGCTGTATCAAACCCTTGCCTGAAGAGTTGTTCAATTATTTTATCCATGGATCGGCTGTGTGTAGTGTCAGCTTCTTTTACCAGCTCTTCCAATGATTTGTCTTCAGTAGGTTGATCCTCAGCACTTTTCTTGCGCTTGTAAGTGAGCAGTGGTTGCTTTTCTTTCTCCTCCTCTTGGGCTTGCTTCTCTTCCTTCTTTTCCTCTGTTCTTTTCCTCTTCTTTTCTTTCACTACAGTACTCTCCCCCTTTTTGGATGCATTGGAGGAAGGGGTTTGTACCGCAGAAAGTGTCTTTTGCACAGCAGCATCAATCAAGGGTTGTAAAGTTGAGGAAAGCCTCTCATCAATGGCTTTAGTCACAATATCAGTGATTATGGGTGTGATGAGACGGAGGAAATTTTGAAGTACACACCTATTTGCTCAAGAGGGTTCTGTTCCTGAGAAATAGGGCCTGAAGCAGAGGCAGGTGGCTGAGTTTGGAGTGGCTCAGTGTTTGGGGAACCTTCAACAGAAGGTGCCATCTGTGGGTTGGTGGAGGCAGATGGTCTTTCTCCTTGTGAGAGTTGGTCAAGTAGGTTTTGCAGCCTACTGACTTTCTCTTCAAGGATTGTGTTCTGGGCAAGAACATCGTAGAAAAAGCCCAGGTCATCATCAGCCGAAGCTGAATCATCTGACCTCCTGCTTAGAGCAGGATTTACATGCACTGGGTGTAGACCAGTGTTGCATGTGCCCCTTGTGCTTGGTACTGGGGACTTCCAGCCTCAGAACAATGTCCATCATCAGCTGTTGCCTCTAGTGAGGTCTTAGCAATGTTACCAGCCTCATTCTGATCATGTGCTGATTCAGAAGAGGTGGCAGCCTCACTAGATATTCTAAGCTCCTTATCTACACGAGGAGATAGAAGTGGTAAACCCCTGTGCTGTGGGTTCTCAAGTGCACTGTGTTCCTCCCCCTCAATTGTAGAGGTGTTCCCAGTAGTAAGTGGTTTCTGGGGAGGGGGTGAGGAGTGCAGTTGAGTCAGCACTTGTCCAACTATTAAAGTTGGGCTGTGAGGGGCGGTTGTATGGGGTGAAGGGATAGAAGCAGTGTGCACCTGGGGAGGTTGGTGCTCTTCAATGGCAATCCCCTCAAGTGAGAAAGATCCCAGATATGTAGGTACCCCTTGTGTGGTTGCTGCAGGCTCCTGTTGAGAGGAATCCTGAGCGGCTACGGCTGGAAGAGTCATTGTATCCACTAGGGGGTTTGGACTAGTGGATATATCCTGCGTTTGTGTTGCAGGGGCATCCTCAGGGGACTCAATTCCCTGAGTATCCGTTTTGGGTTTCTTTTTGGTGGGTTTGGTGGGGACTTTTGATTTGGAGGTGGTGGCTGTGGGTTCCAGCTGCATGGGTTTGCGCAGCTTGGCAGCCATTTTGAGTGTCTGGTCAGAGTTGTGCCGGGAGTATACTTCCGGCAGAACAGCCGTAGTAGGGACTCCCAAGCCAACAAGTCCCTCAGCATTAAGCTGGTTTGTAATAATGGCCATTATGAACCGTGGATATAGTATCCAACGGTTAACAGTTAGTTTTTGAGCCATATCCTTGAGCTCCGAAAATATTATTTCTGAAAAGTTTAGCGGTTGTTGCTCAAGAATAGAATACATTACCTGCTGCCACTTTGTCGACATTTGATCCCAAGACGACGTCTTAGGAGCCAAACATACATTCACCATGTGAAAAGTTAGGCGTTCAGCTTCATGGAAGTGTTTCTTCATGATAGTGGAGGCACTGAGATTGCCTTGATATCCATGTTGGGCAAAGGATAGGTCTGTGGTGCCCTTCGGATATCCAGCAGGAGAAATAGCATCATCTAGATGAAGAATTTGGCGGATAACTGCAGAAGTGATGACTACTTCTTTGTTGTTGACGACCGACTGGAGAGATGGTGTGTTGTTCTCCCCAGTGGTAATAGTAACGTTCATCCAAAATTGTTGGAGGGATTCGGCATGTAGTATGGGATTCAGAAGAAATGCCGTTTTGTATTGGGACTGAACCATAAGATCGATAGCAGTATCGAACTTAGCCCAGACAGGCGATTTAGTAAGGTAGGCAACACAGTTGTGTCGCGGTTTAATTTGCATGGACGCCATTGAGAAGAGAGAAGTTTTGGAGAGGAACGTTAGGTTTGAAGATGAAGCATTGAAGGATTAGGTCAGGGATATTTATAGGGTACGGTAAGAAAACGACTGAAGGATGTGGTGTTAGTCATCAGTAGTTTTAAACGACTGTTGACATGGTATTATCCTTTCAGACGTTGAAACAGCTGAAGTCGTGGTGTTAGGCATCAGAAGTTAGAAAACTACTGAAGACCGTGGTTTTGACTTCAGATGATTGAAACAACTGAGGACTTGGTGTTTGTCATTAGTAGTTGTGAAACCACTGAAGATAGTGGTTTTGTCATCAGCTGTTGTAAACAACTGAAGACTTGGTATTAGTCATCAGTAGTTAGAAAACTACTGAAGACATGGTATTGCTTCAGTTGTTTAGAATGAAACAGCAGTTGTACAACGACTGAAGAGAAATTTCTCATCAGCTTTTTCGTCAATTCTTAGCTTTTCAGCTGTTTCATGCTGTCCTCAACACATTCATCAGCCTTTTTGGCTGCTTTCAGTTGTTTCATAGGACATAGTACTTATCTGTTTTACTGATTTCAGTAGTTGTAACGGCATCAGTAGTTGTAACTACATCAGTAGTTTAGAACAGATGAAGTACTTCAGTACTCGTGAGACATTTAGCCTTCAGTAGTTATAAAAACTACTGATGGTAAAAGAACTCATCAGTACTTATATGTGACATGGTACCAATGATCATCAGTACTTATTACTAAGATCATCAGTAGTTGTCACTTATTCTAGCTGCAGCATACCAAGCCTTAACACCAGGTTTTGGAAAGTTGAACTATCCAAAGGCTTAGTAAAAATGTCTGCAAGCTCATCAGCACTAGGCACAAACTAGGATCAATCAGACCTTTTTCAAAACAATCCCTTATAAAATGATGTCTGATCTCTATATGTTTGGTCCTAGAGTGATGGACTGGATTTTTGACAATACACAGCGCTGAAGCACTATCCATTAACAATGGAGTCTTAGTCTCTGTAATGACATAATCCAGAAGTTGGTTCTGAAGCTAGAGTACCTGAGAGGTGCAACTTGCAGCAGCAATGTACTCTGCTTCAGCAGTTGATGTAGCAACTGAGGTCTGTTCTTGCTCTGCCAAGAAATCAAGCAGTTGCCTAGGAATTGACATCCACCAGAAGTTGATTTCCTGGTCACTTACACCCTGCATAGTCACTGTCAGAAAAAGCAACTAATTTACCAGAATGTCCAGTAGAATACCATAAACCTAGAGATGGAGTGCCTTGCAGATATCTAAAGATCCTCTTGACTGCAATCAGATGAGACTCTTTAGGTGCAGCCTGAAATCTAGCACAAACACATGTAGCAAACATAATATCTGGTCTAGAAGCTGTTAAATACATCAAGGACCCAATCATACATTTGTAAAGTGTTTCATCAACCACTTTACCTTTCTGATCTGTATCCAGTTGTGTGGTGCTGCACATGGGGGTAGAACAAGGCTTACAGTTTTTTAAATCAAACTTTTGCAAAAGATCTTTGTGTATTTGGACTGATGAATGAAAATTCCATCAGCCTTTTGTTTGATTTGCAACCCCAGAAAGAACTGTAACTCTCCCATGGCACTCATTTCAAACTTCTGTTGCATCAATTTTGTAAAGGCATCACACAACTTTGGATCAGAGGATGCAAAAATGATATCATCTACATAAATTTGAACAAGTAGATTATGCTGCCCAGCTTTCTTAATGAATAAAGTCTTATCTATGGAGCCTCTAGTGAAATTATTTTCCAGAAGAAAGTTTGATAATGTCTCATACCAGGCTCTAGGAGCTTGTTTTAACCCATAAAGAGCCTTATCAAGCTTATACACCCAATTAGGATGTTTATTGTCCTCAAAGCCTGGAGGTTGACATACATAACCTCTTCTTTAATTTTTCCATACAAAAATGCACTTTTGACATCCATTTGAAAAACTTTAAGGTTTTGATAAGCAGCATAAGCTAAAAACAATCAATTGCTTCCAGTCTGGCTACAGGGGCAAATGTTTCATCATAATCAATACCTTCTTCTTGTGCAAACCCCTGAACAACCAGTCTGGCTTTGTTCTTAACAATAAGCCCATTTTCATCAGTTTTGTTCCTAAACACCCATTTAGTGCCTATTGCACACTTACCTGGAGGTAGAGGAACCAGTTCCCACACTTGCTGTTTCTTGAACTGAAGAAGCTCAAGCTGCATGGCATCAACCCATCCATTGTCCTTTAAAGCAATGTGATAATTCTTTGGCTCTTGCTGACTGATGAAGAGAGCATAGAAGCAGAAATTTGACAATTGACTTCTTGTTGATACTCCAGCAGTGATATCACCATGATTTGAGACATAGGGTGATTCTTCAGATCTTGATACACAATGAGATCTGTGCAAGTGTTTGTAGCAGGCTCAGCAGTAACAGATGGTGATGGTGAATCATTTCCTTGAAACCAATCAGTGGATGGTAATTCAAAGGAAGTTGAATTCGAAGAGATCTCATCAGCATTTGTTGTGGATGGTGCTACTGGAGCTACAGGAACATCAGGTCTAGCTGAATCAGGCAGTTGATCACTAAACCTGAAGAGGTGAGTACGGCAATCATCATCATCATCAGCACTAGCAGTACCACCAGGTGGTGAACTGTTGACAGGAGCAACAGTAGGAGTTTGATAAGGAACATATTGCAGTATGTCCAAATCAAATAACTCCACAGGGCTTTGTGGAATCTTGTCCTTTGGAGATTCATTGAACTTAACATGTAGAGTTTCATCAACCATCTTTGTTCTGCAGTTGAAGACTCTGTATGCCTTGCAAGTAGATGAATAACCAACAAAATACCCTGCATCCACCTTAGGATCAAATTATGGAGTTGATCCTTTGTGTTGAGAATAAAACAGGGACACCCAAATGCTTTGAAAAATGAAATCAGAGGAGCCAAATGATGGAGGACTTCATATGGAGTCTTCATCAACCTCTGATTTACTAAAACTCTATTTTGCACATACCAAGCTGTGTTGACAGCTTCAGCCCAAAAGGTCAGTGGCAAACCAGAGTCAGCTAGCATGGACCTTGCAGCTTCAATGAGGGTCCTGTTCTTTCTCTCCACTACTCCATTTTGTTCTGGAGTCCTTGGAATGCTAAACTGCCTTTTGATTCCTTTGAAAGATAGAAGTCATCAAGTGTATGATTTCTGAATTCAGTTCCATTGTCACTCCTAATACACTTGACTGGAAGGGAATACTGCTTCTCAATATACAACACAAAGTGAATAGTCTTCTAAGCAACCTCATCCTTTGAATGTAGAAAGAAAGTCCATACAAATCTGGAGTAATCATCCACAATTACCAGACAGTATTTCTTCTTTGCCATGCTCATTATTCTCACAGGACCAAATAGATCCATATGCAGTAATTGCAAGCAGGCAGTGGACTTAGGCACTTCAATAGGAGGGAATGAGACTTTGTGCTGTTTTCCTTTTAAACAAGCAGTGCAGGTTTCATCACAGTGGTACTCCTTTATTGGTAAGCTTCTGACTAAACTATTGTGGGTAAGCTGATTCATGTTTTTGAGATTAACATGACCAAGCCTTCTGTGCCACAGTTTAGATTCTTGAGAAGAGGCTTTGGAAAATAGGCAAGGATTGCCTTTGAGATCTATTTTCTTGGAAAGATCTAAGGCATACACTCTTCCTGTCCTGTTGGCTCTCAGGAGAGTGTGATCATCCAACACCTTGTCAATCAAGTGCAAAACTTTGGATGACAGAATCCTACAGTTTTGACTGGTGAAAAGAGCAACATGGCCTTTATCACACATTTGACTGACACTCAAGAGATTGTACTTGAGATTTTCCACATGATTAACATCATCAAATTTGATTTCTCCATTGGAGACAAAGCCCTTACCAATGATGTAACCCCTAGCATCATTGCCAAAAGAAACAAATCCCTTCTTTCCTTGAGAGTAGTCATGAAGAAGAGAGCTGTTCCCAGTCATGTGCATAGATCCCCCACTGTCTACATACCAGATGCTACTTTGGCATGTTGGAGAACCCTGCAAAAATAAACAATCAGTTAGTTTTAGAGACCCAAACCTTTTTGGTTTTGGGCCTGGTCTCATCAATAGATGGTAAACTAACAGGTTTATTTGAAACAACAGCCTGAGAGGAAGAAGATGGTGAGGAAGAGGAATCCTTTGGCTTGGATCTCCTTTTCTGTTGTTTCAACATAGGAGCATCTAGTTGGTTAACTCTACCCAACAGATGTTGAACCATCATTACCAGCTGTGTCTGATTTTGTGATAAAGCTTTCAGCTCATCAGACACATTGCCAGTGGAGTTTGATAAGTTCCTATGTTGCACCTTCTTCTTCTGAGCACTCTCAGCTATCACCTGTTTAACCCCTTCCTTTTTGGATTTCTTTGAGGACTTAAGGGTACAGGATTTGATGTTGCTGATACAAATGTGGTCTCAAACTCAGTTTTCATTTTTACCATTTTCTCTTTAATTTCTTCTTTTTGTTTGAGTTTGGAACCTCTTTTGTACCAGCAATCATCTGTAAGATGATTGAACAAACCACATACTTCACATGGTTTCTTCTTCATCTTAGGTTGATCATCAACTAAAGACGGTGAAGCAACTGAAGGCTTGCTCTTCGATGCTTTGGAAGCATTGTTTGCTTTCTTGACTGCCTCTTTAGTAGTCTTCAAACTCTTTCTACTGACAGTTTTCTTCTCTTCAGTACCAACAGCAGTTGGAATTTGAACTTCAGGTGTTAAATCCTGCTCTTTAGTCCTTTCAGGACTTTCAGAATTAACTCCTGAGTTGATCAACTCATTGATCATGTGAGTGTCAGCATTTGAACCATCAATGTCAGCTGATAGGTTCAGAGAGGGCTTGATGCTGACTGCTACTTCTGATTGTGTTGTATCAGAAAGTAGATCACACGATGAGATGGATTGGTTATCACTCTCACCATCAGATTCTACCTCTGCTCTTGGGGTAAAATCTGTAGGTGGAGCAGTGTATTGTAACCAATGCCAAACTTCACATTGGAAGCAGATTGCTTACTAAGAAGCATTTCAAAACCTTTGCATGATTGTACCCATCTATCACACTCTACCTGGGTAACTGCAAGGGTTTCTTTGAGATCTTTGTACTTCTCTAGAAGTACCTCTTCTCTAGCCTTATCATCAATTATTTGGCATTTCAGTTTATAAATCTCATCATTTTTATCTTTAAGCACAGACTCAAACTCAGCTTTTCTTTTGGAAAAAATTTGTTCTAGCTCAATGTTCTTATTAATTAAAGCTACATTTGCTTCTCTAATGGAAGCAAATGCTGCTATGCATGGTTCAGAACATAATTTGGCTTTTGCCTCAGAGGATACCTGTGATACCCGAGGTGTAGAAGCATTAGAAAATGAAGTATCAGCAGACTCCAAAGCCATAAGAGCTAGATTCCCAAAAGGACTGTCACCACCATGTTGACAACACCTGAGAACAGTTGTTAATGACCAGACATGTCATCTGGTAAACTGCTCCAGTCAACAACTCCTGGGGTGAAGAAGCTGTGTTGTTGAGGTTGAGTTTGTTGTTGAGATTGGGATGGCTGAGGTTCTAGTAGTGCATGACGTTGTGGTTCCATAGGAACTTGAACATGATTTGACTGTGGCATGTAATAACAAGGGTAAGGATATGGCATTTGACCCTGAGGAACAAAATATGCAGGAGATTGTTGTTGAGGATGATGACTAGAAGTGACAGGATGTTGCCCTCTGTGTTGTTGACTATTGCCAAGAAAAGTCACAAAGGGTGCAGTGGAGTTAGATCCAGTTGATCTACACTCTTGCAAAGTGTCCAAGCCTTTGGCATTTGTGACACCTCAACTTGCTCTTGTCAAAACCAACTTTGGTTTTGCCAGAGAGTCCTGGGAATTTTCTTCCAGTTCTTTTGTAGAACTTCAAAGATCTGATATTTATCAAGGCCATTTGGCTCAAAATATCCATCTCTTCTAAGTCGTCATCAGCAATCCCCTTGAGATCATCCATAATGAATCATAAATTGTCATTATTACACCCAGTAAACTGACCATCAGCACTCACAAATGCAGAATCAGAAGTGTTTGAAGAGAAATTAATATGCTCATCATACTGGCATTCAGATGAAGCATATTCTGACTCATGACCAACCAAGGCAGTGTTGCCTGGTACAAAGTCTTCAGTGAGCTTTCCAGATGAAGACAGCTTTCTCTTCTGTTCTATCTCTCTCTCAAACATGAGCAGTTTCCCATGGAGTTGGGTGAGAGAAAGTTTGTCCAAACTTGCACTGGAGCGTAGGACAATAGTATATGTGTCCATCTCTCAGGCAGTGATCTGAGAAATCTGTTATTCATCTGAATATTTGTGTACTCAAGTTTGACCATTTTTAATTCAGAGATCAAACAAGAGAACCGCTCAAATTGTTGAGTCAGTGTCTCACCCTTTCTATGAGAGAATGTCTCATATTGTTGGGCAAGGATTTCTCTATTATTTGCCAAGACCTCATCTGTTCCTCCAAATTGTTGTTTCAAGGCATTCCAGAGGTCATGGGCAGTTTCATGATGCATTAGCCCATAATAGATTTCATTGGGCAGTGCCATGGCCAGAATTCGATGGGCTTTTGCATCAATTTCAAGCAACTTCTTATCCTCATCTGAGTATTGCTCCCTCCTCTTCGGAACCATTTGATTGGTTTCCGGGTTATTCACCATAGGCTTGTGTGGACCATGTACCACTGATGTCCAACAACCTGCGCTGTTAACAGACAGGTGATGGAGCATTCGTCGTTGCCATATGTTTACTCATTCCTAACCAGCATTGGTGGTTTGGTTGAGGAACCAGTATTGTGAGGATCATTGGAGGGAGTAGTCATTTTCAGTTCAAAAACAATTTAATTCAAGCTTTTAAAAGTTTTACACAGACCACAACAAACTCAATGAAAACCAAGAAAAGATCTCAGGATGAATGACCAGAGATACAGAAAATTCAATCTCTATAACCGTTTCTTGCAAAAACAAAAGCTAATTCAATCAAACTTAGATCTTGAATAGCAGTTTCACTGATCAATTATTAGATCGATCAATGATGAACCAGCTCTGATACCATTTTACAGGATCAGCGATCACAAGTTTGATGTATTAGAGTTCAAAGCAGCGGAATAAGAACAGGAATTAGACAAATTGTAGCAAGAAGTCGATACTTGTATGCATTAAGAGCACATACGGTTATAGTGAGAGAATATATTTCTGATTCAAGGAATGTTTATAGATATGGAATATTTCTGATCAAATCATCCAATTATTACAATAGGTTGACACTCCTTATATAGAGTGCAATCGCTGTTGTTATCACGGGAAAGTGACAACTGGCAGATCTAATACAAAAATAACTAACTCTTAACAAACTACTGAAATGTTCACAACTATTAAGAACATATCAGAGTGTTAAGTACAAAAGAAGAAACTACTGAAACTACAACGACTGAAGAACAAGCTCTTCAGTCGTTTTACAAAACTACGGATAAATATAAAACAACTGATGAGCACAACAACTGAAGAAGTATTCTTCAGCTGTTGTGTCAAACTACTGAAAAGATGAAACATAAAACTACTGAAAGGTAAACCGTCACAACTACCGAAGAAGACCTCTTCAGCTATTGTGACAACGTCTGATACTTTGGTCTTCAGCACTTGTGTCTTCAGACTTTGTCTTCAGCACTTGTTTTCAGACTTTGTCTTCAGCACTTGTCTTCAGACTTTGTCTTCAGCACTTGTCTTCAGACTTTGTCTTCAGCACTTGTCTTCAGACTTTGTCTTCAGCACTTGTCTTCAGACTTTGTCTTCAGCACTTGTCTTCAGACTTTGTCTTCAGCACTTGTCTTCAGACTTTGTCTTCAGCACTTGTCTTCAGACTTTGTAATCAGCTGTTGTCTTCAGCTGTTGTGGTCTTCAGTAGTTGTTGTGACGTTTGTGGGACTTAAAGGTTTTTCTGATCCGGATCATTGGTTCTTTTGGTCCAACAGATGAGCCTCTGAAGATTAGAGAGGCTAATGATGATGATTATGATGATGAAGATGATGATGATAGTGATGATGATGAGACTAGTGAAGATGAAGGGCCAAGGTAATAGAAAGATGATGATAATGATGAAGAAGGAGATGGAGCTGCATCTGCCTCAGCTCAAGGTCAAAAGAGAAGGACAAAGAGAAATCAAGAACAAGGAGCATTATCGTCTGCCCCACGTGTTGAGAAGCCGACAAGTCAAGACAAAAGTAATGATTAGATGCTTATTATTTGAAAAGTTTTGTATTTGAATCTTGTGTTAAAATTCTGTAATTTATGTTTATGTATCTTTATCAAATATTTGAATCTCTTGGTTAATCAGTAATGATTGATGTGTTTTAAATGTATAAATTAAGCAGATCAAACATCTCAGCAAGATGAATATGATGTTGCTCCCCTACAACAAATCAAATCTCAACTCACAATGATTCTTGATTTGCAAGGGATAGTCAGAAAGTCGGTAAGCTATAAGAAGGAGAAATCATATATGACCTGACTGACGAGCAACTTGCAAAGATGTTCACGCTAAACCCAGATGATATTATCAAAGATGCGCCTGCTTTTGATGTGACAAGTGACGATGAGCTCAACAACGTATATGAAATAGAGATTGAGGATGTCACCACTGAGCACTATCCAGAGTACACTGACCGAGAGGGCAATGTGATCCCCAACTTGGGTGATACTCTCGGTAGTGATATCGTTGATAAACTGGATGAGATGGAAAAAGAATCTGAGAAGAATGAGAGCCAAACCCAAGCCTCAGACGCTGATGTTGATTTAAAGAAGGCTGAATGGGCGGCTTGTATTCCTAAGATACAAGCCCAACGCACTACTCAAAAGTCAAATGTCTACACCAAGTTATACAAGGTCAAGAAACATCTAAAGGTGTCAGGCAAGATTATCGCATAGGCATATCTTGAGGATCTTAACGTGTATGCAGTGAAGAGGGAGAAGGGAATTGAGTACTTCAGATTCCCATATGATCTGAAGACTCTCCCTGGTTTTGAGCTCAACCAGCTAGCATGCCTAAAGTTATTATATGTTGATCCGAGGAAAATGTCAGGTTGGTTTGAGGCTGCACTAAGGAAAGAATACCACACCAGGTGGGTAAACTTCAGACCTCAACAACCGAAGAGGTACATCAGAAGGTCTAAAGTGGATCCCATTTCTGGAAAGCCTAAAGTTGTGCCGAAGTGGAGTCCTCCGCGCACAATGTCCAAAATCCCTCTAAGGGAAATGCCACATGATTTCACTCCACACTTCAAGTGGTGGTATTATGATTGGAGAACAGGTGAAGTGGTCATAGTCTTACAAAGAGAGAGCAAAATGGAAACTATCTGGGTGTTCGACCCTATGTGGCTGACCAACTTGTGTGCAGACGATGTCTATACCTTATAAAAGTGGCCACTATTCTATGACTCACAAGAGATTGTACAAGCCCTCCAGTTCTAGAACGTGATACGACTCTGTTTTGCATTTAAGATACATGTCGGAATTACAAGAGAGGAAAAGTACAAGAAATTTGAGGAGCTAATGAAGAATGTTAGACACTAATGTAAACTAGGTCCAAGGGGGAGTTTGTTGATACATATGTACCCAGTTTAGGATCTTAATGTAAAATGTCTATCATGTCTTACATATATGTAATGAATGGGTATGAATGAAATGCAATATGTGGTTGATGCTTATAATGTTTAATATTTCATTGTTTATTGTGTAATAACGCATATTGAACTAACTATATAGGTTTGTGGTTGTTGTACATAATTCCTAGTCAATAATGATTGAGAACATGTTCAAACTTGATCATATGAAGTCCTCATGCGAATGGACCATACACATGATACTTCATGCTAATGGACCAGGAGACTAGATCAGTCACATGATTGAGACATAAGATTGACTCAGTCGCACGACTGAACCTTCAGTCACGCGGATGGATCAATTACATGATTTAGCCACATGACTAAACCATGCTAATGGTTCAGTCATATGATTGGAAGACCCTAACCTATAAATACCACCTAATTCGTGGAAAAACAAAACAATTCGAATACCTACACACATAATCAGACCCTAGCCGTCCAGAGACTCAAGAAAACCTGTTTCAATTGCATAGATCGCAGTTGATCTTGTTCTAATCGTTCTTAACGTTTCTTTAATTGTTACATTGATCTGAACTGCGTTCTCATTAATTGGATCGCCAATAAAATAGGATTCCACACTATTTGATCTGGTATACGCGTAGAATTAGTTAGTACTCCGTCCGTACACGGTCCCCTAACATGAGTATCTCAAACAACTTGAACTTGAGATAGTCAAGGAAAGAAAGATCACCAAAAGGAAAATAAGGGAAGAAGCTGCAAAGTCAAGAGCCATCATCCAGACGAGTATGAAGAAGTCTACAGACAGGTAGAGGATGATGAGCTTCTTGAAGCTGTATGGGTTCTCCAAAAGGAGACACGACCCTATGTCTCTATCCACTATGGATGAGCATATCAGGGTAATCAAGCAGAAGATCAAAAGTGGAGAGCTGATAGACTTACATTCCCCTCCAAGTCAAGCTCCACCTGAAGTGGAGGTTATTATTAAACAACCTGAGACAACACAACTTGAACCTCCTACCTAATCTCAGCAAGCTTCATGTTCTAATCCACAATAGGGTCAAACTCCCTCTCCTTCTGAACCTATAAGAGAGGAAGACCCAACTGAGAAATACAAAAAAAAATCAATCAGGTGCTGCAGGTCAGTCTTCTTGGTTAAAAGGAACAAAAATAAAGAAACGGATGGCTTCAAAGCCAAAGCCAAAGAAGAAGAAAGAAACATCCTTTTCAAAACCTCAGGATGAGTCAGAGCATCCAGAGGATGTGCAACCAGAGGATGCTCCATCATCTCCCATTCAAACAGCTCCTCTACAATTAGGAAGACCCATCTTGTGGTGGACATACACTAAAAATCCACAAAGATGGCATGTCATAAGAGATCAAGGCATTGAGAATGTCTATACATGGGAAGACATGTTCAATTTGCCTTTGAATGATCTATTTCATATAAGAACACAATTTGAGAGTCTGAGTGATCCTGATCATCTCATGAAGAAAGGGATGGTCATCATCATAATGAGGACTGTTGATATCTGAAGTCTCCAAAGTGTTTTGGTAGCATCAGCCTAGGGGGAGTTTGTAAGGATTATATGTTAAGGCTGATGCAACTCAAACACTCAAAGTCTCCAGCATGCATGCACAAGTGCATTGAAGAAGAATTCTTTGGAATATGCAATAGAAATATTCTAAGTGTGAAATCTTCTGAAGCCAAGACCAATATCTACCGAAGCCAAAGATGAAGTCTTACGAAGTTTGAGAGACAAAGTTTTTTGAAGCCAACACTTGAAGATAGATTTCTTCCGAAGACTTTTAGTATACATGGTTTATCTGATGTACTTTACATAGAGCTGGATCCCTTTCTACTCTACTCTGTAAAGTCACCAACTTACATATGTTGGTGAAAAGGTCCATGCTTTTAGTAACTGTACATTGAGGTCTTGAGTCTATAACTTTATACTTCATGTACTTTATCCTTTTTGTAATATATTAGGATGTGAGCTATGGCATGTCATAGTCACTAGTCAAAAGGCAATCTGCCTTTTGATTCTACAATTGATTTTGTTTGTGTCTAGTCAATTGTATCCAGTTGGCCTTCAAAGTATGGCCGGCTGTAGGATGTGGTATATGTATCTCAAGTATTTTTAACTTTCCTTTATGCTTTGTAACATTTGTAATAGAACTTGAGAAGACAATATACATCAATCTTGAAAACTATCTCCTTGTGTATTTTTCTATCTTGTTCTGTCTCATATTTACTTGTGTTCTTAGTATCATTACTTGTGGTTAATCTAGTCTCACTATTTGATTAGTCAAGTAACTCTCCTCATTGTGTTGTTGTGTTGTAAGTGCATACCCTTCACTGGTCCTGCACCAACATTTTCTTATATTCGTGTTTTCTATCTCATGTTGTCCCTAAAAACATTACTAAAGCATTACAGGATAGTAGTTCGATCAAAGCCATGCAAGAAGGGTTGCTCCAATTCTACAAATAGGAAGTATTGAAGCTTGTGGATTTGCCTGAATGAGAGAATGACATTGGCACAAAATGGTTGTTTAGAAATAAATCTGATGACAGAGGAATTGTAGTTCGCAACAAAGCACTATTGGTAGCATAAGGTTACACCCAACAAGAAGGAATTGACTATGATGAAGTATTAGTTCCAGTTGTAAGACTTGAAGCAATTCGTGTATTCCTATCATATGCTTCTTATATGAAATTCAAGGTGTATCAATGGATGTAAAAGGTGCATTTTTGTATAGACTAATCACCGATGATGTGTATGTCAAGCAACCTCAAGGTTTTGAAGATGCTGAGAAACCCTCATCGTGTGTACAAGCTGAGCAAAGCTTTATATGGTCTACATCAAGCTCCAAGAATCTGGTATGAGACATTGTCCCAACACTTGATCCAACATGGATATACAAGAGGTAAGATTGATCCAACTTTATTCATAAAGAAAGATGCAAATGATCTTTATGCGTACAAGTGTATGTGGGTGTTATCATATTTGGTTCTACTAGTCAAAAACTATGCTCAGAATTTGAAGAGATTATGAAATCATGTTTCCAATGAGTTCTATGGGGAGAAATCAATTTCTTTCTTGGATTTCAAGTAAAATAATCTGCAAATGGAATTTTTATCAATCAAGAGATGTTAGTTTATAAGCTATTGAAGAAATTCAAAGTGCAAGATTGTCAATCCATTAGAACTCCAACTAATGTAAACTCCAAGATTGATCCTGATTAGGAAGGAAAATCTATTAACCAATCTTTATACAGATCTATGATTGGATCTTTGATGTATCTCATTACATCAAGACCTAACATAATGTATGTTGTTTGTGTTTGTGTAAGGTATTAATCAAACCCGAAGGAATCTCACCTAATCACAGTCAAACATATTTTCTGGTATCTCAAAGGAAAACCGGCTCTAGGGTTATGGTATCCTTATGAAGTAAATTTCAAGTTACATGGATATACAGATAGTGATTATGAGGGATGTAGTCAAGATTGAAAATCTGCTATGGGTGATTCTCAGTTTTTGGGTCACCGATTAGTCTCGTGGCAATGTAAGAAACAAACAAACATGTCACTCTCAACAACAGAAGCTGAGTAAATATCTGCATGAGTAGGATGTTCTCAAATCCTTTGGTGGAAAACCAACTACTGGATTACGGTTTCAATTTTCTTAAAACTCCTATTTACATTGATAATACGATTGCTATGTTTATAACAGCTAATACTATCCAATATTCAAAAACAAAACATATCAAAATCCAATATCATTTTCTTAGAGATAACTCTGAAAAAGGTTTAATCAGTTTGATTCAAATATCAACTGAAAAATAGTTGGCCGACCTGTTTACCAAATCTTTATGACCAGGAAGATTTGAGTATCTGTGCTAAATCTATATTTCAGATTCATTGAGCTTGGATCTTAGGATTCATCTCGTTCAGATCTAGAAATCATAATTAAGATGGGTGGACGTGTGTGAATCAAAGAAAAAAGAGATGGATAATAATAATTTTATGCTTTCATTGATGTTGATAAACAAGTTATAATGAGAATCATAGATGGCTAATGACATCAAACCCACCCAAAGGAGAGGATTTCTCCTTGGGTGGTGATTCACACCATGAGAAACACACACACAAGAGCCAGACTTGCAAAAATGCACTAATGGGTCTATTTATATTAATATTACATTATGACATAATTTTTCTTTTCTTGTGTCTTGCTGTTGACTTTGTTTTGCATTTGTTTTCTTCTGATAATCAATTTGGTCTCTAAACTTGTATAATGAGATCTTCAGTCGGCTGTGATTATCATTTGGTAAGCTTCAGTTTATTACATTGTTGAACCCTAACAATACTCCCCTTAAACTGATGCTTGCCAAACCTTGAACATGAAGATCTTCTCTATCACATGTCTTCTTAATTGACTGATGTTCTGACATAATTCACTGATATTCTCCCCCTTAGATTAAGTTTCTCCTAATATATATTTGACAAAGGTTAGAATCTCTTGAGAATACTTCTTGGTATTGGATATGGGTTGTATCACTTTTGGATTACAGTTCATATCACAACTCAAGGATTAGTGTATTAGGCATATGGTGAGGCTTTGAACTTCAATAAACTGCATGAGGAACATGATTCAATGTTGAACACACTTCCACTCGTTTTAAAATAACTTGATAAATGAGATTATTAAGAAATGAGTACTCCTTTGATTAAAGTCCGGCAACTGTCCGCTCAGTAGTCAGAGTGTAAGGCCCCATTCCCGGGACACTTACAGCCGGTCAATCATCGCACATAAAACATATATTTTCATAAATATAAAGAAAACCTTGCAGCAGAAACATTAAAATCAAACATTTCATTTCATTATAAATGCTTTGGAAGTTAATACAATTATTCATTACAAAACATCATGTGTTCACATTAGAATGCAAACACATTAAACAAAAGAATGCCATCCAAAAGAGCCAAGTAGCTGCCCCGTGCCATCCTCAGCAATCATTACCTGCCAACTGGAAACACATAAAAGTCAGCGTTGCTAAGTGAGTTCTAGTTTTTAAAATAAAACCTACTTACTTTCTTTATAAAAACCATACTATACTATCATACATGACCACATATCATACGAACACATAGATAAAAACATTATTATCTTCATCATTCGTTCGTTAACTTTCGTTCATTCATCATACGTCATTACCATTCACTTTAGTTTACTTTCATTCACTATCATACATAACTTTCGTACTTATCTTTCATACTTTCATTACTTTCGATGACATGTACATTACCCTGAACATTGCACACGAAGCTGGTTACTGGGCTTGAGGTCTTTCATAGACCTCGAACATTATGCACGAAGTTGACTCCAGTACCTAGGGCAACTAAGTTCATGAATTATCTTTTCTCTTTCATTCTGGATCAATGCCATATGCTATACCCAAACATTGTGCACGAAGCTGGTACTAGGCCTGGGGTTTTTCATAGACCTCGAACATTATGCACGAAGCTGACTCCAGTAATTGGGGCAAGCGGCAATGATTGCATACTTGTGGTCAATCACAAGGATTAGACCCCAGTGTCCATCCTTCTGGGGTAGCTAATCCACACACAACATTGGGTGTGAACCTCCATACTTTGCTTGCAAGACTTCTTACTTTCATTCATTCATTCATTAATGCATGCATCCTTTCATTATGTTCCTCTTTTCATTATCTTCCACTTTAAGTTACATAATACTTCTCATTTCATTCAAAACATTCAACGTAAAGCCATGGGGAAATAACATACATAATCACGAACAAAACCATACATAAACATACAAGGCATCACCATATAAGGCACCATCATGCATACGTAACAATGATCATACATACCACATGGATAAGCATTAATCATATCACATCATCATTCAAGCCACATCATACATTGCCTAACACATCATCTATGACTTCAAAAGTCAACTTACATAGTCCCTGGGAACCTCCCAAGTCAAAGCCTACATTTACATGTTCTCCAAAATCAGAAAATAATTCTAAGTCTTTAGGCGCATGGACACTATTTGGGCGCATGGGGAACACTTAGGCGCATGGGTAACTTTTAGGTGCATGGGCACTATTGGGGCGCATGGGCAACACTTAGTCATTTCTGGACAATCCTAGGCGCATGGGCACTATGAAAGCGCATGAGTGCCTAGGTGCATGGGAATCTTGGGCGGCTGAACACTTAGCAAATTTCAGCATATTTCTAGGCGCAAATTTCAGCATATTTCTAGGCGCATGGCAACTATTTGGGTGCATGAAGTTTTGGGCGCATGGGACACTTAGGTAGTTATTATGTTAGGCGCATGGGCCACTATTTAGGCACATGGGAAGTCTAAATCATTTTAAACATCATAATTCAGTCCCCAAACATCATATAACCTGTTCTAAGCTTAAACTATACATTCTAAGTCTTAGAAACATAACCATAACATCATCAAGCACATACATTGCCCAAAATCAAACCCCACTTGTAAACACACACATACGGGTTAAAAACCCAACTTTTATAGAAATGTTCATACATGCATTTCTAGACCCAAAGCAGTTTAAAATAAGTAAAAGGGGGTTCTAGAACTCACCTTAACAACCTTTGGTTATGACTTCTTCAAAACGCGTTTTCAATTGAGTTCAACCGCCTACAAACCCCCCAAAAACACACCCGAAGACATATAAACATATAACCAAGGCTAAGGCTAGCCAAGAACATCATAAAACTCATGAATTCTTAGCTTGAATTAGACTTCCAGCTCTTGTTCTTGAAAAAACCAAGAGTTTCTACTCTCCTTTCTTTCTCTCTCTAAAAATCTGAATGATATGTGTGAAGGGAGGGTGATGGGTGGCCATCATCTTTATTCACCAACTTTTTAAAGATTTTTTCCTTTTGACAGTTTTTACACCTCAACTTGAGTAAAATGGTGTTTCTTTCTTTTTGTTTAGTTATTCTTTCTTTAATAACTTTAAAAGAATAACCGGGTGTTACACGGGTGCAAAACATCATAAAAAATGTGAGCTTAAGTACTTCAAAAACGGCATCTGATAGTTGTACAAGTCCCTGGATGAATGTGTGAAAAAGTGACCAAAGTTGATTTCTATACTCTTTTGTTGTTTTGTTTTTTTGCTTTCATGATCAAAATGGATGTGCTTGTTGGTTGCAATCATTCATATTCATCTTTTTCTTTTTAGATTTTGAAGTGCTATTCATGATCTTTTCATAATCATTTCTTGTAACACATCCGCATTTTTTTGCTAATTCATCCGATTTTGTTTGCAAAGCATCCGCATTTGTTTGCAAGGCATCTGCATTTGATTTCAATGCATCCGCATTGTGCTTAAAGTACCCGAATTTGTTTACAAGTCAACCACATTTATGACAAGGCATCCGCATTTGTTGCCAAGTCATCCGCATTGGGTGACAAGTCATCCGTATTTGTGTATAACACATCCGCATTTGTGGATAACACATCCACATTTTTGGATAACACATCCGCATTTGTGTATAACACATTAGCATTTGATTAAGCTTCATCTGCATTTGTTTTTGTTCATCCGTATTTGTTTTCAGACTTGAACAAAAATGATTTTACACTGTAGTGCAGATCAGGAAATTAGCAGTAACTTCCATTTCTTTATCTTTTCTTTGTTTTTAATGATAATCGTGTTCAATTGCATCGGATTTGAAGGAATAATTAAGTGAATGATTATATTTCTTCAAATAGTACCATATTAGAACAGATCTGATGATTTTTCTTCTTGATTTTGAGATGAACAAATTGGTTTTTGATGAACTGGGACTTTGTTCTTCATATTTCTTCTTTTCTTCATTGTTCTTGATATTATTAAAGAAGAAATCAGATCTAAAAACTAGATAAATCCAACAACCAACAGCTCTGATACCATTTTGCTAAATCAATATTTGAGATTCATTGAGCTTGGATCTTAGGATCATCTCGTTCAGATCTAGAAATCAAAATTAAGATGGGTGGATGTGTGTGAATCAAAGAACAAAGAGATGAATAATAATAATGTTATGATTTCATTTGTTGCACCCTGAAAGGATCATACATGCCAATTCAACGGGTGATTTGATGATTGCTTTGCTGGAATCCCACAAGTCCAAGAAGAAATGCGGATGAATATCCTACTCAAGAAAAACCAAGTATTGTCTTCCGCATTTGTCAATGTGGAAGACATAAAACTGTGAAGTTGGTTTTTCTCCGAATCGATAAACATCCGAGCATGTTCTTGACGGAGGGATGAACAACCAAAACCAAAAGTCAAATCAATAACACGAACTATAAAATATTGGTTTCATTGATAAAAACCTAACGATTACAAGCTCGTTACAACATAAGAATCAAGACTCTTGGCAAGCGGAAGATCGAACATGATCTCCCCTCTCATCCGGCAGCCCTATGCTCCGGGCAGACTTCCTCTCCATCATCTATCTCTCTACACATTGAAACTAGTATATATAGGTCTCGGCCCATATTAGATGCGACTGGGCCCATTCGTGCGACTGGACCATGCGTATGGTTCAATCGTACGACTGGACCATGCGTATGGTTCAATCGTACGACTGGACCATACTTATGGTTCAGTCTTACGAATGTCCCAATCGCATCTCTCAGTCGCACGGCTGGTCCACTAGCATGGCTCAGTCGTACGACTGAGTCTCATTCGCATATGCTCCTGCGAATGACCCAGTTTCATGTGTTTACAACATATCAGGTGTATAACATTAAGCCTAGACTATTCGACAAGCGACGGGCACACTATATATGACTATATATGCTCCAACAAATTCCCTCTTGTACGTTTCTTGCGAATATTAGATAACACCTCTTACAATCTTCAGTCAATCTTTGCTCTAGTTGCCAATAGAATCAAATGAAAACCATATTAGCCAACGTTGCCAATCCGTCAGGCTACTACCACATCCCTGAAAATGAATTTAGGCACAATAGCTTTCGTTTACTTTGCAGAACACCATCACAACAGCAAGA
Organism: Flaveria trinervia; assembly: GCA_025506515.1. Taxonomy (NCBI): domain Eukaryota; kingdom Viridiplantae; phylum Streptophyta; class Magnoliopsida; order Asterales; family Asteraceae; genus Flaveria; species Flaveria trinervia. The sequence continues at coordinate 25,995,180 of CM046454.1, read as the reverse complement.
TTCCCCATATGACTGATTTTTCCAGATAATGATATGAACAGTTTTCCATTGCTTCAATCTTCACACAGGCTAACCTGATTAACATCACCACCTACAGAAATTCCCCCTCACATTCAGCATATCCTAATATATAGACATTGTGCTCTCCTTGTGTCTTGACATGGTGTATTGGGCAAAAGGTTGAAGGTTCCAATCCACAGCTGACAATATCAACCAAATCAGCACGCACGAAGATTCATCATCGGAAACCGGTTCACATCATCACTTTCTGATTGCGTCTTCACTTTCTATATACAAGGATTCCCCTAAGAAGCAGAATCCTTTCTGTGCGGATAAATATAACTTGATTGGCCCATAAGTAGTCACATGCTCCTGACTACCCCACAAAATCAACACCAACTGCTGACATCTTCTCTTCTCTCTTTCGTGTTCCAATTACATTCACCTATTCCGGAAATCCGACGAATAATGGGGTACACATCGAACTTATATGACAAACGAACCTTTGGGTGAATATGCTTTGCTCATCTTCAAATCCGTGCAAGAAGCTATTCCAGACTCTTTTTTTATTTTTTTATTTTTTTTGGTCTCGGAACAAATGCGAATGAGTCAATGCGGATGGCTCATTCGTGCGATTGAACATACGACTAGTCCAGTCGTACGAATGGCTCATTCGCATGGTCCAATCGTACGAATGGTCCATTCGCATGGCCCAGTCGTACGAATGGTCCATTCGCATGGCCCAGTCGCATGAACGGGTCTGCATGCAGATTTTCAGATCTGCAGCCGCCAGGGCTACCCAAAACCCTAATCTGACGAATTCAACATGAACCGAAACAAAGTAGACATCATCAGATTCGAAAGGGTGACAGGAACGTGGTTTCGAATTCGATTTCAACATAGAAGAAACACACGTAACAAGATCTAAGCAAAACACGAAGAACACGAAGTGGGTTTAACGTCAAGATCTGAAATTCAATCCAGAAATCAAGAGCTCGGGTTGCTAGAATGATTGTTAGATCATTCCAGCAGTAACCGGCTCTGATACCAACTTGTGAAGTCGGTTTTTCTCCGAATCGATAAACATCCGAGCATGTTCTTGACGGAAGGATGAACAACCAAAACTAAAAGTCAAATCAATAACACGAACTATCAAATATTGGTTTGATTGATAAAAACCTAACGATTACAAGCTCGTTACAACATAAGAATCAAGACTCTTGGCAAGGGGAAGATCGAGCATGATCTCCCCTCTCATCCGGCAGCCCTAGGCTCCGGGCAGACTTCCTCTCCATCCTCTGTCTCTCTACACATTGAAACTAGTATATATAGGCCTCGGCCCATATTAGATGCGACTGGCCCATTCGTGCGATTGGACCATGCGTATGGTTCAATCGTACGACTCAGAATCCTATGCTCAGAATCATTTAATATACAATTCAGTTCCAACTCCGGCTGCTTCAGGCGCAGCGCTACAAACGGTGTTTGCGTCTAGCTCTTATGCTCCTTCCTAAAGCAGTGTATCAGGAACGGTAACGTTAGGGTCATCTGGAACCCAATACATAGTTCCCGAGGCAAATACTACCAAGTTTAAGACTGAGAATCTCGGAAATGTCACCGTGGAAGTTACTAAAGAGCACATGGACCTTCTAGCTCCTATTGTTGAATCTTATGATGGATTAGTAACTAGTAAGATTAGAAACTGTCATCTTGCTGACGAGGACTACGAGCAAGATGATGAAACTGAGCTAAAACGTAGGGATATTATGTGGGCCCTCGCTAGTGATGTTAGAAGAGCCAAGAAGTTTGTTAAAAGGACGGGGCAAAATTTGGTTGCCACTAAAGATACGACATTTGGATTTGACAAAACCAAAGTCACGTGTTTCAATTATGGTGAAAAGGGGCACTTCAAACGTGAGTGCGTAAAGCCAAAGAAGACTAGAAATGGAAATCCCTTCCTACATTCAACCGACAAGACAAGGATAAGATTGGAGCTTCATCTTCAAGTAAAGGGTCTAAGGCTTTGGTTGCTCAAGGTGATGATGGACAAGACTAGTCATTTCGATTCATTATGAGGGAGAATCAAATATTGCTTTAGTTGATACATTAGATGATGGATCTGCAAGTGAAGGAGACATCATAGCTGAGCATACACGTTCAGATATCGAAGAAGCTATGGATCTCCTTGATCATTTGGTTGAAGAAGAGCTTAGTGCTAGAAACTCAGAATCTCCGGTCACCAAAGAGTCTGACACTGCTTTGATGGCTGATTTGTCTGGTTCTACACAGGTATATTCTAAAGACAAATTATTTGAAAGCATGCATGTAATGAATGTGATAAATTTAAGGAAAGCATTGATTTAAAATTTTCTAGGTTATTAGAATATAATGATAATCTAGTAAATGATTTACAACTCTGCATTGAAGCAAGTCATATTTTAAAACAAAATGAGTGCAGCTTCAAAGAAACGATAGAACGGTTGAGGAAACAACTAAGGGAAACCGAGGTTGTTTTCTTAAATCAATTGTAACACCCGGTTATTTCCTTTAAGCTAAGGAAAGATGAAAAAGAAAGAAAAGAAATAAAGCCTAAAGTCGAGGGACCAAACTTGCCAAAATGGAAAAATCTTTGGAGGAGTGGTGGTTAAAAGGGGGCATGGCAACTCATTATCCCCCATTCTCCCCTTTGTTTCAGCTAGAGAGAGAGAGTGAAAGGAGAAAGAGCAAAACCTTGGGTTTTTGAAGAATCAAGGTGCAAAAATCGAAGGCAAACAAGTTCGTGAGAAGCTCTACTCGAAGAGGCTTTCAAGGTGAGTTCTAGGACCCCTCTTTTACATGTTTTCAATTGATTTTGGGGCTGGAACACATAGCAAATCATTTTTTGTACTTTGGGTGTAAAACCGTATGTGTAAGTATGTGTATGTGTGTGGTTCGTGTGGGGTTTGATTTTGGGCTTGGGCATGCTTGAATAGTGTTGTGGGATGTATTCTTAAGGTTTAGGATGGTTGATTTGGGCTTAGACAAGTTTGGGAGGTTTGGAGGCCGAAAGTGCAGATTAGGTTCGGGTTGAACTCCATTGTGCACTCAGCTAGGGCTCATGCGACTGGAGGTCCATACGCCCGAATGGAAAGCGACTGGAGGCCATACGGCCGAAGGAAATGCGACTGAAGTCTATGCGCATGGATTCCATGCGACTCAGGGTCATATGCATGATGGACATGCGATTGAAGGAAATGTGGATGGGTGCCATGCGATTGAAGGAACTGCGGATGAGTGTCATGCGACTGAAGGAAATGCGGATGAGTGCTATGAGATTGAAGGAAATACGGATGAGTGCTGTGCGACTGAAGGAAATGCGGATGAGGGCTATGTGATTGAAGGAAATGCAGATGAAGGTCATGCTACTGAGGTCCATACGCCCGAATACCATGCGACTGAGGTTCATACGCCCGAATACCATGCGACTGAGGTTCATACACATGTGAGTCATGCGACTGGATGCCGATACGCCTAAGTGTTCAATCGCCCATAGAGTCCATTAGCCTTGGTGTTCTCATACGCATGGAAGACCCTGCGACTGAATAGGGTCCATATGCCCGAATGAGCATAGTGTATTATCTGACTTTCGGGAAAAGTGCTCATGTAGGTGTTGACATTCAAAGGTATGGATGATGGTGCGGCAGGTTGAGGATGTATGATGTGGTATGTGTATTCATGATGGTATTTATGATGTATCTTATGTATGTATGTGATTCCTTGTATGGCGATGTTTTGTGTGATTATGTTTATGTTCCTATTATGTATGTTTATCATTCCCATGGCTTTACGTGTTTTGGTTGTGAACGAAATGATAAAGTATTATGTAACGTAAAGTGAAAGATAATGAAAGAGGAACATAATGATGGTGTGCATGCATTAATGAAAGTGAAGGTATGGAAAGGCTTGCAGGCAATATGTACGGAGGTGCACGACCCTAAAAGGTCGTAAGCTCAACTGCGTTTCGTTTAGCTAACCCTTAAGGATACACGCATGGGTTCTAGTCTTTATGACTGACCAACGATATGGTACATGGTTTATAGTGGTTGCCCACCTCGATGCTGGTGCCAAGCTATATGAAGTGTGGAAGTCATTTTTATGATGTTCAGCCTAGTACTCCAGTTATGCATAATGTGGGGATGTTGTATATAGTGGTTTACAGTGGTTAACCACCTCGATGCTGGTGCCAGGCTATGTGCTGTGTGGAAGTCATTTTTATGATCTTCGGCCTAGTACTCGAGTTATGCATAATGTTGGGTTGTTGTATACAATGGTTTATAGTGGTTACCCATCTCGATGCTAGTGCCAGGTTATGTGCAGTGTGGAAGTCATTTTTATGATCTTCGGCCTAGTACTCGAGTTATGCATAATATGGGGGTGTTGTATACAGTTGTTTATAGTGGTTACCCACCTCGATGCTAGTGCCAAGCTTCGTGCAGTGTGGAAGTCATGTTTATGATCTTCGACCCAGTAGTCAAGTTATGCATAATGTGGCGGTGTTGTATACAGTGGTTTATAGTGGTTACCCACCTCGATGCTTGTGCCAGGCTATCTGGACTGTTGAAGTCATTTTTATGATCTTTAGCACAATACTCAAGTTATGCATAATGTTGGGGGTATAGAATGCAGTTGGGATCTCTGTCACTTACACCGGAGCTGGTGCTAGGCTTTGTGCGGTGTGGAAGTCATTTTATGAACTTCGGCCCAGTACTCCATTTGTTCGGGGCATAGCTGATAACACTGATCCAGATAGCGAAAAAGAATGTGGTAAAGAAAGAAAGATTTAATGAAAGTATGAGATGAATGATGAATGAAGATAATACTGATATAATCTATGTGTACGTACGACGTGTCATCACGTTCTTAGATTGTTATGATTTAAAGAAAGTAAAGAACGGTTTTAATGAAAGTAAAGTATGTTTTGTTATCAAACTAGAACTCACTCAGTAACGTTGACTTTTATGTGTTTCCAGTTGGCAGGTAAAGTTGCTGAGGATGGCACGAGGCGGTTACTTGGCATTTTTGGATGGCATTCTTTTGTATAATGCTTTTGCATTGTAATACGAACGAACTATGTTTTGTAATGAATGATGTATTATTTTGCAAAAGTGTTTATTTAAAGGAAATGAAATGTTTGCTTAAAGAGTTTCTGCTGCACGATTTTAGTAAAGTTAATGTAATTATATGTTTTATGTGCGATGATTGACCAGCTGTGAGCGTCCCGGGAATGGGGCCTTACATTAATCAAATGACATCAATTTCTATTTAAATTCTTTGGAGGAAAATAAAAAGCAGTTTTGAAAGTCGAAGTTGAATCATTAAAACAAAAACTGCATAGTTTGGCAAGTTCTTCTCACATAGTTTAGAACCTAGTGAAAGAACGGAATGACGGGGAAGGTCTGGGTTATAAGGTAGTACCGCCACCACATGCAATCCTTTTGAACACTAAATGTAGACCATTTAATACTAACCTAGTAAAGGATCATATGGTGTCTACTCCTCTGGTCAGTGCCTCGTATTCTACGGGTAAACCTATGAAATCTGTCACTAACCATAAGGATTCTACTTTGGGATCAAAAGATAAGATACATGTTGAGGATTTGGGTGATAAAATTTAAAAGGTTAAATTAGGGTCTGGTTCACAAACGTCTATTTCAGAACCTAAAAGGTCTAGTCTAATGAACCTTAACGTGTTAATCATCAAAATCCTAATAAAATGAAAGTGAAAGATGTTCAAAATGTCAAAACAATTAAGTTTGTTAAAGAAAGTGAAACATCTAAAAAGGAAAAGAAACAACCCAACCGGACATATCTCCAACCTCGACCATTCTCAACCCCATATCAAAACATTCCTCAAACTATCGAAGGGAGATCCTGCTACAGTTGTGGAAAACGAGGACATATCTCTCCAAATTGTCCTTATTATCAGACACCTAAAAAATTGAACTTTTTGATGAAAAACCAAGATTTTCTAAAATTAGATCTAATACTCGTCCAAGATACCAAAGGCCACACAGATTATAAGCTCAAAGCAAGTATGTGTCACCTAAGGTTACACCTAAGATTATTAGTGAACCTAAAGTTTAAACCATAAGCCAGTCATCTATTTAGCACAAACAAGCCTTATAGAAAACTGATTTATGGAAGAAAAAACCAAGTAATGTGTCTGTTAGAGAGAACAACAAGAAGAAAGATGTGCCCTCATCCTCTAAAGGATAGTGGGTTGAGTTCATGATGTGTGATACCTCTAGGACACCCAAGCAAGTTAAGTCTTGGGTTCAAAACCTGAACTAATCAATTCCTTGTATGTGCAGGGTGTCCGCTACAGTGCTATCATTAATACCTGGATTATTGATAGTGGGGCTTCCACGAACATGACTGGGAATTTATCTATGCTTTTCAACGTCAAGAAAATTAAAGGGGGACATGTATCATTCACTGGGAATAAAGGAGGTTACATCACCGGTCTAGGGAAAGTGGGAAACGAGAAAGTGAAGTTTGACAAGGTCAACTACATTCAGCAACTGCCAAACAACTTGCTTTCTATCTATGACGAAGGATTCAAGGTTTTGTTTGACAACAAGAAGTGCTATATGTTGAAGAAGGAGTATGTTATCGAGTAGGATAAACTTCTATTATCCGCTTCAAGATATAATGATCTGTATGGCTTGGATCTGTCAAAAGCCTCCACAACTGAGTCTACTACCCAATGCTTCTTGTCAAAGGCAAAAGAGAAGGATTCAGTCTCCTGGTATAGGAGAATGGGACACATTAATCCTAGGAAGATAAAGTTACAGTCAAGAATTTCCAGCTCCCAGATTTCTACGTAGCATGTAAGAAAGGGAAACCGCCCAAGAAGTCTCATAAAGCAAAGAAGTCTCACAAAACATGTGAAGCTGAATATGTTGCTGCTGCAAGTTGCTGTTCACAGATCATTTGGATTAAATAGCGAATTCTGCTGCAACAGCTATCACTAAAAATCCATTCCAACACCCAAAAACTAAACACATCGGTATTAAATATCACTTTATACATGACTGTTTTGAAAAGCAATTAATTGATGTTGTTAAAATTAATACGGATTTTCAATGCGCCGACCTCTACACAAAAGCTTTTGGCAAACCTCAGTTTTTATATCTTTGTGAGGTCAATGGTGTGAAAAAGAAAAGTGATGTGATTCCAGAAGAATCGAGTTCTTAGTCTGACAAATTTTTCTTATTTTTTAACTTTATTTTCCAGTCTTTCAAAATCCAAAAACACAAAACATTTTCGGTATTAGAATTTTAGGTAGAGAATAATTTAGTTTGAGTATTTAATTACTTAAAAAAATGGGGGTGGGCAGATAAGCTGAAAACAAAGAAATCAAATCTGTGACATTTATTCAAAAATTATGGAAAATGATAGTACACAGGGAACTAATTCTTTGGGACATCAAAAGGATTTTAATGATCAAAAAGCTATATTCAAATTGCAAGTCTGAGAAGTCTAAGCAAAAATAAAAGAAAAATGATAGTAACTAGTCTGCTACTGAGGTAACATAGAAAAGGTAGGCCTAGGGGTTGCTAGTTTAATATATAATGTGTTGGTAGATTCAACATAATAGATGAGTAGACTTCATTGGTGAATCAATTAAAACTAATTTGTTCAACCTGTGATGGGTTTTCATCTAATCCCTGGTTAACACAATCAACACATTTCCAATAAGTGGTGACGAGCAAAATAAACGCCACAAATGTGTGCTGATGACCATAAAAATGAGCAAAGCACATGGAAAAACTATAAGCGCAATCAAGCTAATGACTAATGTTGTTGGTGCGTTATGTGCAAAAGAAAAAAAGTGCTCTAACAAGAAGATAGGTTGTGTGCCTCTCTGTTGTGTGATGGCACTGACCTGAGGATAAGCATAACCTAAATATTCTAGAATTCATTGTTGTTTACGCCTCTCTGCTATGTGATGGCACTAACCTGAGGCTTGGCATCTCTTTGAAAGCTCTTAGAATAGTTTCTTTTTGTCAAATACCCGTAGACCGCTTATAAATCTCCTGAGGAATGTTGATTACACTATAAGTGTGGGATCCACAACTGCTTGTTGAAATAATAAAACCCAACTCACCAATGTGAGTCAAAAATCTATTTATGGATTTAAGTGGACAAATATACTGACATCATCGTGGCTGCAACTCTCGACAGTCAATCATTGTGTGCATCTTACAACTATATTATGATTTCCTGCAAGTGCTATTGACTCTCAGAGAAATAAGAATCTAGTATCCAAGTACATATAAAAGGGTCTGAAATGATTATGATATACCTGTATGATTCCGTATGAATCTTTCCAGAAATGATAAAAATAAATTGAAGTTGTTTTGCTCAGGAGGAAAAATCGGTTAGATGCTTTTTAAAAGGTTTCAATCTACCTCAAACCAAAAACACAAAATATGTCTTGTTTTGCTTTAATTCAAGTTGTTTTATGTTTTGGTTATCTTCTTTGCGTCAATGTCAGACTATATAACTAGATGAACTCTATGAATCACAAATTAAAAAGGTCACGTCTGAGGTGACCAATCGGCTCTTAATTAAAAGGATCACATTTGAGGTGATCAAATGATTTTTTGTTAAAAGGGTCATGTCTAAGATGATCATTGGTCATAATGTTATATATCAAAAGTTAAATTTTGAGTGTATGGAAATATATGAGGTCAAACTCCCAAGTATGAGCCAACCGCACGATTGAATCATAAGTATGAGCCAATCGCACACGTGAACCATAAGTATGAGCCAATCACACGATTGGACCATGAGTATGGGTCAACTATGCGATTGGATCATAAGAATGAACCAATCGTACGAATGGATGAAGAAGTCTGAGTTAATCGCACGACTGAACCCCAGTCGCACGAATGAATATGCGTATGGGTCCAGACACATGGCTGAAACATAAAACATTATAAAAAAGAAATCAGTCGGTCGTATACCCTACGCGACTTCAAAAACTCTCTAATACCCAAACACTCTACCAAAATTTCTATTGTTGTGATTACTCTCCGATAGTGATACTAACTGATATCCTATTCATCTTCAGGTACTTTGAAACTGAAATCATGTCAAATGAATGGATTAATCGAACCGACAATGACCAAAATTGTTAAAATCAAGAATCAGGACACACCCTAAATATACCACTTAAATGGACACATACGTTGATTTAAATGACACTAAGTGCTATTTCGAGCCCCTGTGAACCTAATGAATCTAAACATGAAGCTTAATGTAACGTTTTGACAAAGATTCAAATTTATGGTGCCGAATAATGCAAGATGCGAATAAACACGCATATGAACCTCATTCACACGATTAAGCTAGGCACATGATTAAATCTGACGAGTGAATCAATCGGTGACTCAGTCACATGACTGACTCAATCGCATGGCATAGCATATGACTAAGTTCAGTCGTAGGCTCAATCGTACGACTGAACTCAGTCGTATGGTTCAATCGCACGATTGAACCAAATGATCAAAATCAAAAAAAAAATCAATTGTTGTCTCTTACTAACAGATCTAATGTATATGTTTCTTGTGTTGCAGCAGTATGGCTGATAGATGGACAATGAACACCAAGTACGACATTTGTGCTCATCTAGATGCTGCGTCTCGGAATGCGTCTGAGTTCACCGGGATTATTGCCTTCCAGCGTAGATCGAGGATCTACAAGGCCATTTCTACCCCATGCACACCGTACCGATCGACTCAGTAGGCTTTGTGGGAAAATGCCACAGTTGATCGGTCCATTGAGCCCCACAGTATCCGGAGCATTATATTCGGACAAGATATTGAGATCAGGGAAGACGACTTGAGGAGAGTCTTAGATTTGGGTGAGGACAGAGCCCATCCAACCAAGTTGCATCTCTTAACAATTTGGGGATGTTTTCTAAGGATCAAGTACATCGATGACATAAATGCCGGCGTATTGAACAAGAGCAACATGTGCCCCCAGTTCAAGTATCTGGCACATGTGATCCTCAAGTGTATAGCCTCCAGATGTGGAGGATTCAATGAGATGCTCGATCAAATCCAAAATGAATATGTTCTTGCAAATGAACCACCCGTTCAGTTTCTCACGCATGCTCTTCTCGTACTTGAAAGAGAACATAGAGGCCAAAGGCAAGGAAGCTTCTACACGTATCCAAGGTTCTTGCAAATGATCATAGACAAGAAGCTTCCTTTGCTACCTAAGGAGAAGGACGATGCTGTGATATTAGAGGTGATGGATGACACCACCCTGGGTAGGATGAAGGTGTACCGGGGGAAGCAGGTAAAGCCCCCGGTCAGGAGACTCTTTGGCTATCTGGCCAACGAGGATTACGTTGCGCCTCACATAAGAAGTGACGTCACGATGACAATGACGCAGACGTTGAGCCCATAGTGGTTCCTACTAACGAAGATGATGATGATAATGATGACCATGATGATGGTCAAGGTGAAGGAGATGTTGGCCCTAGTCAATCACGGGCCACCGACACGTCTACCATATCTCCACCACCTCCACAGAGTATTTCATCTGCTCCTCGTGGATCTAAGCAGGCTGCTATCCACTGAGACTTCTTGGTACATGAAGGGGATGAGTCTGATAGTGAGCCTCTGACTAGGAGAGTCAGGAGCTGGGTTTGGCTACCAAGAAAGGGAAAGAGGCGGTTGGTGGACGCGAAGCTGGTACTAAGGGTGGTGTCACTTATGTCTGTTAGTACATAAGTCCCTAGTTTAGGTGCTTAATGTAAAAGTCTTTCATGTCTTACACATATGTAAGAATGAGCTTAATGAAATATAATATGTTGTTGATGTTAATATTGTTTAATATTTCATAGTATTATTGTGTGTTAAAGTATATTGAACTTACTATATAGGTTTGAGGTTGTTGTGCATAGTTCTTAGTCAATAATGATTGAGAAATGTGTTCAAACTTAGTCGTATGATGCTTCATGCGAATGGACCATTCTTATGGACCATACTCATGAATACTCATGCTAATGGACCAGTCACACGACTGAAACAGGAGACTGGATCAGTCACACGGTTAAGACATAAGATTGACTCAGTCACACGACTGAACCTTCAGTCATGCGTATGGATCAATCGCATGGTTCAGTGGTACAATTGGAAACCCATAACCTATAAATACCACTTAGTTCATGGAAAAACGCAACAATTAAGGGCATACTTCATAATACACGAACCCTAGCCATCTAGAACACCCAAGGAGGCCTATCCAACTTCATAGATCAATCCTGATCGATTTCTACTCGTTCATAACATTTACTTTCCATCTTATATCGATTGCGTACTTGTTCTCACTGATTAGATCGCTAATCAAATAGGATTCTGCACTATTTGATTCAGTATAAATGCAAAATTTGTTAGTATTTTGTACGTACACGGTCCTAACAAGTGGTATCAGAGCTTTGGGTCTTGATTTTGTGTTTGATTCAATTAGAATTGTGTCAAACCACACGTTTTAACTCAAAAGAGTCATCTTTTTGGGGTCCAGTGGTGTTTTCGGACATTTACAGCCATTTAAGTTGAAGTTTTTCGTCATAGGGCAGATTAGGGGTTCTGGGTAAATTGTAATTCGAGTCAAAGTGTCAAAATTTGAGAATTTTCAAACATAGCAGCCTTCAGTCGCACGAATAGCTCATTTGTACGACTGAGTCATCCGCATTGTCCATTCGTACGGCTGATCCATCTGCATTAGTCATCCGCATTGTCCTTTTGTACGATTGAGCCATCCATATTGGTGATCTGCAATGTCCAATCGGACAATTGAGTCATCCGCATTTGCCCATCTGCATTGTTCAATCGCACGACTGAGTCATCCACATTGGTCATCCACATTTGTCCAATCGTACGATTGACTCATCGGCATTTGTCCAATCGCATGATTGACTCATCTGCATTTGTTCAATCACACGATTGACTCATCCGCATTTTTGCATTCGCACAAGTGAACCTGTCATGTTCTAAAGTTCAAAGTTTATAGAAATAGAAGATCAATTCACTTCCTTTACTGCCGGAAGGGACTCTCGCATTCTGTTTCTGGAAAATGAAATTGGGAATCGTAATAAACCACCAAAGCTTATAATGTTAGATGATTATCCACAATGGAAGCAGAGGTTCGAGACCTATCTAAATGGAGTTGATTCCAATCTTTGGGCATCCATTGAGATAGGTTACACTATGCCAGTCTGTGCTGATGGAGTAAAGCTGACTCTAGGAGGAATGAATGACAGTCAGAAGGTTAAGTACAATGCAGAAAAGAAAGTGTATGCCATGTTGACTCAGTCGATACCGAAAGACATCTTTCATCAGTTTTCTGAGAACAAGCATGCGAAAAAGTTATGGGAAGCATTGGAGAAAAGATATGATGGGAATGCAACGTTAAAGGCTCAGAAGGCTAAGGCTCTCAAAAGGAATTTGATAACTTCTCTTCGATAGGGAAGAGAGCTTGGATGACATCATTGACAGGTTCTACCATCTGATGAGTGAACTGCACACTCATGGTGTAAAACATCAATGGAAGATAACGTGTCAAGTTTTGCAAATGGTTTGCCGGATAAATGGGATTTGTTTGTGTCTAATCTTAGACAGAATGATATTATTGCAAAGTTAGACATAAATGACTTCATCCTGAAATTAAGATAAGAGGAACTTAGAATGAAGTACAAGGCACATAAAGATCCTATGACAGAATCCTGAGGGGACATTAACCGGTTTATCAAAGCTCATATAATCTTGTATTATGTGAAAACACAGCGGAATTTAGGTTTTAAAACATGTTAATAATCTGGTTATTAAACCCATTTAATAAGCAACCCCAAACCATGGATCATTATACGAATATCATACAAAGTAAAGAACATAAGAAGGTAAAAGGAACAACATTTAGGGCTGCTGGAAAACGAGATTTGAGGAGATTATAGGATGAGTTCTTATGGCTGAAACTTCAATGTAGAAGCCCTCAAGATGACATACCCCAAGTCCCAACAAACACCCTCTTGCTAGGCTTTGAACACCACTTGTAGTACTCTTCTTCTTGTGGAATTTCAGTCAAGAACACTTCTTGTAAGCTGAAAATCGTTTTCTTTGCTTCAAAAATCTAAGATTTTGAGAAAGAGAGAGAGAGAGACTTTCTTGTGTGTGTGGTGGAGTGTAGAATGGAAGAGTGTATGGATGAATGGATTGCATGTACTTGGAACAAACAAAAGGAGGTTCCCAATACAATTTTTAAAAGGGGGCGGCCGAATGGCTCCCCTTTTGTCCCTTCTCCCTTCTCCATTTTTTTGAAATTTTTATTTTCCATATAATAAACTCCAGCATTCCACCTTTTTATAAAATTAAACCATTTTAATTTTATAGCACATACACATTGTCATTTGTCATTGTTTAACTAATTTAAACAATGAATAAGTAATCCCTCATGAACAAATCATATATAATGATGTTCATCTACAAAAGCAATAATTTAGAAAATCCAATTTTCTAAATTGGTGTCATTACTTATTTGTATGATCTTATCAACAAATAATTATCTTTCGGTGTTTGTTTGGCTTGTTATTGGGTATGACCCGACTTGGATCATATCACACTAGCCACATCAATTTAATATGAATCTTGGGCAGATCAATGCCTTCAATCTCCCACTTGCACAAGATTTATAGAAGATTGATGCAAGCAGCAAATAATGCCTAGCAACGGTTTGCTGCCCCTAATGTATATGACTAAGTGCCATTCAATAACATCATCCTTTACAAGTACCTTACTTGAATATGATTTAGGTGAATTAATCATCTATCCTTTGTTACAGATGTCATGTTAAATCTAGGAGACACAGAATTGTCACTCTCCGATGATTTAACTTTACAGGCCTTAGACATCTAACTCTCAACGAATAAGAGGAACAAATTCCATCTTGATTACATACGTCTCTCACAATCACCTTATATCATACCTGAACTCAGCCTTATGTACTGCCATTTTCAGAATAGCAAAGAACTAAGTCAAAGTACAACACTTGGTGAATATCAAGGCCTAATATGTATCTCAGGTCTGAGGATAAGATGATATTCGCCTTTACTCAATATCTCTTATGACTAATCACAAATTCTATGCAGAATAATTGAGAGCGGGTCGGTCCAATACGATATCCCATAGATATTAATGAACCTTGGCAGCAACCTCTTGCTTTATATTCATACCTCATGAATATCAACCAATCCAAGTTCATTACAGTCTTACATTCATAGTTGTTCCCACAAGTATGATCGACTGCGGACGTTTTGAATAACATATTTATTCATGGATTTAAACATGCTAAAATAGTAGAACAAATGAATTATAACCATATAATTAAAACAAATAACATAAGTTCCAACACACAATATAAAATACAAAGTCAAACCCAGTCACTAGAATATCGAAGTCCCATGGCGCAAATATGACCTTCATGCTTTGCCTTTTCAAGGAGCTTTGTGAGTGGATCCACAATGTTTTTATCAGTCTGGACTTTGCGAATACATATCTTTCCTCTCTCAACTTCATCCCTTATGTAGTTGAATCTCCGTTCAATGTGTCGAGTCTTTTGATGAGCACGAGGTTCCTTGATTTGAGAAATCGCACCCTCGTTGTCACAAAAGATCTCTAGGGGATCCTGAATGGAAGGGACTACCCCTAGTTCAGATATGAATTTCTTCAGCCATGCAGCTTCCTGTGCTGCCATTGAAGCGGCGATGTATTCTGACTCTGTAGTGGAAAACGCTACGACTTCTTGCTTTGAGCTTTTCCAAGAAACAGCTCCCCCATTCAGAATAAAAAGGTACCCCGATTGAGATCGTGAATCTTCTCGATCGGTTTGGAAACTCGCATCCGTGTAACCTTTTACAACGAGTTCCTCTTCACCAGACCCGTAGATCAAAAACATATCCTTAGTCCTCCTTAGGTACTTCAGAATGTTCTTGACAGCCATCCAATGACCATCACCAGGATTTTGTTGGTATCTACTTGTCATGCTTAAGCGCATGACACGTCCGGTCTAGTGCATATCATTGCATACATGATGGATCCTATAGCTGATGCATATGGGATCGTCTTCATTCTATTTTGCTCCTCCTTGAGCTTGGACATTGAGTCGTACTCAATATTGTCCCTCTTTGAATAGGTACAGTACCTTTCTTAGAGTTTTCCATCTTGAACCTTTTCAAGATTTTGTCAATGTATGCACTTTGATTCAAACCAATTAGCCGCCTTGATCTATCCCTATAGATCTTTATTCCCAGAATATAGCGGCTTCACCAAGATCCTTGATGGAAAAACAACTTCCAAGCCAGGTTTTTACACCTTCCATGGTTGGAATGTCATTTCCAATAGTAGTATGTCATCAACATACAATACTAGGAAGGTTATTGTGCTCCCACTAGCCTTCTTATACACGCAAGCCTCATCAGCGTTTTTGATGAAGCCAAATTTCTTTACCTCCTCATTAAAACGGTGATTCCAGCTTCTCGATGCTTGTTTCAATCCATAGATTGATTTCTTTAACTTGCATACTTTGTTAGGATATTTTGGATCGACAAAACCTTCAGGCTGAACCATATAGACATCTTCCTCAAGATATCCATTTAGGAAAGCGGTTTTGACATCCATTTGCCAAATCTCATAATCATAATGAGCAGCTATGGCAAACAATATCCTTATAGACTTTAGCATCACAACAGGTGAAAATGTTTCATCATAATCAACCCCTTGAGTTTGAGTGAAACCCTTTGCTACAAGTCTAGCTTTGTAAGTATCCAAGTTTCCATGCATATCGGTTTTCTTCTTGAAAACCCACTTACTTCCAACTACTTTGGAATTAAGAGGTGGCACAACAAGTTCCCAAACTTGATTGTCATACATGGATTGCATCTCAACGTTCATGGCCTCAAGCCATTTGTCACAATCCAAATTGGACACTGCATCATGATATGTGGTTGGTTCATCTGAATCCACCACATAGCATCCATCCATGAAAAATCCGTATCTTTCAGGTGGATTGCTAGTTCTACCACTTCTGCGAACGTTTTGTGTGTATTGATCAAACGCTTGATCATCCTCAACATCCTCATGTTGAGTGCTAGTCTCAACAAACGTGCATCGGCTGTGGTTCTTGATCCTCCTCAAGATCCACTGTTCTACTACTAGTTCCTTCCATAAGGAACTTTGTTTCTAAGAACTCACCCTTTCTGGCAACAAATACCTTTTGTTCCAGTGGATCATAGAAATAATATCCCATAGAATCTCTAGGATATCCAATAAAGATACACTTGGTGGATCGGACTTCCAATTTGTTTGGGGTGGGAGTCTTAACATAAGCCTCACAACCCCAGACCCTTAAGTATGATAGGGATGGAACTCTTCCATGCCATATCTCAAAAGGTGTCTTTTCCACCTTTTTGGTTGGGGCCATATTCAGAATACGGGCCGCGGAGAGCAAAGCGAAACCCCAAAATGATAGAGGTAATGTGCTTCTAGCCATCATAGATCGAACCATATCCAATAAGGTTCGATTCCTCCTCTCAGATACACCATTATGTTGTGGTGTTCCAGGTGGAGTGAGTTGTGAGACAATCCCACAACTCCTAAGATGATCTTGAAAAACATCACTTAGGTATTCACCACCTCTATCGGTGCGGAGAATTTAATTGACTTGTTGAGTTGATTTTCCACTTCATTCTTGAAAATTTTGAACATTTCAAAAGCTTCATCTTTGTGTCTTATTAAGTACACGTACCCATAGCGACTATAATCGTCGGTAAAGGTAATGAAGTATCTTTCACCATTCCTAGTCATTGGCTTAAAAGGACCACATACATCCGAATGTATGATACCTAATAAATCTTTTGCCCTTTCGTTAGTTCCACTAAAGGGTGCCTTAGTCATTTTACCTTGTAAACAAGATTCACATACATCAAATGAATCACATTCATTTGTTTTTAAGAGACCATTCCTCTGAAGTGTTTGTATACGTTTCTTGTTTATATGACCAAGACGGCAATGCCAAAGGTAGGTATCACTCAAATCTAATTTGAGTCTTTTGGTGGTTGCTTGGTATATTGAGCTATCATATGTTACGTTTTCATGAACCAATTCATAAATACCATTACAAGGTATAGCCTTAAAATAAAATACATGATTTAAAGAAACATGAATATCATTGTCAACAAACTTGAAATCATAATCATATTGTCTTAAACGGGAAAGAAATTATGTTCCTAGTCAAACTAGGAGCATATAATACATTGTTTAAAATAACTTCCAAACCACTTGGAAGCTTCAAAATGTAGTCTCCTTGGGCTTCAACGTGAACCTTTGCACCATTCCCATGAAGAGACTTATTTCCCCTTTTGCATAATGCTCATTTCTTTTGAACCCCTGCAATAAATTGCAAATGTGAGTTCCACATCCAGTATCTAATACCCATATGTTAGAAGAAATAACATTTAGCTCAACATGTATCATGTAAATTATACCTGAGGTTTGCCCCGCATCCTTCTTTTCTCTCAACTCTTTGAGATAGACTGGACAATTTCTCATCCAATGCCCTATCTCACCACATTTGAAGCATGGGTCGTTAACAGCAACCTTCTGCTTCTTCTCCTTGGGCCTGGAGGTTCCGCCCTAACAACCATTTTCCCCTTTCCTTTAACGTGTCCCTTTCCTTTGGCAACAGTTGCCTTAGGGGGGGGGGGGTATAGAGACCTTCTCCTTCTTCCACCTTCATTAATGGTGAGAACGGGTAAAACCCTTTTACCCATTCCCGCCTCGGCTGATTTGAGCATTGAATGAAGTTCATTTATGCTCTTGTCCCATCCGTTCATGTTGTAATTCATGACAAACGCCTCAACTTCCTAGTTAGGCCGTTAAGGATCAAATCCGTGGCCAACTCCTTTGAGACAGGACAGTTAAGCCTCTGAAGGCGGTCGATATGGTTTTCATCTTAAGAACATAAGATGAAACTGATTGGGATTCCTCCATCCGACATGCATGAAGCGCTCGAACCGTTTCGAAGCGCTCCACCCTAGCTTGTTGCTGGAACGTTTCCCGCAACTGAGTGATCATGTCATAAGCTCCATGGAGCTCATACTCCTTTTGGAGTTCGGGTGTCATACTTTCTAACATTAAGCAAGAGACTTGGATAGAGTCTTCCACATATTTACCCAATCATTATAGGCCTCCACATCCTCTTCGTTAGGTTCATCGGGGATGGGATCATCAAGGATGTAGGCCCGCTTTTCTTGCTTGAGAACGATTCTCAAGTTGCGGTACCAATCCATGAAGTTGTTAGGTGTTAGACGATCCCTTTGAAGGATCGCCCTAAGAGATTGGTTGTTTTGGTTTGGTACATCGTTATTAGCGTTGATATTGTCGGCCATCTACAAGATTTTACAAAGTCCATTTTAGTAATTGTTGATTTAATAGTATATTTCATTATTAATACCCTTTATGTCTCATAGACTATTAATAAAAAATTTTAGAATCCAACGTTATATTTAAATATTGGTTAGGTGACCTTTATCCCATTATTTAAATAAACAAGGTAGTCATAAATGACAATTGCAACCCTTTCAACTTCTAGTGGTATGGGATCGTTTGAACATCTTATGTTTATAACGGCATGTTAATCCCATCAACACCTTTTATAAAACACATTTTAGGTGATCCATCCAATATATTTTATAAATCAAGTCGTCCTACTTACACACACGTATGAGTTTACTACATAAGTGGTTAGGTGACCTTTATGCCACAAACATGGTATTCTCACCTCAAGTTACAAGTTCCCTCAAAGTGGTTAGGTGACCTTTATCCCACTAAGAGTTTGCAAGTAACCTAAGTGTTGTGTAAAAGGATGGTGTTAAACTTGTTTCAAAGGAATTTACAATTTCTCAATTCTATTAGAAAAGACTAAGTATCATATGATTGTATGCATTCAACCATATGACACTCTATTGATTTTTTTAAATAAAACCCATTTTATTTGCAAGATCATTTAACTCCTTTTGTAGAACTATTCTATTTATGCTTAATTATGGAGAACCAATTTCTTATTATAGCTTGTTATAATTGATGGTTTGTTACTCATCCAAATATCAAACAAACAACATCATAAGCATTCAACCAAGCATAACCAAAACAATACATATATGCATAACAAAGCATACTAAGTTGAGCACACTTGTTTAGCCAAAACAAGTGTGTCAAAAGGTCTTGTCCTAAGGGTTAAGAACATGACACATGGTTGACAAAAGAACTCCCACTTGAAACCACATCTTCAAGCATTCTCTTTGTCCATCTTTTCTTCAAGTCTTGATCTTGAGCATCCTTACAAAATATGTATCCTAATACATTTTTCTAGTAAAGATAAACTCCTAATCTATTTATTACAAACCATATGAATAATAGATTACAAAACAAGACTTGAAACAAAAATAAATAATTACATGCCCAAATGAATATAACATGACAACCAATCATTCAATCCAAATGGTCTAGGCTTTGTTATGCATAATCAACAACAACATGTTCAAACATACACAAGATAGTTGATTTTGGCAGCCCCTTATAGCCCATCTTCTTGGCCAACATAAACCAAGAACAAATGGGTTTAGAACATATAAACAAACATCTAATAATCTAGAGTTTTAAAGATCCTATATGCATAAAGTAGCATCTTTAAAACACAAAAAGGGGCAAAATCCAGCCCTCAACTCACGGGTATGTGGTGTCAAATACCACAAAACCGTGAACAAACAAGAATATACATGTATGCATTCGTATAAGTGGCTCTTGATGCCATTGAGGGGACATTAACCTTTATCAAAGCTCATATAATCTTGTATTATGTGAAAACGCAGCGGAATTTAGGTTTTAAAACATGTTAATAATCTGGTTATTAAACCCATTTAATAAGCAACCCCAAACCATGGATCATTATACGAATATCATACAAAGTAAAGAACATAAGAAGGTAAAAGGAACAACCTTTAGGGCTGCTGGAAAACGAGATTTGAGGAGATTATAGGATGAGTTCTTATGGCTGAAACTTCAATGTAGAAGCCCTCAAGATGACATACCCCAAGTCCCAACAAACACCCTCTTGCTAGGCTTTGAACACCAACTTGTAGTACTCTTCTCTTGTGGAATTTCAGTCAAGAACACTTCTTGTAAGCTGAAAATCGTTTTCTTTGCTTCAAAAAATCCGAGATTTTGAGAAAGAGAGAGAGAGAGAGACTTTCTTGTGTGTGTTGGTGGAGTGTAGAATGGAAGAGTGTAGGATGAATGGATTGCATGTACTTGGAACAAACAAAGGAGGTTCCCAATACAATTTTAAAAGGGGGCGGCCGAATTGGCTCCCCTTTTGTCCCTTCTCCATTTTTTTTTAAAATTTTTATTTTCCATATAATACACTCTAGCATTCCACCTTTTATAAAATTAAACCATTTTAATTTTATAGCACATACACATTGTCATTTGTCATTGTTTAACTAATTTAACAATGAATAAGTAATCCCTCATGAACAAATAAATAATAATGATGTTCATCTACAAAAGCAATAATTTAGAAAATCCAATTTTCTATATTGGTGTCATTACTTATTTGTATGATCTTATCAACAAATAAATTATCTTTCGGTGTTGTTTGGCTTTTATTGGGTATGACTCGACTTGGATCATATCACACTAGCCACATCAATTTAATATGAATCTTGGGCAGATCAATGCCTTCAAATCCTTCACTTTACACTCATTTCCTACTCCAACCAGTTCAGCAGCACCACTGCAAACAACTTGTGTCCAGTCTGCGGCTCCTAGTCAATCACTGATTCAGGACCAGAAACATCTGGGTCATCATCGATCTCATACATAGTGATGAAGCCAAACCTACGAAGTAAAGACTGAGAATTCAGTAATGTCATAGTGGAGGTTGCCAAGGAGCACATGGACCTTCTTGTAGTTGTTGTTCCATCATATGACGGTCTAGTTGTTGGGAAGATCAGGAATTGTCATCTTGCAGATGAAGACTACGAGCATGTTGATGAGAACGAGTTGGAGAGAATGGATATCATGTGGGCTCTTGTAAGTGCAGTTAGACGAGCACAAAAGTTCGTTAAAAGACTGGGCAGAATCTTGTAGCCACAAAGGATACAATGTTTGGCTTTCACAAAACCAAAGTCATTGCTTTAATTGTGGTGAAAAGGGCATTTTAAACGTGAATGTGTAAAGCCCAAGAAAATAGGAAATGGAAATCCATTTTCCACCTTCAACCGTGAAGACAAAGCCATGAGTGGAGCTACCTCTTCAAGCAAAGAGACAAAGCAGCCTTGCTGCTCAAGGTGATAAATGCAAGACTATACCTTCCGCTTGTGTCCCAGGTGAATCACATTGCTTGTGTTGAGGGACTGGTGATGGTTCGCGATGAAGTGGAGATCACAGTTGACCAAATATCAGATACTGAAGAAGTCTTGAAACGGTACTCACTCTTAGCTGAGGAAGAGCTCAGAGCAACAGTTCATAATCCCTCCATCATCCGAAGAGTCTAACTCTAACCTTGAATTGTTGATTGCAAACACCAACTCCTCACAGTTTAGGATACTAAATACCAAACTAATTTTGAAAAACATGCTTTGTGATGAATGTTTAAATTTTATGGAAAGCAAGAATGTTATCCTCTAACTTTTTGCGTTTGAAATCCACTCAAAGAATTACAAGAGATGAGAAGTACAATAAATTTGAAGAGCATATAAGGATGTCAGACAATAGAGTAAACTATCTCTAAAGGGCAGTTTGTTGATAATATGTCCTAGTTTAATGTGCTTAATGTAAAGTCTTTCATGTCTTCACCTATGTAATGAATGAGTTTATGAAAATATAGTATGTGGTATGATTTATAATGTTTAATATTTCGATAGTATATTGTGTGTTCAAGTATAATAACTTACTATATAGGTGTTCAGTGTTGTGCATAGTTCGTTAGTCAATAATGATTTGAGAAATGTGTGAAACTTAGTCGTATGATTCTTCATGCGAATGGACCATTCTTTGGGACCATACATGAATACCTCATTCTCTGGACCGTCGCACGCTGAACCAGGAGACTAGATCATCGCGATGATTGAGACATGTTGGACCAAAAGAACCAATGAGCCAAGATCAGAAAACCTCTAAGTCCCACACGGTATCACAACAACTGCTGAAAGCCTCATCAGTAGTTTGACAAGTGCTGAAGACAACAGCTGAAGATCAAGTGCTGAAGACCTTAACAGCTGAAGAACCAAAGTGCTGAAGTACAACAGCTGAAGAACACAAGTACTGAAGCTGAAAGACCAAAGTACTGAAGTACAACAGCTGAAGAGTTCACAAGTACTGAAGATCAACAACTGATGTACAAAGTCTGAAGACAAAGACTGAAGACATCAGCTGATGATATCTACTGAAGTCATCAGCTGATGAAACACCTGAAGGTCAAAGTCTGAAGATCAAGTACTGAAGCCTCAGTAGTTTGTCACAACTGCTGAAGAGTACTTCTTCAGTAGTTGTGATATCAGTAGTTTTATTTTCTATTTTCAGTAGTTTTGTAAAAACTGAAGAGCTTGTTCTTCAGTCGTTGTATTTTCAGTAGTTTTATATTTTTGTACTTACATGCTGATATGTTCTCAGTAGTTGTGAACATTTCAGTAGTTTGTTAAGAATTAGTTATTTTTGGATTGGATCTGCCAGTTGTCACTTTCCGTGATAACAGCAGTGACTGTTGCACTCTATATAAGGAGTGACAACCTATTGTAATAAATGAGGAATGAGTGAATGAGAATGAATGATTGATTTGATTAGAAATATTCTACATCTATAACATTCCTAGAAATCAGAAATACATATTCTCTCCCTAACCGTATGCGATCTTAATGCTCACAATATCGATTGCTTGCTACAATTTGTCTAATTCTAGTTTGTATTCCGCTGCTTTGTATTCTGATACATCAAACTTGTGATCACTGATCCTGTCAAATGGTATCAGAGCAGTTAATCATTGATCGATCTAATAATTGATCATTGAAACTGCTATTCAAGATTAAGTTTGATTGAATTAGCTTTTGTTTTTGCAAGAAACGTTATAGAGATTGAATTTTCTGTATTTCTGCTCATTCATCCTGAGATCTTTTCTTGGTTCTCATTGAGTTTGTGGGTTTGTCTAAAACTTTTAAAACTTGAACTAAACTGTTTTTGAACTGAAAATGACCACTCCCTCCAATGATCCTCACAATACTGGTTCCTCACCAAGCCTCCTATGCTGGTTAGGAATGAGTATAACATATGGCAAAGACGTATGCTCCATCACCTGTCTGTTAACAGCGCAGGGTGTTGGACATCAGTGGTACATGGTCCACACAAGCCTATGGTGAATAACCCGGAAACCAATCAAATGGTTCCGAAGAGGAGGGAGCAATACTCAGATGAGGATAAGAAGTTGCTTGAGATTGATGCAAAAGCCCATGGAATTCTGGCCATGGCATTGCCCAATGAAATCTATTCTGGCTAATGCATCATGAAACTGCCCATGCCTCTGGATTGCTTTGAAAGAACAATTTGGAGGAACAGATGAGGTCTTGGCAAATATAGAGAAATTCTTGCCCAACAATATGAGACATTCTCTCATAGAAAGGGTGAGACACTGACTCAACAATATGAGCGGTTTTCTTGTTTGATCTCTGAACTAAAATGGTCAAACTTGAATACACCAATATTCAGATGAATAACAGATTTCTCAGATCACTGCCTGAGAGATGGGACACATATACTATTGTCCTACGCTCCAGTGCAAGTTTGGACAAACTATCTCTCACCCAACTCCATGGGAAATTGCTCACTTTTGAGAGAGAGATAGAACAGAAGAGAAAGCTGTCTTCATCTGGAAAGCTCACTGAAGACTTTATACAAGGCAACACTGCCTTGGTGGGTCATGAGTCAGAATATGCTTCATCTGAATGCCAGTATGATGAGCATATTAATTTCTCTTCGAGCACTTCTATTCTGCATTTGTAAGTGTTGATGGTCAGTTCACTGGTGTAATAATGACAATCTATGTTTCATTATGGATGATCTCAAGGGGATTGCTGATGATGACTTAGAAGAGATGGATATTTTGAGCCAAATGGCCTTGATAAATATCAGATCTCAGAAGTTCTACAAAAGAACTGGAAGAAAATTCCCAGGACTCTCTGGCAAAACCAAAGTTGGTTTTGACAAGAGCAAGTTGAGGTGTCACAAATGCCAACGGCTTGGACACTTTGCAAGAGAGTGTAGATCAACTGGATCTAACTCTACTGCACCCTTTGTGACTTTCCTGGCAATAGTCAACAACACAGAGGGCAACATCCTGTCACATCTAGTCATCATCCTCAACAACAATCTCCGGCATATTTTGTTCCTCAGGGCAAATGCCATATCAGTACCCTTGTTATTACATGCCACAGTCAAATCAAGTTCAAGTTCCTATGACACCACACCTCATGCATTACCAGAACCTCAGCCTTCCCTATCTCATCAACAACCTCATCTCAACAACACAGCTTCTTCACCCCAGGAGTTGTTGACTGGAGCAGTTTACCAGATGACTTGTCTGGTCATGATCAACTGTTCTCAGGTGCTGGTCAACATGGTGGTGACAGTCCCTTTGGAAATCTAGCTCTTATGGCTTTGGAGTCTGCTGATACTTCATCTTCCATGCCTCTACACCTCAGGTATCACAGGTATCCTCTGAGGCAAAAGCCAAATTATGTTCTGAACAATGCATAGCATTTGCTTCCATTAGAGAAGCAAATGTAGCTTTAATTAATAAAACATTGAGCTAGAACAAATAATTTCCAAAAACAACAGCTGAGTTTGAGTTTGTGCTCAAAGATAAAAATGATGAGGTTTATAAACTGAATTGCCAAATAATGATGATAAGGCTAGAGAAGATGTACTTCTAGAGAAGTACAAAGATCTCAAAGAAACCCTTGCAGTTACCCAGGTCGAGTGTGATAGATGGGTACAATCATGCAAAGGTTTGAAATGCTTCTTAGTAAGCATCTGCTTCAAATGTGAAGTTTGGAATTGGCTAAATCACACTGCTCCACCTACAGATTTTACCCCAAGCAAGGTAGAATCTGATGGTGAGAGTGATACCAATCCATCACATCATGATTATGTCAGATCTTCTGATACAGCACAATCATGAAGTACAGTCAGCATCCTCTTTGAACCTATCAGCTGATGTTGATGGTCCAAATGCTGACATTCACATGATCAATAAGTTGATCAACTCAGGAGTTAATCCTGAAGGTCCTGAAAGGACTGGAGAGCAGGATTTAACACCTGAAGTTCAAACTTCAACTGCTGTCAGTACTGAAGAGAAGAAAACTGGCAGTAGAAAGAGTTTGAAGACTACTGAGGTTGTCAAGAAAGCAACCAATGCTTCCAAAGCATTGAAGAACAAGTCTTCTGTTGCTTCACCATCTTTAGTTGATGATCAACCTAAGATGAAGAAGAAACCATGTGAAGTATGTGGTTTGTTCAATCATCTTACAGATGATTGTTGGTACAAAAGAGGTTCCAAACTCAAACAAAAGAAGAAATTTAATGAGAAAATGGTAAAAATGAAAACTGAGTTTGAGACCACATTTGTATCAGCAACATCAAATCCTGTAACCTTAAGTCCTTAAAGAATCCAAAAAGGAAGGAGTTAAACAGGTGACAGCTGAGGGTGCTCAAAAGAAGAAGGTGCAACATAGGACCTTATCTAACTCCACTAGCAATGTGTCTGATGAGCTGAAAGCTTTATCACAAAATCAGACACAGCTGGTGATGATGGTACAACATCTGTTGGGTAGAGTTAACCACTAGATTCTCCTATGTTGAAACCACAGAAAAGGAGGTCTAAGCCAAAGGACTCCTCTTCTACACCATCTTCTTCTTCTCAGGCTGTTGTTACAAATAAACATGTTAGTTTACCATCTATTGATGAGACCAGGCCCAAAACCAAAAAGGTTTGGGTCTCTAAAACTAACTGATTGTTTATTATTGCAGGGTTCTTCAACATGCCAAAGTAGCATCTGGTATGTAGACAGTGGGGGATCTATGCACATGACTGGGAACATCTCTCTTCTTCATGACTACTCTCAAGGAAAGAAGGGATTTGTCTCTTTTGGCAATGATGCTAGGGGTTACATCATCGGTAAGGGCTTTGTCTCCAATGGAGAAATCAAATTTGATGATGTTAATCATGTGGAAAATCTCAAGTACAACCTCTTGAGTGTCAGTCAAATGTGTGATAAAGGCCATGTTGCCCTTTCACAAGTCAAAACTGTAGGATTCTGTCATCCAAAGTTTTGCACTTGATTGACAAGGTGTTGGATGATCACACTCTCCTGAAAGCCAACAGGACAGGAAGAGTGTATGCCTTAGATCTCTCTAAGAAGATAGATCTCAAAGGCAATCCTTGCCTATTTTCCAAAGCCTCTTCTCAAGAATCTAAACTGTGGCACAGGAGGCTTGGTCATGTTAATCTCAAAAACATGAATCAGCTTAGCCACAATAGTTTAGTCAGAGGCTTACCAATAAAGGAGTTCCACTGTGATGAAACCTGCACTGCTTGTTTAAAAGGAAAACAGCACAAGGTCTCATTTCCTCCTATTGAAGTGTCCAAGTCCACTGCCTGCTTGCAATTACTGCATATGGATCTATTTGGTCCTGTGAGAGTAATGAGCATGGCAAAGAAGAAATACTGTCTGGTAATTGTGGATGATTACTCCAGATTTGTATGGACTTTCTTTCTACATTCAAAGGATGAGGCTGCTCAGAAGATTATCCACTTTGTGCTGTACATTGAGAAGCAGTATTCCCTTCCAGTCAAGTGTATTAGGAGTGATAATGGAACTGAGTTCAGAAATCATACACTTGATGACTTCTATCTTTCAAAGGGAATCAAAAGGCAGTTCAGCATTCCAAGGACTCCAGAACAAAATGGAGTAGTGGAGAGAAAGAACAGGACCCTCATTGAAGCTGCAAGGTCCATGCTGGCTGACTCAGGTTTGCCATTGACCTTTTGGGCCGAAGCTGTCAACACAGCTTGTTATGTGCAAAATAGAGTTTTAGTAAATCAGAGGTTGATGAAGACTCCATATGAAGTTCTCCATCATTTGGCTCCTCTGATTTCATTTTTCAAAGCATTTGGGTGTCCCTGTTTTATTCTCAACACAAAGGATCAACTCCACAAATTTGATCCTAAGGTGGATGCAGGATACTTTGTGGTTATTCATCTACTTGCAAGGCATACAGAGTCTTCAACTGCAGAACAAAGATGGTTGAAGAAACTCTACATGTTAAGTTTAATGAATCTCCAAAGGACAAGATTCCACAAAGTCCTGTGGAGTTATTTGATTTGGACATACTGCAATATGTTCCTTATCACTCCTGCTGTTGCTCCTGTCAACAGTTCACCACCTGGTGGTACTGCTATGATGTGATGATGATTGCAGTACTCACCTCTTCAGGTTTAGTGATCAGCTGCCTGACTCAGCTAGACCTGATGTTCCTGTAGCGCCAGTAGCACCATCCACAACAAATGCTGATGAGATTTCTTCGAATTCAACTTCCTTTGAATTACCATCCACTGATTGGTTTCAAGGAAATGATTCACCATCACCATCTGTTGCTGCTGAACCGGCTACAAACACTTGCACAGATCTCATTGTGTATCAAGATCTGAAGAATCACCCTATGTCTCAAATCATTGGTGATATCACTGCTGGAGTATCAACAAGAAGTCAATTGTCAAATTTCTGCTTCTATGCTCTCTTCATCAGTCAGCAAGAGCCAAAGAATTATCACATTGCTTTAAAGGACAATGGATGGGTTGATGCCATGCAGCTTGAGCTTCTTCAGTTCAAGAAACAGCAAGTGTGGGAACTGGTTCCTCTACCCAGGTAAGTGTGCAATAGGCACTAAATGGGTGTTTAGGAACAAAACTGATGAAAATGGGCTTATTGTTAAGAACAAGGCCAGACTGGTTGTTCAGGGGTTTGCACAAGAAGAAGGTATTGATTATGATGAAACCTTTGCCCCTGTAGCCAGACTGGAAGCAATTCGATTGTTTTTAGCTTATGCTGCTTATCAAAACCTTAAAGTCTTTCAAATGGATGTCAAAAGTGCATTTTTGTATGGAAAGTTAAAGAAGAGGTTTATGTATGTCAACCTCCAGGCTTTGAGGACAATAAACATCCTAATTGGGTGTATAAGCTTGATAAAGCTCTTTATGGGTTAAAAACAAGCTCCCAGAGCCTGGTATGAGACATTATCAAACTTTCTTCTGGAAAACAATTTCACTAGAGGCTCCATAGACAAGACTTTATTCATTAAGAAAGCTGGGCAGCATAATCTACTTGTTCAAATTTATGTAGATGATATCATTTTTGCATCCTCTGATCCAAAGTTGTGTGATGCCTTTACAAAGTTGATGCAACAGAAGTTTGAAATGAGTGCCATGGGAGAATACAGTTCTTTCTGGGGTTGCAAATCAACAAAAGGCTGATGGAATTTTTATTCATCAGTCCAAATATACAAAAGATCTTTTGCAAAAGTTTGATTTACAAAACTGTAAGCCCTGTTCTACTCCCATGAGCAGCACCACACAACTGGACTCAGATCAGAAAGGTAAAGTGGTTGATGAAACACTTTACAGATGTATGATTGGGTCCTTGATGTATTTAACAGCTTCTAGACCAGATATTATGTTTGCTACATGTGTTTGTGCTAGATTTCAGGCTGCACCTAAAGAGTCTCATCTGATTGCAGTCAAGAGGATCTTTAGATATCTGCAAGGCACTCCATCTCTAGGTTTATGGTATTCTACCAGACATTCTGGTAAATTAGTTGCTTTTTCTGACAGTGACTATGCAGGGTGTAAGTTGACCAGGAAATCAACTTCTGGTGGATGTCAATCCTAGGCAACTGCTTGATTTCTTGGCAGAGCAAGAAACAGACCTCAGTTGCTACATCCACTGCTGAAGCAGAGTACATTGCTGCTGCAAGCTGTACATCTCAGGTACTCTGGCTTCAAAACCAACTTTTGGATTATGGCATTACAGAGACTAAGACTCCATTGTTAATGGATAGTGCTTCAGCTCTTTGCATTGTCAAAAATCCAGTCCAGCACTCTAGGACCAAACATATAGAGATCAGACATCATTTTATAAGGGATTGTTTTGAAAAAGGTCTGATTGATCCTAAGTTTGTGCCTAGTGCTGATGAGCTTGCAGACATTTTTACTAAGCCTTTGGATAGTTCAACTTTCCAAAACCTGGTGTTAAGGCTTGGTATGCTGCAGCTAGAATAGGTGACAACTACTGATGATCTTAGTAATTCATACTGATGATCATGAGTACTATGTCACATATAAGTACTGATGAGCTCTTTTAACCTCAGTAGTTTTATAACTACTGAAGGCTAAATGTCTCACAAGTACTGAAGTACTTCATCTGTTCTAAACTACTGATGTAGTTACAACTACTGATGCAGTCAAATACTGCAATCAGTAAAAACATAAGTACTGATGTCCTATGAAACAACTGAAATCAGCCATAAAGACTGATGAATGTGTTGAGGACAGTTTGAAACAGCTGAAAAGCTAAGAATTGACGAAAACAGCTGAAGAGAACTTTCTCTTCAGTCGTTTGTACAACTGCTGTTTCATTTAAACAACTGAAGCAAAACCACGTCTTCAGTAGTTTTATAACTACTGATGACTAATACCAAGTCTTCAGTTGTTTACAACAGCTGATGACAAACCACTGTCTTCAGTAGTTTCATAACTACTGATGACAAACACCATGTCCTCAGTTGTTTCAATCATCTGAAGTCAAACCACGGTCTTCAGTAGTTTTCTAAACTACTGATGCCTAACACCACGACTTCAGCTGTTTCAACGTCTGAAAGGATAATACCATGTCAACGGTCGTTTAAAACTACTGATGACTAACACCACATCCTTCAGTCGTTTCCTCACTACCCGTACCCATATATACCCTAACCTGAGCTCTCCATGCTTCATCTTCTTCAAACTAACGTTCCTCTCCAAAACTTCCCTCTCTCCATGGCGTCTATGCAAATTAAACCGCGACACAACTGTGTTGCCTACCTCACAAAATCGCCGATCTGGACTAAGTTCGATACTGCTATCGATCTTATGGTTCAGTCCCAATACAACAAGGCATTCCTTCTGAACCCCGTCTTACATGCCGAATCCTTGAACCAATTTGGATGAACGTTACTGTTACCACTGAGGAGAGCAACACACCATCCCTCCGGTCAGTCGTCAACAACAAAGAAGTAGTCATTACTCCTGCAACAATCCGTAAATTCTTCAACTGAGTGATGCTACTTCTCCTGCTGGATATCCGAAGGGCACCATAGATCTATCATTTGCTCAGCATGGATATCAAGGCGATCTCAGTGCCACCACCATCATGAAGAAACACTTTAATGACGCTGAGCGCCTGATTTTTCACATGGTCAATGTATGTTTGGCCCCTAAGACGTCGTCTTGGGATCAAATGTCCACCAATGGCAGCAGGTAATGTATTCTATCCTTGAGCAACAACCACTAAACTTTTCAGAATTAATATTTTCAGAGCTCAAAGATATGGCTCAAAAACTAACTGCCAACCGTTGGATACTCTATCCACGGTTCATAATGGCCATTATTACAGACCAGCTTAATGCTGAGGGACTTGTTGGCTTGGGAGTCCCTGCTACGGCTGTTCTGCCAGAAGTATACTCCCGGCACAACTCTGACCGGACACTCAAACTGGCTGCCAAGCTGCGAAAACCCACGCAGCTGGAACCCACAGCCACCACCTCCAAATCCAATGTCCCCACCAAACCCACCAAAAAGAAACCCAAAATGGCTACTCAGGGAATTGAGTCCCCTGAGGATGCCCCTGCACCACAAACGCAGGATATATCCACTAGTCCAAACCCCCTAGTGGATACAATGACTCCTCCAGCCACAGCCGCTCAGGCTTCCTCTCAACAGGAGCCTGCAGCAACCCCCAAGGGGCACCTACTTATCTGGGATCTTACTCACTTGAGGAGATTGCCATTGAAGAGCACCATCCACCCCAGGTGCACACTGCTTCTAACCCCTTACCCAAACAACACCGCCCTCACAGCCCAACTTTAATAGTTGCACAAGTGCTGACTCAATTGCACTCCTCACCCCCTCCCCAGAAACCACTTACTACTGGGAATACCTCTACAATTGAGGGGGAGGAACACAGTGCACCTGAGAACCCACAGCACAGGGGTTTCCCAATTCTATCTCCTGGTGTAGACAAGGAGCTTAGAATATCTAGTGAGGCTGCCACCTCCTCTGACTCAGCACATGACCAGAGTGAGGCTGGTAACATTGCTAAGACCTCCCTAGAGGCAACAGCTGATGATGGACATTGTCCTGAGGCTGGAAGTCCCCAGTACCAAGCACAAGGGGCACATGCACCAACTGGTCTACACCCAGTGCATGTAAATCCTGCTCTAAGCAGGAGGTCAGGTGATTCAGTATCAACTGATGATGACCTGAGCTTCTTCTATGATGTAGTTGCTCAAAACACCACACTTCTAAGGATGAGGTTAGCAGACTCAAAGAGCTGCTGGCCAAGATGTCTCAGGATGCAAGTCCATCTGCCACCATAATACACCCACAGATGGCACCTTCCCTTGAAGGTTTCCAAACACCGAGCCACCCCAAAATCAACCACCTGCCTCTGCTTCAGGCCCTACTTCTCAGGAACAGAACCCTCCTGAGCAAATAGGTGCTGTACTCCAAAATTCCCTTCCTCTCATCACACCCATAATCACTGATATAGTGATCAAAGCCATTGATGAGAGGCTTTCCTCAACATTACAGCCCTTGGTTGATGCTGCTGTCCAAAAGACTCTTTCTGCGGTACAAACCCCTTCCTCCAATGCAACCAAAAAGGGGAGAGTACTGCAGTGAAAAAAGGAAGAGAAAAGATCCGAGGAAAGGAAGTGATGCAAGCCCAAGAGGAGGAAAAAGAAAAGCAACCTCTGCTCACTTACAAGCGAAAGAGAAGTGCTGATGATCACACTGCTGAAGACAAATCCTTGGAGGAGCTGGTCAAAGAAGCTGACACCACACACAGCCGCTCCATGGATAAAATAATTGAACAACTCTTCAGGCAGGGGTTTGACACAGCCACACTGGATAGTGAGATCAGAAGGTTAGAAGTACAAGAGATACAAACCCGATGGGCAGGGTATGATGCTCTTGAGAAAGAGAGGTTGGAAATAATGATCCGCTTTATTGCAAAATACTTGGGAAGATCATTAATGGAGATCCGCGCATGGACCAGGGACAGCATTCTGGCTATAGCCACCAGAATCTGTCTGTCTGAGCAATTCAACAAAGGGATTATTGTGGAAGCCCTTGATGAGGCTGGGGCTGGTAAAAGGTTAGAGATGGCTAAACTCACAAAGGCGAAGCTAACTACAAGGATGCTAGATCAACCTTCCCTTCCACCCACTCAAACAGATCCTATCCCTCAAATCTCCCAACCAACCTCTAAGCCAAATCCAAACATCCTCATTCTTCAAAACAATTCCTTCACCACCCAACCATCATCCAGTGATGTACCCAGAAGGAGGAGAAGGGTGCTGAGGATGAAGAAGAAGAAGAAGAAGAAGATGATGAGATGATAGTCTGCCACTCTCTGCTGTTCTGAAGCTACCAAAACCCCGAAGTCAACCCATGATCACACCTGACTCTCAAAGGGAAATGGTCAGAGTCAAGATAGAAGAAGAAGAACAGCAGAAACAGCACGATGAGCAACTGTTGAAGATGGTTGACAAGGAATTTCCTCAGTCATCATCTATTCAAGCCATGAAAGGGCATGCTCAAAGGCTGTACACTCTCAGGCACACCTTTCAGTATCAGAAGGAGAGAGTGAGAGTATGGCCAGACCCCAGGGTGAGTTCTAGAATCCATAAAAGAACTATCCCACACAGATACAACGGCCAGGTACGAAAAACAATAGAGTCTACCATCATGTTGGCCGTTGTAGTCTCACCTTGGGAAATCATTGATGAATTCAAGAAAGCTCACCAAGCAAAGAAGACACCTCAAGCCTTACTAGAAAACAAGATGATTAAGAAGGGTTGTTATATATAAAAGCTTGAAGACATCCAAAGAATGAGCTCCAGTTACTCCTTGAAGGCAACCATCCTGATGAATTTGTATATAGGGAGGTAACTACGGTGGAGCTGAAAAATGGCAGGACCATGAAGTACTTATCAGAGTACTATGGTCCAGAGTTCTTCTTCGAAGGAGGAGCAGAAGAACTCTCTCAGGAGGAACAAGTTGTTCTCCTTGAGGCCTATGTTCGTGAGTCATACAGACTCATTATGGGGAAGTAAATCTCATGAATGGGATAACAACTCTGTGTCCAGTTCCCCAAAACAGAGTTCCCATTCATACTCTGCCAAACAAATATTTGAGATTTCTTCCCAGGCCGGATTACATGGGTCATCTTCTCTACTGATCAAGAAGGAAAAAGACCAACATTTTGCCATCAATAAGTGGAGATTAAATAAGTTAGAGGTTTTGGCTGCATTGGTTCAGGGGGAGTTTGTTGGACCAAAAGAACCAATGAGCCAAGATCAGAAAACCTCTAAGTCCCACATGGTATCACAACAACTGCTGAAAGCCTCATCAGTAGTTTGACAAGCTGAAGACTTCAACAGCTGAAGATCAAGTGCTGAAGACCTTAACAGCTGAAGAACCAAAGTGCTGAAGTACAACAACAGCTGAAGAACACAAGTACTGAAGCTGAAAGACCAAAGTACTGAAGTACAACAGCTGAAGAGTTCACAAGTGCTGAAGATCAACAACTGATGTACAAAGTCTGAAGACAAAGACTGAAGACATCAGCTGATGATATCTACTGAAGTCATCAGCTGATGAAACACCTGAAGGTCAAAGTCTGAAGATCAAGTACTGAAGCCTCAGTAGTTTGTCACAACTGCTGAAGAGTACTTCTTCAGTAGTTGTGATATCAGTAGTTTTATTTCTATGTTTCAGTAGTTTTGTAAAACGACTGAAGAGCTTGTTCTTCAGTCGTTGTAGTTTCAGTAGTTTTATATTTTGTACTTAACATGCTGATATGTTCTCAGTAGTTGTGAACATTTCAGTAGTTTGTTAAGAATTAGTTATTTTTGTATTGGATCTGCCAGTTGTCACTTTCCGTGATAACAGCAGTGACTGTTGCACTCTATATAGGAGTGACAACCTATTGTAATCAAAGGAGGAATGAGTGAATGAATGGAATGAATGATTGATTTGATTAGAAATATTCTACATCTATAAACATTCCTAGAAATCAGAAATACATATTCTCTCCCTATAACCGTATGCGATCTTAATGCTCACAAGTATCGATTGCTTGCTACAATTTGTCTAATTCTAGTTTGTATTCCGCTGCTTTGTATTCTGATACATCAAACTGTGATCACTGATCCTGTCAATGTTCCCCAAAATGGCAAGCAGTAAATGGATTCTTCCTTGAGCAACGACCACTAAACTTTTCAGAATTAATATTTTTTTTTTTTTTTTCAGAGCTCAGCAGATATGGCTCAAAAATTAAACTGCCAACCGTTGGATACTCTAATCCACGTTCATAATGCCATCTGTATCGCCAGGCTTACTGCTGAGGACTGTGTTCGTTTTGGAGCCCTGCTAACGGCTGTTTCTGCCAGAAGTATACTCCCGGCACAACTCTGACCGGACACTCAAACTGGCTGCCAGCGCGAAAACCCACGCACTGGACCCACACCACCACATCCAAATCCAATTCCCCACAAACCCACCACAGAAACCCAATGGCTACTCTGGAATTGATCCCTTAGGATGCCCCTGCAACACAAACGCAGATATATCCACTATCCAAACCCCTGTGATACATGACTCCTCCTCCAGCCACAGCCACTCAGGCTTCCTCTCCACAGGATCCTGCACAACCAAGGGCACCTACTTATCTGGGATCTTCTCACTTGAGGAGATTGCCATTGAAGAGCACCATCCCCCCAGGTGCACACTGCTTCTACCCTTCACCCACCCCAAACACCGCCCCTCACAGCCCAACTTTAATAGTTTGCACAAGTGCTGACTCAATTGCACTCCTCACCCCCCTCCCCAGAAACCACTTACTACTGGAATACCTCTACAATTGAGGGGGAGGAACACAGTGCACCTGAGAAACCCACAGCACAGGGGTTTCCCAATTCTATCTTCCCGGTGTAGACAAGGAGCTTAGAATATCTAGTGAGGCTGCCACCTCCTCTGACTCAGCACATGACCAGAGTGAGGCTGGTAACATTGCTAAGACCTCCCTAGAGGCAACAGCTGATGAGGGACATTGTCCTGAGGCTGGAAGTCCCCAGTACCAAGCACAAGGGGCACATGCACCAATGGTCTACACCCAGTGCATGTAAATCCTGCTCTAAGCAGGAGGTCAGGTGATTCAGTATCAACTGATGATGACCTGAGCTTCTTCTGTGATGTAGTTGCTCAAAACACCATCTAGAGGATGAGGTTAGCAGACTCAAAGAGCTGCTGGCCAAGATGTCTCAGGATGCAAGTCCATCTGCCACCATAATACACCCACAGATGGCACCTTCCCTTGAAGGTTCCCAAACACCGAGCCACCCCAAAATCAACCACCTGCCTCTGCTTCAGGCCCTATTCTCAGGACCAGAACCCTCCTGAGCAAATAGGTGCTGCACTCCAAAATTCCCTTCCTCTCATCACACCCATGATCAATGATATAGTGATCAAAGCCATTGATGAGCGGCTTCTCCACATTACAGCCCTTGGTTGATGCTGCTGTCCAAAAGACTCTTTCTGCGGTACAAACCCCTTCCTCCAATGCAACCTAAAAGGGGGGGAGAGTACTGCAGTGAAAGAAAGGAAGAGGAAAAGATCCGAGGAAAAGGAAGAGAAGCAAGTCCAAGAGGAGGAGGAAAAAGAAAAGCAACCTCTGCTCACTTACAAGCGGAAGAAAGTGCTGATGATCACACTGCTGAAGACAAATCCTTGGAGGAGCTGGTCAAAGAAGCTGACACCACACACAGCCGCTCCATGGATAAAATAATTGAACAACTCTTCAGGCAGGGGTTGACACAGCCACACTGGATAGTGAGATCAGAAGGTTAGAAGTACAAGAGATACAAACCTGATGGGCAGGGTATGATGCTCTTGAGAAAGAGAGGTTGGAAATAATGATCCGCTTTATTGCAAAATATGGGAAGATCATTAATGGAGATCCGCGCATGGACCAGGGACAGCATTCTGGCTATAGCCACCAGAATCTGTCTGTCTGAGCAATTCAACAAAGGGATTATTGTGGAAGCCCTTGATGAGGCTGGGGCTGGTAAAAGGTTAGAGATGGCTAACTCACGAAGGCGAAGCTAACTACAAGGATGCTAGATCAACCTTCCCTTCCACCCACTCAAACAGATCCTGTCCCTCAAATCTCCCAACCAACCTCTAAGCCAATATCCAAACATCCTCATTCTTCAAAACCAATTCCTTCACCAACCCAACCATCATCCAGTGATGTACCCAGAAGGAGGAGAAGGGTGCTGAGGATGGAAGAAGAAGAAGAAGAAGAGGATGAAGATGATAGTCTGCCCTCTCTGCTGTTCTGAAGCTACCAAAACCCCGAAGTCAACCCATGATCACACCTGACTCTCAAAGGGAAATGGTCAGAGTCAAGATAGAAGAAGAAGAACAGCAGAAACATCACGATAAGCAACTGTTGAAGATGGTTGACAAGGAATTCCTCAGTCATCATCTATTCAAGCCATGAAAGGGCATGCTCAAAGGCTGTACACTCTCAGGCACACTTTCAGTATCAGAAGGAGAGAGTGAGAGTATGGCCAGACCCCAGGGTGAGTTCTAGAATCCATAAAGAAACTATCCCACACAGATACAACGGCCAAGTTCGAAAAACAATAGAGTCTAATATCATGTTGGCCGTTGTAGTCTCACCTTGGGAAATCATGATGAATTCAAGAAAGTCACAAGCAAGAGAAGAAGACACCTCAAGCCTTACTAGAAAACAAGATGATTAAGAAGGGGTTGTTATATAAAAGCTTGAAGACATCAAAAGAATGAGCTCCAGTTACTCCTTGAAGGCAACCATCCTGATGAATTTGTATATAGGGAGGTAACTACGGTGGAGCTGAAAAATGGCAGGACCATGAAGTACTTATCAGAGTACTATGGTCCAGAGTTCTTCTTCGAAGGAGGAGCAGAAGAACTCTCTCAGGAGGAACAAGTTGTTCTCCTTGAGGCCTATGTTCGTGAGTCATACAGACTCATTATGGGGAATAAATCTCATGAAGGGGATAACAACTCTGTGTCCAGTTCCCCAAAACAGAGTTCCCATTCATACTCTGCCAAACAAATATTTGAGATTTCTTCCCAGGCGGAGCTTACATGGGTCATCTTCTCTACTGATCAAGAAGGAAAAAGACCAACATTTTGCCATCAATAAGTGGGAGATAAATAAGTTAGAGGTTTTGGCTGCATTGGTTCAGGGGGAGTTTGTTGGACCAAAAAGAACCAATGAGCCAAGATCATAAAAACTCTAAGTCCCACATGGTATCACAACAACTGCTGAAAGCCTCATCAGTAGTTTGACAAGTGCTGAAGACTTCAACAGCTGAAGATCAAGTGCTGAAGACCTTAACAGCTGAAGAACCAAAGTGCTGAAGTACAACAGCGAAGAAGAGAGACAAGTACTAAAGCTGAAAGACCAAAGTACTAAAGTACAACAGCTGAAGAGTTCACAAGTACTGAAGATCAACAACTGATGTACAAAGTCTGAAGACAAAGACTGAAGACATCAGCTGATGATATCTACTGAAGTCATCAGCTGATCTTAATGCTCACAAGTATCGATTGCTTGCTACAATTTGTCTAATTCTAGTTTGTATTCCGCTGCTTTGTATTCTGATACATCAAACTTGTGATCACTGATCCTGTCAAATCACACTGCTCCACCTACAGATTTAACCCCTACAGATTTTACCTCATGCTAATGGACCTGTCGCACGCTGAACCAGGAGACTAGATCAGTCGCATGATTGAGACATAAGATTGACTCAGTCGCACGACTGAACCTTAAGTCGTGCGTATGGATCTATCGCATAATTTAGTCGCACGACCGAACCATGCCGTACCATGCCAATTGTTTAGTCATACGATTAGAAACCCATAACCTATAAATACCACTTAATTCATGAAAAAACACAACAAATAAGAGCATACTTCATAATACATGAACCCTAGCCATCTAGAACGTCCAAGGAAGCGGTCCAACTTCATAGATGAATCCTGATCGATCTCTACTCATTCGTAACGTTTAGTTTCAATCTTATATCAATCGGTAAATGTTCTCACTATTGGATGGTCAATCAAATAGGATTCCGCACTATTTGATTCGGTATAAACGCAGAATCTGTTAGTATTCATACGTACATGGTCCTGATAATGTCATATATCCAACATACACACCCGACCAGTCGATTAGCTCAGGGGGAGCCCCGATAGCCAAGTGTTCCAGGAGGAAGAGGATGGGCCAACCCCATGGCAAGAAGGGTAAGAGGTAGAGGATTGCTTTGATAAGTTTTTCCACCACCACAACCACTACTACTACCACTGTACCCCACACCACCACCGTTGTTCCCTACACTAACATAAATACTGCCACCTCTATACCACTGACACTCCCCCACCACTCATACATTCACACCTACCTCACCCACCATACCCAAATCAGTTCCACCACAATCCACTTTCCTTCCTACTCCCATCTACAGCAATCCCCCACTACCCACTACTCCCCAAGCTGTCACATCCACCTAATTCCTACCTACACAGGGCTCTCTTTACAAACTATTAGGTTAGAGGAACAATTAGCGAGCCCCAAACAGAACGGTGCTCAAACTGCTAGCAACAGATTATCTGAGAGCCAACCAAATGAATCAGCTGATGGCGGTCAATACCACACAAGGCAAGCATATAGCTCAGCTTACAGAGAAGAATGTTGCTCAGGAGAGAGCTTTAGTTCGAGCTCACCATGCCCTGAACACTCAAAATGAGCTTGTGATGGCATCCATCAAGCAGATCGAGGGGTTAGAGAAAAAGAACAAAAAGCTTATGTTGAGGTTGAAGGGAACAAAGGGTGAGCCTCTGAAGATTAAGGATGATAGAGATGATGGTGGAGATGATGATTATATGGATGATGAATCAGAAGAAGATGATGATGACGAGGAAGCTAGAGGAAGTGAAAGGAAAAAAGAGATGATGATGATGAGGAGGATGATCAAGATGGTGATGCATTTGCATCAGCCTCAAATCAAGAAGCAAAGATCCGGTGCACCAAAAAAGCCTCATCCTCCGCACCTCCAACCGAAGAAACACACGATCAAGGCAAAAATGGTGCTCCACAAACTAAAGGATTATGATGTTGTTCCCGTTCAGCAAGTCAAGCCTAAACTTACTATGATTCTTGATTTGCAAGGGATTGTGAGTGGGTCTGTGAGCTACACTCCAGAGAAAGGAGAAATCATCCACGACCTGATCGATGAGTAGCTCGCAGATATGTTTCGACTAAATCCAGATGAGCTTGTCAAAGATGCTCCGGAAGTAGATGCCTTGAGTGACGAGGAGCTACAAGGTGTGGATGAGATAGAGATCGAGGATGTCACGTCTGACTACTATCCTCGGTACACTGACCCTGAGGGCAATGTTATCCTCGACTTGGGTGAAACATTTGGCAGTGATAGTTTTGACAAGTTGGATGAGATAAAGAAAGAGAAAGCAAAGGATGAGAGTAAAGCCCAAACTATAGATGCTAATGTTGATCTAAAGAAGGCTGAGTGGGCAGCTTGTTTATCAAAACTGAAGGCACAACATGCACCTCCAAAGCTGAATGCCTACACCAAACTTTACCGAGTATAGAGACATCAGAAAGTGTTAGGCAAGATCATTAATTGGGCCTATTTTGAAGATCTGGATGTATATATTCTTAAACGAGAGAATGGGATTGAGTACTTTAGATATCCATATCATTTGAAGACTTTTCCTGGTTTTATGCTAAACAGATTTGCCTCTTTAGATCTTTTGTATGCCAACCCGAGGAAGATGTCGGGATGGTTTGAGACATCATTGAAGAAAGAATACCACACCAGATGGGTAAACTTTAGGCCTCAACAACCTAAGAGGTTCATTCACAAGACTAAAGTTGATCATATATCTTGAAGGCCTAAGGTGGTGTTGAAATGGAGTTCCCAACACACAATGTCTAAGATTCTTTTACGATAGATGCCTCAGGACTTCACTCCACACTTCAAATGGAGGTATTACAACTAGAGGATGGGGGAAGCTATCATAGTCTGAACAAAGAAGGTAAGATCGAGATTATTAGGGTATTTTAATCAATATGGCTTACAAACTTGTTTGCTGAAGATGTTTACACTCTATACAAGTGGCCACTATTCTATGACACACAAGATATTATACAAGCTCTACAATTCCAACATGTTATACCGCTCTGCTACGCGTTTGAGATCCACACGAGAATCACCAAAGAAGAGAAGTACAAGAAATTCCAAGATCATGTGAAAAATGTTAGAACATAGGATAAATTAGGTCCAAGGGGGAGTTTGTTGATACATCGTGTTCCTAGTTTATGTTCTTAAAGGTAAAAGTCTTTCATTCTTACACATATGTAATATGACTACTTAATGAAATATGATATGCATCTTGATGTTTATTTGTCTTTAAGTATTTCATATTATTATTTCATTTAGTATAATTATATGTATGAACATCATATATAGGTTTGAGGTTGTTGTACATAGTTATAAGTCAATAATGATACAGAAATGTGTTCAATTTAGTCGGGTGGTTATTTATGCTAATGGACCATACTTATGGACCATACGCACGAATGAATTATACTTATCGACCAGTCGCACAACTAAACCAGGAGACTAGATCAGTCGTATGACTGAGACATAAGGTTGATTCAATCGCAAGACTGAATCTTCAGTCATGCGTATGAATCAACCGCATGAGTCAGTTGCACGACTGAACCATGCTAATGGTTTAGTCATATGAATGAAACTGAATACCTTTAAATACCATGTAATTCGTGGAAAAACAAGATACTTCAAATATTCACAAACCGTAGCCGTCCAGAGCGCCCTAAGCAGCCTATCTGACTTCGTAGTGTGTTCCTTATCGGTTTCTACTCAATTCTTAATGTTTGTTTCATCGTTAGATCGATCAGGTTGTCATTCTCACTGATTGGATTGCCTATCAAATAGGATTCTGCACTATTTGATCGGGTCTCATGCAAAATCCCTTAGTACTCCGTACGAAAACGGTTCTAAGAGACATTGTGAGGAAGTTTATGTCCTCTCTTCCTAGACAATGACACATTACTGTGTTGTTATTAAAAGGACTAAGAACCTTAAGACTCTTACTTTGACTGAGTTGTATGGTATTCTCAATGCAGACCAGATGGAGATGAACATGCAAAACTCATCTAGTAACTCTAGCAATCAAATGAGTTCAGCCTGCATGTGACTAAAAGGGATAGCATAGAACCTCAACATCATCTCATATGCTACCCTGGCAACTCACAAAAGGGTCCATTCATCACCTTTCCAGAAACTCCAAGAGAAAGCAACACTCA
This sequence comes from Flaveria trinervia, assembly GCA_025506515.1. Classification (NCBI taxonomy): domain Eukaryota; kingdom Viridiplantae; phylum Streptophyta; class Magnoliopsida; order Asterales; family Asteraceae; genus Flaveria; species Flaveria trinervia. The sequence goes on along the minus strand of CM046454.1, from coordinate 25,953,242 downwards.
AGAAAGTCCTTTCCAAGAGACAAGTTCTTCTCAAGCCTTTGTTTCTGATGATGAATCCAAAGGCAACTTTCTCTTCACTCTTGAAGATTTGGACTATATCCATCCAGATGATTTGGAGTATATGCAGATAATTTAGCAGATGGCTCTTCTCACTCATAGAACCAAGAAGTTCTAGAAGAGGACAGGGAGGAAGTTTCCTATCAATGCAGCAGGTGGAAGTTTGGGCTGGATAAAAGCAAGGTAAAGTTCTACAACTGTAACCAGATGGGACACTTTCCAAGAGAGTGCAAGACTCAAGCCAAACCAAACTAGACTGAGAGAGCTCCCCAAAATAAGAAGCCAAAGCACCCAGAGTACTCTCCACATCACAAAGACAGAAACTTCTAGAGTCTGGAGAAGAAGAAAGCTTTGGAAGCAAAATCTATTTCCTTAGGAAGCTCCAAAGTGAAGAAGAAGACAAGTGGAAACTTGCCTTCGGAAGAAACTTTTGTTTCGGAAGAAAGGAATACTTCTGAAGTACTGAAGCATGCTACAGTAAAAGCAAGATCTTCTGAAGACCCAGTCATCAAAACTTCCAAAGTCAACAAAACTTCCAAAGTATTGATGGAGGACCAGTTGCTTTTAGAGGAGATTCTAGAGGTTACATTACAGGAAGGGGCAAGGTCACAAATTGTAACCTCAACATTGAAAAGATAAATTTGGTCAAGGAGCTTGGGTACAATCTTCTGAGTATATTCTAATTTTGTGATCATAGTCATAACATGTTTTTTCTGAGCATGAGTGTATTGTTATCAAGCTTGGGGTGGTCATTCCTCATGAATATCATGCTTAGAGCTCCTAGGAGAGGGAACGTGTACAAGATGGATTTGCAAGAAACATCTCCCTCAAGAAAAGTTTCATGCTTTCTATCTAAAGAAAATAGTGATGAGTCTTTCCTTTGGCATAAAAGAATGTGCCATGTAAACTTTAAAAACATGAACAAACTTATTAAAAATGATTTGGTAACTGGAGTGCAAAAGAAAGACTTTACAAGTGATGACAATTGTATGGCATGTCTGAAAGGGAAGCAACACAATGTATCTCACAAACTAAAGGAAAGAAACTCCATCACTACTCCCCTACACTTGTTACATATAGATCTCTTTGGCCCCACTAGTGTAATGAGTCTCGGTAGGACCTCTTATTGTTTAGTGATCACAATGATTTTACAAGATTCACATGGGTCTTCTTTTTTAGAAATAAGGATGAGACTCATGAGATTTTGAAGAATTTCATCTTAAAGATTGAGAATTAATTTGATATCAAGGTCAAAACCATAAGATGTGATTAAGGAACTGAATTCAAGAACCAAATCCTTGATACATTTTATGATAAAAATAGTATTACAAGACAATATAATGCTCCCAGGACTACTCAGCAAAATGGTGTTGCCGAGAGGAGAAACAGGATAGTTATTAAAGCTGCAAGAACTATGTTGTCTGACTCTAAACTGCCCCTTCTAGGCAAAGATAGTCAACACTGTTTGCTATGTGCAAAACAAAGTTTTAGTGGTTAAGAATCACGGTAAGACTCCTTATGAACTTTGGCACCAGGAGAAACCTTTCATTGGTTTTCTCAGGTCATTTGGATGTCCTTGCACCATCTTGAATACCAAAGATCAAATTGTCAAGTTTGCTGAGAAATCAGACGATGGAAACTTCATTGGATACTCTTCCCAAGCTAAGGCTTATAGAGTATACAATCTTCGAACTAGAGTAGTTGAGGAGTCAGCCAATGTGACTTTCAATATGCACACTCCCAGTGTGAAAGGTTCTGGTCCTGATTGGATGTTTGATCTTGATTTAGTTACCAATTGTTTTAGCAAATCTTGTGAGCATGTTTTAGGGTCTATAGAAATACTACCCACAGGTGATCTTGATCCAAGATTTGAGCCGAGAAGACCTTCAAGCTACACATCTTTAGCTCAAGTGGTAACTAATCCTACAAATGAAGCTTCTACTAGCACATCAATGACAAATCCTGCTGATGCCTCTAGAGTGCCTTCGAATTCCAGCTTAGATGTACACAACTCAGAGGAAGGAGCTTCAAATGTTGGAGAGCATGGTGGTGGTGATAGTGATCAGGAATTCCTTGATGCTAATAACCACTCCATTGATGAAAACATCAGTGATATCACACACTCATTGGATCAAGTTAATCTTGATAAGTGTGTTGATGTGGAGAGTGAATCCTGATTGCCAGATCTGAATTTCTTTTATTTAGATATGTCTAAGCAACTTGCTATGATCCTCGGCTAAGGATCCACAAGTCTCACCCTTCCACAAACATCATTGGAGATGTTGACACACGGGTAAAAACAAGAGGACAAACCCATAATGAAAATGTTTGTCTTCACTCTTGTTTCTTCTCCTAGATAGAGCCAAAGAAAATTGAAGGGGATCTAAAGGATGGAAGTTGGGTTGAAGCTATGCAAGAGAGCTGCTTCAATTCAAAGGACAGAAGGTTTGGAACCTATGTCCAGTTCCTCATGGGAAGACTACTATAGGAACCAAATGGGTGTTCAAAAATAAGAAGGATGATAAAGGACTTATCATCAAGAACAAGACCATAATAGTTTTTCAAGGATATACTCAAGAAGAAGGAATTGACAACACAGATGGTTTTGCTCCTGTAGCAAGACTTGAGGCTGTTAGGATATTCCTAGCTTTTGCTGCATCCAAGAACTTCAGGTTTACTAGCTCGATGTCCAGTGGGCTTTTCTTATGGGGTGAATGATGAAGAGGAGTATGTCAAACAACCATTCTGGGTTGCAGATCCAGATCATCCTGATTATGTCTGCAAGCTTGATAAGGGTTTTTATGGGCTGCACCAAGCACTAAGGAAGTAGTATGAGACCCTATCACAATATCTCTGTCAACATGGCTACAAAGGGGGGGGGTACTATTGATAGAACTCTCTTCATCAAAGGAACAGGAGATGACATTATTCTAGTTCAATTATATGTGGATGAATTTATCTTTGGGTTAACTAATTCAAAGCACTGCAAAAGACTTTGAAAAGCTGATTAAAGACAAGTTTGAAATGAGTGCCATGGGGGAACTCAATTTCTTTCTAGGAATTCAAGTGAAGCAAGTTGACAATGGTATCTTCATAAGTCATTCTAAGTATGTTCAAGACATACTTCAAAGATTCAACATGACAGATTGTAAGGTTGCTAAGACACCCATAGCCAGAAACCACTACCTTGGGGCTGATCTTGAGAGGGAGGGTATTGATGAGCATCTCTTCGATTGGGTCTCTTATGTACCTTATAGCTAGCAAGCCTAATCATGTTTGTTACATGCATCTATGCAAGATATCAAGCCAATCCCAAGATCTCACACCTAATCACTGACAAAAGAATTCTAAGATATCTCAAAGGTGCTCCATCACTGGCCTTTGGTATCCAAGGAACTCTGACTTTAATTTGTATGCTTATACAGATAGTGACTATGGTGGCTGCAACATGATGCCAAACTATCAACGAATGTCAATTCTTTGTGGAAGGATAGTCTCTTGGCAATGTAAGAAACAATCTTATGTATCTGCATCAACTACTGAAGCTGAATACATTACTGCTGCAAGCTGCTCTGCTCAAGTAATTTGGCTTCAAAATCAAATATTGGACTATGGATTCAACTTCAAGGTGATTCATATTCACATAGAGAACAATAGTGCTATCTCAATCACAAAAATCTTGTGCAACACTCAAGGACAAAGTATATCAATATCAGGTTTCATTTCATTAGAGATAACTTTGAAAAGGGATTTATCAACTAGTCAAGGTTAACACAAATGAATAATATACTAATTTTTCACCAAAGCTTTTGATGAAAAAAGATTCAAATATCTTGTATCAACTATAAGGATGATTAACTGAGGAGTTTTTCTTAAAATTTAATCATATTATTGTAAAACCTATGTGTCCTAAGTTGTCTATTTTTATCACCTTCATAAGCCCTTGGTTCTCTCTGGATGTAAAATAATTTTAAAAGACATTCCTTAGATTTTTGAAAATTGTAAGGATTAAATGTAAAGGCTGATGCAAGTCAAACACTCAAAGTCTCCTGCGTGCATGCACAAGTGTACTGAAGTAGAATGCTTCGGAAGTTTCACACGAGCAACAGAAATATTCTAAGTGTGAAATCTTCCAAAAGCCAAGACCATATCTTCCTAAGCCAAATATGAAGTCTTTCGAAGCTTGAGAGACAAAGTATTCCAAAGCCAACACTAGAAGACAGATTTCATCCAAAGACTTTTAATACATGCTTTATCTTATGTACTTTTCATAAAGCTGGACCCTTTTTTGCTGCAACTCTGTAAAGTCACCAACTTACATAAGTTGGTGAAAAGGTCCATGATTTGGTGACTGTACATTAAGGTCTTGTGTCAGTAACTTTCTACATCATGTACTTTATCCTTTTTGTAATACATTAGGATGTGAGCTATGGCATGTCATAATCACTAGTCAAAAGGCAATCTGCCTTTTGACTCTATAATTGATTTTGTTTATGTCTAGTCAATTGTATCCAGCTGGCCTTCGAAGTATGGCTGGGCGTAGGATGAAGTATATGTATCTCAAGTACTTGTAACTTTCTGAATATGCTTTGTAACATTTGTAATAGAACATGAGAAAGCAATATACTGCAACCTTGAAAACCAACTACTTGTGTATTTCGCTATCTTGTTTTGTCTCATATTTACTTGTGTTCTTAGTATCATTATAAAGATTAACCAGTTCCACTGGTTGATTAGTTAAGTTTTCTTTGCAACTCTACTCATTGTGTTGTTGTGTTGTAAGTGCATACCCTTCACCGTCCTGCATTTGGTATAAGAGCCTTATAGGCTCTTGATATAAGATCTCACCATCTTAAGATCCCTAACACACACAAAATACTTAACCTATCAAATGGCAGCCATTTCAAATCTGATATGGAAATTGGAACCATGACAAAGTCCCCACTGATCACTCTTGATGACTTTGACACCTGGTGCCAAAGAATAGAAGGTTTCATTAGGTCTCTAGACTCAAGAATGTGGGAGTCTGTTGAAAATGGACTTTACTACCAAGTACCTCTTCTGATACTAGAGTTGGTATGATCCACAAGGCTGTGGCTGACTACTCAGATGAAGATAGAGAGTAGGGATTCACGAAATGGCCATGGCGCCTTTCAAACTGCTCTTCCAAACTCTGTATACAGAGTTTTCAAGAAATGCAAAATAGCTAAGTAGTTGTGGGATGCATTGAAGCTGATGTATGAGGGTTCCTCTGAAGCTAAGGAGAACAAAAACGATCTCCTGAAGTAGCAGTTTGAAAATTTCACCTTCAAAGCAGGTGAAATCATGACTCAACAATACTTCAGGTATGTTGAAATTATGGACACCCTAGTGGATGGTGGAGTTGCTGTTGAGAATAGAGACATTGTAAGGAAGTTCATGTCCTTACTTCCTAGGAAATGGACACACCACTATGTGGTTATCAAGAGAACTGAGAACCGGAAAACTCTCACTTTGACAGAGTTGTGTGGGATTCTCAGTGGCTACCAGATGGAGATGAACATGCAAGGTTCATCTAGAAACTCCAACAATCAAATGGGTTCAGCCCTTCATGTGGTTGAAAGGGATAGCATAGAACCCCAACATCATCTCATATACTACCCTAACAACTCACAAAAGGGTCCTTTCATCACCTTCCTGAGATACCAAGGGAGAACTACACTCAAGGAAGCCCATTCCAAGAAACAAGTTCTTCTCAAGCCTTTATGTCTTCTAAGAAATGTTGTGACAGCTTCCTCCTCACCCTTGAAGACTTGGACTGTATCCATCCAGATGATCTGGAGTACATGGAGATTGTCCACTAGATGGCTCTTCTCACTCACAGAGCCAAGAAGTTCTACAAGTGGACTAGAAGGAAGTTCCCCAGTAATGCAGCGAGTGGAAAGTTTGGACTGGATAAAAGCAAAGTTAAGTGTTACAACTATAACTTGATGGGCCACATTGCCAGGGAGTTCAAGGCACCAAGAACAAATGGTGGCCAAGCACAATCCAGACCAAACTACACTGACAAAGCCACCCAGAATGAGAGGCCAAAGCAAAAAGCTACAGTTGCTGTTGGAAAAGGAGGCTTTGACTAGAGCTTTCAGGTGGAAGATGCTTCTCCAAACCAAGCACTGATGGAAGGTCATGATGAAGCCAAGGTATTGGAACATCTCTTTATGCCTGAATGCATTGCTAAAGTAAACAGATACAGGTCCTACAACTTAGAAATGAGATCTGATCTAGAGTCCTTAAACATCCTAAACGCTGATTTTAGAAAGATTAAAAGTGATTAGAAACTAAAGATAGATGACTTAAAGAAAACCATTTCAGTTTTAAACATGAGCACACCATTATAAGACTCAGATAAAGGATCTCATAACTAAGTTGACTGAATGCCAGGTTGAGCTTATGATCAGCAAAGCCAGGGTAGAAAAGTGTGTTCTTGAAGATGAGACCTTCAAGAACAAGATATCCTCATCCCTACACAACAAGGTGTGTTATCAAAGCGAGCAGGGACTGGGATCTAATGAGATTGCTCCTCCACACACAATCTTGTCTTTAAGATCACCTAGGTGTGGAACTTACGAAGATGAACTTCCTATCATAGACCCCTTGAGTGAAGAGGATGAAGAAGTGATAGTGAAGAATTCCTCTAAGAAGAGTGAAAAGGAGGATTCTAAGAGGGGTCACTATCCTTCTAAGGATAAGTAGAAGATTGTGATGTCCAAGTCTATGAGAAAGATCTTGATCAGAAAGAGCAAGAGAAAAGCTTGGCAGGCTCAAGAGATCAAGGCCACTTTTGACTCTAGTCAGAAACAAGTTTTTATCTCTGTAGGGTTGGAATTGCTGAAGACTAAAGACATCAACCTAAACTATTCTTCAAATAGTTCTAGTTCATGTTCAAATCATCTCGGCACCAAGAAGAAGGCTGATCTATTGTGTACCACTGCTACACAACCTGGACCATCCAACTTGAAGAATAGTTCTTAGCCCAAAAGGACTGTCTTAGCATCTGCAAAGATGAAGGTGGAGAAAGGATGTGATCAAAATCAATCTTGCTCTTAGTAGAAGGCTTTTAGGAAGAAGAAAATGGAATGTGTTTTGTGTGAACGTATTTCTCATCTTGCTAAGGATTGTCCATACAATTGAAGAGGTACTCTTCACATGACCAAGAAAAGGACTTCCAAGAGTTCCAAGAAAATTTCAGCATCAGAAGGAAAGTTTGTTTCCTTCGGAAGCTCCAAAACAAAAAAGAAGGCAAGTGGAAAATTGCTTTCGGAAGAAAATTTGGTCTCAGAAGCAAGGAATACTTCCAAAGCACTGAAGTCTACTGCAGTGTTTTAAGAATCTTCCAAAGGTCTGGTCATCAAAACTTCCAAATTCTCAAAAGCTTCTGAAGTGTTGAAGGTCAAGTCCAAACTTCAAAAGGCGGTGTGGAAGTCAAAGAAAGATCAAGTGACTAAATGTTCTCCATCAACAACAACTCAATATCCTCAAAGCACAACAATAGGATCTATTACTATTGCATTACCTTCTACTTCTTTTAAAGAGCCCAAGACAAATAACATTTGGGTTCCAAATGTAACTAATCATTTTCTTTGTGCAGGAACAACTCAAGACAAAGAAGAATGTCTAGATTATTGACAGTGGTTGTTCCAGGCACATGACAGGCAATAGGTCACTATTCTAGAACTTTGAAAGGATTGATGGAGGGCTAGTTGCTTTTGGAGGAGATAAAGGTGGTTATATTTCTAGAAAGGGCAAGGTCATAAATAGTAAGCTCAGTATTAAAAAGGTAAACTTTGTCAAAGAGCTTGGGTACAATCTTCTAAGTGTATCCCAATTTTATGACTAGAGTCATAACATGCTCTTTACTAAGCATGAGTGCATTGTTCTCAAGCCCGGGGTGGTCATTCCTCATGAGCATATCCTACATAGAGCCCCAAGAAAGGGAGCATGTACAAGATGGACTTGCAAGAAACATCTCCCTCTGGAGATGTTTCATGCTTTCTCTCTAAAGCAAATAGTAATGAGTTTTTCCTATGGCATAAAAGACTGTGCCATGTAAACTTTAAGAATATGAATAAACTGATTAAGAAGGATTTGGTAAATGTAATGCCAAAGAAAGAGTTTACAAGTTGTGTTGCATGCTAAAAGGGAAGCAACATAAGGTATCTCATAAGCCTAAGGAAAGAAACTCCATCACTACACCGCTACATGTCACACCCCAACCTTGACGGCGGAAACATCGAGATGTGAGGGTTAAGATCGTTCACAGCCACATAACGCTATTATTAAACTTAAATATATTATTCATAAGTTCCAAAGGTAAGATTACAAACATAAGTCTCAAATAAATAAATTAACAAGCATAAAAGAAATATTTCAAGTCCATCCATTTATTTATCTAGGTCCATTCCTAGGTGTGAATAAGCTTCAAAGGTGGCAATCAAACTTGCGCGTTTCCTCAAACATGTTAAAAATAAAAGGTCAACATAATGTTGGTGAGATTTCCATAGTTTTCAATACATAACTATATAAAGGTGACATTCATGTTGAAAGTTTGAGAACAAGGAAACTAAGGATGTAAGACAGATGCATAATCAAACCTTGACAGTTTACAAGTCTCAATGTTTACAAGTTTATACGATTAGCTAAGTGTACTTGGATTAACCAAGTAGGCTTGTGAAGCCCATATCTCTATGATGTCACGAGGCTAGCAATAGTTAATGATTGTATATATAATCGTCAATACATGGTAATTAGTAAGATCAACTAACCACAACATACAAGTGAACTGCCATAAGTTTACAAGAATGAAAGGTTTTACCAGTGCAATGGTTATAATGTAACATGTTTCACCCCAAAGTGTAAAAATAAGAAAAAAAGGGTATAGAAATACTCACATGATCAATAAGTATATATATGGTGATTAATAAGAAAATAAACGCATCGTTCCAACGTAAACCTTCACTAGGTACCTAAATATATAATTACAAGACTTAAGTTTATAAATAAGTTTAATGAATTAACGAGAATTAGGTTTTGGATGAGATTTGGTATTTAGAGATTTTATTAATTATATTAAATATTAAAAAAATATATATATGCAAGTTAAGCATTTTAGTGTAAAGAAGTTGTAGGAAAAGCATTGTAATATGGTTTAGTTTACAAGGTTCAATAACATTTATAACCTTTAATATAACCCTCATAATAATATATACTTGTTAGTTGCACAAATAATGATTTAGTGAGTTACAACAATATTTAGCGTCTATTTTATATATATTATTTGAACCAATAGTAATTTGGTAAAACAATATTTTAAGTCTAACTTATAAGAAAATAGCCAAAATATATTGTTTGTACAAATAATGATTCAGTAAATTAAACAATATTTAAAGTCTAATTTATAAGAAAAATAACCTAATTATATTGTTTGTCTAAAATATTTAATAAAAATGTTAAGATATCTTAAGAAATAAATGAACAGAAAATAGTAGGATGTCTTTAGAAAATAACAAGTTCACAAATTGATTTTTATATATTTTTAGAAAAAATTCTGAATTAAAAAAAGGCTAAAATCAGCCCACAAATATGAGTTGAGGAGGCCCGGGTTTGAACCCGGGACCTCAATGTTGGAATGCAAGTGTGTAACCAGTAAACCAGAGGCCTTAGCCGCGGTTTATATCCGTTTTAATTTCTTTAAAACATAACTCAAGCAAAAACCCCCAAATCCTATGAACCCTAATTCGACAAATCCCAAAATTGAACATCAATTCGATGTTGTTACTCAGATTAATCATGGGGCTTTTGATCCCCAAGTAAAACCGAGTGTGAGGGTATGTTCACCTTACTTGATTATATAGGATCGATGTAATTTTGTTTGGTAAAGCTTCAGTTCACACGTGAATGGGTAGGGGTGCTTGAAATCAATGATCGAGCAGTCTCAATGAGCCATTGGAGTCACAGAAAGTTTCAAAAGAATTAAATGACACGTTTCCCCTTAGTTATATAGCCTTAATTGAACGTTTTCACCCCAAACAGGTTTTAAACGTGGTTCAGGTGTTTCGATAAAAATTAGTGATTAAATGACGGTTTCAACCAAATTAAACCATACATTTAGTTTAAAAATGATTAGGCATACGTTTCAGAACAATAACTATCTTAATTTGATGATTTTGAGTTGAATCCACAATGATGATCACAAAGCTTCGGTTTTCGAAATCAATAGCACTCATAACAACTTGTAATGTCGAATTAATTCATCAGTAAAGGTTTGAAACGGTTTCCCGAAGTGAGTGGCATCGATTTGGGTCGGATTTTGGGTCGGTTTCGATAGAATTGGACCTGCTGGCGTCACGTCGGAGTTATGCCGGCTGGCGACCGGAAAGTCGGGGTCAAAATAAGGGGGGGAGGTTACGTCACTTTTACAAAACTGGTCCCTACAGTTTTTGAAATTTATTATTTTATGCACAAAGTTTTTATTATATATATATATAATATATATATATATATATATTTATATATTTAAAGTGTATAAAATGACAAGCAAGCCCCCATAATTAATTCAAGTTTTTAAAACATTTTTAAGTTTAATAATTTTATAAATTTTTATTATCATTATTAGAATTATTACTATTATTTTAGTTATTATTATTATTATTATTATGACTTCTTCTTCTTCTTCTTCTTCTTATTATTATTATTATTATTATTATTATTAGTGTATTATTATTAAACACCTTACTATTTTTTTATTATTAACTTTCATAATTAAAAATTAATGACAACTAATAAACATAGGTAACCCATAAGTTTCATAATACCAACAATAGCCCTTATAAGAATTAACGATGCTAACTTTTAATTAAACGAAATATGCAAAATGTTATAGTCTCCCCAACTTAAAGGAATTTTGTCCTGAAATAAGAATAAACTAAGCAAACAAATGCGGGTATCCCTCCTTCATATGGTCCTCATGCTCCCAAGTGAACTCAACTCCACACTTATTCTTCCAATGAACCTTGACAATTGGAGTAGTTGTGGTTCAAGTTTTCTTCATAATGCGATCCCTAATTTCAACAGGTTTCTCAACAAAGTGCAATGACTCATCGATCTGGATGTCTTCCAGGGGAACATGCAGACTCTCGTCGGTCAAACACTTTCTCAAATTTGAGACATGGAACACAGGGTGTACTCCGTTAAGGTCGGAAGGTTGTTCCAGTCTATAAACCACTTTCCTAATCCTTTTCAAAATTTTGAAATGTCCTATAAACCATGGAGATAGTTAGCCCTTCTTTCCAAAGCGAACAACACCTTTCCACGGTCAAACCTTAAGAAGAACCATGTCGCCAACTTGGAACTCTAACGGCTTACGACGCTTATCTGCATAACTCTTTTGTTGACTTCTTGCCACTTCAAGGCTCTTGCGGATTGTGGAGACGTTATCGGTCATTCTTGTATTAGTTCAGGACTAGTGATGAAGTTTTCACCAATGTCGGTCCAGCAGATCGGTCATCGGCATTTATGACGTTAAAGTGCTTTGAATGGTGACATCTTCATACTCGAGTGATAACTATTGTTATACGAAAAATCCGCGAGCGCTAAATGCGTATCCCAATCACCACCAAAGTCAAGAACACATAGTCGTAGCAAATCCTCGAGGGTTTGAATTGTTCATTCGGTTTGACCATCAGTTTGAGGATGGTAAGCGGTACTTAAATCCAATTGGATACCCAAGAGTTCTTGCATAGATGACCAAATGTACAAAGTGAAATGAGCGTCTCGGTCGGATATGATATGCAACAACACGCCATGACGAGTCACAATTTCGTTACTGTAGATGCGAGCCAGTCTTGAAACTTTGTAAGTGTCTTGTATTAGTATGAAATATGTCGTTTTGGTCAAACGGTCAACAATCACCCATATAGTATCATGACCATGAGGAATACGAGGCAACTTGGTTATGGAAATCCATGGATATATTTTCTGATTTCCACATAGGAATTTCAGGGTGTTCAAGTAAACCACTTGGTCGTTGGTGCTCAGCGTTGACTCTTGCGCATGTGAGACACTTGGACATATAAGACGTGATATCTTTCTTTGTTCTGGGCCACCAATATTGGCCACGCAGGTCCATGCACATCTTATCGGAGCCAGGATGAATGGAATATCAGGTTTGATGAGCGTTGTTCATACTGAAGTGTCGAAGGTTATCACGATTCGGGATCCAAAGTCGATTCAAGAAGTACCACATGTCATTCGGTTTTTTCTCTAGTTGAGACCGAACATTGAAGATCAAATCTTCATTTTTCCCTTCGTCGGTTAACGCCGCTTGTTGAGCCTCGCGAATGCATAACTCGAGATCACTATCAATCCTTATGTTTTGAAGCATGATTGTAGCCTCGTTGACATCCACATGAATCTCGGTATCAAATCCCCTAATGTATCAAACATTGCCTTCGATCTCGGATTTCTTGAAGCGAGACAGTCTTGTTAGGGACCTTTCGACTCAGCGCGTCGGCTACAACATTCGCCTTTCCAGGGTGATAGTGAATGTCACAGTTGTAGTCGCTAATCAACTCAATCCAATGTCTTTGTCTCATGTTGATATCCTTTTGGTTGAACACGTGTTGGAGAATCTTATGATCGGTGTAGACTATGTATTGCGTCCCATAAAGATAATGTCGCCAGATCTTCAAAGCAAAAACGATAGCACCCAGTTCAAGATTGTGGGTTATGTAGTTCACTTCATGAACCTTCAATTGTTTTGATGCATATGCTATAACCTTTCCTTGTTTCATAAGAACATAACCAAGACCTTGATTAGAAGCATCACGATACACAGTGAAATCGTCGTTCCCATCAGGGTGTGTTAGTATAGGAGCGTTTCACAACTTGTGTTTCAATGATTCAAAAGCCCCTTCTTGCTCGGGTTCCCATTCAAAAAGTTGGTTATTTTGGGTTACAGCCGTTAGTGATTAGCAATATTCGAACAGTTTGCTATGAACCTACGGTAATATCCCGCTAAGCCCAAAAAAAGAATGAACTTAGTTAGGGTTATGGGAACACACTAATTTTTTCATGGCTTCTACTTTAGCAGGATCAACATGAATTGCTTGGCTATTCACCACATGCCCTAAGAACTGAACTTCTTCTAGCCAGAACTCACACTTGGAGAACTTGGCATATAGTTGCTCCTTCTATAAAAGTTCAAGAACTTATCGCAAGTGCATCTCGTGATCAATTTACGTCTCGGAATAAATAAGAATGTCTTCAATGGACACAATCACAAACTTATCCAAATACGGTTTACATACTCGATTCATGAGATCCATGAACACGGCAGGTGCATTCGTAGAGCCAAAAGACATAACCATGAACTCGTAATGTCCATATCGAGTACGAAAAGTGGTCTTTGGAATGTCATCATCATGAACACGTAATTGATGATACCCAAAACGTAGATCGATCTTTGAAAATTCGGTTTCTCCTTGAAGTTGATCAAAGATATCATCAATTCAAGGAAGAGGGTATCGGTTTTTGATGGTAAGCTTGTTCAGTTCCCGGTAGTCGATGCACATATGGAATGAACCATCCTTCTTCTTCACAAACAATACAGGTGCACCCCATGGTGAAGAACTAGGACGAATGAATCCCTTATCAGTCAACTCTTGCAGTTGACTAGCCAGTTCTTGCATTTCAGATGGTGCAAGATGATAAGGTGATTTAGCCATAGGGTTTGCATCAGGGATTAAGTCAATCTTGAACTTAACTTCTCGCACGGGAGGTAATCCCTTAAGATCCATGGGAAAAACCTTGAGAAATTCTCGCACAATAGGAATGTCTTTCAGTTCCTTACCTTTGGATTTTGTATTAACTACATACGCCATGAAAGCTAGGTAGTTCTTACTTAAGCAGTTTCGGGCCTTGATGTAGGACATAAGTTTGAGTCCTTGGGATGATTTCTCCCTAAAGGCTTTCAAAGTATCTCATGACGGTAAAGGAATTCGAATGCACTTCTCGAAATATAGAATCTCTTCACATTGCTTGGGTAATCAATCCATGCCAATAATAAAATTAAAGCTTCCCAGTTGCATAGGAATGAGGTCGATAAAGAACACGTGGTCGTTAAGACTCAAGGTGCAATCGCGTATTACCATGTCAATGGCTATTGATTTTGCATTGGCGACTTCGACTGTAAAGGATATTTCTAGATTAACACCCAGCTTAGAAAGAATATGCTCGAACTCCAAAAACATGGGAATGAGGATGACAAAAGATAGTAATTTAAACAAGAATAAGCTAAGAGTTGAAAGGCATGCGGAATGGTTCTATTTGATAACGCATTACTATTTGGAAACGTTGACACGTCAAAATGAATTAACCCATTTGTCTTAGAAACTTATGTATGTCGACAATAGTTTATCACTCATCCTAGAATCCCCAGGTAAGCATAACTAGTCCCGAAGGCCTTTTTCCAGGAAATCCAGAATATAGGTGTCTATGTGTCACACAATATTTCTTAGGTTCATGAAATTAAAACCTTGATGAGATTTGTATAGATTAGACAGAAAGTCTAAAGATCCAAGTCATAAAAATAGTATACGATCCCACGTGTCATCGAGAATAAAATTAAGAGACTACATGTTCGGGGAGAATCAAAGAGTCAAAGTAAGTTTAGGGAGACAAGTAACAATGTTTAAGCAATCCTATGCTAAGGCATCAAATTACACATAAGAAGGCATATCATTATGTAGCATGTAAACCATATACTTTACAAGATAGAAATATAATTATATGAGGTTCATGCATACGCCATAATCTAGGTCACCATTTATAATAACCTAAATCCTTATAGTTATGGGTTCTGATACCAATCTGTCACACCCCAACCTTGATGATGGAAATGTCGAGATGTGACGGTTAAGATCGTTCACAGCCACAAAATGCTATTAATAAAGTCAAATATATTATTCATAAGTTCCAAAGGCGACATTACAAACATAAGTCTCAATAAAGAAATTAGCAAGCATAAAATAAAATTTTCAAGTCCATCCATTTATTTATGTGTGTCCATTCCTATGTGTGAATAAGCTTCAAAGGTGGCAATCAAACTTGTGCGTTTCTTGAAACATGTTAAAATAAAAGGTCAACATAATGTTGGTGAGATTTCCACAGTTTTCAATACATAAGTATATAAATTGTGGCAATTCATGTGATAAGTTAGAGAACAAAGAAATTAGGATGTAAGACAAATGCACAATCAAACCTTGACAGTTTACAAGTCTCAACGTTTACAAGTTTATACCATTAGTTAAGTGTACTTGGATTAACCGCAGGACCGGTGAAGTGGGTTCACTTACAACACCACAACACAAAGAGGAGATTAACTAAACTCAAACTAACAGTAAACTGGATTAACCACAATAAAGACACTAACTAAGAACACAAGTAATGTAAGAGATAGAACACAAGTATATGGTTTTCAAGAATGCAGTATATTGCTTTCTCTATGTTCTATTACAAGTGTTACAAAGCATATCCATAAAGTTACAAGAACATGAGATACTTATACTACATCCTACAGCCGGCCATACTATGAAAGCCAGCTGAATACAATTGACTAGACTCAAAACAAAATCAATTGTAGAGTCAAAAAGGCAGATTGCCTTTTTGACTTTGTGACTATGAGATGCCATAGCTCACATCCTTATCTATTACAAAAAGGATAGAGTACATGAAGTAGAAAGTTACAGACTCAAGACCTCAATGTACAGTTACCAAAAGCATGGAACTTTTGACCAACTCATGTAAGTTGGTGACTTTACACAGACGCAACGGAAAGGTGTCCAGCTTTATGAAATAGTACATCATATAAAGCATGTTACTAAAAGTCTTCGGAAGAAATCTGTCTTCAAGAGTTGAGGCTTTAGAAAGCTTTGTCTCTATAGCTTCAGAAGACTTCATATTTGGCTTCGGAAGATATTGGTCTTGGCTTTGGAAAATTTCACACATAGAATATTCTGTTGCATGTGTGAAACTTCTAAAGCATTCTTCTCGGTACTTGTGCAGCATGCATGCGAAATGTCTTTGGTTGCTTCAGCCTCTATGCATATTCTCTACAAATTCCCCCTAGGTTGATGCTACCAAAACTTTTGAAGACTTCAGATATCAACAGTTCTCAATAGGATGATAACCAACCCTTTCTTCATGAGATGATCAAGATCTTTTAGACTGTCAAAATGTCTTCTCATGTCAAACAGATCATGCAGAGGAAAATGAAACATGTCTTGCCAAGTGTAGACATTCTCAATGCTATATCTCTAATGACATGCCACCTTTATGGATTTGTAGTGTATGTCTAGGACAGGATGGATCTTTCTGATGCAATAAGAGCTATTTGAATGGGAGATGATGGAGCATCCTCTGGCTGCACATCCTTAGGATGTTCCGACTCATCCCGAGGTCTAAAAAAGGATGCAATCTTCTTCTTCTTCTTTGGATTTGGTTTAGAAGCCATCCTTTTCTTTCTCTTTACAACTTTTAACTAAGAAGACTAGCCTACAGTACCTAATTGATCTTCATTGTCTTTCTCAGTTGGGTCTTCAACTCTCACATGCTCAGATTGAGAGTGAGTCTGACCCTGCTGTGGATCAGAAGATGAACTTGTTGAGATTGAGCAGGAGGTCCACGTTATGATGTCTCTGGTTGTTCAACCTTAAACTCCACTTTAGGTGGGGCTTGCCTTGGAGGGGATGTAAGTCAACCAGCTCTCCACTCTTGATCTTCTGCTTGATCACTACTTTATGCTCATCCATATTGGATAGAGACATGGAGCCAAGTCTCCTTCCAGAGAATCCATACAGCTTCAAGAAGCTCATCATCCTCTGCCTATTAGCAGATTTCTTTATGCTTTTGTGGATGATGGCTCTTGACTTAGCAGCTTCTTCCTTAGCTTTCTTTTAGATGTCTTTCTTTCTTTGACTATCTCAAGTTTCATTTTTTTTTGAGATACTCAAACTCAACATAGTCATAAGACAGGGGAAGAAGTGCTTCTGCCTGGTAGAGGCCTATGGCACTGAGGTAGTTGATCATCTTGATCTTTTCTTCTTCTTTATCTACTTGAGGTTCTTGTTGAACCACAACCTCTTGTGCAGGGCTTTCTTGAAGTGGGGAAAGGGTAGGCACATGCTTGTACAATCTTTTCTTTCTTCCCTCTTCTTTGATTTGTACTAATATGTTGGACCAAAAGAACCAATGAGCCTGATCAGAAAAACCTCTAAGTCCCACAGACATTACAACTGCTGAAGAAGATCACAATAGCTGAAGACATCAACTGATTACAAGGTATGAAGACAAAGTTTGAAAGTAAAGTACTGAAGACAAAGTCTGAAAGTAAAGTACTGAAGACAAAGTCTAAAGCCATCAGCTGAAGACAATGTCTGAAAGTAAAGTACTGAAGAACAAAGACTGAAGACAAAGACTGAAGACAAAGACTGAAGACCAAAGTGATCAGTAGTTGTCACAACAACTAAAGTAATTAACTTCAGTAGTTGTCACAACAACTGAAGTAATTAACTTCAGTAGTTGTGATGGTTTCCTTTCAGTACTTGTAATTTACTTTTCAGTAGTTATAGTTTCAGTAGTTGTAGTTCAGTAGTTTTATGTTTTAGTAGTTAAGCATTCTCTGAGATGTAATCAGTAGTTGAGAACATTCTCAGTAGTTTGCATAGTTTCAGTAGTTTGAATAATTTTGTTAGATGTCACTATCAAGTGACATCAGCAGACGTCAACACGTCTTTTTTTACAAGTCAAACTTGTCTCTATATTCAAGGGCTCACGATTTTCCTATATAAGGAATGTTGACCTAGTTGTAAAGTGTGACATTGAGCCACCACGAAAGCATATGAATGAAATATTTCTTCTGCAGAATTCTCTCTTTCTATAACCGTTTACTGTTACATTGAATATCAATTGTGTTCTTGTGAATTGTTTAATTCATTGTTCAAATTCCGCTGCAATACTCTCTAATTAATCAAACTTAGATCACTGATCCTAACAAATGGTATCAGAGCTGGTTAATCATTGTTCGATCTAACAATTGATCATTGAAACTGCTATTTCGATATCTAAGTTTGATTGAATTAGCATATTTGCAAGAATTGGTTATAGATCATTGAATTTCTGCTGCATTCGGTTATTTGCTTTAAGTTTTCTCTTGGTTCATATTGGTTTGTTGTGTTTTGTTCTAAATCAGTTAAAACATAATTGAATTTGGTTGAATCTGAGAATGACTACTCCTTCTAATGACACTCACAATACCGGTTCCTCAACCAAGCCTCCGATGCTGGTTAGGACTGAGTATAACATATGGCAACGAAGAATGCTTCATCACCTGTCTGTTAACAGTTCAGGTTGTTGGACATCTGTGGTACATGGTCCACACAAGCCTATGGTGAACAATCCGGAAACCAACCAAATGGTTCCGAAGAAGAAGGAACAATACTCAGATGAGGATCGAAAACTGTTTGAGATTGATGCTAAAGCGCATGGTATTCTGGCCATGGCTCTGCATAATGAAATCTATTCTGGGCTTATGTATCATGAAACTGCTCATGACCTCTGGAATGCATTGAAGGAACAATTTGGTGGAACAGATGAGGTCTTAGCAAAAACAGAGAAATCCTTGCCCAACAATATGAGACATTCTCTCATAGGAAGGGTGAGTCACTGACTCAACAGTTTGAGCGTTTTTCTTCTTTGATCTCTGAGCTGAAAATGGTCAAACATGAATACACTAATAGCGAGATGAACAACAGATTCCTCAGATCACTGCCTGAGAGATGGGACACATACCATTGTCCTACGCTCCAGTGCAAATCTGGATAGCCTATCTCTCACCGAACTCCATGGGAACTACTTACATTTGAAAGAGAGATAGAGCAGAAAAGGAAACTGGCATCATCAGGAAAGCTCACTGATGACTTTGTACGAGGGAACACTGCCTTGGTTGGTCATGAGTCAGAATATGCTGCATAGAAAGCCATTATGATGAGCATATAGATTTTTCTTCAAACAGTTTTGATCATGCATTTGTTAGTGTTGACAGTCAGTCAGGCTGTAATAGTGACAAATTGTGTTTCATTATGGATGATTTAAAGGGTATTGCTCATGATGACTTAGAAGATATGGATATTCTGAGCCAAATGGCCTTGATTAATATCAGATCTCAAAAGTTCTACAAGAGAACTGGTAGGAAATTTCCAGGACTCTCTGGCAAAACCAAAGTTGGTTTTGACAAGAGTAAGTTGAGGTGTCACAAATGCCACAAACTTGGACACTTTGCAAGAGAGTGTAGATCAACTGGATCTAACTCCTCTACACCCTTTGTGACTTTTCCAAGAAATAGTCCACAAAACAGAGGGCAACATCCTGCTAGTTCTAGTCATCATTCACAACCTATATCTGCTGCATATTTTGTCCCTCAGGGTCCAATGTCATACCCATATCCCTGCTATTATATGCCTCAGCCAAATCAAGTTCAAGTCCCTATTGCATAACAACCTCAAGCCTTACCTGAGCCTCTACCATCTCAATCATCTAAATCACAACCTCATCACAGCTTTTTCACCCCTGGTGTTGTTGACTGGAGCAGTTTACCCGATGATCTCTCTGGTAATGAGCAATTATTTGCTGGTGATGGTCAACATGGTGGTGAACATCCTTTTGGGAATCTAGCTCTCATGGCCCTTGAGTCTACTGAAAGTTCATGCTCCAATGCATCTTCATCACAGATAACCCAGGTATCCTCTGAGGCTAAGGCCAAGCTATGTTCTAAATCTTGCATAGCTGCATTTATCTCTATTAGAGAGGCAAATGTAGCTTTAATTAATCAAAATCTTGAGCTTAAGCAAACTATTTCCAAAGGAAAAGCTAAATATGAGTCTGTCCTTAAGGATAAAGATGATGAGATTTATAAGCTTAAATGCCAATTAAATGATGAAAAGGCTAAGCTAGAGGTCATTCTTGAGAACCACAGAGAACTCAAAGAAAAACTTGCAGTTACCCAAGTTGAGTGTGACCGCTGGGTATCATCCTGCAAGGGATTTGAAATGCTGCTCAACAAGCAATCTGCTTCGGATGTGAAGTTTGGAATAGGTTACAACCACATTGCACCACCTACAGATTTTACTCCAAAATCAATAGTAAAACCTGAAGGTGAAAGTAATTTCCAAACCACATCATCATGTGCATCATCCTCAAGTGATAACCCAAAATCACAAGATGAAATCAGTGTTGATACCTCAGCAAATCAATTGCCTGATGGGTCAACTACTGATAAGCACAAGAAGCTGAGTACTTTATGTTAGGATCAGTGATCTACGTTCGATTGATTAGAGAGTATAGCAGCGAAATTCTAACAATGAATTAGCCAATTCACAAGAACGAAAAGATATTCAATGAAGAACAAAAACGGTTACAGATATAGAGAATTCTGCAAATATATTTCATTCAATATTCGCTTTCGTGGTAACGGAATGTCACACTTACAATTAGGTCGACACCTCTTATATAAGAGATGTGACGTCTGCTGATGTCACTTGATAGTGACATATAATAGAATTATTCCAACTGAAAAACAACTACTGAAGATGTCAAAACAGCTGACATCTTCTTACAAAAATACTAAGTGTTATCAGTTACTACAACTACTGAAAAACATAAAACTACTGATATCACAACTACTGAAGAAGTGCTCTTCAGCTGTTGTGACAAACTACTGAAACTTCAGTACTTGGTCTTCAGACTTCAACTTCAGACGTTTCATCAGCTGATGACTTCAGTAGATATCATCAGTTGATGTCTTCATTCTTTGTCTTCAGACTTTGTACACCAGTTGTTGATCTTCAGCACTTGTAGACTCTTCAGCTGTTGTACTTCAGTACTTTGGTCTTCAGCTTCAGCACTTGTTTTCTTCAGCTATTCAGCTTCAGCACTTATGTTCTTCAGCTGTTGAACTTCAGCACTTTAGTCTTCAGCTGTTGAAGTCTTCAGCACTTGATCTTCAGCTGTTGGAGTTTTCAGCACTTGTTGAACTGCTGATGAAGCCTTCAGCAGTTGTTGTGATATCATATGGGACTTAGAGGTTTTCTGATCTTGGCTCATTGGTTCTTTTGATCCAACACTTTAGATGTTGTCCCTCAAAGTATCTCAAGCACTGAAAGGAAAGACACAACATCTGAAAAGCATTTCAAATCAGCTCAAATAAAAGGATTAACAACTGCTGATAGAGAACAGCTGAAGAACAAGTCTTCAGTTGTTACAGATCCTTCAGTACTTAACACAAGTTTGAAAGGAGGAAAGTACTGAAGAGCACACCTTCAGTAGTTTCCACATCAGTAGTTGATCAATTCAAGATGAAGAATAAGCCATGTGAAATATATGGTAAATTCAATCATCTTTCTGATGAATGTTGGTACAGAAAGGGTTCCAAACTCAACAAAGATATGCTCATTAAAATCCAGATGGATCAAATGAAAAATGAGTTTGAGACCAAGTTTGTACCATAGTCTCCCAATGTGATAAACCCAAGCCTTCATCCAAATCCAAAAAGTTTTATCATAAAATAGCTGATAGTGCTCCTCATGATAAACATCAGACTAAGTCTGTGAATTTCAAGGAGTAAATGGTGGGCCACAGGCACTCATCATACACAAGTACTGATATGTCACAAGAGCTGAAAGCTTTGGCTACAAATCAAACACAACTTGTTATGATGGTTCAGCATTTGTTGGGGAGAGTTAACCAACTAGATGCATCTATGATCAAACCACTGAAAAGGCATTCCAAGTCCAAATCCAAGGAATCCATTTCAGCACCATCTCCTTCTTCATGAGCTGTTAATCATAAGAAACAAGTTATGGTTAAATCTGTTGATGAAAACAGACCCAAAACCAAAAAGGTTTGGGTCTCAAAACCTAACTAGTTCTTTATGATAAATGCAGGGTTCTTCAGCATGCCAAAGGAGCATCTGGTATGTAGACGGTGGAGGATCTATGCATATGACTGGGAGCAGTTCTCTTCTTAATGACTACTCTCAAGGGAAGAAGGGATTTTTTTCATTTGGAAATGATGCCAAGGGTTACATCATCAGGAAAGGATATGTGTCTAATAGAGATATTATATTTGATGATGTTAACCATGTGGAGAATCTCAAGT
This sequence comes from Flaveria trinervia, assembly GCA_025506515.1. Taxonomy (NCBI): domain Eukaryota; kingdom Viridiplantae; phylum Streptophyta; class Magnoliopsida; order Asterales; family Asteraceae; genus Flaveria; species Flaveria trinervia. The sequence goes on along the minus strand of CM046454.1, from coordinate 25,930,940 downwards.
ATAATGTACTGAGTGTCAGTCAGATGTGTGATAAAGGGCATGTTGCACTTTTCACAAGCCAGAACTGCAGGATTCTGTCTTCCCAAGTTCTGAGGCTGATTGACAAGGTATTGGATGATCATACTCTCCTGAAGGCCAACAGGATTAGAAGAGTATATGCTTTGGATTTGTCAAAGAAGATTGATTTGAAGGGTCATCCTTGTCTATTCTCCAAAGCCTCTCCTCAGGAATCTAAACTGTGGCATAGAAGGCTGGGTCATGTTAATCACAAAAACATGAATCAGCTGATCCATAATAGTTTAGTGAGAGGTCTACCAATAAAGGAGTTCCACTGTGATGAAACCTGCACTGCTTGTTTAAAAGGAAAACAACACAAAGTCTCATTCCCTCGTATTGAAGAACCTAAGTCCACTGCCTGCTTGCAGTTACCGCACATGGATCTATTTGGTCCTGTGAGAGTGATGAGCATGGCAAAGAAGAAATACTGTCTGGTAATTGTGGATGATTACTCCAGATTTGTATGGACTTTCTTCTTGCATTCAAAGGTTGAGGTTGCTCAGATGATTATAAACTTTGTGTTGTATGTTGAGAAGCAGTATTCCCTATTAGTCAAGTGTATAAGGAATGATAATGGAACTGAATTCAGAAACCATACACTTGATGATTTTTATCTATCAAAAGGAATCAAGAGGCAGTTTAGCATCCCAAGGACTCCAGAACAAAATGGAGTAGTGGAGAGAAAGAACAGGACCCTAATTGAAGTTGCAAGGTCTATGTTGGCTGACTCTGGTTTGCCATTGACCTTTTGGGCTGAAGCTGTTAACACAACTTGCTATGTGCAGAATAGAGTGTTAGTAAATCAGAGGTTGATGAAGACTCCATATGAAGTTCTACATCATTTGGCTCCTTTAATTTCATTCTTCAAAGCCTTTGGGTGTACTTGTTTCATTCTCAACACAAAGGATCAACTACACAAATTTGATCCTAAGGTGGATGCAGGGTATTTTGTAGGTTATTCATCCACATGCAAGGCTTACAGAGTCTTCAACTGCAGAACAAAGATAGTTGAAGAAACCTTGCATGTGAAATTCAATGAATTTCCTAAGGATAAAATTCCACAAAACCCTGTGGAGTTGTTTGATCTGGACATACTGCAATATGTTCCTTATCAACCTCCAGCTATTGCAGATCATGTGGATAAATCATCTTCTGCAGCAAGTTTTCCACCTGGTGGTACTGAAGATGATGATGATATCAGTACTCACCTTTTCAAGTTTAGTGACCAACTGCCTGAGTCTGCTAAACTTGATGTTCTTGTAGCTTCTGTAGCTCCATCCACAACAAATGCTAATGAGAAATCTGACTCCTCTACATCATTTGACTTGCCATCTAATACTTGGTTTCAAGAATCTGGATCACCATCTGCTACTGCTGAACCGGCTACAAACACTTGCACTGATCTTATAGTTTACCACGAGCTGAATAATCACCCCATGTCTCAAATCATTGGTGATATCAATGCTGGTGTCTCAACCAGAAGTCAATTGTCTAACTTCTGCTTCTATGCTCTTTTCATCAGTCAGCTAGAGCCAAAGAACTATCATGTTACTTTGAGAGACAATGGATGGGTTGAAACCATGCAGCTTGAGCTACTTCAGTTCAAAAAGCAGCAAGTGTGGGAACTGGTTCCTCTACCCCCAGGTAAGTGTTCAATAGGCACTAAGTAGGTGTTTAGGAATAAAACTGATGCAAATGGGCTTATTGTCAAGAACAAGGCTAGACTGGTTGTACAAGGGTTTTCACAAGAAGAAGGTATTGATTATGATGAAACCTTTGCCGCTATAGCCAGACAAGAGGCAATTAGATTGTTCTTAGCCTATACTGCATTCCACAATCTTAAAGTTTTTCAAATGGATGTCAACTTGATAAGGCTCTTTATGGGTTGAAGCAAGCTCCTAGAGCCTGGTATGAAACACTTTCAAATTTTCTTCTTGAAAATAATTTCACTAGAGGCTCCATACATAGAACTTTGTTTATTAAGAAAGTGGATCAGCATAAGCTAGTTGTTCAAATTTATGTTGATGATATTATTTATGCATCCTCTGATCCCCAGTTGCGTGATGATTTTACAAGTTTAATGAAACAAAAGTTTCAAATGTGTGCAATAGGAGAATTACAGTTCCTTCTAGGCTTGCAAATCAAACAAAAGGCTGATGGAACCTTTATTCATCAATCAAAATATACAAAACAACTTTTGAATAAGTTTGATTTACAAAATTGTAAGCCCTGTTCTACTCCCATGTGCAACACCACACAACTGGATGCAGATCAGAAAGGTAAAGCTGTTGATGAAACACTTTACAGATGTATGATTGGGTCCTTGATGTACTTAATAGCTTCTAGACCAGATATCATGTTTGCAACTTGTGTTTGTGCTAGATTTCAGGCTGCTCCTAAAGAGTCTCATTTGATTGCAGTCAAGAGGATCTTTAGATATCTGCAAGGTACACAATCTCTAGGTCTTTGGTATTCCAATAGACACTCATGCAAATTAGTTGCTTTTTTTGATAGTGACTATGCAGGGTATAAGTTAACGAGAAAGTCAACTTCTGGTGGATGTCAATTCCTAAGCAACTGTTTGATTTCTTGGCAGAGTAAGAAACAAACATCTGTTTCTACATCCACTGCTGAAGCAGAGTACATTCCTGCTGCAAGTTGTACATCTCAGGTACTCTGGCTCCAAAACCAATTATTGGATTATGGCATTACAGAGACTAAGACTCCATTATTAATGGATAGTGCTTGAGCTCTGTGTATTGTCAAGAATCCAGTCCGGCACTCTAGGACCAAACATATAGAGATCAGACACCATTTTATTAGGGATTGTTTTGAAAAAGGTCTGATTGATCCAAAGTTTATGCCTAGTGTGATGAGCTTGCAGATATATTTACTAAGCCTTTGGATAGTTCAACTTTCCAAAACCTTGTTTTAAGGCTTGGTATGCTGCAGCTAGAATAAGTGATAACCACTGATGATCTCAGTAAACAAGTACTGGTGATCATTAGTAAACATGTCTAAAATATGTACTAATTCTGTTAAAAGAAACTGATGCAGTGACAACTATTGATGTAGTTATAACTCCTGATGTCAGTAAAAACAGATAAGTACTGATGCCCTATGAAACAACTGAAATCAGCTAAAAAGTCTGATGAGTAAGTGTTGAGGACAGTATGAAACAGCTGAAAAACTAAGAATTGACGAAAACTACTGATGAGAATTTTCACTTCAGTCGTTTCCACAAACTGCTGTTTCACCCTAAACAGCTGATGACAAAACCATGTCTTCAGTAGTTTCACAACTACTGATGACTAATACCAAGTCCTCAGTTGTTTTCAACAGCTGAAGACAAAACCAAGGTTTTCAGTAGTTTCACAACTACTGATGAATAAAACCAGGTCTTCAATTGTTTTCAAACGTCTGATAGTTAAAACAAAGTCTTCAGTTGTTTTCATAACAACTGATGCCAACACCAACACTTTCAGTCGTTTTCTTAACATATAAATACCTGCCCTTATAGCCAAACGTTTCATTAGCCGTTTTTCAAACCTTCTCTCTCTCAACAATGGCGACCATGAAACTCAAACCCCGACACATTGTGTTGCCTACCTTTTGAAATCGGCTTTCTGGAACAAGTTTGACAATGCTATCGATCTTATGGTGGATTCCCAATACCGAACAGCCTTTCTTCTGAATCCTACCATATACCCTGATTCCTTAACCCAGTTCTGGACCAACGTCTCTGTAATAACTGGGGAGAATGACAGCCAACTCACTCTCCAGTCGTTGGTGAACCAGAAACAGGTGCTCATCACCCACGACATCATTCGCAAAACCCAAATTTGCATGATGGCACCTATGTTAAAGAATACTCGAAAGGCACCACTGATATGTCTTTCATCAATAATAGGTATGAAGGCGACTTAAGTGCTACAACCATACTTAAAAAGCACTTCCATGATGCTGAACGACTTATCTTTCATATGGTGAATGTCTGCCTTGCATCAAAGACATCTTCTTGGCATCAGATGTCTTCCCGATGGCAACAGGTATTGTACTCTATCTTTGAATGCCAAAATCTAAATTTTTCTGAGATAGTGTTCATGGAACTAAAGGATTTGGCTTAGAAACCTATGGCAAACAAATGGATACTTTATCCCAGGTTTCTGATGGCCATAATTTTGAATCAATTAAAATCTGATGGCCTTGTTGGTCTTGGAGTCCCCGCTCCAGCTGTTTTAGTTGAGGTATACCCCAGACATAACTCAGACCTTACTCTAAAAGGGGCTGCCCGGATGCTAAAACCCAAGCAGAGGGAACCCACAGCCTCCACTTCCAAATCCAAAGTCCCCACCAACCCAAATCCAAAAAGACCAAAAAGGCTACTCAGGGAGATGAGTCCCCTGAGGATGCCCCTGTACCACAAACACAGGAAATACATACTGGCTCTAACCCCCAGTTATGTCCAAGACTCAACCTGTTGAAGCCCCACAGGTATCTTCTCAACAGGATCCTGTTGCAACCACAATTGGGGATCCCACATTTCTGGAACCTATCTCAATTGAGAGGGTTACCATTGAAGAGCACCTCTCACCCCGGGTGCAATCTGCTTCTTACCAATCTCCACATGCAACCGCCCCTCAAAGCCCAACACTAATAGCTGCTAAAGTGCTGAGTGAGTTGCATTCCTCACCCCCTCCCCAGATGCCACTTACCACTGGGAATATCTCAACCATTGAGGGGGAGGACCAAAATGCTTCTCATAACCCACAGGACAGGGGTTACAATGTTCAATCTCCAAGTGTAGAAACGGAGGTTAGAACATCTGGTAAGGCTGCCACTTCTACTGATTCAGCAAATGATGAGGATGAAGTTGGAAACATCCATAAGACTTTACCAGAGGCAACTGCCAGTAAAGGACACAATCCTGAGGCAGGAAGTCCCCAGTACCAAGAACAAGGGGCACATGCTTCTACTGATCTACACTCAGAGCATGTACATCCGGATTCAATCAGGAGGTCAGGTGATTCAGCACAGACTGATGATGACCTGGGCTTTTTCTATGATGTATTAGCCCATAATACCATCCTAGAGACTGAGGTGAGCATACTCAAAGAGCTGCTAACCAAAATGTCTCAGGATCAAAGTCCATCTACCCCAAAAACCCCACAGATGGCACCTTCAATTGAAGGTTCACCAAACACTGAGCCTAGACACTTAACTGAGCCACCAACCACTACTTTTGGCACCACCTCTCAGGGACAGAACCCCTCTGAGCAGATGGTTGCTATCTTTCAAAACTCCTTACCTCTCATCACTCCCATCGTCACTGACATAGTGCATAAAGCTATTGAAGAGAGGATCTCCTCAAATCTACAAACCCTCATTGATGATGTTGTTCACAAATCTCTTTCTGCCTTTCAAGCCTCTGATACCAATGCAACCAAAAAGGGGGAGACTTCCAAGTCTAAGGCAGTGAAAGAAAAGAAAAGAAAAAGAGTTGATGATGAGAAAGAACCTACAAAAGAGAAGGAGGTGGAGAAAGAACTGATCTCAGAACAGCTGATCACAGATAAAGAGAAGGAAGATCAGCTAATCACATATAAAAGAAAGAAAAGTGCTGAGTCAAAAGCTGATAAAGATAAATCCTTAGAAGATCTTGTCAAAGATGTTGATGAAGCTCACAGCAGATCCATAGATAAAATTATAGATCAGCTCTTTCGACAAGGTCATGACACAGCCACACTAGACACTGAGATCAGAAGGCTGGAAATAGAAGAGATTCAAGCTAGATGGGCTGGTTATAGTGTGTTGGAAAGGGAAAGATTGGAGATAATGATCCGATTCATTGAGAAATACCTTGGAAGATCATTGATAGAGATAAAGGCCTGGTCCAGAGACAGTATCTTGGAGATAACCAAGAAAATCTGCTCTACTGGAGGCTATAATAAAGGGTTGATCATCGAAGCACTGGATGAAACAGGTGCAGGGAAGAGAACTGAAATGGCAAAGCTCTCCAAAGCCAAACTCACCACCAAAATGCTAAGTCAGTCTTCTCACACTCCCACTCAAACACAACCCTTATCTCTAAAATCTCCCAAATCTATCCCTAACCCAAAGCCACCCACAACTCAACCCACAAAACCAATTCCTTTACCCTAAAAACCACCTCAAACCTTACCCTGTGATACACCCAGAAGGAGGAGAAGGGTGTTGAGGGTAGAAGAAGATGAAGAAGAGGATGATGATGAAGATTGTCTACCAATCTTTGCTGTTCTCAACCTTAAAACACCTGAGCATAGAAGTCAACAAGTAATTACACCAGACTTGCAAATGCAGATGGTGAAAGTAAAGATTGAAGAAGCAGAACAACAGAAGCAGCACGATAAGCAGTTTCTCAAGATGGTTGACAAGGATTTCCCTCAGTCCTCATCCATTCAAGAAATGAAGAACTAGGCTCTGAGGCTGATACACTCTTAGACATACTTTTCAACATCAAAGAGAAAGAGTGCAGATCTGGCCAGACCCCAGGGTAAGTTCTAGAATTCATAAGAAGAATATACCAAGTAGATATCATGGCCAAGTGAAGAAGACCTTGAATGCTGCAATTACATTGGCCATGGTAGTCTCACCCTGGGAAATCATTGAAGAATTCAAGAAAGCTTACAACTCCAAGACAACCCCTCAATCTATTCTTGAGAACAAAATGATCAAGAAGGGGTTGTTATACAAAAGACTTGAAGCTCTTTAGAAGAATGAACTCCAGATGTTGCTTGAAGACTCTCACCCTGATGAATTTGCTTACAGAGAGATAACAACTGTGGAGTTGAAAAATGGAAAGACAGTGAGATACCTGTCAGAGTATTATGGCCCAGAGTTCTTCTTCGAGGGAGAAGCAGAAGAACTCACCAAGGAGGAACAAGTTGTTCTCCTTGAGGCCTATGCTAGTGAGTCTTATAGACTCATTAATAGGAATTAGGTTTCATGGTTGGGACAAGACTCTGTGTCCAGTTTCCCCAAGACAAAGTTCCCTTCCATACTTAGCCAATCAAAAGATTAGTTGTCACAACAGCTGAAGTAATTAACTTCAGTAGTTGTGATGGTTTCCTTTTAGTACTTGTAATTTACTTTTCAGTAGTTATAGTTTCAGTAGTTGTTGTTCAGTAGTTTTATGTTTTTGTACTTCAGCATTCTCTGAGATGTAATCAGTAGTTGAGAACATTCTCAGTAGTTTGCATAGTTTCAGTAGTTTGAATAATTCTGTTAGATGTCACTATCAAATGACATCAGCAGACGTCACATTTCCTATATAAGGAATGTTGACCTAGTTGTAAAGTGTGACATTGAGCCACCACGAAAGCATATGAATGAAATATTTCTTCTGCAGAATTCTCTCTTTCTATAACCGTTTACTGTTACATTGAATATCAATTGTGTTCTTGTGAATTGTTTAATTCATTGTTCGAATTCCGCTGCAATACTCTCTAATTAATCAAACTTAGATAACTGATCCTAACATAATAGCTTTGCATCTTCAGCCTCCTTCTTCTCCCTTGACCTTTCCAGGTCAACCAGTTCATTTAGTTCTTCTAAGGGGAGAGAGATGACATTGTCTATGTCATAGTTCCTTGTCTACAGATAGTTTATCATGACTTCCTTAACTCATCATTCTAAGTATCTGGTCTTGGGGTAGCCTTTATAGAAGACTCCATGAGTCTTGCAGACTCAGAAGAGGAACTTTCTCCCCTCAGCTTCCTTTTCCTCTGTCTCTCCTCCCCCTCAATCTCCTCAGATGTCATCTTTCTTTTTCCTTTGTCACTCACAGACCTTTATGACTCAGGGTGGGGAGAGTTTTGGCCTTTATTGCTAGATGCAGCTTCTAAGCTCTGGCTAGAGAGAGGTTGTGAAGCACCTTCACTGGCAGGTGTCTCAAAAAGGGCATTGATATCTGTAGCCGTTTTTGGTGATAAGACTGGGCTCTCAGGTTCTGTCACTCGGCCTTTAGTCAAGGTTTCCCCTATGAAGCTAATCTTACGGTCAGCCTCAACATCCAGTTGACTGATGACATTGCCTAATTCCTACAGTCTTCTTCTTAGGCTGAACTCTGTAGTGATCCTATCTTGGATTTTTTATGTTAACTTGTCAGCTTGTCTTGATCGGCTTGGATTGACAAGTGACATGTTGACTAAATCCTAACTGTCATAATAGTTCAGGTTCTGAAAATTGAAGATCTCTTGCTATCCCTGAACTTTTATGATGATTAAGGCTCTCCTGTTGTTGTCATACCTCCAGCCAATGATGTGATTGGAAGATGGTGGAGATGACATAGCCCTTGGTATCCCATCCTCAAACAGGCTTAGTATGAAGGAGACTGTGTAATCCATATCAATGTGGACTTGAGGAGGTTGCGAAGAGTGCATAGTTGCAAGTGAGGATGGTGAGTCGTCAGTTGTCATTCTCTGTGAAGAACTGCAAGGTTCTGTAGCTGTAAAGACTTTCTCCCCCTTTTTGGTAGCATCACCCACTTGCATTGGTGAGCCAGGAGTTAGGTCAATCACATCCACAGGTTCTTGTGTTCCTCGTTGAGCGAGGTCTTCTAGCTAGTTTTTCCTGAAGATATGAAATCTAAAGTTGCTGATCATTGACCCTGTTGTGCAAGGTAGTCACTTGAGATTCAAGGTGATTAACCTTGTAGACAAAATAGGTGAATGTTTTGGATAGTTTGTGGACCTTTAGTCTTAAATTCCCCTCATCTTCATCAGAAGAATCATTGGGGGATGAGATGATTGGACCAAAGTCCTCTCTCTCACCACCATCTTCAAGTTCTTGGATGTTGGATTTTCTCTGCTCACTGGCAGTCTTAGTTGAGATGACAGTGGGCTGAGTTGCCATGGTTGAGGTCTTAGTGATGTAATCACTTTCAAAAGTGAGAGCCTCTTCCATATGGACATCCAGAACAGGTTCAGAAGTGTCCACCTCTGCAATATGTGACTGATGGGGGCTAGAAGTAGGAACCTCAGAAGCACTAATCTCTTTTTGAGTAGGGGAAAAGAAGAGAGAATCATGGTACTTACTGAAACCTAGATCTTCATCAGTGTAGAAATCAAGGTTGGGGATTGGTTGGTTGAGATCTAAAGGCTGGGGATGGTAACTGTCCCCTGAAGGTTGATCACTTGAGTGTTGAGACTCAGAGTGATGGCTTAAGGTAGTTTGGCTTATGAGCTCATTAGGCTGAGGATGAGGAACCTGCACACTGATCCTTGAAGAGATGGGAGTGATCTACTGCTCTGGAGAAGTGGGAGCTCTAGGTTACACTTCCTCCTATATGGGTGAGTGTATGGGGGCCTCCATAGACTGAATAGTCTGAGCAGGGGTTTGTTTGTAATTTATTTGGTAGGTGATGGTGATTTGTGGCTGTGTAGGTGGTTGTGAAGTAGCAGGTGTGGGTTCAACACTAGCTAGTGCTGCTAGGTTGTCAACTTGAGTAATAAGCTCTAAAATTTTAGGACCAAGGTTGTTTCACCCCTAAGAAGCCGACAATGGTCTTTCTCAATATTTTAAAGATGTCAGGCTTCACCTGTCCCAGTTTAAGAATGTTACCTGTTCCCCTTAACTATGAGCCGAATTCCCAGCTAAAAATGTACTGAACATATTTAGGAAACATGTAATATTCTAAGGAATCTAAGTTTGCAAGTAAGTTAGTATAAACAAATTGAGAATACATGAACTTGATCCCCTGAATCATTCCATGGACAATGAAGGAGAGATCCTCAATATTCTGGTCCTATCCACCATGCTTGTTTGATAGGCTGTGGATGACCACACAGAGCAAGAATCTCCACTAGGATAAGATCTTCCCTTTCCTAATGGTCTTTACAGAGAAATCTCCCTCATACCCTATCTGCTCAAAAGTATGATTGACAACTTCTTTGGGAAAGAACACCTCACCTTCTTCATTATCTAGCTAAAGATGCATGTTGATGATGGCCGGAGTGATGAAGACCGTTCTCCCCTACACTGTGGTAGACAATGCCTTCTCCCCATCCATTACGACCTCTTGGCAGATCTTCCAAAATTCAAGCAGATAATCCTCATAAAATGGAGGATCAATGGTTAGGGAGGAGAACTAGTTAGACAAAGCTAAGAAACGGCAAACTTCTGAGAAATAAGGATCTTTCTCAGAGCTTTACAGAGCAACCTGGTTGTGTTGCTTGTGGATCTGCATGGTAAAGTTCGGTTCATTTCTGTGAGTGGGGTTGGCCACTGTAAGGTAGCTTAAGGATGAAGAAAGAAAGAAGAAAGAAAGAAGAAAGAAATTTTAGAGAGAAATTTGGGGTGTTAGGTTTGGAGGAAGAAGCAGATGATAGATAGAGGGAGGAAACTATTGGGTTTATATGTGAAAAGGATTTGAGATAAAGTTTAATGAAAGAGGATATACTTTAAAATCTGGATGTCCGTCCCACCTCTGAAAAAGTAGTTTACTTTTGCCCAAAAAGTAGTTTTCTTGGAAGTCAAAAAGCTTCCGAAGGTAAATTATATTCGGAAGTGTTAATGAAAAATCTTCCGAAGGTAAAATGACTTCGGAAGAATTTCCTGAGAGTTTTTAAAATTTTGCTTCGGAAGAGAAATTAAGACTTGAATGCATTGTGCACAAAGGAACAAAGCTTCCGAGAGTTAATTTTTCTTCGGAAGAAGAACGTCCTTGAAATCATATAAGTTCTTAGACAGTCATTTAAGCTTCGTAAGATGCATCAGAAATCTCTTCCGAAGGTAACATTTTATAGACAGTTATTTGTTTTGAAGGCATGATTTTCCGAAGTTAAAAACAGAACTTCTGAAGGATCAAAAATTTTCATAAATCTATGGAAAGTCTTCAAAAAGATTTTCATCCAAAGAAAACAAAAGCTTATGAAAGTGATGAACTAGACAACTTAAGACACACATGTTTTAAGAAATAATAAGAATTAGTTTTAAGAAAAACCTACTCAAAGTTGATCATCCCAATAGCTGATACAAGATATTTAAATCTCTGTTCATCAAAGGCCTTGTGAACAGATCAACATATTATGCATCGGTGTGAACTTTGACTAGTTTAATTATCCCTTTTCATAATTATCTCTTATTAGATGATACCTCATATTGATGTGTTTGATCCTTGAGTGCTGCACATGATTTTCTATGATTGAGATAGCACTATTGTTGTCTATGTGAATGGGAGTCTCCATCAAGTTGAATCCATAGTCCAACATCTGATTCTGAATCCAAAGCACTTGAGCATAGCAGCTTGCAGCAGCAATGTATTCAGCTTTGGCAGTTGATGCAGAGACATGGGATTGTTTCTTGCATTGCCAAGAGATAACCCTTCCACCAAGAAATTGACATCCCCCAGATGTAGATTTTGTAGTCATGTTGTAACCACCATAATCATTATATGTATAAGCATACTGATTGAATTCAGGATTTTTAGGATACCATAAATCAAGTGTTGAAGCACCTTAAGGTATCTTAGAATCCTTTTGACAGTGATAAGATAAGACATCTTAGGGTTGGCTTCATATCTTGCACAAATGCAGGTGGCAAACATAATATCATGCCTGCTAGCAGTAAGATACATAAGAGACCCAATCATAGCCTTGTATAAGTGCTCATCTACACACTTCCCCTCAAGATCAGGTCTAAGGGAGTGGTTTCTGGCTATGGGTGTCTTAGCAATCTTACAATCAGTCATGTTGAACCTCTTGAGTATGTCATGAATATAGTTTGACTAACTGATGAAGATGTCGTCTTCAACTTGCTTCACTTGAATTCCCAGAAAGAAATTGAGTTCCCCCATGGCACTCATTTCAAATCTGTCTTTCATCAGCTTCTCAAAGTCTTTGCAGAGCTTTGGATTAGCTGAACCAAAGATGATGTCATCCACATACAATTGAACTAGAAATATGTCATTTCCCTATCCTTTGATGAAGAGAGTTCCATGTATAGTACCTCTCCTGTATCCATGTTTGCGAAGATACTTAGATAGTGTCTCATACCACTTCCTGCGTGCCTGATGCAGCCCATAAAGAGCCTTGTCAAACTTGCAAACATAATCAGGATGATCAGGATCTACAAAACCAAGTGGTTCTTGGATACAGCAAATGGTAGGAATATCCTAACAGCTTCTAGTCTTGCTACAGGAGCAAAGACATTAGTGTAGTTAATCTCTTCTTCTTGTGTGTACCCTTGAACAACTAGTCTAGCCTTGTTCTTGATGATAATGCCTCTATCATCCTTCTTGTTCCTAACACCCATTTGATTCCAATGGTAGTGTTCCCATGAGGAAAAGGACAAAGGTTCCAAACTTTCTACCTTTTGATTTGAAGAAGCTCCTGTTGCATAGCTTCAACCCAACTACCATCCTTCATAGCCTCATCAACTTTCTTTGGCTCTATCTAGGATAAGAAAGAAGAGTGAAGACAAACATTTGCTTCATGGGTTTGTCCTCTTGTTCTTACCCCTATGACAACATCTCCAATGATGTTTGTGGTGGGGTGGGACTTATGGATCCTTAGCTGAAGAATCATAGCAAGTTGCTGAGAAAGATCTAAATTTGAAAAATTTAGATCTAACATAGATGTTTCACCCACCACATGAGCATACTTATCAAGAGAGACTTGATCCAAGGATTATGTGACATCATTGATGTTGTCATCTATGGAGTGGTTATCAGCATCAAGAAACTCTTGTTCATTATCATCACTACCATCATTGTCTTCTTCAATTGAAGCATCTTTATCTGGTTATGGAGCCTTTTAGCTGGAATTTGAAGGCATACCAGATGTATCAGCTAAGTTTGTTATTGTAGTCCTGATAGAAACCTGATTTGCAGAAGTAGTTTCAACTAGAGCTAAAGATGTGTTACGTGAAGGTCTTCTCAGCTCAAATCTTGGATCACGATCACCTGTGTTTAGATTTTCTACAGATCCTAAAACAGTCTCACAAGATTTGTTAAAACAATTGGTAACTAAATCAAGATCAAAGAGCCAATCAGGACCAGAACCAGCCACACAAGGTGTGTGTCCATTGAAAGTCACATTTGCTGACTCCTCAACAATTCTAGTTCTGAGATTTTATATTCTGTAAGCCTTAGCTTGGGAAGAGTATCCAATGAAGTGTCCATCATCTGATTTCTCATAAATTTGGCAATTTGATCCTTGGTATTGAAGATGGTGCAAGGACAACCAAATGACCTGAGAAAACCAATGAAACGTTTCCTCTTGTGCCAAAGTTCATAAGGAGTCTTGCCATGAGTCTTAATTACTAAAACTTTTTTCTGCACATAGCAGGCAGTGTTGACTGCCTTTGCCTAGAAGGTGATAGGCAGCTTAGAGTCAGACAACATGTTTCTTGTAGCTTCAATTAGTGTCCTGTTTCTCGTCTCAGCAACACCATTCTGCTAAGGAATCCTTACAGCACTGTATTGTTTTGAAATATCTTTTTCATTATAGAATGCATCAGGGATTTGGTTCTTGAATTCAGTTCCCTGATCACATCTTATGATTTTGACCTTGTGATCAGACTGATTCTCAATCTTCAAGATGAATTTTTCAGAATCTCTGGAGTCTTATCCTTAGTTCTAAAGAAGAAGACCAAAGTGAATCTTGTAAAGTCATCTGTGATCATTAAATAGGATGAGGTCCTTCCTAGACTCATTACACTAGTGGGCCCAAAGAGATCTATTTGTAACAAGTGTAGGGGTGTAGTGATGGAGTTCCATTCCTTAGGCTTGTGAGACACCTTATGTTGCTTCCCTTTCAGGCATGCAACACAATGGTCATCACTTGTAAACTCTTTCTTTGGCATTCCAGTTACCAAATCATTCTTTATCCGTTTATTCATTTTTTAAAGTTTACATGGTACATTCTTTTATGCCATAGGAAAGACTCATCACTATTCGCTTTAGATAGAAAGCATGAAACTTTTATAGAGGGAGATGTTTCTTGGAAATCCATCTTGTACATGTTCCCTTCCTGGGAGCTCTAAGAAGAATATGCTCATGAGGAATGACCACCCCAGGCTTGAGAACAATGCACCCATGCTTAGTAAAGAGCATGTTATGACTCTGATCACAAAATTGGGATACACTCAGAAGATTGTACCCAAGCTCCTTGACAAAGTTTACCTTTTCAATGCTGAGCTTACCACTTGTGACCTTGCCCCTTCCTAAAATGTAACCACCTTCATCTTCTCCAAAGGCGATTGGCCCTCCATCAATCCTTTCAAAGTTCTGGAGTAGTGACCTATTGCCTGTCATGTGCCTGGAATAGCCACTGTGAATGATCCAGACATTTTTGTTTGTCTACAGCTGTCCCTGCACAAAGAAAATGATTAGTTACATTTGAAAACCCAAGCCTTACTTGTCTTGGGCTCATTTAGAGAAACAGAAGGTAATGCAACAGTGATAGATCCTATGGTTGTGCTTGGAGGATCTTGAGTTGTTGTTGATGGAGAATTCTAAATCACTTGGTCTTTCTTAAACTTCCACACCAGCTTTGGAGTCTTGGACTTGACCTTCAATACTTTGGAAGCTTTTGATACTTTGGAAGTTTTGATGACTGAGCCTTCGAAAGAACCTGCAGACACTGCAGCAGACTTTAGTGCTTCAGAAGTATTCCTTCCTTCCGAGACCAACTTTTCTTCCGAAGGCAATTTTCCACTTGCGTTCTTCTTAGATTTGGAGCATTCAAAGGAAACAAATTTTCCTTCTGAAGCTTGAATCTTCTTGGAACTCTTAGAAGTCTTTGTCTTGGTCATGTGAAGAGTACCTTTAGGATTGTATGGAAAATCCTTTGCAAGATGAGTAGTACTATCACTCATGACACACTTAATTTTCTTCTTCCCAAGAGCCTTCTGCTGGGAACAAGACTGAGTTTTGTCACATCCCCTCTCCACCTTCATCTACGCAGATGCTGAGACAGTCCATCTAGGCTGGGAACTGTTCTTGGAGTTTGATGGTCCAGGCTATGCAGGAGTGGTACATAGTAGATGAGTCTTATTCTTGGTATTGAGATGATTTGAACAAGAACCAGAACTCTTAGCAGAAGAGTTTTGGTTGATGTCTTCAGTCTTTACTACTTCAAATCTTGCAAAGATAAACACTTGTTTTTGCTTGGAATCAAAAGTAGCCTTGATCTCTTGACCTTTCCTTGCTTTCCTTTTGCTCTTCCTAATCAAGTTCTTTCTCATTGACATGGTCATCACATTCTTCTTCTTCTCCTTAGAAGGATAATGTTGGACCAAAAGAACCAATGAGCCGGATCAAAAAAAACTTAAGTCCCACAGACGTCACAACAACTACTGAAGTCCACAACTGCTGAAGACAAAGTCTGAAGACACAAGTCCTGAAGACAAAGTCTAAACACAAGTACTGAAGACAAAGTCTCAAGACAGAAGTGCTGAAGACAAAGTCTGAAGACAAAGTCTGAAGACACAAGTGCTGAAGACAAAGTCTGAAGACAAAGTCTGAAGACAAAGTCTGAAGACAAAGTCTGAAGACAAAGTCTGAAGACAAGTGCTGAAGACAAAGTCTGAAGACACAAGTACTAAAGACAAAGTCTGAAGACACAAGTGCTGAAGACAAAGTCTAAAGACACAAGTGCTGAAGACAAAGTATGAAGACAAAGTCTGAAGACACAAGTGCTGAAGAGAAAGTCTGAAGACAAGTGCTGAAGACAAAGTCTGAAGACACAAGTGCTGAAGAAAAAGTCTGAAGACAAGTGCTGAAGACCAAGTATCAGTCGTTGTCACAACAGCTGAAGAGGTCTTCTTCAGTAGTTGTGACGGTTTTCTTTTAGTAGTTTTATGTTTTTGTTTTCAGTAGTTTTGTAAAACGACTGAAGAACTTGTTCTTCAGTCGTTGTAGTTTCAGTAGTTTCGTATCAGTAGTTTTATGTTTTATACTTAGCACTCTAATATGTTCTCAGTAGTTGTGAACATTTCAGTAGTTTGTTAAGTTTTAGTTATTTTTGTAACAAATCTGCCAGATGTCACTATCCCGTGATATCAGCACTGATTGCACTCTATATAAGGAGTGTCAACCCTATTGTAATCTGTGAATGATTGAGCAGAAACATTTGATATTATTGAAACATTCCTTTTCACAGAAATATATTCTCTCTTTACAACCGTATTTGTTCTTAATGCATACGTATATCAGATTCTTGCTATAATTTGTCTAATTCTTGTTCTATTCCGCTGCGTTACACTCTAATCCATCAAACTTGAGATCTCTGATCCTGTCAAATGGTATCAGAGCTTGTTCATCATTGATCAATCTAATAATTGATCATTGAAACTGCTAATCCAAGATCCAAGTTTGATTGAATTAGCATTGTTGCAAGAAACGGTTATAGAGATTGAATTTTCTGTGTTTTTGGTCATTCATCCTGAGATTTATTCTTGGTTTTCATTGAGTCTGTTGTGGTCTGTATAAAATCTTTTAAAAGCGTGAATTAAATTGTATTTGGACCTAAAATGACTACTCCTTCCAATGATCCTCACAATACTGGTTCCTCAACCAAGCCTCCGATGCTGGTTAGGAATGTGTACAACATATGGCAACGACGAATGCTCCATCACCTGTCTGTTAACAGCTCAGGTTGTTGGACATCAGTGGTACATGGTCCACACTAGCCTATGGTGAATAACCCGGAAACCAATCAAATGGTTCCGAAGAGGAGGGAGCAATACTCAGATGAGGATAAGAAATTGTTTGAGATTGATGCAAAAGCCCATGGAATTCTGGCCATGGCACTGCCCAATGAAATCTATTCTGGGCTAATGCATTATGAAACTGCCCATGACCTCTAGAATACCTTGAAAGAACAATTGGAGGAACAGATGAGGTCTTGGCAAATAATAGAGAAATCCTTGCCCAACAATATGAGACATTCTCTCATAGGAAGGGTGAGACACTGACTCAACAGTTTGAGCGGTTCTCTTGTTTGATATCTGAATTAAAAATGGTCAAACATGAGTACACAAATAGCCATATGAATAACAGATTTCTCAGATCACTGCCTGAGAGATGGGACACATATACTATTGTCCTACGCTCCAGTGCAAATTTGGACAAACTATCTCTTACCCAACTCAATGGGAAATTGCTCACATTTGAGAGAGAGATAGAACAGAAACGAAAACTGTCATCATCTGGAAAGCTCACTAATGATTTTGTACCAGGAAACACTGCCTTGGTAAGTCATGAGTCAGAGTATGCTGGATTAGAATGCCACTATGATGAGCATATTGATTTCACCTCAAACAATTCTAATCATGCCTTTGTGAGTGTTGATTGTCATCCTGGTAATAATAGTGACAATCTATGCTTTATCATGGATGATTTGAAGGGCATTGCTGATGATGATCTAGAAGAGATGGATATTTTGAGCCAAATGGCCTTGATCAATATCAGATCTCAGAAATTCTACAAGAGAACTGGCAGGAAATTTCTTGGACTCTCTCACAAAACCAAAGTCGGTTTTGACAAGAGCAAGTTGAAGTGTCACAAATGCCACAGGCTTGGACACTTTGCAAGAGAGTGTAGATCAACTGGACCTAACTCTTCTACACCCTTTTTGACTTTTCAAAATAACAATTCACAATCAAAAGGGCAACATTCTGCCAGTTCTAGTCATTCATCACACCCTCATTCTCCTGCATATTTTGTTCCTCAGGGTCAAATGCCATATCCTTATCCCAGCTATTATATGCCACAGTCAAATCAAGTTCAAGCTCCTATAGTACCACAACCTCATGCACTAACAGAACCTCAACCATCTTCATCTCAATCACAACCTCATCACAGCTTCTTCACACCTGGAGTCGTTGATTGAAGTGGCTTACCTCATAACTTGTCTGGTCACACTGAGCAATACTATGCTGGTGCTAGTCAACATGGTGGTGAACACCCTTTTGGAAATCTTGCTCTCATGGCCCTGGAGTCTACTGAGGGTTCATGTTCAAATGCATCATCTTCACAGGTGACTCAGGTATCTTCAGAGGCTAAAGCCAAGTTATGTTCTGAATCATGCATAGCTGCCTTTGTCTCTATTAGAGAGGCAAATGTAGCATTAATAAATCAAAAACATGAGCTTGAGAAAATCATTTTCAAAAGAAAAGCTGAGTATGAGTCTGCTCTTAACAGTAAAAGTGATGAGATTTATCAGCTTAAATGCCAATTAAATGATGAAAAGGCCAAGCTAGAGGTTATTCTGGAAGACCACAGGAGTCTCAAAGAAAAACTTGCAGTGACCCAAGTTGAGTGTGAATGCTGGGTCTCATCATGCAAGGGATTTGAAATGCTTCTTAGCAAGCAAACTGCTTCAAATGTGAAGTTTGGTATTGGTTACAACCATACTGCTCCACCAACAGACTTTACTCCTAAATCCATAGTTAAGTCTGAAAGTGAAAGCAATCTCCAAACCACATTATCGTGTGAGTCATTCTCCAATGATAAGCTAAGACCAGAGAATGAAACCAGTGTTAAGATCTCAACAAATAAATTGACTGATGGTCTAACTACTGAGACTCATATGAAGCTAACTACTTCAGACGTTGTTCCTCAATGTACCTCAAGTACTGAAGACAAAGTCTAAAAACAAAGTCTGAAAACAAGTGCTGAAGACAAAGTCTGAAGGCACAAGTACTGAAGACAAAGTCTGAAGACACAAGTGGTGAAGACAAAGTCTGAAGACAAAGTCTGAAGACACAGTGCTAAAGACAAAGTCTGAAGACACAAGTGCTGAAGACAAGTCTGAAGACAAGTGCTGAAGACAAAGTCTCAAGACACAAGTGCTGAAGACAAAGTCTGAAGACAAGTGCTGAAGACCAAGTATCAGTCGTTGTCACAACAGCTGAAGAGGTCTTCTTCAGTAGTTGTGACGGTTTTCTTTTAGTAGTTTTATGTTTTTTTTTTCAGTAGTTTTGTAAAACGACTAAGAACTTGTTCTTCAGTCGTTGTAGTTTCAGTAGTTTCGTATCAGTAGTTTTATGTTTTATACTTAGCACTCTGATATGTTCTCAGTAGTTGTGAACATTTTAGTAGTTTGTTAAGTTTAGTTATTTTTGTAACAAATCTGCCAGATGTCACTATCGCGTGATATCAGCAGTGATTGCACTCTATATAAGGAGTGTCAACCCTATTGTAATCTGTGAATGATTGAGAAGAAACATTTGATATTATTGAAACATTCCTTGTCACAGAAATATATTCTCTCTTTACAACCGTATGTTCTTAATGCATACGTATATCAGATTCTTGCTATAATTTGTCTAATTCTTGTTCTATTCCATTGCGTTACACTCTAATCCATCAAACTTGAGATCTCTGATCCTGTCAGATAGTGGCCCTTCTTAGAATCCTCCTCTTCACTCTTCTCAGAGGAATTCTTCACTATCACTTCTTCATCCTCTTCACTCCAAAGATCTATGAGAGGAAGCTCATCTTCCCAAGTTCCACACCTAGGTGATCTTACAGACAAGATTGTGTGTGGAGGAACTATCTCATTTGATCCTAGTCCCTGCTTGTTCTGATAGCACACCTTGCTGTGCAGGGATGAGGATATCATGTTCTTGAAGGTCTCTTCTTCAAGAACACATTTGTCTGCCCTGGCCTTGTTGATCACAAGCTTAGCTGGCACTCAATCAGCTTGGTTATGAGATCCTTGATCTGGGTCCTAAAATCTGTATGCTTATGTTTTAGAATTGAAATGGATTTCTCTAAGTCCTCAATCTTTAGTTTATAATCATTTTCAGACTTTCTAAAATTTGCTTTTAAAATGTTTAAGGACTCAACATCATATCTCATTTCCAAGTTATAGACCTGTATCTATTAACTTTAGCAATGCATTCAGGGGTACAGAGATGTTCCAATACCTTGGCTTGATCTTGATCTGCCATCGGTGCTTGGTTTGGAGTAGCATCTTCGACTTAAAAGCTCCAGTGAAAGCCTCCTTCTTCAATAGCAACAGCAGCCCGCTAGTTGGCTTCTCATTCTAGGGAGCTTTGTTAGTGTAGTTGGGCGTGGATTGTGTTTGTCCACCATTTGTTATTGGTGCCTTACACTCCCTGGCAAAGTGGCCTATCAAGTTACAGTTGTAACACTTGAGTTTGCCCTTGTCCAAACCAAACTTTCCACTGGTTGCATTGCTTGGAAACTTCCTTCCAGTCCGCTTGTAGAACTTCTTGGCTATGTGAGTGAGAAGAGCCATCTGCTGGACTATCTCCATGTACTCCAGATCATCTGGATGGATACAGTCTAGGTCTTCAAGGGTGAACAGGAAGTTGCCATAACTTTCAGGAGAAGACATAAATGCTTGAGAAGAACTTGTCTCTTGGAATGGGCTTCCTTGGGTGTAGGTCTCTCTAGGTATCTTGGGAAGGTGATGAAAGGACCCTTAAGTGAGTTGTCAGGGTAGCATATGAGATAATGTTGGGGTTCTATGCTATCCTTTCAACCACATGCATGGGTGAACCCATTTGATTGTTGGAGTTTCCAGATGAACGTTGTATGTTCATCTCCATCTGGTAGCCACTAAGAATCCCATATAACACTGTCAGAGTAAGAGGTTTTAGATTCTCAGTCCTGTTGATCACCACACAGTAGCGTGTCCACTGCCTAGGAAGTGAGGACATGAACTTCCTTACAATGTCTCTATTCTCAAGAGGAACTCTTCCATCTACAAGGGTATCCACAATCTCAACATACCTGAAATATTGTTGAGTCATGGTTTCACCTTTTTAAACGTGAAGTTTTCAAACTGTTGCTTAAGGAGATCTTTCTTGTTCTCTTTGGCTTCACAAGAACCCTCATACATCAGTTTCAGTGCATCCCACATGTGCTTAGCTGTTTTACACTTCTTAAAACCTCTGTATACAGAGTTTGGAAGGGCAGTTTGAGGGCTGTCATGGCTTTTCTATTAATCTCTACTCTCTTCCCATCTTCATCAGAGTAGTTGCAACATCCTTGGGGATCATACCAGCCCCAGTAGAAGAAGTAGTGCTAGGTATGAAAGGTCTATTTTCAACAGACTCCCACATTCTTGAGTCCACAGACCTGATGAAACCTTCCATTCTTAAACACCAGGTTTTAAAGTCATCAGATTGATCAGTCGGGACTTGTTCATGGTTCCAGTTTCCATATCAGTCTTGGAAATGGCTACCACTTGAAAAGTTTAGTATTTGTTTGTGTGAGGGATCTTAAGATGGTGGGATCTTACATCAAGAGCATGGAAAGCCCTCATACCAAATTTAGGACCGGTGAAGTGGGTTCACTTACACACAACAACACAAAAAGGAGATTAATTAAACTCAAACAAACAGTATACTGGATTAACCATAATAAAGACACTAAGAACACAAGTAATGTAAGAGATAGAACATAGGTATATGGTGTTCAAGAATGCAGTATATTGCTTTCTCTATGTTCTATTATAAGTGTTACAAAGCATATCCATAAAGTTAAAAGAACATGAGATACTTATACTACATCCTACAACCGACCATACTATAAAAGCCAGCTGGATACAATTGACTAGACTCAAAACAAAATCAATTGTAGAGTCAAAAAGGCAGATTTCCTTTTTGACTTTGTGACTATGACATGCCATAGCTCACATCCTTTTCTATTACAAAAAGGATAAAGTACATGAATTAAAAAGTTACAAACTCAAGACCACAATGTACAGTTACCAAAAGCATGGACCTTTTCACCAACTCATGTAAGTTGATGACTTTTCAGAGATGCAACTGAAAGGTGTCCAGCTTTATAGAATAGTACATCAGATAAAACATGTTACCAAAGTCTTCGGAAGAAATCTGTCTTCAAGGGTTGAGGCTTCGGAAGACTTTGTCTCTGAAGCTTCGGAAGACTTCATCTTTGGCTTCGAAAGATATGGTCTTGGCTTCGGAAGATTTCACACTTTGAATATTTTGTTGAATGGGTGAAACTTCTGAAGCATTCTTCTTCAGTACTTGTGCTGTATGAATGCAGAAAGTCTTTGGTTGCTTCAACCTCTATGCATATTCTCTACATTAACCAAGCAGGCTTATCAAGGACATTGCCACGCTAGCAATAGTTAATGATTGTACATATAATCGTCAATACATGGTAATTACTAACATCAAATGACCACAACATACAAGTGAATTGCCATAAGTTTACAAGAATCAAACGTTTTACGAGTGCAATGGTTATAATGTAACATGTTTCACCCCAACGTGTAAAATATGAAAAAGGGCTATAGAAATACTCACATGATCAATAAGTATATATTTGGTGATTAATAAGAAAATAATACGCGTCGTTCCAACATAAACCTTCACTAGGTACCTAAATATATAATTAAAAGAGTTAAGTTTATAAATAAGTTTAATGAGTTAATAAGAATTAGGGTTTTGGACGGGATTTGGAATTTAGAGATTTTATTATTATATTAAATATTAAAAAAAAAAATATGCAAGTTAAGCATTTCAGTGTAAAGAAGTTGTAGGAAAACCATTGTAATAAGGTTTCGTTTACAAGGTTCAATAACATTTATAACCTTTAATATAACCTCATAATAATATATACTTGTTAGTTGAACAAATAATGATTTAGTGAGTTACAACAATATTTAGCGTCTATTTTATATATTATTTGAACCAATAATAATTCAGTATAATATATTTTAAGTCTAACTTATAAGAAAATAGCTTAAATATATTGTTTGTGCAAATAAAGATTCAATAAGTTAAACAATATTAAAGTGTAATTTATAAGAAAAATAAACTAATTATATTGTTTGTCTAAAATATTTAACAAAAATGTTAAGATATCTTATGAAGTATATTAACATAAAATTGTAGGGTGTCTTTAGAAAATAATAAGTTCACAAATTGATTTTTATAAACTTTTAGAAAAATCCTGAATTAAAACGAGAGGCAAAAATCGGCCCAAAAATATGAGTTGAGGAGGCCAGGGTTCGAACCCAGGACCTCAATGTTTGAATGCAAGTGTGTAACGAGTGAACCCGAGGCCTTAGCCGCAGTTTATCTCCATTTTACTTTCTTTAAAACATAACTCAAGAAAAAACCCCCAAATCCTATGAACCCTAATTTGACAAATCCCAAAATTGCACATCAATTCGATGTTGTTACTCAGATTAGTCATGGGGCTTTTGATCCCCAAGTAAAACCGAGTGTGAGGGTATATTCAACCTACTTGATTATAAATGAATCGATGTAATTTTTTCCAGTAAAGCATCGGTTCTCATGCGAATGGGTAGGGGTGCTTGAAATCGATGATTGAGCAGTTTCTTAAAGCAGTTGGAGGTACAGAAAGTTTAAAAGGATTAAATGACATGTTTCCCCTCGGTTATATAGCCTTAATTTGAACGTTTTCACCCCGAACAAGTTTCAAACATGGTTTGGGTGTTTCGATAAAAAATTATTGTTTAAATGACGGTTTCATCCAAACTAAACCATACACTTAGTTTCGAAATTATTAGGCATGCATTTGAGAACAATCAACCGTCTTAATTTGATGATTTTGAGTTGAATCCACAATGACGATCGAAATGCTATGGTTTTTGAATTCAATAGCACTCATAACAGCTTGTAATGTCGAATTAATTCAACAGTAAAGATTTGAAACGGTTTCCGGAAGTGAATGGCATCGATTTGGGTTGGATTTTTGGTCCTTTTCGAAAGAATTAGACCCGCCGACGCCACGCCGGAGTTATGTCGGTCGGCGGCCGGAAAGTCGGGGTCAAAATAAAGGGGGGGTAAGGTTTTGTCACTTTTACAAAACTGGTCCCTGTAGTTTTTAAAATTTATTATTTATGCACCAAGTTTTTATTATATATATAATATATATATATATATATATATATATATATATATATATAATATATATATAATATATATATATATATATATAATGACAAGCAAGCCCCCATAATAATTCAAGTTTTTAAAACATTTTCAAGTTTAATAATTTTATAAATTTTTATTATCATTATTAGAATTATTACTATTATTTTAGTTATTATTATTAGTATTATTATTATTATGACTTATTATTATTGTTACTATTATAATAATAATAATAATATAATAATTATTATTATTATTATTATTATTATTCTTATTATTATTATTAAACACCTTACTATTTTTTATTATTAACTTTCATAATTTAAAAATTAATAACAACTAAGAAATAAACAAAGATAACCCATAAGTTTCATAAATGCCAACAATAGCCCTTACAAGAATTGACGATCTTAATTTTAATTACACGAAAAATGCAAGATGTTACACTACACTTGTTACATATGGATCTCTTGCCTCACTAGTGTAATGAGTCTGTGAAGGACCACGTATTGTTTAGTGATAATAGATGACTTTACAAGATGCACTTGGGTCTTTTTCCTTAGAACTAAGCATGAGACTCCTAAGATTTTGAAGAATTTCGTCTTAAAGATTGAGAATCAATTTGATCACAAAGTCAAAACCATAAGATATGATCAGGGAACTAAATTCAAGAACCAAATCCTTGATACATTTTATTATGAAAAGGGTATTACAAGACAATACAGTGCTCCCAGGACTCCTCAGCAAAATGGTGTTGCTGAGAGGAGAAACAGTACACTGATTGAAGCTACAAGAACCATCTTGTTCGACTCTAAGATGCCCATCACCTTCTAGGCAGAGGCAGTCAACACTGCCTGCTATGTACATTACATAGTTTTAGTAGTTAAGACTCATGGTAAGACTCCTTATGAACTTTGGCACAAAAGGAAACCTTTCATTAGTTTTCTGAGGTCATCTGGATGTCCTTGCACATCTTGAATACCAAAGATCAAATTGCTAAATTTGCTAAGATATCAGATGATGGAAACTTCATTGGATACTCTTCACAATCTAAGGCTTATGGAGTATACAATCTCATAACAAGAATTGTTGAGGAGTTAGCCAATGTGACTTTCAATGAACAAACACCCTGTGTGGCTGGCTCTGGTCCTGATTGGCTATTTGAAATTGATTTAGTTACCAACTGTTTTAACAAATCTAGTGAGACTGTTTCAGGATGTGTAGAAATCTTACCTACAGGTGATCCTGACCCAAGATTTGAGCTAAGAAGACCTTCAAGTAACACATCTTCAGCTCTAGTTTTAACTAATTCTACAAATGAAGTTTCTATCAGCACCACAATGACAAATTCAACTGATACACCTAGGATGCCTTCAAATTCAAGCTCAGAGGCACCATTGGATAAAGAAACTTCAAATGTAGAAAAACATGATGGTGGTGCTGACAGTGATCAGGAATTTCTTGATGCTCAGAACCACTCAGTGGATGACAACAACAATGATGTCACACACTCATTGGATCGAGTTTCTCTTGATAAGTGTGCTGATGTGGTGGGAGAAACATCATGACAAATCTAAATTTCTCTAATTTAGATCTCTCTCATCAGCTTATTGTGATCCCTCAGTTAATGATCAACAAGTCATATCCCACTACAAACATGATTGGAGATATTGACTCTAGGGTAAGAATAAGAGGAAATCCTATGAAGCAAATGTTTGTCTTCACTCTTGTTTCTTGTCCCAGGTAGAGCCAAAGAAAATTGATAAGGCTCTGAAGGATGGAAGTTGGGTTGAAGCTGTGTAAGAGGAGCTGTTTCAATTCAAAAGGCAGAAATTTTGGAATCTTTGTCCTCTTCCTCATGGGAAGACTACTACAGGAACCAAATGGGTGTTTAGGAACACGAAACATGATAGAGGAACTTTCATAAAAAACAAAGCCAGACTAGTTGTTCAAGGATACACACAAGAGAAGGAATTGACTACACTGATATCTTTGCTCCTGTAGCAAGACTAAAAGCTATTAGGATATTCTTGGCATTTGCTGCATCTAAGAACTTCAAGGTATATCAACTTGATGTCATGTGTGCTTTTCTGTATGGGGTAATTGATGAAGAGGTGTATGTCAAACAACCACCTGGTTTTGCAGATCCTCATCATCCTGATTATGTCTGCAAGCTTGACAAAGCTCTTTATGGGCTACATCAAGCACACAGGAAGTGGTATGAGACTCTATCTCAGTATCTCTACAAACATGGATACATAAGGTGTACTATATATGGAACTCTCTTCATCAAGGACAAGGAAATGACATAGTGCTAGTTAAATTATCTGTAGATGACATCATCTTTGGTTTAACTAATCCAAGATCTGCAAAGACTTGGGAAGCTGATAAAGGACAAATTTGAAATGAGTGTCATGGGGGAACTCAGTTTCTTTCTAGGAATTCAAGTGAAGCAAGTTGAAGATGGCCTCTTCATTAGTCAGCCAAAGTTTTTTCAAGACATACTGAAAAGATTCAACATGATTGATTTTAAGATTGTTAAGACACCCATAGCAAGAAACCACTCCCTTGGACCTGATCATGAGGGGGAGTGTGGGATTAACACCTTTACAAGGCTATGATTGGGTCTCTTATGTATCTTACAGCTAGCAGGCCTGATATTATGTTTTCTACATGTATTTGTGCAAGATATTAAGCCAACCCTAAGATATCTCACTTTATCACTGTCAAAATGATTCTAAGATACCTCAAAGGTGCTTCAACACTTGGTCTTTGGTATCCTAAGAATTCTGACTTCAATCTGTATGCTTATACAGATAGTGATTATGGTGGTTGCAACATGACTGCAAAATCTACATCTGGGATGTCAGTTTCTTAGGGGAAGGGTTGTCTCATGGCAATGCAAGAAACAATCTTGTGTCTCTGCATCAACTACTGAAGCTGAATACATTACTACTGCAAGCTGGTATGCTCAAGTACTTTGGCTTCAAAATTAGATGCTTGACTATGGATTAAACTTCAAGGAGAATCCCATTAACATAGACAACAATAGTGCTATCTCTATCATAGAGAGTCATGTGTAGCACTCCAGGACGAAACACATCAACATCAGGTATCATTTAATTAGAGATAATTTTGAAAAGGGTTTAATTAAACTAGTTCAAATTCACACAAATGAACAATATGCTGATCTGTTTACAAAATCTTTTCATGAATAGAGATTTAAATATCTTATATAAGCTATTGGGATGATAAACTTTGAGTAGGTTTTTCTTAAAACTAATTCTTATTATTTCTTAAAATTTGTGTGTCCTAAGTTGTCTTGTTTATCACCTTCATAGGCTCTTGTTTTCTTTGGATAAAAACTTTTTGAAGACTTTCCTTAGAATTTTGAAAAATTTTGATCCTTCGGAAGATATGCTTTTAGCTTCAGAAGAAAATCATGCCTTTAGAACAAATAACTGTGTAAGTAATTTACCTTCGAAAAAAATATTTTAAATATCTTCTGAAGCTTAACACTTGCTCAGACACTTATATGTCTTCAAGGACCATTTCTTCCGAAGCAAATTAACTCTCGGAATCTTTGCTCTTCTGAACAAAGCATCCAAGTTTTAATTCTCTTTTGAAGCAAATTTATCACAACGCTTAGGAAATTCTTCCGAACTCATTTTACCTTCGAAAGCTTTTTCATTAAAACTTCCGAAGACAATTTACCATCGGAAGCTTTTTGACTTCCAAGAAAACTACTTTTGAGCAAAAGCGAAATACCTTTTCAGAGGTGGGACCGACATCTAGAATTCAAACTTTATCCTCTTTCATTAACTTTTTCTTAAATCCTTTTAACATAAAAACCCAACGGTTCTCCTCTTCTAACATCATCATTTTTCCTCCAAACCTAAACCTCAAATTTCTCTCTAAAGTTACTTTCGTTCATCTTTCTTCATCCTTAAGCTTTCTCACAATGGCCAACCATAACCATAGAAATGAACCAAATTTCTCCACGTAGTTACATAGACAACACAACCAAGTTGCTCTATTACACTGTGAGAAAGATCCACATTTCTCAGAGGTTTGCTATTTCTTAGTTCTATCCAACTACTTCACCTCCCTTACAGTGATCCTACTCTATATGAGGATTATTTGCTTGAATTTTGGGAGACCTATCAAGAGATTGTTATGGATGGGGAGAAGGCACTGTCTACCACAGTGTAGGGGAGAACAGTCTTCATCACTACAACCATCATCAACATGCATCTTCAGCTGGATGATGAAGAAGGTGAGGTGTTCTTTCACAAAGAAGTTGTCAACCACTCCTTTTAGCAGATGGGCTATGAGGGAGATTTCTCTGTAAAGACCTTCTATAAAAGGAAGGTCTAATCCCAATGGAAATTCCTGCTCCATGTGGTATCCACATCTTGTCAAACAAGCATGAAGGATGGGACAAGATTCCTGAAGATCTCTCCTTCATTGTCCATAGGATGGTTCAGGGAGTCAATTCAGGTACTCTTAGTTGTTTATAAAAATTTGCTTTCAAACTTGGACTTCTTAGAATACTACATGTTTCCTAGATATGTTCAATACATTCTTAACTATGAACTGGGCTAACAGTTAAGGGAAATAGGTAATATTCTTAAACTGGGACAAATAAAGCCTGGCATCTTTAAAATCTTGAGAAAGCCCATTGTTGGCTTCTTTGGGGTAAAAACAGCCCTTGTCCCAAAAATGTTAGAGCTTATTGCTCAAGGTGACAAACTAGCAGCACCAGCTAGTGTTCAACCCACACCTTCTACATCCCAACCACCACAACAGCTACAAATCAGCCTCACCTACCAAAGAAAATACAAAAGAACCCCTATTCAGACTATTCAGTCTGTGCAGGCCCCTATATACTCACCCAATCATGAGGAAGTGGATACTGGAGCTCCCACTTCCCCTATGGAGTAGACTACTCCCATTCCTTCAAAGATCATTGTTGAGATTCCTTATGCTTAGCCTGATAATCTCACAAGCCCAAATGCTTTAAGCTTTCACTCTGAGTCTCAACACTCAAGTGAACAACCTTCAGGGGATAGCTACCATCCCCAGGCTTTGGACTAAAACCAACCCATTACTAACCTTGACTTCTATATTGATGAATATCTAGGTTTTAGTGAGTACCTAATTCTCTCTTCTTTTCCACTACTCAAAGAGAGATGAGTGCTCCTGAGTCTTCTATATCTAGCCCACATCAGTCACCCATTACTGAGGTGGACACTTCTAAACCTGTTCAGCATGTCCATATGGAAGAGGCTCTCACTTATGCAAGTGATTCATCAATAAGACCTCAACCATGGCAGCTCAGCCCATTAACACCTCAACTAGGCTGCCAATGAGTAGAGGAAATCCAGCAGCCAAGAACCTAAAGCTGGTGATGAGAGAGAGGACTTTAGTCCAATCATCTCATCCCCCAATGAGTCTTCTCATGAAGATGAGGGAATCTGAGGCTAAAGGTGCAAAAATTGTCATAAACATGCACCTATTTAGTCTCCAAGGTCAGTCATCTTGAATCTCAGGTGACTACCTTGGAAAACAAGGTGAATGATCATCAACTTGAGATTTCTTATCTAGGAGATCTTTAAGAGGACCTCAACTAGGAATATAAGAACCTGTGAGTGTGATTAACCTAACTCCTAGCTCACCTATGCAAGAGGGTGATGCTACCAGAATGGGGGAGAAAGTCATTACCATTACAGAACATGGGAGTTCTTCATAGGGACATTGAGGACTTACCATTCTCAATTTCAATTATGCATAGTCAGCAACTTCCTCAAGTTCATATTGATGTAGACTCCATAGACTCCTACATTCAGAGTCTTTCTGAGGAAGGAATACCAAAGGCAATGTCATCTCGACCAACTTCAAATCACATTATTAGGTGGAGGCATGATGAAAGCAGAAGAGCCCTTATTATTCTTAGAGTTCAAGGATAGCAAGAGGTCTTCAAATTTCAGACCTTGAACTTCTATGAAAGTATGGATCTAGTCAACTGCCACTTGTCAACCAAAGCCTATCAAGACAAGCTGACAAGCTGGCTCAAAGAATCCAAAACAAGATCACTGAAGAGTTCAACTTCAGAATGAGAGTAAGGCAATCAGGTAATGTCATCGGTCAACTCGATGTTGAGGCAGACCCTAAGATTAGTTTCATAGGGGAAATGTTACCTGATGTCCCAGTGGCAGAACCTGAGAGCCCTGTCTCATCATCATCAACTGCTGCAAAGATTCATACCCTTTTTGAGACACCAATGGTGAAGGTGTATCTCAACCTCTGTTTGGCCAGAGCTTGGAAGCTACACCAAGAAATAAAGGCCAAAGCTCTCTCCACCCTGAGTCACAAAGGTCTATGAGTGACAAAGGAAAAGAAAAATGACTTCTAAGGAGATTGAGGAAGAGAGAGAGAGAAAGAGGAAAAAGAGGCTAAGGGGATAAGGTTCCTCTACTAGGTCTGCAAGACTCATGGAATCTGCTATCAGGGCTGTCCCCAGACGAAACACTCAGGATGATAAGTTGAGGGCAGTCATGATCAATTACTTGCAGACCAGGAACTATGACATTGATAATGTCATTTCTCTCCCTTAGAAGGATTAAATGAACTGGTTGACATGGAAGTTTCAAAGGAGAAAAGAAGGTAGAACATGCAGAGCTACTTATTTAAATAAAAGAAGAAAGAAGAAAGAAGAAAGAAAAGATTGTACAAGCATGTGCCTACTCTCTTGCCAATTCAAGAAAGTCCTACACAAGAGGATGTGGTTCAACAAGAACCTCAGGTAGACAAAGAAGAAGAAAGAATCAAAATGATCAACTACCTGAGTGCCATAGGCCTCTATCAGGCATATGCACTTCTTCTCTTATCCTATGACTATATTGAATTTAAGTACCTCAAATAACTTGAACTTGAGATAGTCAAGGAAAGAAAGATCACTAAAAGGAATTTAAGGGAAGATGCTGCAAAGTCAAGAGCCATCATCTAGAAAAGTATGAAGAAGTCTGCAGATAGGCAAAGGATGATGAGCTTCTTGAAGTTGTATGGATTCTTCGAAAGGAGACTTAGCCCTATGTCTTTGTCCATTATGGATGAGAGTATCAGGGTAATGAAGCAGAAGATCCAAAATGGAGAGCTAATAGACTTACACTCCCCTCCAAGTCAAGCTCCACCTAAAGTGGCGGTTAAGGTTGAACAATCTAAGATAACCTAACCTTAACCTCCTGCTGAGACTCAACAAACTTTATTTTCTGATCCACAGTAGGGTCAAACTCCCTCTATTTTGAACCTGTTAAGGAGGAAGACCTAATTATGAAAGACAAAGAAGATCAATCAGGTGTTGCAGGCTAGTCGTCTCAGTTAAAAGGAACAAAAAGAAGAAAAAGAATGCCTTCAAAACCAAAGCCAAAGAAGAAGAAGGAACAAGCATCATTTTTAGAACCTCAAGATGAGTCAGAACATCCTAAGGATATGCAACTAGAGGATGCTCAATCATCTCCCATTCAAACAGCTCCTCTAGCATCAGGAAAACCCATCTTGTCCTGGACATACACCATAAATCCAAAAAGGTGGCATGTCATCAGAGATCAAGCCATTGAGAATGTCTACATATGGCAAGACATGTTCAATCTGCCACTGCATGATCTCTTTGGCATGGGAAGACACTTTGAGAGTCTGAGTGATCCTGATCATCTCATGAAGAAAAGGATGGTCATGATCATAATGAGGACTATTGATATCTGAAGTCTTCAAAGTGTTTTGTTAGCATCAGCCTAGGGGGAGTTTGTAAGGATTAATGTAAAGACTAATTCAACTCAAACACTCAAAAGGCAAGGGGGAGTCTGTACATTGAGGTCTTGTGTCTATAAGTTTCTACTTCATGTACTTTATCCTTTTTGTAATACATTAGGATGTGAGCTGTGGCATGTCATAGTTACTAGTCAAAAGGCAATCTGCCTTTTGACTCTACAATTGATTTTGTTTGTGTCTAGTCAATTGTATCTAGCTGGCCATCAAAGTATTGCCAGCTGTAGGATGTAGTATATGTATCTCAAGTACTTGTAACTTTCTGAAGATGCTTTGTAACATTTGTAATAGAACTTGAGAAAGCAATATACTACAATCTTGAAAACCAACTCCTTGTGTATTTTTCTATCTTGTTCTGTCTCATATTTACTTGTGTTCTTAGTATCATTATAAAGGTTAACTAGTTCCATTGTTTGATTAGTTAATTGTTTTTTGTAACTCTCCTCATTATGTTGTTGTGTTATAAGTGCATACCTTCACCGGTCCTGCAAAAATTTTAATCTTTTTATTCATTGGAAGATTTAAAATTACCTTCAGAAGAAACTTATGTCTTAGCAAACAAATATCTACTTAAGTCAATTCCTTTCGGAAGAAATTTCCAAAATATCTTTTGATGCTTAAAATCCACTTAAGGACTTGTTTGTTTTATAAGAACAATTTTCTTCCGAAAGCAAATTTATCTTCGGAAGTTTTTATTCTTCATAGAATAAATACTTTGAGTTCTAAATGTGACATCGGTAATTTTCCGTTACCAACCCTGTTAGTTTCGTTAGGTCTTACATACACATGTCGTGAGCACACACTAGTTGTCGTTGAACGTTGGTGACTTAATATAATAATCTATGATAAACAATAATAATATAATTAATAATATTGATTATTAGTTTTGATATGTCATGGATGAATTTATCGAATTTTAAATGTTTATTTTATAAATTTTACGCGATAATGTGACAACGTGTACATATATATTGTGTGTTGTGTGACCTATTGTAAATATTTAGTATTACTATTATAGGTTAATAATACTTATAAATTGTAGTTGAAACTATTTAAAAAGTGTTCAAAAGGTTAGTTTTATAAATGAAATTAAATGGGTTATTTTTTAAATACTTTTTAATCAAATATTACCTAAATTACAACCCTAATCCCACCCCAAACCCCATTTTCGGTCGCAACCCCACCCAAAACCCCTTCACCTTGCGAATTTGATCCAAGAACAAGCACATAAGTTAAATTCCAATTGGTTTTAAATAGTACAAGTTGTTTGCAAGTGATCATCATCATCTAAGCACATCTAAAGGTTAGTTTTTGATTGGGTTTCATAGTTTTGATCTTGATGAACCCTAGATTCGAAATTGATGATGATAATATGAAATTTATGATTGTTAGATGATTATATTATGTTAGCTTGGTTGTATGAATGCTCGATTATGTTAATTGTGCATGAAATCTATGGTTTGATCATGTAGTTCATACATTACCTTAAGGGGAAACTTTTTGCTCTTGGAATTCATGATTTGATGATGTTCTGATGCTAGATACAATGCTTGGATGCTATTTTAATTGAATTGCATAAGATAATCCATGAATTAGAGTTGTTGATCATAACTTACTAAAAGTAGAAACTTTTATGTATGATGAATTGGAATTTTTATGTTTTGGTGGTGATTAACATGTTAGAATGAATGTATGAACTTGATTAGGTATAAGATTAATGAAATTATGATTGAATTGGATGGTAGATCACTTTGGGTGTTATTTTCCCGAAAGGGAAACTTTATTTTTGTGGAACATTGCATATGATGAATTGGGCATGCTTGTGATGTTAAGATAATGTTAGAATGATTGTTGATGATGTTTAATGTGTCGGAATGTGAATATTGAGTTATATAGATGCTTGGTTGATCATGTAAGGAATTTAGGTTTGATGATCATACATGGTAATGAATAGTAGTTAGTGGTTAGGGGATCATGATTGGGATTAGAATTGGTTGTCACTAGGTATGCTAGTAATGTGATTATGATGTGAATCCAAGGATCGCAATCAGGAATTATCAGTGTTAATTCTAGTCAAGTCAACATTTGTGGAACTAACGTTAACTTGGTTTATTTTTGTTATTAATTTCAATATCAAATAATGATCAAAGAATAAGATGAACACAATGAATGGAACACAATTAATGATCAGACAAAAATTAAATTCAAACGTATTTCATTAAAACATGTTAATGATTATTCTCGAATAAACAATGAATGAACGATATTGATTTGAGTGTTTGATGATGATGTGACGGCTGCTAGGGTTTTGATTTGTGTGATTTGATGTGATGTTCGATGGTTGTAATTTCTTGGGTGTTTGCCGTCAAAAGTCGTCCTCTCAATGTGAGACCTAGGATCCATATATATAGGCATGTGTGATTCTGTTAAGGAAACAATGGATCTCTTGGGATTCGAATTGTTTTTGTTAAGTAATCACCAGATTTCTTAGGATTCGCAAAACTGGCTTGTTGACTTGTTGACTTCTAACACTTGTATTATACAAGTGTTTGGACTCCTTAGGAATATCGTCTTCCGTAGATATTTGTTCTTTTGCAGGAGTATTGTTCTTCCGAGGGTATATTGTTCTTCGTAAGCAATGTTGTTTTTCCGAAGCAATCGTGTTCTTCCATCCTCAGAGCTAGTTGTTCATCTGCAGAAGATCTTCGGATGTATTTACTTGTAAGAAACATATCTATGGAAGAACAAAATGTTCATCCGTAGAGTTTCTTACACTTGGTGAATTTTACCAATCATAATGTTTTCCCTTCAAACATACATAAATCATCACACATATATGGGTTAACCTATGCATTAATGCCTACATTATAATGAATTATAAGTATTCATTACAAATATTGATTCAAGTTCTATGCCTATACAAAATATACTAGATCTATTGATCCTAGATCTAACATATGATTGTCATACACACATGCGAATCGAAGGCCCCTACTTAGTAGGATTGACAGGGTTTAGGATGTGAGGTTGTGGATGGCTTCACATGGAATGTAGTGCATGATTAGACTTCATGTATGAATTATTTGTTGTGATGTATTTATATTTTCGTTGAGCATGTTGGTTGTTTGAGATTTGCATGAGTGTATGATGATCTAATGTGGTATGATGACCTAGGTAGAACTTAGGTTGATAATGTAATACATGTGGATAATTTGTATGATACTCTTGTATGTTAAGTTGTCATATATGATTAAACTATATTCCAACTAATATTTCACCAATGGGTCAAACGGGTCAACTAGGTTAACCTTTAATTGTTAAGTTTTCTGTGTACACGTACTTATGTACTTGTGTGTTTTAGGTAACCTTTGAAGGGTTGTCTTTGCACCTATCATCAGTCTCTTTTGTCATTATCTTGCACACCAGGTGAGTTCATGCCCCTCTATTTTATAAACTTTCTTCTGGGGCAGGTAGCATACTTGTATTAAAACGGTATTTTATTATTATAAGTTGTGTATGTTTTAAATAATGCTTAACACCTTGTAACTCCTCACACTTCGGATCGTTAATAATGGTAACTAGCGGGAAATCTTGGGTAGTATTAGTGGGTCTGATGAGCCCCACATGTGCGACTCAAGGTCAAACGGGTGCAATATTGTCCTAAACACAAACATCCTCACGACCTGATATGTCGTGACGGGAGGCAACTAATGCAACCCAGTCAGCTTCGATCGGGAAATCCCTATGCTTATTACTTGTGAATTTATACTAGTTATCTATTTCAATGCACTTCTTATGTTGTGCAAATGTCGTTTATTATATTAAACGCAAACTCTTGAACTCACCAACCATTGTGTTAACATTTTAGTATGCTATTATCAGGTAGTTAGCTCAGCCTGCCATTAGGAGCACAACACGGGTCCAACTTGCATTATAAGACTCTATTTTAAATACTTACTTGTTGGTTCTCATATGTGTTTTAAATATCGGGTTGGCCCGTGTTTTTCCAAATTATTCATTTTTATACTTTGGGTTTGTCTTATTTACAAAACGCCTCCGCATGGTTTTAGTTTTGAACTTTGGTTATTTTATTTTAAATATGGCATATAGTGTCATTTTGAGTAACTAGTGACTGTGATCCTAGTTTGTTCACACGCCTCGTGGTAAAACCTTGCACGTGGATTTTGAGGGTGTGACACCAAGTCTCTTCCTAAGAAAAATTCTAAAAAATCTTTGAAATATCTTCCAAAGTCAATTTGCCTTTGGATGATTTCTCGACTTCTAAGAGAACTACTTTTTGGGCAAAAGAAAACTACTTTTGAATGTTTATCTTCTTCATCTTTCAGATTTCAAAGTTTATCCTCTTTTATTAACTTTGTCTCAGATCCTTTTCACATATAAACCCAATGGTTCCCCCTCTTTTCACTATCTTCTTCATTTGCATTTCTTCTCTGACCTAAATTCTCCGAAACCACCTTTCTTCATCTTCCTTCACCCTTAAGCTTCTCAAAATGGCCAATCTAAACCTCAGAAACAACCCTGATTTCTCCATGCAACTCCACAGGCAACACAACCAGGTTGCTCTGTTGAACTCTGAGAAAGATGATAGTTTCTTAGAGGTTTGCCGTTTTCTAGCTTGTTTAGCTACTTCACCTCCCTTACCATTGATCCTACTCTGTATAAGGATCACTTGCTTGAATTTTGTAAGACCTACCAAGAGGTCATTATGGATGGGGAGAAGGCATTGTCTGCCATAGTGTAGAGGAGGACAATCTTTATCACTGCAGCCATCATGAACAGTCATCTTCAGCTAGATGATGAAAAAGGCGAGGTGTTCTTTCCGAAAGAAGTTGTTAATCATTCCTTTGAGCAGATGGGCTATGAAGGAGATTTCTCTGTAAAGACCTTCAGGAAAGGGAATGTCTCATCCCAGTAGAAATACCTGCTTCATATGGTTATCCGCAGCTTGTCCAACAAACATGGAGGATGGGACTAGATTCCTAAAGATGTCTCAGTTTGTTTATTCATATTTACTTGCTAACTTGGACTCCTTAGAGTATTACATGTTTCCTAGATATGTTCAATACATTGTCAACTGTGAACTGGCTCACAGTTGAGGGAAACAGGTAATATCCCTAAATTAGGAAAGATGAAGCCCTACATCTTTAAACTCTTGAAGAAGCCAACTATTGGCTTCTCTAAGTTAGAAACAACCTTGGTTCAAACACTGTTAGAGTTCATTGCTTAAGGTGATAACCTGGAAACACAAGCCAGTGTTAAACCTACACCTTCTACTTCTCAACCACCAAAAAGACCTCAAATCACCCACACTTACCAAAGAAAATCCAAATGAACCCCTACACAAGCTACTAAGGTTGTGCAGGCCCCCATACACTCACCCGTACAAGAGGAAGATGATACTAGAGCTCCCAGTTTTCCTGAGGACCAAACCACTCCCATCACTTCAACTGTCAAACCTGAGGTTCGTGATACTCAAACTGATGAGCTCCCAAGCCCAACATCCTTAAGCCTTCAGTCCGAGTCTCTACACTCAGATGAACAACCTTTAGGGGACAATTACCATCCCTAACCTGTATACTTAAATCACCTAATGCCAAACCTTGACTTCTATATTGATAAAGATTTAAGTTTCAGTGAGTAACATGAGTCTCTCTACTCCTCCTCTACTTAAAGAGAGATGAGTGCTCCTGAGTCACCTATGTCTAGCCCATATCAGTCACCCATCATTGAGGTGGATACTTCCGAACCTGTTCATGATATCCATATGGAAGAGGCTCTCACTTCAGCAAGTTATTGCATCATTAAGACTTCAACCATAGCAACTCAACTCATTGACACTTCAACTGAAGTTGTGATTGCGCAGAGGAAAACCAGCAGCCAAGAACTTCATGTTGGTGGTGAGAGAGAAGACTTTGGTCCAATTCTCTCACCCCCATGATTCTTCTAATGAAGATGAGGGGAATCTGAATCTAAAGGTGCAAAAACTGGAAAAAAAAACATGCATCTATTTAGTCTTCAAGGTTAGTCATCTTGAATCTCAGGTGACTACCTTGCAAAAATGGGTCAATGATCAGCAACTTGGGATATCTTATCTTTAGGAAAAACTAGCTAGGAGACATTTAAAAAGAGCTCAACCAGGAACACAAGAACCTCTGAATGTGGTTGATCTAACCTCTAGCTCCCTTACTACCAAAATGGGGGAGAAAGTCATCACAGACATAGAACTTGGGAGTTCTTCACAAAGCATGGACATTGAGGACGCACCATCTTCACTAGCAACTGTCCATACTCAGGAACTTCTTCAAGTTCACATTGATGTGGACTCAGTAGACTCCAACATTCAGAGTCTTTTTGAGGAAGGTATACTAAGGGCGGTATCTTCTCCACCTCAAGGAACTTCCAACTACATCATAGGGTGGACGTATGATGCAAATAGAGGAGCCCTTATTCTTCAAAGGTTCAAGGGTAGCACGAAGTCATAAATTTTCAAAACTTGAACTACTATGAAGGTCTTGACCTTTTCAACATGCCACTTGTCAATCCAAGCCAATCTAGACAAGCTGAGAGGCAGACACAGGATTCAAGACAAAATTACTAAAGAGTTTAGTCTTAGAAGTGCATAAAGGCAATTAGGCAATACTATTGGTCAACTAGATGTTGAGGCAAACCCTAAGATTATCTTTGAAGGGGAAACCTTGACTCAAGGCCCAATAGTAGAGCCTGAAAGCCTTATCACACATACAACTACTGCAACAATTCATTCCCTCAATGAAGCACCTGCGGGTGAAGGTGTATCATAACCTCTCTCTGGCCAGGGCTTGGATGATACACCAAGCAATAAAGGCCAAAGCTCTCTCCACCCTAAGTCACAAAGATCTATGAGTGTCAAAGGGAAAAGAAAAATGACTTTTGAAGAGATTGAGGCGGAGTGAGAGAGAGAGGAAGAAGATGCTAACGGGAGAAAGTTCCTCTAGGTCTACAGGATTCATGGAAGCTACAATCAGGGATGCCCACAGACCAAACACTCAAGATGATGAGTTGAGGGCAGTCAGGATTACTTACTTGCAAACCAAAAACTATGACATTAATGAGATTATATTTCTCCCCTTAGAAGAGCTCATTGAACTGGCTGACATGGAATTTTCAAGAGAGAGGAAGGAAGCAGAAGATGCAAAGTTACTTCTCCAAATCAAAGAGGAGAGGAGACAAAAGAGATTATACAAGCATGTTTCCACTCTCTCCCTAGTTTAAGAAAGTCATGCACAAGAGGCAGTGGCTCCACAAGAACCTCAAGTAGACAAAGAGACTGATAGGATCAATATGATCAACTACTTGAGTGCCACATGCCTATACCAGGCATTTGCACTTCTTCCCTTGTCCTTTGAGTATATAGATTTGAGTATCTCAAATAGCTTGAGCTTGAAGTACTTAAAGAACATAAGGCAACAAAGAGAAAATTAAGGGAAGATGTTGCAGGTCATGGGCCATCATTTAGAAGAGCATGAAGAAGTCTGTTGATAGGCAGAGTATGATGAGCTTCTTAAAGTTTTATGGATTCTTTAAAAGGAGACTTGGTCCTATGTATCTGTCTATTATGGATGAGTACATTAGGGTGATCAAGTAGAAGATCAAAAGAGGAAAACTTTTTGACTTACATTCTCCACCAAGTCAGGTCCTTTAAGAAGTGGAGGTTAAGGTTTAACTTTTGAGAAAACATAACCTGGATCTCCTGCTAAGCCTCAGCAAGCTGCAACTTCAGATCCATAATAGGGTTAACTCCCTCTCCATCTGAACCTATAAGGGAGGAACACCCAACTGAGCAAGATAAGAATGATCAACAAGGTGCTACAAATCAGTCTTCTCATTTAAAGTCTTCAAAAAGGAGGAAGACGATGGCTTCTAGACCAAAGTCAAAGAAGAAGAATAAGTCTAAACAATCCACCTCCATACCTCAGGGTGAGTTTGATCAACCTAAGGAAGTGCATGACAAGGCAGCACAATCAACTCCAATTCAAGTGGCTCCTTTTGCTTCTAAGAGACCTATCTTATCCTGGACCTTGACAACTAATCCAAAACGATGGCATGTGATTAGAGATCAAGGTGGTGAGAATGTCTACACATGACAAGACTTATTCAATCCACCGCTGCATGATCTCTTTGACATGAGAAGATAGTACAAAAGTTTGAGTGATCCTGACCATCTAATGAAGAAAGGGCTGGTCATCATCATGATAAGGATTGTCAATTGATGAAGAGCTTCAAATATTTTAGTAGCATCAACCTAGGGGGAGTTTGTAAGGATTACAACAAGTCTGATGCAATCAAAACATTCAAAGCATCCAAAGTCTCTCTGCATGCGTGCAAGTTTTACACCTCACCCCAGAAATACTCCAAGTGTAAAATATTTCGAAACCAAAACCAATATCTTCCGAAGCCAAGACCAATATCTTTCAAAGCCAAATATGAAATCTTTCAAATCTTAGGGACAAAGTCTTCTGAAGCCAATTTATGAAGACAGATTTCTTCCTTTTTATGTACATGCTATTATCTTATGTAGTTTTCCATAAAGCTAGATCATCTTTCTGTTGCAACTCTATTTGACTCACCAACTTTCACAAGTTGGTGAAAAGGTCCATGCTTTTGGAAAACTGTACATTGAGGTCTTGAGTCTAAGCTTTGTACTTTATGTACTTTATCCTTTTTGTAATATATTAGGATGTGAGCTATGGCATGTCATAGTCACAAGTCAAAAGGCAATCTGTCTTTTGACTATACATTTATTTGTTGTCTAGTTTTATGTATCCAGCTAGCCTTCAAAGTATGGCCGACTATAGGATGTAGTATATGTATCTCAAGTAGATATAACTTTCCAATTATGCTTTGTCACACTTTGTAATTGAACTTGAGAAGCAATATACTACATTATTGAAAACCAATATACTTGTGTTGCTATCTTGTTATGTCTCTCTTTTACTTGTGTTCTTAGTATCTCTTATAGTAGTTAACCAGTTCCCTATTTGATCTATTTAGTGTTGTAAAAAACTCTCTTCAGTGGTATTGTTGTGTTGTAAAGTGTGTCACCCCTTTTAACGGTCTTGTAAAGTTACAAGACAAACAATTGATAAATTTTTATTCAAAAAAATGAAAAATCAAGTGTGATAACACTTAGAACATTTCCAATAGGATGTGAAGTTAAAATTTACAAAATACTTGTGATTATCATTTGATATCATATCTTTATTCTAATTTTTTTGTGTATTATAGATGCCTAAATTAAAGTTTGAGCCAAAGCATAATGTAGCAGCATATTTCAATGAAGAAGTTAGAGAAGCTGATGGCTATGAAGGGATGATAAGATTCTTGCTGAGGATAAAGTATTTGTATGCTATGTGTGCAAGACTAGTTATTAATGCTTTGAGAACAACAGAGATAGAAAGAGATGATGATGGGAATGAAGTTCTAAGAGCTTTTGTTACAAGGGACATAATGATTGAGCTCTCTAAGGAATCTATAAGGATAACACTTAGACTTGGAGAAAATGATACATAATACTTGGTCGAGTATACTTCAATGAGTGTAGAGAAGTCTTTATAAGGATGGGTCACCCTGACAACTTCCCAAAGAAACATTTTTTAGGGCAAGGGTGTACAATAATTGGAAATTGATTTGTTATATATTTCAACATTGCATGTCTAATAGAAGTGCTCGATGGAACTCATTCCCAGTAGAAAATGCATCACCCATCATTGCTTTAGCCATAAACAGAAGATTGAATATGGCTAAATGGATTATGAATGGGTTTATCTTCAATCTTGAGAAAGGAAAAAAGGAATAAGTATCTGATGTATCCAAGATTCTTACAGTTGATCATTAATGAATAGTATCCTAACTTGTATGTGTATAGAGAAGATAAAGACAAACTTGATCTTGAACACATGTCTAAAATTGTGTATAAGAGATTGGTTGTTATTACTGGAGCACAAAATGTTCCTTTGTTTTATTATATGAGGAATGATGAAGTTAATCCTGATAACCAACATTTTCATTTGATAGAGGATATGCCAATTGATCCTACTGATTTAATTAATGATGTAATAGAAGAAAAGGATAAAGATGATAGTTCTTCTAGCAGTGATGATGATGGTGATGCTAATGGTGATGATGCTAATGATGATGATAATCAAGATGATGATGATCAAGGGGGTGCTACAGGTATAAATATAGATGATTCTATTCAAGAGATAAATAGTGAAAAAACCATTTCTGATCACATAACTGTGAAGATCATGTATAGGTTGGACTCATTTTTGTTTAGTTGTGTTTATATTCTATTGTAATAGGTTTAATGTTAGTTTACATTTGTATGTTGCTTATTTTGTTTAATTTTGCTGCCTAGTGACACTATGAGCGAAACTGTAGTTTTGCTCACAGTCAGCTGTTTTGTTCACCCGACGAAATTGTTATTTTTGTCGGGCGAATCTATAGTTTCGGCAGCATAGTTTTGCTCACAGCGAAACTGTCAGCGAAACTATGTCTTATATATATATTTTTGATCTAGCTCATCGTTGGGCATCCTTGCAAAACCTTCATTGAATATTTGTGTTGCAAGAGACTATTGTAAGCTG
This sequence comes from Flaveria trinervia, assembly GCA_025506515.1. NCBI lineage: Eukaryota > Viridiplantae > Streptophyta > Magnoliopsida > Asterales > Asteraceae > Flaveria > Flaveria trinervia. Next base: position 25,888,518 of record CM046454.1, on the reverse strand, counting down.
TTAGTCTACTGAAATATATTTGAGCTTTGTTTATTTTCATTGTATTGGATTCTAAATGTTTATATTTGAGTACATTATGGTTGTGATCATTCATCTTCATCTTCGTTGTTTGTCTTTTGTTTCTAATATTGAACTATTGACCATATCAATTGTACTGACACACGATAAATTGTACCAACAAAATAGTATCAAAGCCTTAGTGCTCTTGATTGTTTGAGATTTTGGTTGTTTTTGTTCGATATCATTATTTCATTAATTCTGGATCAAATTTGAGTGTATTTGATGTGGAATTTGAATGATTTTTTCTTGTTATTGGTTGGGAAAGTTCTGTTAATCATCAGGTCTCAAATCCATTGACATTTAGGCGATTTCAGAGTAATTTCGTATTGAAAAAACCTTTCAGATTCAACCAGCGAAACTACATCATCACTCGGTGAAACTACATCATCATCCAGCGAAACTACAAGTGTTTTACACTTTGTAGTTGTTTTCAGCATCTTAGCGAAAGTAGGGATCTTGAACAAAAGTTCAATAGTGCTTATGTGCATATTCCAAGCGAAGCTGCTTTTGAAAGTATCATTGAATGAAAGTTCAAGCTTGTTTCGTGCTAAATTGACTGGGATTGAGTAAGAATGATATTCTTACTGTGAATCGAATATGGTAACCAAGTCAATGATTGAGTGGCGGAAAGAAACAATCAAAGAACATTCAATGCATGAAAAATACTCATAAATGCTTTTGTATTGATATATCAAAGTTCATAAATTACAGAGAATAATTACAACAAAAAATTCTCTATCTATTAGCCGTCACCTCATGTACGAGGTATCTATTCTATTTATAGGTAGACAAGATGCCTTTTACAAAATGACTAAACTAGCCCTGACCTATTACATCAGAACTAGTCTAAGTCTTCATCCGCATCTTTGCTTGTTCATCCACATTGGCAAATGCAGATGAGTCAATTTGATCAGCATTTCTTCACTTGATCAACCGCATTAGTATGTTGGTCATCTGCATTGGTTAATGCGGATGGACAAATACTTGTGCGTATATGTTCAGTCATCCGCATTTGTCAATGCGGAGGAGCAAAGTCCTGTTCGCATTTACTTTGTCTTCTGCATTAGTCAATGCGGAAGAGTAAGTACTTGTTCGCATCCATTCTTCATGTTCCGCATTTGTCAATGCGGAAGAACAAATACTTGTCGATATTTGTTTTATGCCTTTCGCATTGACAAATGTGGGAGACAATACTTTATTCTTCTTAGCAGATTCTTCATCCACATTCTTCTTGGACTTAAGGGATTTCAGCAGAACAATCATCAAATCACCCATTGAGTTGGCATGTATGATCCTTTCAAGGGTCCAACAATACTCCCCCTAAGGATTATACAGCCAAGTTTTCCTCAATGTTTGGGAGGTGATTGATGTTATCAAGATTTTCCTGGATCTTCTGGGGGTAAGATGAATGCAGCTTTGTAGGATCTAATATAGCTTTGATCATATTCACGAAATCGGTTGCTTCTTACATCCTTTCTCTGCTTAACACATAATCTTCATCTTGATCATGTTGTAGATGGCTTCCATTGGCAGCTTCTTTATTGAAATTGGCTCCCATATAGAAATTGTAGAAAGTCCATCTCTATGTATCAGTAAGCTCCCCCCACATCAACCTTAAGTTTTACAATGTTGCCAAGCTGCAATGGTGCCTTCTTCTTCTTTCTTTTCTCTCTTTTGATTCTTATCTGATCATATGCCAACTTTAGCAAGCTTGATGCACTTTAGAAAGAAGTGCATATCTAACTCTTCTAGTTTATTATTCAATCCCTGCAATGTCTGGCGTATATGTAATGGATATGATTCATCAAGCAATCTAACCTCATATCCACTAAATAATCTGATTTCAGCTCCCTCCTTTCCTCCCCACTTCTTTCCAATTACCATCTCCTAAGTTTTCTCGTCATAGTACACATTTGAGATGGGTGTGGAGGAATGAGTACCGGATACCATTTTCGTTTATAATGATTCTGTAGGCCTCACCTTCAGCTCAGGGAATACAATTTCTTCTACTTGCATCTTTTTCTTCTTCTCAAGGGGATTGACAAATGTTTTATCTTTTCTCGTGCATATTGTCTTTAATGAATTGAAGTTGTTTGTTCTTCTGAACATCTTAAGTATGTTCTCAAATTCATATCCCCTGACATAGCTGCATGATTGATCGGTTCAAGTTGAGCTAGTTCCTTCAAATCATGAATCTCCAGGGCATTTACAAGAGCTGAGTACTGTGTAAAGAATTGTACTAGCCCTGAGATCCTTTTCACCATGAACATATTCCATGTACTGTCGCACTTCCAAGCTATTATCTTTTGATCAACTTTACCCTTGGCAGTAGACACCCCTCTTATCAGTTCTACAGTGGTCAATCCTTCTTGCAGTTTCAACTGAGATGGTTCTGCAAACCATTCAGGGTACTTGTGTAGCACAAGGGCAAGTAGTTCTTCGTCTTTCTGGCTCAACATCATGTCTTCAGCTGATACTCTAATTCTTGGCTTGGTGCTTGCTAATTCTTCTTCTAGCTTCTTAAGTTTTTCTTTCTTCTTATTAATCAATTGAAGAGTTGCAACACTTAATGAGTTGGTCTTCATGTTTCCAATCGTTCTTCTCGTGAACCCCTAACTTGAGAGATAGTTCTTCATTTCCTTCTCAGACATATTATAAGGATCAGGAAATAATGGTTCATGAGTTGGAAATGATTTCTTCATTGAAGACAGCTTGTGTAGTGGCCCTTCTTGGCATGGTCTTTCATACCCGGTTGATTTCTTCATACAGGATTCTTTATGCTTTGGAGTATCCTTGGTGATTGTTTTCTCAGATTCTGTTTCAATGTTTGGATCAAGCAGCCTTTTCACTTATCTTCTTCTTCTTTCATTCCTTCATATGTCATTCCAGATACTTCATCTGCATCATATCCTTGATTGATCAGAAACATAGCTTTAATCATCAAGTCATCAGTTTGGGCTTTGGACACCATGTCTTCTACTACCTGTTCTTTTTCATGGGACTATCCATATGAACATCCTTTTCAGCTTCATATCCACCAGCAATCTCACCTTCTTCTAAATCAAGTGCACGAGTCAATTTCTTCAATTGTGCTTCTGCCTGCTCATGCTCTTCCAAAAATTCAGAAATTGCTGCTAGGCTTCTGGGGTCATGTTTTTATTTCTTACTATTTCTTTTTCAACTATTGGTCTCTTACCCTCAACCTTTTCAGCTAATATTTCTTTTTCATGAGTAAGTTTGAAGTTGAGAGCTAGAAGTTTCAGCTTGTTCTACTGCTTCAGGTACCTTTTCAGGTGTGATTGGATCTTGATCATTCATTTTACTTTTCTCCTCCACTTTCTTTTCTGTTTCTTTCCTTCTCTTTTTTCTTTTTCATTTTACTCTTTCTTTTCTTTTTCATATTCTTCTTTCTTTCCTTTTTCATACATTTCTTATTTTTTTCTTTTGTTCTTCAGATAAAGAGATAGTATGGACAATTTGCATAGTCAACTCCTTCTCTAGAGGCACTGGTGACATAGGGATGAATACAATAGGCTCTGAATCAGCCCTTGATTGTTTACAAATTCCCAAAAGTCATCATATATGCTGTATTTTTCAGATGATAAACTATCTAATGCACTGAAGAGTTCTTCAAATTCAGCTTTCCTATAGTGAGGGTCATCTGTGTTTCCAGAGTATACCACCATATCTAGACTTTGATCTTTAAACTTTGTTTGACTTGCATCACCTTTTTTTTCTTCATTTTCATAAACATACTTGTTATCATCCATATCTTCCTTTTGTGTTCTTCGTCTTTCTTTTCATCATCCACTTTACTTCTTTGACTTTCAATTATCAGTTCTAGTTCAGAGATTCTTCTGTTTTGTCTTTGAAGCTCTTTTTCAAGACTAGAAATGATTTCTGCTTGTTCCTCAATGATATTTTCTAGTTCCTCCATTGTTGTAGTCTAAATAGCAAGAGTGTCCACATGACCACTGATTTCATCGCTGGAATGGTTTAGTGCAGCTTTTAAGTACTCAATCTCGTTGTATTTTTCTTTTCTTTTAGCTTCATATTTCTCTTTTAGTTCTTTCAATTCATTTTCTTTCTCATCTAGCTCTAAAATTATGTCATTGATGATTCCAGCTCTCCTATTTAAAGTTCTTTCCATCCTTCCCACTTTTACTAAGAGCTCAGATATTAGTTCATCCTTTTCATCAGGCCTGTTGATGTTAGATTCAGCATAGCTCTCTGAAGGAGCAACCGCAGAAGGTGCTTTCATAGCAGGGATTTAATCATGAGGATCCTCCTCATTAGAAGATGATTTGGATGATTTAGATGCACTTGTTGATCCTTCTATTTCAGCAGGGTGATCATGGGATGATGGTAAAGGTTGGTAGGTGACATACGTGATTGATGTGGTGGTGATATTGGAGATTGATGATGAGGTGATATAGGTGTAGGTTGAGGGTTGTTTGTGGTGTTGGTTGTGGTGATTGTTGTGGTTGTGGTTGTGGTGATGATTGTGATGATGTTTTGTGGGATGGTTGTGGTGAAGGTTGTGGTAATGTTTATGGAGATGGTTGTGGTGAAGGTTGAGGTAATGTTTGTGAGATGGTTGTGGTGAAGGTTGAGGTATTGGTTGTGGTGGTGGTTGAGCTTGACCTGCTTGATTTAATTGCTGAAGCATCCAAGGAAGAAGGGGTGAGTGGGCACCACTGTAAAAGTTCCTTGGTCCTTCTGCATGATGTATTTATAGGATCTTGCATCATAGCGAGGGATGTTAAGACATGTCCTTCATTAATAATGTCATGGAATGATTCATTGATTAGACATTGAATGAATCTGGGATACATCAGAAACTTGTATCTTAATCCTTCTTGAATGTTAGAAATTAGGCCATTTAACATATATGCAGACATATTAAACGGTCTGTTGGTGCAGAGAACACATATTGCAGAAGATGTGAGGACTGGAATGTCATTCCATCTTGTTTTTCATTTTGAGACAGTGTTGGAACATATGAGTTAGGAACCTCCAAGGTAGATCCACTAATCGTTTAACTATCTGTTTTGCTTCATAACCTCCTTCATAACTAATTCCAGTGAAAAATGTGGTTATTTCTTCATCATCTAGTTCTAGAGGATCATTAGCATTATCACCAAATTGTAGACATCTTCTAACAGACTCTTCTATGATCCCCAGAGTGAGCTCATTGTTGATTCTCCCAGTTAATTTCTCACACCATCAGCTTCAACTACCTCGACTGAGTCCTAGAAGGACCTGATGAGATTCTCATAGATTGTTGGTCTCACAGTCATGGCATATGTTACCCTTGTGGTAGATAAGAATCTTATCATATCTCTAAGTCCTTCGGCTTCAGGCACATCAGGGTTTAAATAAACGCTGACGTTATGGAGCTTGCTCCGTGTAAGATTTGCCATGTAATCTGCACAAGAGACATGTGTTTAGTTATCTTTTGACTTTAAATTTACAAGGAAGACTTCTTGTCATTTTTGTTGCATTGTTGTCATGGCAAATGGTGAGTTTGTCATTTAATAATCATGGTTTCTATGTTTGAACCATTAATGAGATATTGTTTCATTCATTTGTTTCAAATGTTTCATTTTTAACATGCTCTGTTCTTACGACGAACATGAATATCAAGATTTACATGATGATAAGAATTTCTGCTGGTTTTCATGCTCATTGAAGTCGGAAAGGTGTATTATGTTATCAACTAAACATGTTTTTGTGTTCTTCCTTATCAGTTGGTTCATTGACTGATTTAGGTTTAACATTCTCAAACTTAGGTCTTGATTAAAATTTTATGAAAGTTTCACCTTATTTCCGACACGAATGTTGTTTCAGAATCAGAATAAACAAAGTCGATTGAGTAGATTCACACGAAAATGATTGAATGTTTATGATGATGATGATTGAAGATGGTGTACTGTACGTTTTTGCGCTCGTCTCACTATAAGTCTCTCAAATTTGAAAAGTATTAAATGACCCATTTGAATTCCTTTAAATAGTCAAATAATACATTTTGAAAGATTTTACAAGTTTAAAAGCAGATACAGTCACCACTGTAGCAAATGCTGAAGGATAATTTGTTTGAATTTTGGTCATCCGCATTTGTTAACTGTAGCAAATGCAGAAGACAAACTTTTGACATTGACAGCCCACATTTGGCTACTTTTGGTCATCCACATTTTTAACTGTAGTAAATGCGGAAGACAAACTTGACATTGACTGTCCGCATTTGGCTACTGTTGTAAATACGGAAGTTTTGTGTTCTTCTTATTTTTATTCTTTCCGCATTTGTGTACTTTTGCAATGCTGATGTTAAAACTTGAAACCTTTGACTGTCTGCATTTGTGTTGTAGTAATGCGGAAGAATAACTTGTGGATGTTCATCAGCATTCACTGTAACAATGCGGTAGAGTTACTTGTTTAATCCTATCCTATCCTATCCGAATAATAACTTGTGATTGTGTTCATCACATAAGCCAATACATACCTGTATTTTGTGATGAGTGTTTCACAATTGAATATGTCTTTAATTCATCACTGCATGAATCTTTTCTTCCAAGTTGAGCCTACCAACATATCTGGTAAGTCATTTCAGTCTTTTACATTTTGAAATTAAGCACAGTGAATATATAACGACTGTAATTATATCATTTCCCATAGAAATCTTTTCTTCATCAAACTTGATTTCCGTTTGTGGTTTTATGATGTTTTAAATTGTTGTCTTTTTTTGATGTTTTTCATGGTTTTTACTCAAGGTTAATCATGCCAATTGACTAAACTAGAAATTCAAACCTACTAGGTTCAAATGCCTTGGTAAACATATCAGCTAATTGATTTTCAGTTGGTACTTGAATCAATTTGATTAAACCTTTTTCAGCACAGTCTCTCAAAAAATGATATCTAATCTCAATATGTTTTGTTTTTGAGTGCTGAACTGGATTATTAGTTATAAAGATAGGAACTGTGTTGTCAATAGAAATTGGTGTGTGCAAGAAGTTACAACCATAATCAAGCATATGGTTTTGAATCCAGAGAACGTGAGAGCAACATGCTGATGCAGCAATATACTCAGCTTCTATTGTGGACACAGACACATTTGTCTGCTTCTTGCATTGCCAGGACACTAGTTTGGGACCAAGAAATTGACAACCGCCAGAAGTGGATTTTCTGTTGAAGTTGCATCCTCCATAATCACTGTCTGTGTAGGCATAGAGATTAAATTCTCCTTCTTTTAGATACCATAACCCAAGAGCTGGCTTGCCCTTCAGATATCTGAATATCCTCTTAACTGCGTTCATATGTGATTCTTTGCACACACACAAATACCAAACATAATGTCAGGCCTACTGGCTATTAGATACATAAGTGAACCTATCATTGATCGATAGTGAGTCTGATCCATTGATTTTCAGAGTCAAGTTCAATCTTCACTTTAGTATCCACAGGAGTTCTGATAGATTGACAGTTAGCAAAGTGAAATTTCTTCAACATGGTTTCTACATATTTTGATTGGTTGATGAAGATTCCATGTGCTTTTTGTTGGACTTGCACCCCTAGAAAGAAGGTGAGTTCCCCTATAGCACTCATTTGGAACTTTGAATGCATAAGGTCTTCAAATTCTTTGTAGAGTTGCTTGTTTGTCGAGCCAAATATAATGTCATCCACGTAGATCTGGACTAACAGCATGTCTTTTCCCTTTTTCTTCTGAAAAGAGTCAGATCAATCTTTCCTCTATCATACCAATGTTGAAGAAGAAAGATGATAGGGTCTCATACCACTTTCTTGGTGCTTGATGAAGACCATACAGAGCTTTGTCAAGCTTGTAAACTCTGTGAGGGAATTCTAGATCTTCAAAGCTAGGTGGTTGACTCACATAGACTTCTTAGCAATCTTTCCATACAGGAAGGCACACTTTACATCCATTTGATAAACAGTAAATTTCATGGACGTAGAATATGTAAGAAAGATTCTGATTGCTTCTAGTCTGGCAACAGGAGCAAACACTTCGTTGTAGTCGATTCCTTCTTCCTAAGTGTATCCCTGTGCCACTAGTCTTGCTTTATTTCTGATGACGATCCCTCTATCATCAGTCTTGTTCTTGTACAGCCATCTGATACCGATAGGATATTGTCCTTTGGGAAGATATACCAGCTGCCATACTTCTTGCTTCTTGAATTGGAGCAATTCTTCATGCATTGCTTCAATCCAACTATTGTCTTGAAATGCCTCTTTGATGTTTTTGGGTACTGTTTGACATAGAAATCATGAGAACAAACAGATGTTTGCAATACTAGACTTGCTTCTAGTCACCCTCTCATTAAGATCACCAATAATGGTTTCAATTGGATGATTCTTGTATATTCTTGTGGTTGGAATGGTGTCACCAGCAATAGTTACATCAAGATTGGAGACGTTCAGTTCATTATGGTCAGAGGCACATTCATCTTGTATTGTTGTTGAATTATGAAGATTGTCAACTTCTGTTCCAGTAACCGCTACATCTTCAGCAGCACTGAGATTGCTTGCATCATTTGATGTACCTTGTGTTTCTACTGGATGAGAAGCCTGTTTTGATTTCTGAACTTATTTGACAAGTCATCTGAGTGAGATGGTACCAGCTGGGACCTTCTTCAGAAGAAACACTAAGGTTTTGTGATAGTTGTCTCATGGGATCAGCTTGAAGAGGAACACCTTCTTCATATGTTCTTCAAATGTAGGTGGAATCAATGGATAATTATCTCTTCTTTCTACAGTTGATGAAGTATCACCTGAATGTATATTCCTACATCAGACAAGTGAAATTCGTCAAATGATTTTGTAATGTGTCAATATCAAACAACCATTCACGACCATTTGTAGATTTTTGAAATGAATGTTCCTTGAATTGAACATTTGTAGATTCATCAATAATATTCAATCTAGGATTGAACACTCTATAAGCCTTTGAGACAGAAGAATAACCTACAATGAATCCTTCATCAGACTTGGATGAAAATTTTCCCAAATGATCATAGGTGTTTAATATTGAGACTGGACAACCAAATGATTTGAGGAATCCAATAAATGGTTTCCTATGGAAGATCAATTCATAAGGTGTAATGTTACTTTCTTTAACAATTAGAGTTCGATTTTGCACAAAGCACGATGTGTTAACTGCTTCTGCCCAGAAGGTGATTGGCAGTTTAGCATCGGCTAGCATCGTTCTTGCTGCTTCAATCAGCGTTCTATTTCGCCTTTCAGCAACCCCATTTTGTTGAGGAATTCTTGCTGCACTGAATTGATAGCAATGCCTTTGGTTGCACAAAAGGAACTCATATTTTCATTTTTGAACTCTGTACCATTATCACTTCTTATTATTTTGACCTTAAGATCAAGTTGATTTTCAATTTTACTAATAAATTCTTTAATGATTTGGGATGCTTTGTTTTTATGAAGTAGGAAGAACACCCATGTGAATCGAGAAAAGTCATCAATGATCACTAAACAATACTATTTCTTTCCCATACTCATTACATGAGTTGGTCCAAATAGATCCATGTGAAGTAACTTCAATGGAGTATTGTTAGTGTTCACCAGCTTGTTTTGTGAGACGATTTGTGTTGTTTTCCTTTGAGGCACGCTGAATATTAATTAATAAAATTAAATTATTTTTGAGGAAGACCAATGACATGGTTTCCTTTGACTAACTTGTTCATATTTTTAAAGTTAGTGTGCCCCAAACGTCTATGCCAAAGTGTGACTCATCAAATGATGCTTTAGACAAAAGACATGTTTCTTCCTTAGGTGATGTAGAACACAGGTTTAAGACATATGTATTATTCTTCCTTGGAGTCTTTAAGACAATCCATTCTTCAGGGATTTGAAATCTAGGTTTCAGAATGTAGCAGTGAGTGTCTGTAAAGTGAGTGGAATATTTTTTGTCATAGATCTGAGACACGCTTAGCAGATTGAAATTTATTTGTTCATAGTAATTCACTCTGTCAAAGCTTAGCATCCTGTTTATCACAGATCCTTCTCGTGTAATTCTACCACCTTCTGAATCTCCAACGAATCCCATAGTAGTTCCTTGTGTGTACTTGAAGTCATGAAGGAGGGAACGATCTGCACTCATGTGTTGGAAGCATCCAATGTCTACGTACCATAGGGTATTAGACCTGTGTGGATGAACCTAGATGCAAAAAGTACTAATTAGAATGAGGAACCCAAGCCAAGATGGTCTTGGGTTTCCCGTTCCTATTCATGATAGTGACCTCCTGGTATTTCCCTATTCATGATAAATTGATTGAGTCATCTCATCAACATCTACTGAGGATTTAGATGAATAATGAAATCGTTGGTTTCTATTTCTTTGTAAAAATTAGCCCGAGTTTCGTTATCAAAAGTTGGTTTTTGCTTAGGAAGGTCAAGTTTGTGTTTCATTGTGAGATGATTTCTTTGACCCTTCCTTAATTCCTTTCAGTTATTTCTGTCATTTGTTGATCTAGGTGTCCTAGATTGAGTATTATGAAGATGAGGTCTGACAGAGTGCATCATAATAGATGTTTTTGAGATGGGCTTGTGTTGGGGAATTCTCAACCCCTTCTGATTAAAGTAACAATCAGATGTATTGTGATTGTTCATGTCACAAATTGAACAATACTTGTTGAAATAACAATTTTTGGTGGAGTGATTATTCATATCACAGATAGAACAATATTGATTGAAGAAGCATTTATCTGTCTTGTGATTGAATATCTCACAAATATCGCAATACATTTGTTTGTTTCTTGAGTCGGATTTTTCCTTGTGTGACTCAACTGATATTTTCTTTTGATGAGTCACTTTCTTTTCTTTAGGTGATAAATTAGAATCAACCCTTTTAGAAGTTTGCTTCACAACACTACTTTTGTTCAATTGTCTGGGCTATTTCTGTTTCTTCAACCTATTTCTCACTTCTTTCTCAAACTGGTCAACATGTTCCTTGTTACAAATATCAAACACAACTCCCTACCTTAATCTTGAAGACTGAGGGTCTGATGACGTTTTATGTGTTGAACTTAGTGTTACAGTTTGTTTCTTTTGCAGTGAAACCTTTTCTGATTTGCATGAATTTTGTGGAGATATAATCTCATTATCAAAACTACTCTCAGTAGTGGGTTTCACTATCTTGACATATTTCTTTTTGCCTTGTAAAACAGATGGTATAAATTTTATAAAAGGTACAATTGCTTTTACATAGCTTGATGGTTTCATGACACTCACTGTCTTGTCTGAACACTCTTTGATTTTGATTGGGTGACCTAACTTGATTTTATCCTTATTGGTTTCAATATAAACGTTAGGTTTGTTTTGAGGATTTGTCACCTGTTTCACTACAGATTTAGGTTCCATAGTTTTGGGTTCAATTGCTTCAGAGAGTGAGACAGAGTCAGGCATGACAGTGTAGTTGTCATTGTATGGTGGAGGACATGAATTATACCCAATCCCTGTCATGTCCTTTGGATTATTTTAGGAATCAAGCATCTCTTGCAGCTTGACTAAAGACATTTGAAATTTTTTTAGTTTCACTTCGGTCATAGATTGTTGAGCTTTAGATTGAGCTAACTTTTCAGTAAGAAGCTCATTCTCAGCTGCAAGAGTATACTTCTCACCATGCAGTTTTTCTATATCAGATATGAGAGATTTAATTTTGATTTCAAAGTTTTTTATTTCTCTCTTCATCATCTCTGATTTCACCTTTTCTTCTTTGATATTATCAATGAGTTTGTGATTATGCTCTCTATACCCTTGCAATTCATTAATGCATTTTTCACTACAAAGGTTAGATTTTACCTCAGTAGGCATTGGAGATGGTCCATCATTGATGTGAGCCATAAGAGCATGATTTTGAAATTGAGGCTTGACTTCCTCTACATACACACTCCAGTCACAAACTCCATCTTGCTTTATTACAAGAGCATTAGCTGAAGACTGACTGCTTCCATGAGCTTGATTTGTCAGTTGGGGTGGAGTCTCATATGATTGGTGTTAATGATACTGTTGCTGTTGGTTGTTGGAGTGGAAGCTTGAGTTAGGCTGTGAGGATGATTGGCCTGGAGAGTTCCTTTGATAGTTGTTTCTCTTAGGGGCATTGCACTCTCTTGAGAAATGGCCAGCCATGCCACAGTTAAAGAATTTCACCTTGGATTTATCATATCCAAGTTTTGTATTCTCATTCAGGCTCAGCTTTCTTCCTTGTGTCAAGAATTTCTTAGCTCTCATTGCAATCATGGTCATTTGCCAATGTAGATTCATTTCTTCCACATCATCTGGATCCATTTTCTCCGGATCTTCTTGAATGAGATAAGTAGAAGTGAGCTTCCTCCCAAGTAGGTTTCAAAGCTTGCAACAAAAGCATTGAAAGTTTCCTTTTGTTCTTCTGATCTTGAGTCTTCAGGATTGGTTTGAGGAACCGTATTGACTCTGGGAGTTTGAGAAGCAGCAGTGACTCTAGGAGGTTGAAGGATGATTGATTGGTGGAGCTGCAATGAACCCAGTATTGTTGATTTGATCTCTAGATGATATAAAATCATCCTCCTCAGTGATGAATGCATTTTTCGCAGAATGAGATTCTGATGGAAATTTGTAAGCTTCAATCACTCTAGGTCCAACAAGATTTATGCTTCTTTCATCAAGTTCTAAAGCTTCAATTTTCGCTATCATGATGTCAAGAGTAGTACTCTCAAGATCAAGAGTATTTTTCAACATGGTTACAATCTATTTCTAGATTTTAGGAAGACTGTGAAGCATCTTTTTGTTTAATTCTTTAATTTGTAAGTGGCTCCCATGATGTCCATGTCATTTACTAACTGTACAAATCTGTGCAGTTGCTTAGAGATTGATTCTCCCTTGGTGTGGTGAAATGTTTCATACTAATTAACAAGCTTGTCTTTGTTGATTTCAGCCACTTCACTGCTTCCTTCACACATGATTTTGAGTGCATCCCACATAGCTTTTGTAGTTCCATACTTCTCCAGTCTTTTCGGCACATCCATCTTGAGTGCTTGAGTCAGAATTGAGTAGGCTTTGAGGTCTATCTTGATTTTCTTGTAGTCTTCTTCATCTAAGGTCAGATCTTCAATTGGTATTCTAGCAGTTCTGTATATTGCAGCTTGATCTGCAGATAGAGTAACAGGATGTGTGCCCCTTGCATATTGATATCCATAAATCAGGATCTACACGTGTGATGTAATTTCTAAACCTGATTTTCCACTGTTTAAACTCAGATTTATGTTTAAGCTTGGAGGTTTAGGTGTATGACCAAGTTTTGAGTAGCTGTTAGAATCCATTTTAACTATGTGTTTAGCTTGTTTTATACAGATTTAGATGATTTTAGGATTGATTGGTCCAACTTAGTCCAAATTGTTCCAATGGAAATTAGAAACAGATCTGTGATGATACGGCGTTTCTTGAGTTTCTTGGTGTTGTGAGTATTTTGATGAGTATATGTTAACAAGAGTAATTTCTGTTGTTTACTGAGTAGAGAAGATGATATACTCTACTAGCAAGTCGATTACTAGATCAATCAAATTCTGTTCTGTTCTTTCGTAGATCTAAAAAAGAATCGAGAGCCAAAGCTCTCATACCAATTGACTGGGGTTGAGTAAGAGTGATATTTTTATTGTGAATTGAATATGGTAACCAAGTCAATGATTGAGTGGCGGAAAGAAACAATCAAAGAACATTCCATGCAAAAAATACTCATAAATGCTTTTGTATTGATATATCAAAGTTGATAAATTACAGAGAATAATTACAACAAAAAATTCTCTATCTATCAGTTGTCACCTCATGTACGAGGTATCTATTCTATTTATAGGCAGACAAGATGCCTTTTACAAAATGACTAACTACCCCTAACCTATTACATAAGCACTAGTCTAAGTCTTCATCAGCATCTTTGCTTGTTCATCCGCATTGGCAAATGCGGATGAGTCAACTTGATCAGCATTTCTTCACTTGATCAACCGCATTAGTATGTTGGTCATCCGCATTGGGTAATGCGGATGAACAAATACTTGTGCGCATTTGTTCAATCATCCGCATTTGTCAATGCGGATGAGCAAAGTCTTGTCCGAATTTACTTTGTCTTCCGCATTAGTCAATGTGGAAGAGTAAGTACTTGTCCGCATCCATTCTTGGTTTTCAAATACTTGTCCGTATTTGTTTTATGCCTTCCGCATTGACAAATGCGGGAGACAATACTTTATTCTTCTTAGTAGATTCTTTATCCGCATTTCTTCTTGGACTTAAGGGATTTCAGCAGAACAATCATCAAATCACCATTGAGTTGGCATATATGATCCTTTCAAGGGTCCAACAGAAATTGTCAGCGATACTAAAGAGTCTCAAGCTTTTGACCAGCGAAATTGTTGCCGAGATTCCCAGCAAAGCTACTGTCGTTCTGCGAAACTAGTCTTCACTGCGAAACAATCTTTTCATTGCGAAACTAATTCAGCAAAACTAGTCCTGTATAGTGAAATTATTATTTCTCCAGCGAAACTAGAATGTCAAAGATGACTTCTCTCACCCTTTCCGGTTTAGAAAGTGTAGCTCCCAATCGACCTCCAAGACTCATAAACAGAGAAAACTTTGAAGACCAGAAGCGATATCTCAAAGCCATTTTCTTCTACACCCCACAACCAATCGGAATCTATCATCTATCGCCGCATATACCATCTATCACTGTTGGTGATGTCGTAACTCAAAACAAGGACCCAACTACATTCAATGAGAAGGATCTAAAGCTAATTGATAGAGACCAGAAAGCTTTTGGAGCATTAACCCTATGTCTTGCACCGGACATGTATAATCGATTTGCTAACACATAAGAATGCTAAGTCACTCTTCGATGCTCTTTGTGAGTTCTATGATGGTAACGATGAGTTGGTAGAAGACAAGGGTATTCAAATTGATAAAGAGTTCAACTTGTTGGTGGGATACAAGAATGAGAGTCTCACAGATCTTACATATGTTTTTGGACAGTGTCGAGCACACTGATGAAATATGATGAGAAACTGTCTAATAGTGAGCAAGTTAATAGGTTGTTAGACTTTCTCCCACCTGAGTGGAGTCTATAGGTGAGAATGATAAAGCAGGAAAGAGGTTTCACTAACTACAAGCTTATGGACATCATTAACAAGCTTAAGTCCTTCGAGTTAGACATGAAAAGAAGAGAATTCAACCAAACCATGATGCCTGCATCTGGTTTCACTCATAATGCTGCATTACTTTCTTTCACTGCAAGCTCTCCAATGGAGGCATCTCGACAAGGTTGAGTGAATACTTGTGATTATTCTGGAGGTAGTGGTAGTGCTGGGAGAGATCAAGACAACTTGAAAGAAAATGTTGAAACGTCGGTTCCATCCAAGACAATGGAGGATATGTATCAGGTTGATGTTGAGAGTTATGAAGCTTTGATGGCGGGGGAGTTGAAAGGTAAAGTCATGACCATGGAGGATGTGTATCAGGTGGATCGTGATGATCTTGAAGTGATGGACATTGAGTGGAAAATGGTAATGTTGACACTCAGAGCCCGAAGATTCATGGAGCGCACCGGAAGGAAGAATTTCGAAGGTCAAAGTTCTAACACCAAATTGGGATTTGATAAGTCAAACTGGTATATAGTTGGTGAACATACACACACACCAACACATATTATTATAATTGTTTTTGTTGCTATTATTGTTATTATTATTGTTATTATTATTGTTATTATTATTGTTATTATCATTTACACATATGCTTTGTTCCAGCTTCCACTTCCAGCGACTCATGTGTGCCTAGCGGCATAGGCCACCCCTACCGGGTGAGGATCGCCTGACGGTTTGGGGACGATACGTGGCACCTGGTGTAGAGATTCTATGAGCTTTTTACGTGGGGGGCTGAGCCGTTGGTGGACCCGCCTAGGTTAACAGGGGTCGAGGTCCAGGTTCAGTAGGTTCACCAGGTTCACCAGCCGGTTGGTGACGGGGAGGAGGAGCCCATTCATCCGCCGTACCACCAGGAGCCGCCGCAGCATCCTCGGCGCGTGTACCATGCCGTGCGGTTACCTGATCATATAGTTGATATGCTTCGGGACATAGAGGCCAAGGTCACCCGCATGACCGACCGACCCACGCGTATGAGGATATGATATATTGGGTGATACAACACATGGTTGCTGACTATGTGGCCTTCGGTACGTTGTTGTTGTCACCACCACCCAGACGGTTAGGGCATGACGATGCTAGCACCTCTGGTGCAGGCGGGTCAAGTGAGGCCCGAGATGATGACATGGCGTGTTAGATAGATATATTTTGTTTGAATCTCTTTTCTTTTTTTTGTACAAACTCGTATTTATATGCGGTTTAGTTATAATGTTTTGTTATATCTATGATGGTTGTTTGTTGGTTGTTGTATTATATATTTGATTGTGTTTGTTTGGTTGTTCGTAACGGTAATTATATACAATGTTTGTAATTTAGATAATGTATGAACGAACTTGTTATGAAATTGCATATAATGTTTATGATAATTTCTATATTGGATTTTAGTTCTAAATTCGTAATGTCACAAAAACACAAAATCGTAATATGATAAATTAAAAACACAACCAACGTCAAATTCGTTTGCATGATAAATACTTCTTTGTTAAATTAAAAATTTTTCACATAGACAAATATGTCACGGTTTGCATGTTAAAAAAATAAACACTAACTAGTATGATTAATAAAATCAAATATTAAACCCAATATGTCATGTTTTGCACAAACTCATAACCAACTGCAAAACTATCATATAACCGATTGCAAATCAATAACTACATAGTTGATATAAAACTAGCACGTATAAACATACCACATAATTGAGCGGAAAAAAATAAACACAAACTAGTAAGATTAAAAAAAATTAAATATTAAGCCCAATTTGTCACCGTTTGCCCAAACCGTGATATATACACCACTACCAAAACCCTAACCCAATTCTAAAAAAAAGGGCACCCAATACACTCATACCCCCAATAATTAACCCAATTCCAATGTGTAAAAACATTCTCTGAAGCCTAAACGTCATGGTTTGTCCCATATGCGACAGGTAGCCAATAAACTGACCTAACGGTGACAGTTAGGCCAAACCGTGACTTTTAGGTAGGGTTTTCTTTAAAAATCATACAATGCGCCTAAAAATTCCATATAATTAAGGACATGAATGTAAAATCATTATTTTAATGTTATGCAACAAGTATAAATGTAAAAAAGATGGATATTAATAAGTGAATTAAATGAATACATAAATGATCAATTCGTCATAATGATTAATGATAACTCTTTTTTTATATAAACATGACAGGATGATTTTTGTTGTGAAAAATATATTTTCAGCATCCTGATAGATTTGTAACCTTAACTTGTGAGATGCTAGATTTGTAACCTAAACTTGTAAGGGTATTAAAGTGGTCAAAACATAACATTTTGTAGCAGATCTCGAGTTTTAAACGAATTTTGATGAGCCTAGTTTCCAACCCTATTGGTCTCATGCCTGTTGGGTAAGTATTGATTACCAAAAATGACTGCTACAAGATAAAAGGTCCAATCTTTTATCAGTTCGCAGATTCATGTCCGACTTTGGTCAAACAGAAATTTCTCAATTTTTGAGTTTCAATATGATTATTTTTCTGGAAGTTATAAATTTATGTTAGACTTCCAATGATATATAATACACCATCAAATGACTATGGTTGGATCTTTATATAGTGCACACATGAACCGTGTGCAAACTGAAATGTAACCCGACAAGTTTCAGTAAAATTGCACAAAAGGAGAACCATCAGTAATATGAATTTTGGCAACCATAATTTGGAGAACAAATGATGACCATAAGTCATGAAAACTCAAGTCAAAATTATCACACATAAAATCATAAATTGTCAACAATGTTACTTGTGCTAGTTCTTATAATTGGAGTTTATCATGTTGCAAATGACCTTACATGTTACGTATTATGTAAAAATAATAAATATTACTTGTGCTAGTTCTTATAATTGGAGTTTTACTTGATTGTATTGTAAACCTGAGCCCATTTGGATATTTATGTAATCAAAGTCAATATTTATTCATTTTGTTTTATTATTGTGTTTAAATACATCGAATATGTTATTTGTTCAATTAATAATCATTTTATAGTTTCTAATATAAAAAATAATAAATATATAAGTTTTAAAATAAAATATTCGCTTTTACTATAATAAATAAATGAAATAATAAAAATTTACAAGTTTATAAAATTAATAAGGTATTTATTTAGCAATATTAGGGTTATAATTAACTTTGAGGTTACATTGATAGTTTTTAAAACGTAAGATTAAAACCTTGTACATAAAATGTTAACAAGTCAAACCCCATGGACCAAAGTTTAGATTAATCATAAAACACGATTGCCCTTATGTATTTCCGATAAGCAAATTCTAGCCACCTCTTCGCCAACCTCTGGTGCCCCAACATCTTCCAGATTTGACCAACTTAACCAAATTAAACCATTCCTCATCAAATGTGAACCTGATTCAAACTTGTAACCCATCTTAATTCAAATATTTCTACTTTTATACTTGTTCAATTCAAACCGAAACCTCCATTCTAAATAAAATCCATTTTGAATAAAAAACGTGATTAAATAACTAATAGAATTGATCTGAAACACAATTGTAATCATTTAAAAACTCAAATGCTTATAAATTTGAATCAAAACTTTCGAATCAAATCATTGACTCATTCTAATTGAAATCGTAATAATTGATACTATATAAACAGGGTAAACACTATAGTTGAATCCTTTTACCACTTTGTGAACTCAGTTCCACTCGAATCACACACATATTCTATTCAATATAGTTTTCTTATGGGTTTACATCAATAGTGTTTGTCACATTCTAAAAATTTTAATAAACAATTGATCTAGGGTTATTGATCTCTAAAGATCAAGAATAGGTTGGACTCACTGTAGTTAGTGTAGCTTTTGTCTATTATTGTACTAGGTTTAATGTATGTTTATTTAGATTGTACTTTGTATTTTGTATATTTGGGGCCCAACGAAACTGTATTTCGCTCATAGTCAACTGATCTAGTTTTTCTGGCGAAACCGTGTTTCGCCGCCGAGGAAAACTAGGTCATAGGCTAGACAGCTTCGCTGTCCAGTGAAACTGTCCACTGCTTATATATTGAAACTTTATCTTATTGTAAGAAAGTTTGGCAAAACCCTAATAGTGAAATTTATCATTGCAATTATGTTTCTCAGTCGGTAGGTATTGAGATTACTTTTGAGCCCTTTTTGTTTAATCATAAATATATGTGAGTTTGGTTATTATTCAATATGTTTGAAACTTGTTCATTGCGTCATTATGTGATTCATGTTTGATGAGTAGGATATGTATGTTTCGTAAATCATTTGCACTGTTTTTTGATTAATGAACATGTTTTTGGAATTACATTGTTTTTCAATTAAGATTGAATAACACTTTTTTCAATTGCTTCACTTCTTGGTGTTTTTGGAAACTTTGTTTTGGAAGCTCTGTTGAAATAACAAAACTCATAAACAAGGATCAAAACAAAAAGAAAACCATAGGGTGTTCTTGAAACTACCTTTCAAGAACAAGATGATGTAGTATAGATGAGAAGAAGATGATGATGCTTCTTGAATATCTAGCTTCCAAACGAGAAGTCCTCAAGCTTGTATACCCACAAGCTCTTGCAAACACCTAACTTGTTAGGTAGTTAAACACCAAATCTATCCTTCTTCTTGCAAATCCGAATTCAGCCAAGTCAAAACCAAATTTTCAGCTTGCAAATTCGATTTTTCAGCCAAGAAGAATGAGAGAGACAAGACCTTTGCATGTGTGTGTGAGAGAGTGTGATAAAGGGAAAAGTGCAAGGAACATTAAGTCTTGTATAAAACCAAGACATAAGGATTCCACATGCCCAAAAGGGGCGGCAGAATATGGGGTTTGAAATGGGTTCCCCCCATTTCAATTTTTATAAAAAAACTTACACTCTTAACCCATAAGTTTTAAAAATTAAAATCTCTTTTAAGTTTATAACATTAACACACTTTTATTTGTTATTATTTTACTCACTTAAATAATAAAACAAATAATTTCTCAACAACTTATCCATGTAATGTTGTTCTATTACAAAAGTAAAGTTTTAGAAAACCTATTTTCTAAGTTGGCGTCAATTTTTATTTATATGATATCATCAACAAATAAATATTATTGGTGTTTGTTTAGCTTGTTATTGGGTATGACCCGCCTTGGATCATAATGTACTAACCACATCAATCTTGTATGTGTCTTGGACATACAAGATCCAACAATCTCCTAGTTGCACAAGATTCATAAAAGATTGATGCAAGCAGTAAATACTGCCTAACAATGGCTTACAACCCTTAATACGTATGATTAGGTGCCATTCAATAACATCATCCCCTTCAAGTACCTTACTCGAATTGTTTTAGGTGAATCAATCATCTATCCTTTTGTCACACATGTCATGTTAAATCCCAAAGACACACAGTGATCATTCTCCATTGATTTAACTTTATCAGGCCTTAGGCATCTTACTCTCAATGAATAGGAGGGACAAATCCCATCTTGACTACATACGTCTCTCATAATTACCTTGTATTATACCTAAACTCAGACTTATGTACTGCCATGTTTTAGAACAGCGAATAACTAAGTCAAAGTATAATATTCGGTAAATATCAAGACCCAATATGTATCTTAGGTGAGAGGATACCAAATGATATTCGCCTTTACTTAAAATTACTTATGATCAATCAGGAAGATTCCATGTAGTAATATTTGAGATGCAGGCCAGTCCAATATTTGTATCCCATAAATATCTATGAACTTTGGGAGCAACCTTTTCTCTATATTCATCCATATGAATATCTACCAGTCATGTTCATAATAGTCTTACCTTCATACTTGTTCTCACAAGTATGAATGACTACGGATGTTTTGAGTAAATGATTTACTCATGGATTTTAAACGTGCAAAATAGGAATATTAGTTGAACCACTATAACCAAATAATTCATTCAAGTAATAAAGGGTTACAATATCTAAATACAAAAATTAAAGATCAAATCCAGTCACTAGAATACTGAAGTCCCATGGCACAAATATGACTTTCACGCTTTGCCTTTTCAAGAAGCTTCGTGAGGGAATCCCTAATGTTTTGATCCGTGTGAACTTTGCGAATACATATCTTTCCCTTTTCAACTTCATCCGTTATGTAGTTGAATCTCCGTTCAATATGCCTAGTCTTTTGATATGCATGGGGTTCCTTGATTTGAGCAATCGCACCCTCGTTATCACAAAGAATTTCTAGGGGGTCCTAAATGGAAGGGACCACCCCTAGATCGGTAATGAATTTCTTTATCCATGCAGCTTCCTGAGCTGCTAATGAAGCGGCGATGTATTCTAACTCTGTAGTTGATAATGTCACCATATCTTGCTTAGAGCTCTTCCAAGATATTGTCCTCCCTTCAAGATGAAATTGTACCCGGATTGTGATCGTGAGCCATCCCGATCAGTTTGGAAACTCGCATCCGTATAACCCTTTACTAAGAGTTCCTCCTCACCAAATCCATAGATTAGGAACATATCTTTAGTCCTCCTTAGGTACTTAAGTATGTTCTTAACAACCATCCAATGACTGTTTCCATGATTTTGTTGGTATTGGCTTGTCATGCTCAAAGCGCATGAGACATCCGGCCTAGTGCATATCATTGCATACATGATGGATCCTATAGCAGACACATACGGGATTCTCTTCATTTTGTCTTGCTCATTCTTTGAGCTTGGACATTGAGTCTTACTCAATATCGTTCCTCTTTAGATAGGTGTCGTACCTTTCTTAGAGTTTTCCATATTGAACCTTTTCATGATCTTATCATGTATGCACTTTGATTCAAACCTATCAACCGCCTTGATCTATCCCTATAGATCTTTATTCCCAAAATATTGGCGGCTTCACCAAGATCCTTATTGGAGAAAAAGCTTCCAAGCCAGGCTTTTACACCCTCCAAGGATGGAATGTCATTTCCAAATAGTAGGATGTCATCGACATACAATACTAGGAAAGTGATGATGCTCCCACTAGCTTTCTTATATATACATGCTTCATCAGCATTTTTAATGAACCCAAATTTGATTATCTCTTCATCAAAATGGTGATTCCAACTTCTTGATGCTTGTTTCAATCCATAGATTGATTTCATTAACTTGCATACTTTGTTAGGATGTTTTTGATCGACTAAACCTTCAGGCTGAACCATACAAACATCTTCCTTAGATATCCATTTAGAAAAGTGGTTTTGGCATCCATTGGCCAAATCACATAATCATAACGAGAAGCTATGACAAATAATATCCTAATAGACTTTAGCATTGCAACTGCTGAGAAGGTCTCATCATAATCAACCCCTTGAGTTTTAGTGAAACCTTTTCCTACAAGTCTAGCTTTATAAGTAGCCAAGTTTCCATGCATATCAGTTTTCTTCTTGAAAACCCACTTACTTCCAACTATCTTGGAGTTAAGATGTGGTTCAACCAAACTATCTTGGTGTTAAGAGTTGTCATACATGGATTGCATCTGAATGTTCATGGCTTCAAGCCATTTGTCACAATCCAAATTGGACATTGCATCATAATAAGTGGTTGGTTCATCGGAATCTACCACATAGCATCCATCTACAAAAAATCCATATCTTTCAGGTGGATTACTAATTCTACCATATCTGCGAACGTTTTGTGTGTATTGATCAACTATTTGATCACCCTCAACATCCTCATGTTGAGTGCTAGTGTCAACCAAACGTGTATCAGTTTGTGGTTCTTGATCCTCCACAAGATCCACAGTTCTACTGCTAGTTCCTTCCGTAAGGAACTTAGCTTCTAAGAACTCAGCTCTCTTGGCAACAAATTCCTTTTGATCCAATGGATCATAGAAATAATATCCCATAGAATCTTTAGGATATCCAATGAAGATACACTTAGTGGAACGAATTTCTAATTTGTTTGAGGTGGGAGTCTTAACATAAGCCTCATAAACCCATACCTTTAAATATGATAGTGATGGAACCCTTCCATGCCATATTTCAAAAGGTGTCCTTTCCACTTTCTTGGTTAGGGCCACATTCAATATACGGGCCGAAGAGAGCAAAGCAAAACCCCAAAATGATAGAGGCAATGAGCTTCTAGGAATCGTAGATCAAACCATATCCAATAGGGTTTGATTTCACCTCTCGGACACACCATTGTGTTGTAGTGATCCATGTGGAGATAGTTGTGAGACTACCACAACTTCTAAGATGATCTCTACAAGCATCACTTAGGTATTCACCTCCTCTATTGGTGCAAAGAATTTTTATTTTCTTGTTGAGTTGATTTTCTACTTCATTCTGGAAGATTTTGAACATTTCAAAAGCTTCATCTTTGTGTCTTAACATTTACACATAACCATCTCGACTATAGTCATCGGTAAAGGTAATGAAGTATCTCTCATTGTACCTAGTCATTGGTTTAAAAGGACCATATACATCGGAATGTATGATTCCTAATACATCTTTAGCCCTTTCAGTTTTGCCACTAAAAGGTGCCTTAGTCATTTTACCTTGTAAACAAGATTCACATACATCAAATTAATCATATTCACTTGCCTTTAGAAGACCATTCTTTTGAAGTGTTTGTATGTGCTTTTTGTTTATATGACGAAGACGGCAATGCCAAAGATAGGTATCACTCAAATCCATTTTGAGTTTCTTGGTAGTGGTTTGGTACAATGAGCTATCATATAATGTGTTTTCACGAACCAATTCATAAATACCATTAATAAGAATAACTTTAAAATAAAAGATGCCATTTAAAGAAACATGAATTTCATTTTCAATAAATGTTAAAACATAACCATATTGTCTTAATTGGGCAACATAAATCATGTTCCTAGTCAAACTAGGAGCATATAAAACATTGTTCAAAACTGCTTCAAAACCATTTAGAAGCTTCAAGATGTAGTCCCCTCGGTCTTCAACTTGAACTTTTGCCCTATTCCCCATGTAGAGGCTAACATCCCCTTTATTGAAGTCCTTACTTCTTTTGAACCCCTGCAATAAGTTGTAAATGTGAGTTCCACATCCGGTATCCAATACCCATGTGTTAGAGGATATTAAATTTAGATCAATACGAATCATAAAAATTGTACTTGAGGTTTTCCCGACAACCCTCTTAGCTTGCAACTCTTTGAGATGGACCGGATGATTTCCTGCCTAATGTCCGATCTCCGCACACTTGAAGCATGGGTCATTTGAAGTAACCTTTTGCTTCTTCTCCGCTTGTTTTGGTGGTGGCGCTCTTACCACTCCCTTCCCGTTTACCCTAATGTACCTTTTGCCCTTGGTAACATTTGCCTTGGATGCGAGGTGAGGCCTCTTCTTGTTCCCACCTTCATTGATGGTGTGAACGAGTAAAACCTTTTTACCCATGACTGCCTCGGCAGTTTTGAGCATAGAGTGAAGCTCACTTATGTTCTTGCCCCACCAGTTCATGTTATAATTCATAACAAAGTTGTCAAACCTTTTTGAAAAAGAGTTGAGGATCAAATCCGTAGCCAACTCTTTCAAGACGGGACAATTCAGCCTTCCGAGGTGGTAAATGTGGCTTTTCATCTTAAGTACATAAGTTGAAATAGATTTGGTGTCATCCATACGACATGCATGGAGTGCTCGAACTGTTTCATAGCGCTCTACCCTTTCTTATTGTTGGAACCTTTCCTTCAACCAGGTAATCATGTCGTATGCTCCATGATGTTCATACTCCTTTTGGAGATCTGGAGTTATACGTTCCAACATGAGTCAAGACACTTGGACCGAGTCCTTAGTGTATTTCACCAATTATTATAGGCCTCCTCATCATCCTCATTAGGTTGATCGGTAATCAGATCATCTAAAATATATGATCATTTCTCTTGCTTGAGAACAATTCTCAAGTTTCGAAACCAATCTATAAAGTTTTTATGTTTTAGACATTCCTTTTGGAGAATGGTCCTTAGTGATAGTGAGTGAGCGGATGGGATATCATTATTTTCATCGTTGTTGGTGGTCATCTACAAAATTTAACAAAGTTCAATTTTATTATTTTTGATATTATTCATATTCTAATTATTAAAACCCTTTTATGTGTCTTACACAATTTTAAAATTCTAGAATCCAACGTTCCATTTAAATAGTGGTTAGGTGACCTTTATCTCATTATTTAAATTAACAAGGTAGTCAACGTTTTGACAATTGCAACCCTTTGCAACTTCTAGGGGTACAGGATCGACTTAAACATCATATGTATGGTCGGCATGTTTATCCCATCAACACCTTTCTAAACCTCATTGTAGGTGATCCATTTCACGTGGTTTGCAAATCAAGTCACCCTACTTGCACACACATGTGAGTTTTTCAACATAAGTGGTTAGGTGATCTTTATCCGACAAATATGGTATCCCAACCTCAAATCACAAGTTCCATCAAAATAGTTAGGTAATCTTTATCCCAGTAGGAGTTTCCAAGTGACTCAAGTGTTGTGCAAAAGAACGGCGTTAAACTTGTTTATAAAAGAAATTTTAAGTTTTCATAATAAGTTTTAGAAGTCTTTATGTACCTTGTATTTGCATGCTTTCAAATACAAAGTACCATATGGTTCACTTTTAATAAAACCTCTTTTATTAAAATCATTAATCCCTTTAATAACCTTTTATTAATCACTTAATGATAAAGAACCATCAATTTTCAGCTTGTTATGTTTGTTAATAAGTTTGTTATGCATATCCAAATATCAAACAAAAACTATACAACAAACAACCAAACAAGCATAATCATACAAACATAAGTGCATAACCATAGCCACTAAGTTGACTACACTTGTTTGCCATCACAAGTGTTGTCATTAGGTCTTTCCTAAGGGTTAACCATCACATCAAAATGTGTCCCTGAACTCCCCCTTGAATCCACATCGAAATGCTTCAAGTGCCATGTCTTTTGTGTCCTTCTTTGGGTCTTCATCTTGTGCGTCTTCTTTTACAAAATCATATCCTAATACAATTTTTCTATTAAAAGAAAGGCACCTCATCTATTTATTACATATCCAATGAATAAATAAATTACAACCCAAAATACAAACACAAATATTACAACCCTTTCAAGAATCAATACCAACATGACAAAATCACAATCAACCAAACCAAAACACATAAGGTCAAGGCTATGTTATGCACAAAAATATGTATCACATACAACATTCAAGAACAACTATGAACCCCTTTTTTACCTTGAAGTTCTGGACAACATGAACCAAAACTTTAGGGTTTTGTCCAAACAATATAATCAACCTTTTGATGTTAATCTTTCAAGGTTTAAACTAAAGCATGTAAGATAAAATATTGAACATAAGAGATTCATTCATCCATAACAAAACAGCCCCTAATGGGTTGAAAAAGTCCATGAAAACCAACTTTTTAAGTACTTGTGAAGCAAGTATTCCACATAACCGGCTCTAGATATCATTGTTGGGTTTTGTTACATGTTAATCAAAGCTAGTTTAACCATATAAATTTCAAAAACATGGCAGATATAAGTGGTTAAATGGTGTTTAACAATTTGAAAATTTGAACCATTTTAACCCAAAACAAAACCCATAAACAAGGATCATATATATATATGTGAAATGAAATGCTATCAAAACAAAAAGAACAACCATAGGGTGTTCTTGAAACTACCTTTCAAGAACAAGATGATGTAGTATGGATGAGAAGATGATGATGATGCTTCTTGAATGTCTAGCCTCCAATCGAGAAGTCCTCAAGCATGTATACCCACAAGGTCTTGCAAACACGTAACTTGTTAGGTAGTTTAACACCAAATTTGTCCTTCTTCTTGCAAATCCGAATTCAGCCAAGTCAAAACCAATTTTTCAGCTTGCAAAATCGATTTTACAGCTGGGAGGAATGAGAGAGACAAGACCTTAGCATGTGTGTGTGAGAGAGTGTGATATAGGGAAGAGTGCAAGGAACATTAAATCTTGTATAAAACCAAGACATAAGGATTCCCCATGCCCAAAGGGCGGTTTATAAAAAACTTACACTCTTAACGTATAAGTTTATAAAATTAAAACCTCTTTTAATTTTATAATATTAACACACTTTTATTTGTTATTATTTAACTCATTTAAATAATAAAACAAATAATTTCTCATGAACAAATTATCCATATAATGTTATTCTATTACAAAAGCAAAGTTTTAGAAAACCCATTTTCTAAATTGGTGTCAATATTTATTTGTATGATCTCATCAACAAATAAATATTTATTCGTGTTTGTTTAGCTTGTTATTGGGTATGACTCGACTTGGATCATAATGTACTAACCACATCAATCTTGTATGTGTCTTCAGCATACAAGATCCAATAATTTTATGTCTATTTTCATTTTGTTATGTCTATATTCATTTGATTTTGGATTGTGTGAGATTTTTTCCGTAATTAAATTCAAACTATAATTTGAAATGACAAACTTTGTACCATACGCCTAACGCTAACGTATGTTATGCCAACATATGTTATGTCGGTATTCATTTGATTTTGGATTGTGTGAGCTTTTCCCCTAACTAAACTCAAACTATAAATTCAAATGACAATCTTTCTCTATGATTTTTTAGAAAGTCAAGGGCGATATTAAGAGCTTTTAAAACCATTGTTTCACCTGCATTATGATCAAAAGTTCCTAATCATTTACTAAAGATCCAGTCATGCCAATGCATAGCAAATTTGCTTGTAATCACCTCCAAGTGAATACTTCTTGTAAGTTAAGCATTAAACTCTATTTGAATTGGGTTTTGTGTCAACTTGAGTTTTCAGGTTAACATCGTTTCTGTTATGCAAGCGTTCTCTGCTATTTTATAATTAATC
Source organism: Flaveria trinervia (assembly GCA_025506515.1). Lineage (NCBI taxonomy): Eukaryota > Viridiplantae > Streptophyta > Magnoliopsida > Asterales > Asteraceae > Flaveria > Flaveria trinervia. The sequence continues at coordinate 25,860,437 of CM046454.1, read as the reverse complement.
AATTTTATTTATTAAATGAAAATGAATATTTTTATAATTGTTACTAATATTTGACCCTAAGTTAATTAAAATTAATTAATACCTTAAAATGCAAATCATAAAAACTTTTGGGGGGAGGGGTGCTAATTGCAAATCCTGAAATTGGTTTATCATCGACCCTCTTCCTATAGTAAAACCTAGAATCGTCACCCCTCTCGATTGCTCTATTTTCCATTAACCTAAATTTGCTACAACCCATCCCCTCGGCAATATCCCTTCTTCCGGTAGCCTTCTCCTTCACCTGACACTTCCTCCGCCAAACTCCCTCGTAACCACTAACCATTATGACCCAACGCTTTTAAATTGCAACCTCTCGTCCTTGATATTGTATGTTCTCTTTGTTAGTTATGAATGTTATCTATGGCTTGGTTTCGGTATGGTTATCATGTTAGAGTACAAATTCGGTTGAAGACGTGAGCGCATGTATGCATGTTCAAGGTCAAGAGTTTGCATATGAATGTTTCTATTTGACTTGTGAGTGTTCATTTGCTTATTTAGGCATGTATAATTTTGTACTAAATGTATGATCATGGTTGTGTGTGTTTTCTTATGCGTATATGCGTGTATACTCAATTGTATGGGTGTGTGCTTTTCTGCCCGTGTGTGTAGTGTGTGTACAAAGTGTGTGTTCTCTAGGTATGTGTGCGTATGCTATTGTGTGTGTTTTCTAGTGTGTGTAGGTGTGTGTGTTTTTTGTAATGATTTGTGGTGTGTTATCGTGGGAGGGGCGTGGTGGTTATTCTATGGCATCTACGTATGTATGTGTATGATTTATGGTAGGGTTATGTGTGCTGTGGCTATACTTCTACCATAAGGTTTACATGAGGATTATAATGTGTCTTTAGGAACATGCTGTGACAACTGACAAATTTCAAGTAAATACCTGGTCCGACTTAGTCATAATTTGGTATATTTTATATGAGTTTTAATCAAGTGCTATCTATTTAAAGTCACTTCATGCATTGCAAAATTTTATGCATAACATTTCATGCATAACCTTACGTGCATTGGTAATTTGGCGTAATTATAAGTTTACACGTAGTTCAACCGTCACACAGGAAAATTGGGCATAATATATAACCAGTGAGCAACTAATTGTAAAGTTAGCTCAATCAAAAGCTGAACAAACCTTACTTAAGTGAAACTTGAAAAGTTTCAACTGTCTTCAGTCAAGCTACAAGAGATGCTGGAGTCACAAAACGATCCCAAGGATATGTCTAGGATTGGGTATAACTCTTGTCCTCCATCTTACAATGACAACTACACTGTCATGCCTGAATCTGTCACACTCAAAGAGCAAATTGAACCTAATACTATTGAACCCAAAACAATGGTAAAACAAGTCACAAATCTTCAAAACAAACCAGATGTTTACATTGAAAGAAATGAGGAGAAAATTAAATTAGGTCACACAATTAAAATCAAGGAGTGTTCAAACAAGACAGTGACTGTCATTAAACCATCAAGTACAATCAAGGCCATTGTCCCCTTTGTGAAATTTATACTTGCAATTTCAAAAGGAAAAAAGAAAGATGTGTCTTCAGTGAAACCCTCTGGTGAAAGCAGTTTTGATTATGAGATTAAATCTCCAAAAAATCAAGCAAATCAGACAAGGTTTCACTGCCAAAGAAAAACAAGAGTTCAATGATTTCAAAAACTAAAATTCAGTTAGACCCCCAATCCTCAAAGTCAAGACAAGGAGTAGGTTTTGACATCTGCAATAAGGAGCATGTTAATCAGTTTGAGCAAGAAGTTAAGAAAGTGTTGGGGAAACAAAAATAGCCTAAAACTGTCAACAAGAGTAGTGTTGTGAAGCAAACTACTAAAAAGGCTGATTTTGATTCTTCCCTTAAACCAAAAACTGTGACTCAGTTGAGAACAGGTAAATCAACTAAGTCAACAAAAGCAAAATCAGATTCAAGAAACAAACATATGTATTGTGACATATGTGAAATGTGTAATCACAAAACCGAAGAGTGCTCTTTGAATCAATACTACTCTATCTGTGACATGAACAATCATTCCACCAAAATTTGCTATTTTAATAAATACTATTTAGACTGTGATATAAACAATCACAATACATCTGATTGTCACTTCAAGCAAAAGGGGTTGAGAATTTTTCAAAACAAACCTATCTTACCAACATCATGTGTGAAACCCACAGTTAGAAGTCATTTTCATAATAATCAATCTAGAACATCGAGATCAGATAATGACTTGAGTGACATGAAAGAATTGAGGAAGAGTCAAAGAAACAAATATCACATCATCAAGCTAATACATGATCTTCCCAAACCGAAATAATATGATAATAAAAAACAGGTCAAATTTCTTCAAAGCAATAGGGACCAAAGGTTTCACTATTCCTCTTAATCTTGAGTTGATGTTGATGAGATGAAACAATCACAATATCATTAGAATTCTCTCAAAATGCCTCTCTTGAAATCATATTTTAGAGGAAAGTACCAAGAGGTCACCATCATGAACAGGAACAAAAAACCCAAGACCATTATGGCTTGGTTTCCATATTCAAATTAGTTCTTTTGTGCTTGCAGTTTTATCCATATAGGTCTAATAGGTTATGGTACGTGGACAGTGGATGCTGCCATCACATGACTGGAGATCATTCCCTCTTTCATGACTTCAAGCATATACAAGGAACTACTGTAGCATTCAGATGAGATTCACAAGGTGGAATAATTACTGGTGAATGATCTATGACAAATGGGATGCTGAGCTTTGATAGAGTGAACTACTGTGAACAGCTGGATTTCAATCTTTTAAGTGTGTCTCACATCCTTGACAAGAAATATTCAATTCACTTTACCAACACTCATTGCTACATTCTGAAACCAGGATTTCTGATTCCTGAAGAATGGGTTGTCCTAAAGGCTTTGAGGAAGAATAACACCTATGTCTTAAACCTGAATTCTACTACACCAAAAGAATATACATGTCTTCCGCCAAAAGCATTATTTGATGAGTCTCCGCTTTGGCACAGACACTTGGGGCACACAAACTTTAAAAACATGAACAAATTGGTCAAAGGAAACCATGTCATTGGTCTTCCCCAAAAAGAATTTCATTTTGTTAGTCATTGTTCAGCATGCCTCAAAAGGAAACAATATAAATCTTCCCACAAACCAAAGCTTGTGAAATCAAACAATACTCCATTAAAGCTACTTCACACGGATCTGTTTGGACCAACTCTTATTATGATTATTGGAAAGAATAGTATTGTTTGGTGATCAATGATGACTTTTCAAGATTTACATGGGTTTTCTTCTTTCTTCATAATAATGAGGCATCCCAAATAATAAAAGACTTTATCATAGAAATTGAAAACCAACTTTATCATATGGTCAGAACAATAACAAGTGATAATAGAACTGAGTTTAAAACTAAAGACATGAATTCCTTTTTTGCAACTAAAGGCATCGATCATCAATTTAGTGTAGCTAGAACTCCTCAACAAAATGGGGTAGCTCAAAGGAGAAACAGAACACTTATTGAATCAGCAAGAACAATGCTAGCCGATGCTAAACTACCAATTACCTTTTGGGCTGAGGCAGTTAACACATTGTTCTTTCTGCAAAATCAAACTCCCATTATAAAAGAAAACAACATGACTCCATATGACCTTTTGCTTCACAGAAAATCATTTATTGAATTTTTCAAGTCATTTGGTAGTCTAGTCTCAATATTAAAAACCCGTGACTCTTTTGAAAATTTTCATCTAAATCTGATGAAGGATTCTTTGTAGGTTATTCTTCTGTTTCTAAGGCTTACAGAGTTTTTAATCCAAGATTAAACATTATTGATTTGTCAACAAATGTTCAATTCAAAGAACATTCATTTCCCAAATCTACAAATGTTCAATTCAAAAAATCATTTGATCAATTTCACTTCTCTGATGCAGGAAACCTACATTGAGATGAACCTTCTTCATGTGTAGAAAGAAGAGATGACTTTCCATTAATTTCTCCTACTTCTACTGAGCAATTGAATGAAGATGTTCCACTCCAAGCTAATCCTGTCAGACAACCATCTCAAAATCAAAGTGTTTCCACTCTAATGTCTACAATGATGAAAAGACATATGAATTGGTAACTGAAAGAAGAAGGGGTGGAAAGGAAGGTGCTAAGATTAGATTGTTCAGTGCATATGAGGTGGATTGCTAGATGAATCCTATATCCACTACATATGCACAGACACTTCAGAGAGAACCAATAAGCTTGAAGAAGAAGACATGCACTTCTTCTTAAAGTGCATTAAGATTATAAAAATGGCATATGATCAAATCATTGCCAAGAGAGGATAGAGGAAGAAGAAGACTCCTCTCTAATTGGGGAATATTATGAAACTGAAGGTAGAAGTCGATGGAGCTCTATTGATAAATAGAGATGGGCTATCTACTTGTCTATATGGGAACCCATTTCTCTTAAGAAGCTACCCTTAGAAGCCATCTACACTATGAGCCAAATGAAGATCCATGTGCTAAACATAGAGAAGATATCTAATTCAAATGATTTTTATCAACATGGTAAATGCTATATTGGATCCATGTCAAGTAGAACCTCTTATTCCTCCACAAGACCGAGCAGAATCTTCCCAATCTCAACCACCATCTAACCTTCGATGAACATAGACTGTATAATCCTTAGGGGGAGCATTGTTGGACCCTGAAAGGATCATACATGCCATGTAAGTGGTGGGTTGATGGTTGTTCTACCAGAAATCCAACAAGTCCAAACATTAATGCACATGAAGAATATGCGAAGAAGACAAATGCAACTAACCGCATTTGTATATGTGGAAGACATAGAACACATGCACGTAAGTGGTGTTCTTCTGCATTAACAAATACGGATAGCCGGAAAGAAATGCTGACATGTTTTGTACATCTGCATTAAATAATGCGGATGCCCGGCAACAAACGTGCATAAGTGTTTGTTCATCTGCATTTGTCAATGCTGATGACCAAACACGAACGCTAAAGGCAAAGAAGAAATGTTGATCATGATCAACATATCCGCATTAGTCATGCGGATGAACAAAAGAAATGCTCATGCAGACTTAGACTAATTCTGACGTATAGGTTAGGGGTAGTTTTGTCGTTTTCTAAAAGGCGTCTTGTCAGCCTATAAATAGAAAAGAAAATCTTGTATGTGAGTTGACTATTGATAGAAAATATAGAAAATCAGAATATTTTGTTTAGTCTTATGTTCGCAAGGTGTATCGTTACTATTTAATGCTCAAACCCCGGCTTTCATTGTAACCTATCACCTTCATTAATACAAACTGCATTTATGAGTATTTCTTGCATTCAATGTTTCTTGATTGTTTAATTTCCCCATAAAATCATTAACTCAATTATCATTTTCGATACTTGTGAGAATATCAATCTCACACCCTAGTTATATATATTATATATATATATATATACATATATATATATATATAATATATATATATATATAGTTTAAGGCATCATGCCAAGGGTCATCAAGTAAATATTTTTGGAAACCAACAAGTATATACATAATGCTAGTTGGGTGAATTTGCACACATGAGCAACCTGTGTTTTTAATTCATTACTTAAAGCTTAAGGTGTCCTGAATATATTAGGGAACGAGTAGGTTGGGACTCAGTAAGATTTTGCTACGAACATTACTCACTTTCTTATCAAGTGATTTTCACGACCCCACTTTTACTTATTTTCCTTTTGGGGAGATTACATGAAAATTACTATTTTCTTTGACATATTTACTTGTCAATGATTTCACATGTTATATAAGTGTTTACCTACCATATGAAGTACCCTGTTATCAGACTGTTATTTTATTACCAAAGCGAGGTAATCATAGATAGTACTATTGGGTTTGACTACCCCCACCCGAGTTATTTACGCTAACCATGACTGAAGCTCTAAACTGGTGCATGATTAGGTTGTTAATCCCTGTGCTTAAGAAAGGCATGGGTAGGGGCAATTTATTACAGTTACAGTCTAGCTCCCAGTTGCGGTGCTTATATAATATTGTAGTATTGTATGATCGACAATCAAATCATGGAAAGACTTGTGGTCTGTTAAACTAACTATTACTTTAAAACCAGTGAACTCATGTAACACTTAGGTATTTTAAAGATGAGAAAGAAAGAATAAAAGTGAAGAAAAAGGAAGAAACACAATTTAACCCAAGTTGAGGGGCTAAATGTGTCAAAAGGACAATAAGTTTCAAAAGTGGGTGTAAAAGGTCATATGGCCGCCCATGTTGTCTACACACTCCTTTTCAACTGGATTTAGAGGGAGAAAGTGAACAACTTTTGGGTTTTGAAGAAAAAGAAACCCAAATTCAAGGTATGAATTCTTGGTTTGAGGATAATCTTGATTGGCCTATGCCTCGGTTTCATGCTTATGTATGTTTGGGTTTGTGTTTTGGTGGGTTTTAGGTGTTTGAACTCAACTGCGAATGGGTTTGAGGAAGTCCAACCCAAAAGCTGCTAAGATGAGTTCTAGAACCCCCTTTTTACATGTTTTAACTGATTTTGGGGTTGGAAATGCATGTGTGAATATCTTTTATGGAAGTGGGTATTATACCTGTATGTTTATGTGTGTATGAATGGGGCTTATGATTTTGGGTGTTCTTGATGTTGTGATAATGCCATGTTCTTGTTATGATGCTTAGAATGCTAGAAATAAGCTTAGAACATGTTAGAATGATGATTGGGACTAATTATGATGATTGATGGTATGAGTTGGCTTCCTATGCACCCAACGTTTGAATTTGATTAAGTGTCCTATGTGCCTAAAATCCCATACACCCAAATAGTTCCCATGCACCTAAATAGGTTGATATTTGGCTAAGTGTCCATGCTCTTGAGTAGTCCATGCGCCTAAGTACTCATGCGCTTGCATAGTACCCATGTGCCTAGAAATTTGCCCAGGAGACTAAGTGTTAGGCCATGCGCCCAAATAGTACCCATACGCCTAGAACTTTGCCATGCGCCGAGAACTTTGCCATGCGCCTAATTTTTCTTAAGTGCGCAGAAGGCCATGCGCCTACATAGTGCCCATGCGCCTAAGACTTAGAATATTTTCTGAATTTTAGGAAAAATGTTAAGTGTAGGCTTTGACTTGGGATGTTCCCAGGGTGATGTAAGTGGACTTTTGATGATGGTGATGTATGTTATGTCATGTATGATGATGTGTGATTGATGGTATGCGTATGTATGCTATGTTTCTTTATGTTCCTTATTACGTATTATGACATGACTTTACGTGGTGTGATTATGATAATGAACATAAAGTATTATATTAACGAAGTTCAAGATTTAGGATAATGAATGTGGAACGCAATGAATGGATAAAAAGTCTTGCAAGCATATGAAAGGAAGCTCACAACTCATTGAGAGTTGTTAGCTCAACTGCGTGGTTACATCGTGCAATCTTGGCTAACCCTTGAGGGTTCACACATAGGGGGAGTTAGTCTATGTGACTACTCCATACGTGTGATATGTGCGATACGTGTGATATGGGGTCCTTGTTGCTTAACCCTATATGATATGGCTTTGTGCTCAAGAGGGGGTTAAGCATACGACATGACCTAGACAAAAGTGAAAAGATAATAAATGTACGAAAAGTGAGATAAGTACAAAATGTGTGATATGTACGAAATGAATGATGATGGAAGATAATAATTATTACCTTCATATACACATGATGTATGATCACGTGCGATAGTAAAGAAAATGATTAACGAATGAAAGGTAATATAAGTTTTGTAAAACTAAACTCACTCAGCAACATTGACTTTTCTTTGTTTCCAGTTAGCAGGTAGATGTTGCTAAGGATGGCATAGGGTGGCTACTTGGCATTTTCGGATGGCATCCATTGTTTAAATTATAATGTTTTGTGATGTAATGAAAATCATGATATTTTGTAATTTAACAATGTCGTATTATATTTCAAAAGCAATTATATATAAATGAAATGGTTTGTTTAAAAAGAATTCCACTACGATGATTTAGAAATCGAAAGGTATATTATATGTTTTATGTGCGATGATTGACTAGCTGTAAGTGTTACGGTAATGGGGCCTTTCAAGTTGGTATCAGAGCCAAATTTAAGTGAAACGGGTTAAAATTTTCATAAGAAACCTAAACTTAAACTGAAAATAGGACAAAGGGAAGGGATGCTAGTCTGAGTAGCTGCGTCCCATCAGGTATTTTCTTAATGTTAACCGGCTTTCGATGCGCATGTTATTTGATCTGTGTGCCCCTAGTAGATTTAGATACTAATGTAGTCAGGATAGGAATTGCTTGGGGTATGAAAGGTAAAGTAAGTGGTTAATCACAAGTGGCCACTGTAATTAGGGACTTACTATATACTTGACATAAATTGAGCTATTACCTTGAATGACCGCGTTGGTGTTTGAATCTTATAGCCTGTTAGAGGATGGCCAGTGGTAGATTTTCGAAGGCTTCGCAAGGCGGAGGTCGTGCTGGATGTGGTGCTAGACCATAGGTCACGATAGGAAGTCCTAGGGTCGAATAGGTGGCTTATTGTTGGACCAAAAGAACCAATGAGCCGGATCAGAAAAACCTTTAAGTCCCACAGATGTCACAACAACTGCTGAAGTCCACAACAGCTGAAGACAACAACTGATTACAAAGTCTGAAGACACAAGTGCTGAAGAAAGTCTGAAGACACAAGTGCTGAAGACAGTCTGAAGACACAAGTGCTGAAGACAAAGTCTGAAGACACAAGTGCTGAAGACAAAGTCTGAAGACAAGTGCTGAAGACAAAGTCTGAAGACACAAGTGCTAAACACAAAGTCTAAAGACAAGTACTGAAGACAGTCTGAAGACAAGTGCTGAAGACAAGTACTGAAGACCAAGTATCAGACGTTGTCACAACAGCTGAAGAGGTCTTCTTCAGTAGTTCTGACGGTTTTCTTTCAGTAGTTTTATATTTTCCCTTTTCAGTAGTTTTGTAATCAGTACTTTAGTTTCAGTATTTTAGCATAAGTAGTTTTATATTTTGTTCTTAGCACTCTCTGATATGTTCTCAGTAGTTGTGAACATTTCAGTAGTTTGTTAAGTGTTATTTATTTTTGTAATAAATCTGCCAGATGTCACTATCCCATGATATCAGCAGTGATTGCGCTCTATATAAGGAGTGTCAACCTAATTGTAATCGGTGAATGATTGAGCAGAAACATTTGATATAATTGAAACATTCCTTTTTAGAGAAATATACTCTCTCGTTATAACCGTATTTGTTCTTAATGCATACGAATATCAAATTCTTGCTATAATTTGTCTAATTCTTGATCTTATTCCGATGCGTTACACTCTAATCCATCAAACTTGAGATCACTGATCCTGTCAAATGGTATCAGAGCAGGTTAATCATTGATCGATCTAATAATTGATCATTGAAACTGCTATCCAAGATCCAAGTTGATTGAATTAGCATTTTTGCAAGAAACGGTTATAGAGATTGAATTTTCTATATTTTTGGTCATCATCCTGAGATTTATTCTTGGTTTTCATTGAGTCTGTTGTGGTCTGTGTAAAATCTTTTAAAAGCTTGAATTAAATTGTATTTGGACCTAAAATGACTACTCCTTCCAATGATCCTCACAATACTGGTTCCTCAACCAAGCCTTCAATGCTGGTTAGGAGTGAGTATAACATATGGCAACGACGAATGCTACATCACCTGTCTGTTAACAGCTCAGGTTGTTGGACATCAGTGGTACATAGTCCACACAAGCCTATGGTGAATAACCCGGAAACCAATCAAATGGTTCCGAAGAGGAGGGAGCAATACTCAGATGAGGATAAGAAATTGTTTGAGATTGATGCAAAAGCCCATGGAATTCTGGCCATGGCACTGCCCAATGAAATCTATTCTGGGCTAATGCATTATGAAACTGCCCATGACCTCTGGAATGCCTTGAAAGAACAATTTGGAGGAACAGATGAGGTCTTGGCAAATAATAGAGAAATCCTTGCCCAACAATATGAGACATTCTCTCATAGGAAGGGTAAGACACTGACTCAACAGTTTGAGCGGTTCTCTTGTTTGATCTCTGAATTAAAAATGGTCAAACATGAGTACACCAATAGCCAGATGAATAACAGATTTCTCAGATCACTGCCTGAGAGATGGGACACATATACTATTGTCCTACGCTCCAGTGCAAATTTGGACAAACTATCTCTCACCCAACTCCATGGGAAATTGCTCAGATTTGACAGAGAGATAGAAGAGAAACGAAAACTGGCATTATCTGGAAAGCTCACTGATGACTTTGTACCAGGAAACACTGTCTTGGTAAGTCATGAGTCAGAATATGCTGGATCAGAATGCCACTATGATGAGCATATTGATTTCACCTCAAACAATTCTAATCATGCCTTTGTGAGTGTTGATTGTCATTCTGGTAATAATAGTGACAATCTATGCTTTATCATGGATGATTTGAAGGGCATTGCTGATGATGATTTAGAAGAGATGGATATTTTGAGCCAAATGGCCTTGATCAATATCAGATCTCAGAAATTCTACAAGAGAACTGGCACGAAATTTCCTGGACTATCTGACAAAACCAAAGTCGGTTTTGACAAGAGCAAGTTGAAGTGTCATAAATGCCACAAGCTTGGACACTTTGCAAGAGAGTGTAGATCAACTGGATCTAACACCTCTGCACCCTTTTTGACTTTTCCAAATAACAATTCATAATCCAAAGGGCAACATTCTGCTGGTTCTAGTCATTCATCACACCCTCAATCTTCTGCATATTTTGTTCCTCAGGGTCAAATGCCATATCCTTATCCCTGCTATTATATGCCACAGTCAAATCAAGTTCAAGCTCCTATAGTACCACAACCTCATGCACTACCAGAACCTCAACCATCTCCATCTCAATCATAACCTCATCAGAGCTTCTTCACACCTGGAGTCGCTGACTGGAGTAGCTTACCTGATAACTTGTCTGGTCACACTAAGCAATACTATGTTGGTGCTAGTCAACATGGTGGTGAACACCCTTTTGGAAATCTTGCTATCATGGCCCTGGAGTCTACTGAGGGTTCCTGCTCAAATGCATCATCTTCACACGTAACTCAGGTATCTTCAGAGGCTAAAGCCAAGTTATGTTCTGAATCATGCATAGCTGCCTTTGTCTCTATTAGAGAGGCAAATGTAGCATTAATAAATCAAAAACTTGAGTTTGAGAAAACCATTTCCAAAAGAAAAGCTGAGTATGAGTCTGCTCTTAACAGTACAAGGACTAACAACTGCTGAGGAATCCATCAAACGGTCTATTAGGACGGATCGAAAACAGTTGAATTACCAGTCTTCAGCTGTTACAAATCCTTTAGTACCATGTACTGATAGGAGGAAAGTACTGAAGATCACACCTTCAGTAGTTTCCACTTCAGCAGTAGAGATGTCCAAGATGAAGAATAAACCATGTGAAATTTATGGTAAATTCAATCATCTATCTAATGAATGTTGGTACAAAAAGGGTTTAAAACTCCAAAGGATGAGCTCATTAAATTAGAAATAAATAAAATGAAAACTGAGTTTGAGACCAAGTTTGTACCACAATCATCTCAACCTGATAAAGGATGCGGTTTATCAGAAGACAGCTGATATTGTTCCTCATGATAAACATAAGACTAAGTCTGTGAAATCTAAGAAGAGGAAATGGTGGGTCACAGGAACTCATAAAAAACAAGCTCTGGAGTGTCAAATGAACTGAAAGCTCGAGCTTCAAATCAGACACAGCTTGTTATGATGGTTCAGCATCTATTGGGGAGAGTTAACCAACTTGAAGCCACTGTGATCAAACCACTGAAAAGGTATTCCAGGTCCAAATCTATTTCAGCATTATCTCCATCTTCATGAGCTGTTAATCATGAGAAATCAGCTATGGTTAAATCTGTTGATAAAGTCAGTCCCAAAACCAAAAAGGTTTGGGTCTCCAAAGCTAGCTAGTTTCTTATGATTTTGCAGGGTTCTTCAGCATGCCAAAGAAGCATCTGGTATGTGGACAGTGGAGGATCCATGCACATGACTGGGAGCAGCTCTCTTCTTCATGATTACTCTCAAGGAAAGAAGGGATTTGTCTCATTTGGAAATGATGCTAAAGGTTACATTATTGGAAAGGGATTTGTGTCTAATGGAGATATTAGATTTGATGATGACAACCATGTGGAGAATCTCAAATACAATCTGTTGAGTGTCAGTCAGATGTGTGACAAAGGACATGTTGCTCTTTTCACAAGCTAGAACTGTAGGATTCTGTCTTCCAAGGTTCTGAGCCTGATTGACAAAGTACTGGATGATAATACTCTCATAAAGGCCAACAGGATAGGAAGAGTATATGCCTTGGATTTGTCAAAGAAAATTGAGTTAAAAGGCCATCCATGCTTGTTCTCCAAGGCCTCTCTCCAAGAATCTAAACTGTGGCATAGAAGGCTGGGTCATGTTAATCTCAAAAACATGAATCAGCTGATCCACAAGAGTTTAGTGAGAGGTCTTCCAATAAAGGAGTTCAATTGTGATGAATTCTGCACTGCATGCTTAAAAGGGAAACAACATAAAGTTTCATTCCCGCCCATAGAAGAATCCAAGTCTAATGCCTGCTTACAACTACTGCACATGGATCTTTTTGGTCCTGTGAAGGTAATGAGTATGGCAAAGAAGAAATACTGTCTGGTAATTGTGGATGATTACTCTAGATATGTATGGACTTCTTCTTGCATTCAAAGGATGAGGTTGCTCAGTCCATTATGAACTTTGTGTTACACGTTGAGAAGCAGTATTCCCTACCTATTAAGTGTATGAGGAGTGACAATGGTAGTGAATTCAGAAACCACACTCTTGATGAGTTTTACTTGTCAAAGGGAATCAAGAGGTAGTATAGCATCCCAAGGAATCCAGAGCAAAATGGAGTAGTGGAGAGAAAGAACAGGACCCTCATTGAAGCTGCAAGGTCCATGTTGGCTGATTCTGGTCTGCCACTGACTTTTTGGGATGAAGCTGTCAATACAGCTTGCTATGTATAGAATAGAGCCTTAGTAAATCAGAGGTTGATGAAAACTCCTTATGAAGTTTTACATCATTTAGCCCCTCTGATTTCATTCTTTAGAGCATTTGGGTGTCCCTGTTACATTCTCAACACAAAGGATCAACTCCAAAAGTTTGATTCTAAGGTGGATGCAAGGTATTTTTTTGGTTATTCATCCACTTGCAAGGCTTACAGAGTATTCAACTGCCGGACAAAGATAGTTGAAGAAACCTTGCATGTGAAGTTTAATGAATCCCCTAAGGATACAATTCCACAAAACCCTATGGAGTTGTTTGATCTGGACATTCTGCAATATGTTCCTTATCAAGTGCCTGCTGTTGCAGATCATATGAATCCATCATCTTCTATAGCTAGTCATCCATCTGGTGTTACTGATAATGATGATGATATCAGTAATCACCTTTTCAAGTTTAGTGATCAACTGCCTGATTCAGCTAGACCTGATGTTCCTGTAGCTCCAGTAGCACAATCCACAACAAATGCTGATGAGATTTCTACAACTTCAACTTCCTTTGAATTACCATCTACTGATTGGTTTCAAGGAAATGCTTCACCATCACCATCTGTTGCTGCTGAGCCTGCTACAAACACTTGGACAGATCTTATTGTGTACCAAGATCTGAAGAATCACCCTATGTCTCAAATCATTGGTGATATCAATGCTGGCGTGTCAACAAGAAGTCAATTGTCAAATTTCTGCTTCTATGCTCACATCATTAGTCAGCAAGAGCCAAAGAACTATCACATTGCTTTAAGGGACAATGGATGGGTTGAAGCCATGCAGCTTGAGCTTCTTCAGTTCAAGAAACAGCAAGTGTGGGAATTGGTTCCTCTACCTCCAGGTAAGTCTGCAATAGGCACTAAATGGGTGTTTAGGAGCAAAACTGATGAAAATGGGCTTATTGTTAAGAACAAGGCCAAACTGGTTGTACAGGGGTTTTTACAAGAAGAAGGTATTGATTATAATGAAACCTTTGCCCCTGTAGCTAGACCGGAAGCAATTCGATTGTTTTTAGCTTATGCTGGTTATCACGACCTTAAAGTTTTTCAAATGGATGTCAAAAGTGCATTTTTGTATGGGAAAATTAAAGAAGAGGTTTATGTATGTCAACCACTAGGTTTTGAGGACAATAAACATCCTAATTGGGTGTATAAGCTTGATAAGGCTCTCTACGGGTTGAAACAAGCTCCTAGAGCCTGGTATGAGACATTATCAAACTTTCTTCTAGAAAATAATTTCACTAGAGGCTCCATAAATAAGACTTTATTCATTAAGAAAGCTGGGCAGCATAATCTACTTGTTCAAATTTATGTAGATGATATTATTTTTGCATCCTCTGATCCACAGTTGTGTGATGCCTTTACAAAGTTGATGCAACAGATGTTTGAAATGAGTGCCATGGGGGAATTACAGTTCTTTCTGGGTTTGAAAATCAAACAAAAGGCTGATGGAATTTTCATTCATCAGTCCAAATACACAAAAGATCTTTTGGAAAAGTTTGATTTATGAAACTGTAAGCCCTATTCTACTCCCATGTGCAACACCACACAACTGGATACAGATCAGAAAGGTAAAGTGGTTGATGAAACACTTTACAGATGTATGATTGGGTCCTTGATGTACTTAACAGCTTCTAGACCAGATATTATGTTTGCTACATGTGTTTGTGCTAGATTTCAGGGTGCACCTAAGGAGTCTCATTTGATTGTAGTCAAGAGGATCTTAGATATCTGCAAGGCACTCCATCTCTAGGTTTATGGTATTCTACTAGACATTCTGGTAAATTAGTTGCTTTTTCTGACAGTGACTATGCAGGGTGTAAGTTGACAAGAAAGTCCACTTCTGGAGGATGCCAATTCTTAGGCAACTGCTTGATTTCTTGGCAGAGTAAGAAGCAGACCTCACTTGCTACATCAACTGCTGAAGCAGAGTATATTGCTGCTGCAAGCTATACATCTCAGGTACTCTGGCTTCAAAACCAATTATTGGATTATGGCATAACAGAGACTAAGACCCCAGTGTTGATGGACAGCTCTTCAGCTCTTTGTATTGTCAAGAATCCTGTCCAGCACTCTAGGACTAAACATATTGAAATCAGACACCATTTTATTAGAGATTGTTTTGAAAAAGGTCTGATTGATCCAAAATTTGTTCCTAGTGCTGATGAGCTTGCAGACATTTTCACTAAGCCCTTGGATAGCACAACTTTCCAAAACCTAGTGCTAAGGCTTGGTATGCTGCAACTAGAATAAGTGACAACTACTGATGATCTCAGCTCACAAGTACTGATGATCATTAGTTTATTATTGTCATATATAAGTACTGAAGATATCCTCCCTTCAGAAGTTTTAAAAACTACTGGAGCTTAAGTAACTTCTCAGTACTCAAGTACTTTATTTGTTAAAACAGCTGATGTAGTTACAACAGCTGATGTAGTCACAACAGCTGATGTAGCTACAACTACTGATGTCAGAAATGTAGATAAGTACTGATGACCAATGAAACGTCTGAAACTCAGATCTAAGTCTGATGAGTAAGTGTGGAGGTCAGACTGAAACAGCTGAAAAGCTATGAATTGACGAAAACAGCTGATGAGAAATTTCTCTTCAGTCGTTTATACAACTACTGTTTCATTAAAACAACTGAAGCCAAAACTATGTCTTCAGTAGTTTACAACTACTGAAGACTAACACCAAGTTTCAGCTGTTTCAACGTCTGATGGTCAAAACCAAGTCTTCAGTTGTTTTATGACAACTGATGACAACTCCACCACTGTCAGTCGTTTTAAACCTCTGAAGGTTAATACCACGTCATCAGTAGTTTCAAACAGCTGATGACCACACCAAAACCTTGAGTAGTTTTCTTTCAGCCTTTTCTTATCCCACCCTATAAATACCTGTCTTCTTCTCAAATGTTCCATTAGCTGTTCTTCTGACCTTCATACTTTCAAACATGGCAACCATGAGCCTAAAACCACGACACAACTACGTTGCATACCTTACCAAGTCGGCTTTCTGGAACAAATTTGATAATGCCAATGACCTAATGGTGTATTCCCCATATCGCACAGCCTTTCTCTTGAATCCGACCATCTACCCTGAATCTCTCAGTCAATTCTAGTCAAACGTTTTTGTTCATACTGATGAGTCTACCGGCCAAATCTCTGTTCGGTCCCTCGTCAACCAGAAACCAATGGTTGTTACAGCCGACATCATTTGTCAGGCATTACACTTACATGACTCCACCACTATGACTGAATACCCAAAGGGCACACTGGATATGTCCTTTATCAATAATGGGTATGAAGGTGATCTTCGGGCTACAACCATTCTGAAGAAACATTTCCATGATGCTGAAAAACTTATCTTTCACATGGTAAATGTATGCTTAGCTTCAAAGACATCCTCTTGGGATCAAATGTCATCCCAATGGCAACAGGTATTGTAGTATATTCTAGAACACCAACCGCTAAATTTCTCTGAAATCGTTTTTCTAGAAATAAAGAACTTGGCTCAGAAACCTGCGGCAAACCGCTGGCTATTATATCCCAGGTTTCTGATGGCCATTATTTTAAATGAATTAAAATCTGATGGCCTTGTTGGCCTTGGAGTCCCTACACCAGCTATTTTGGCTGAGGTATACTCCAGGCACAACTCAGACCTCACTCTCAAAGAAGCTGCCCGAATGCTAAAACCCAAGCAGAGGGAACCCACAACTTTCACCACCAGAACCAGAGTCCCCACCAAACCAAAAACCAAATGCCCAAAAACAGCTCTTCAGGGAGATGAGTCCCCTGAAGATGCTCCTGTACCACCAAGGCAGGATATACTTGCTAGTTTAAACCCCCCAGCAGTATCGGAGACTCTACCAGCCAACACCGCAGAGGCATCCTCTCAAAAGGATCCTGATGCAACCTTATCAGGGGCAACCACATCGCTGAGACCTCTCTCACTTGAGGAGGTTATCATTGAAGAGCATCCCTATCCCCGGATGCAATCAGCTTCTATCCCCTCTCCCCATGCAAATGCCCCTCAAAGTCCATCCATTATAATTGCAACGTGCTGACTCAGCTGCATGCCTCTCCTCCTCCCCAACAAACACCAACAAATGGGAGAACCACAGCAATTGAGGAAGAGGATCAACATGCTTCTGACAACCCACAACACCAGGGTTTAACTGTTCTATCTCCTGGTGTGGATATGCAGATACAAACATCTAGTGAGGCTGCCACCTCTTCTGAATCAGCACATGATCAGACTGAGGCTGGTAACATAGCTAAGACCTCACCAGAGGCAACAGCTGATGAAGGACATCGTCCTGATGCTGGAAGTCTCCAGTTCCAAGAAAAAGGGCACATGCTAAAACTGGTCTACACCCGGTGCATGTACATCCTGCTACAAGCAGGAGGTCAGGTGATTCAACATCTGCTGATGATGACCTAGGCTTTTTCTATGACGTTCTAGCCCACAACACCATCCTGGAGGCTGAGGTAAGCAGACTACAAGAACTGCTTGCCAAGAAGTCTCAGGATGTAAGTCCATTGCCCCCACTAACCCACAGATGGCACCTTCATTCGAAGGTCCCCCAAACACTTCACCCTCTCACTTCTCTGAGCCTCCAGCCTCTACCTTTGGCACTATCTCTCAGGGATAGAACCCCCCTGAGCAGATGGTTGCTGCATTCCAACAATCCTTACCTGTTAGGATCAGTGATCTATGTTTGATTGATTGAAGAGTATTGCAGCAGAATTCAAACAATGAATTAGTCGATTCACAAGAACAAAACGATGTTCAATGAAGAACAAAGACGGTTATAGAGAGAGAGAATATCTGCAAATATATTTCATTCAATATTCGCTTTCGTGGTAACAGAATGTCATAATTATGATTAGGTCGACACCTTTTATATAAGAGATGTGACGTCTGCTGATGTCACTTGATAGTGACATCTAACAGATTTATTTCAACTGAAACACAACTACTGAAGATGTCAAAACAGCTGACATCTTCTTACAAAATATGCTAAGTGTTATCAGTTGTTATAACTACTGAGAAATATAAAACTACTGAAACTACAACGACTGAAGAACAAGCTCTTCAGTCGTTTTACAAAACTACTGAAACTAAAATAATAAACTACTGATATCACAACTACTGAAGAAGTACTCTTCAGCAGTTGTGACAATCTACTGACGCTTCAGTACTTGATCTTCAGACTTTGACTTTCAGATGTTTCATCAGCTGATGACTTCAGTAGATATCATCAGCTGATGACTTCAGTTGATCTTGGCTCATTGGTTCTTTTGGTCCAACAAACTCCCCCTGAACCAATGCAGCCAAAACCTCTAAATTGTTTATTATCCCACTTATTGTTGGCAAAAAATTGGTCTTTTTCCTTCTTGATCAGTAGAGAAGATGACCCATGTAAGCTCCGGCCTGGGAAGAAATCTCAGATATTTGTTTGGCAGGGTATGAATGGGAACTCTGTTTTGGGGAACTGGACACAGAGTTGTTATCCCATTCATGAGATTTACTTCCCCATAATGAGTCTGTATGACTCTCGAACATAGGCCTTAAGGAGAACAACTTGTTCCTCCTTGGAGAGTTCTTCTACTCCTCCTTCGAAGAAGAACTCTGGACCATAGTACTCAGATAAGTACTTCATGGTCCTGCCATTTTTCAGCTCCACTGTAGTTACCTCCCTATAGACAATTCATCAGGATGGGTGCCTTCAAGGAGTAACTGGAGCTCATTCTTCTGGATGTCTTCAAGCTTTTTATATAACAACCCGTTTTAATCATCTTGTTTTCTAGTACGGCTTGAGGGGTCATCTTTGCTTGATGAGCTTTCTTGAATTCATCAATGATTTCCCAAGGTGTGACTACAATGGCAAACATGATGGTAGAATCTATTGTTTTTCTAACCTGGCCATTGTATCTGTGTGGAATAGTTCTTTTATGGATTCTAGAACACACCCTGGGGTCTGGCCATACTCTCACTCTCTCCTTCTAATACTAAAAAGTGTGCCTGAGAGTGTACAGCCTCTGAGCATGCCCTTTCATGGCTTGTATAGATGATGACTGAGGAAATTCCTTGTCAACCATCTTCAATAGTTGCTCATCATGATGTTTCTGCTGTTCTTCATCTTCTATCTTGACTCTAACCATCTCCCTTTGAGAGTCAGGTGTGATCATGGGTTGACTTCTGGGTTTTGGTAGCTTTAGAACAGCAGAGAGTGGCAGACTATCATCTTCATCCTCTTCTTCTTCTTCTTCTTCCATCCTCAGCACCCTTCTCCTCCTTCTAGGTGCATCACTGGATGATGGTTGGTTTGGTAAAGGAATTGGTTTTGAAGAATGAGGATGTTTGGTTTTGGGCTTAGAGATTGGTTTGGAGATTTGAGGGTAAGCAGTGTTTGAGTGGGTGGAAGGGAAGGTTTATCCAGCATCTTTGTAGTAAGTTTCGCCTTTGTAAGTTTAGCCATTTCCAACCTTTTACCAGCCCCAGCCTCATCAAGGGATTGAACAATTATCCCCTTGTGGAATTGCTCAGACAGACAGATTCTGGTGGCTATAGCCAGAATACTGTCCCTGGTCCACGCGCGAATCTCCATTAAAGATCTTCCTAAGTATTTTGCAATGAAGCAGATCATTATCTCCAATCTCTCTTTTTCAAGAGCATCATACCCAGCCCATCGGGTTTGAATCTCTTGCACTTCCAACCTTCTGATCTCACTATCCAATGTGGCTGTATCAAACCCTTGCCTGAAAGTTGTTCAATTATTTTATCCATGGATCGGCTGTGTATAGTATCAGCTTTTACCAGCTCTTCCAAGGATTTGTCTTCAGCAGTATGATCATCAGCACTTTTCTTTCACTTGTAAGTGAGCAGTGGTTGCTTTTCTTTCTCCTCCTCTTGGGCTTGCTTCTCTTCCTTCTCTTCCTCTATTCTTTTCCTCTTCTTTTCTTTCACTACACTACTCTCCCCCTTTTTGGATGCATTGGAGGAAGGGGTTTGTACCGCAGAAAGTGTCTTTTGCACAGCAGCATCAATCAAGGGTTGTAAAGTTGAGGAAAGCCTCTCATCAATGGCTTTAGTCACAATATCAGTGATTATGGGTGTGATGAGAGGGAGGGAATTTTGAAGTACAACACCTATTTGCTCAGGAGGGTTCTGTTCCTGAGAAATAGGGCCTGAAGCAGAGGCAGGTGGTTGAGTTTGGAGTGGCTCAGTGTTTGGGAAACCTTCAACTGAAGGTGCCATCTGTGGGTTGGTGGAGGCAGATGGTCTTTCTCCTTGTGAGAGTTGGTCAAGTAGGTTTTGCAGCCTACTGACTTTCTCTTCAAGGATTGTGTTCTGGGCAAGAACATCGTAGAAAAAGCCCAGGTCATCATCAGTCGAAGCTGAATCATCTGACCTCCTGCTTGGAGCAGGATTTACATGCACTGGGTGTAGACCATTGTTGCATGTGCCCCTTTTGCTTGGTACTGGGGACTTCCAGCCTCAGGACAATGTCCATCATCAGCTGTTGCCTCTAGTGAGGTCTTAGCAATGTTACCAGCCTCATTCTGATCATGTGCTGATTCAGAAGAGGTGGCAGCCTCACTAGATATTCTAACCTCCTTATCTACACCAGGAGATAGAAGTGGTAAACCCCTGTGCGTGGGTTCTCAATTGCACTGTGTTCCTCCCCCTCAATTGTAGAGGTGTTCCCAGTAGTAAGTGGTTTCTGGGGAGGGGGTGAGGAGTGCAGTTGAGTCAGCACTTGTGCAACTATTAAAGTTGGGCTGTGAGGGGCGGTTGTATGGGGTGAAGGGATAGAAGCAGTGTGCACCTGGGGAGGTTGGTGCTCTTCAATGGCAATCCCCTCAAGTGAGGAAGATCCCAGATGTGTAGGTACCCCTTTTGTGGTTGCTGCAGGCTCCTGTTGAGAGGAATCCTGAGCGGCTATGGCTGGAAGAGTCCTTATATCCACTAGGGGGTTTGGACCAGTGGATATCTCCTGCGTTTGTGTTGCAGGGGCATCCTCAGGGGACTCAATTCCCTGAGTAGCCGTTTTGGGTTTCTTTTTGGTGGGTTTGGTGGGGACTTTTGATTTGGAGGTGGTGGCTGTGGGTTCCAGCTGCGTGGGTTTGCGCAGCTTGGCAGCCAATTTGAGTGTCTGGTCAGAGTTGTGCCGGGAGTATACTTCCGGTAGAACAGCCGTAGCAGGGACTCCAAGCCAACAAGTCCCTCAGCATTAAGCTGGTTTGTAATGATGGCCATTATGAACCGTGGATAGTATCCAACGGTTAGCAGTTAGTTTTTGAGCCATATCCTTGAGCTCCGAAAATATTATTCTGAAAAGTTTAACGGTTGTTGCTCAAGAATAGAATACATTACCTGCTGCCACTTTGTCGACATTTGATCCCAAGACGAAGTCTTAGGAGCCAAACATACATTCACCATGTGAAAAATTAGGCGTTCAGCGTCATGGAAGTGTTTCTTCATGATAGTGGAGGCACTGAGATTGCCTTGATATCCATGTTGGGTAAAGGATAGATCTGTGGTGCCCTTGGGATATCCAGCAGGAGAAATAGCATCATCCAGAGAAAGAATTTGGCGGATTATTGCAGGAGTGATGACCACTTCTTTGTTGTTAACGACCGACTGGAGAGATGGTGTGTTGTTCACCCCAGTGGTAATAGTAACGTTCATCCAAAACCGTTGGAGGGATTCGGCATGTAGAATGGGATTCAGGAGAAATGCCGTTTTGTATTGGGACTGAACCATAAGATCGATAGCAGTATCGAACTTAGCCCGGACAGGCGATTTAGTAAGGTAGGCAACACAGTTGTGTCGCGGTTTAAGTTGCATGGACGCCATTGAGAAGAGAGAAGTTTTGGAGAGGAACGTTAGGTTTGAAGAAGATGAAGCTTTGAAGTATTAGGTCAGGGATATTTATAGGGTACGGGTAAGAAAACGACTGAAGGATGTGGTGTTAGTCATCAGTAGTTTTAAACGACTGTTGACATGGTATTATCCTTTCAGACGTTGAAACAGCTGAAGTCGTGGTGTTAGGCATCAGAAGTTAGAAAACTACTGAAGACCGTGGTTTTGACTTCAGATGATTGAAACAACTGAGGACTTGGTGTTTGTCATCAGTAGTTGTGAAACTACTGAAGACAGTGGTTTTGTCATCAGCTGTTGTAAACACTGAAGACTTGGTATTAGTCATCAGTAGTTATAAAACTACTGAAGACATGGTTTTGCTTCAGTTGTTTAGAATGAAACAGCAGTTGTTGAAACAACTGAAGAGAAAGTTCTCTTCAGTAGTTGTCGTCAATTCATAGCCTTTCAGCTGTTTCATGCTGTCCTCAACACTTACTCATCAGACTTTGCATCAGATTTTCAGGTGTTTCATAGGACATCAGTACTTATCTGTTTATACTGATTTCAGTAGTTGTAACTACATCAGTAGTTTTAACTACATTAGTAGTTTGGAACAGATAAAGTACTTCAGTACTTGTGAGGCATTTAGCCATCAGTAGTTATAAAACTACTGAAGGGAAAAGGACTCATCAGTACTTATATGTGACATGGGTACCAATGATCACTAGTAATTACTACTGAAATCATCAGTAATTGTCACTTATTCTAGCTGCAGCATACCAAGCCTTAACACAAGGTTTTGGAAAGTAGAACTATCCAAAGGCTTAGTAAAAATATCTGCAAGCTCATCAGCACTAGGCACAAACTTAGGATCAATCAGACCTTTTTCAAAACAATCCCGAATAAAATGATGTCTGATCTCTATATGTTTGGTCCTAGAGTGCTGGACTGGATTTTTGACAATACACAGAGCTGAAGCACTATCCATTAACAATGGAGTCTTAGTCTCTGTAATGCCATAATCCAGAAGTTGGTTCTGAAGCCAGAGTACCTGAGAGGTGCAACTTGCAGCAGCAATGTACTCGGCCTCAGCAGTTGATGTAGCAACAGATGTTTGTTTCTTACTCTGCCAAGAAATCAAACAGTTCCTAGGAATTGACAACCACCAGAAGTTGACTTTCTAGTTAACTTGCACCCTGCATAGTCACTATCTGAAAAAGCAACTAATTTGCAAGAGTGTCCAGTGGAATACCATAACCCAGAGATTGTGTACCTTGCAAATATCTAAAGATTCTCTTGACTGCAATCAAATGAGACTCTTTAGGAGCAGCCTGAAATCTAGCACAAACACATGTAGCAAACATAATATCTGGTCTAGAAGCTGTTAGATACATCAAGGACCCAATCATACATCTGTAAAGCATTTCATCAACAGCTTTACCTTTCTGATCAGCATCTAGTTGTGTGGTGTTGCACATGGGAGTAGAACAGGGCTTAGAGTTTTGTAAATCAAACTTATTCAAAAGATCTTTTGTATATTTTGACTGACGAATAAAGGTTCCATCAGCCTTTTGTTTGATTTGCAAGCCTAGAAAGAACTGTAATTCTCCCATTGCACTCATTTCAAACCTCTTTTTCATCAATGTTGTAATATCATCACACAACTGGGGATCAGAGGATGCAAAAATAATATCATCAACATAAATCTGAACAAGTAGCTTATGCTGATCCACCTTCTTAATAAACAAAGTTTTATCAATGGAACCTCTAGTGAAATTATTCTTAAGAAGAAAAGTAGAGAGTGTCTCATACCAGGCTCTAGGAGCTTGTTTCAACCCATAAAGAGCCTTATCAAGTTTATACACCCATTTCAGGATGTTTATTATCCTCAAAGCCTGGTGGTTGATACACATAAACTTCTTCCTTTATTTTACCATATAAAAATGCACTTTTAACATCCATTTGAAAAACTTTAAGATTGTGGAATGCAGCATAGGCTAAGAACAATCTGATTGCCTCTAGTCTGGCTACAGGGGCAAAGGTTTCATCATAGTCAATACCTTCTTCTTGTGAAAACCCCTGTACAACCAGTCTAGCCTTGTTCTTAACAATAAGCCCATTTTCATCGGTTTTATTCCTAAACACCCATTTAGTGCCTATTGCACACTTACATGGGGGAAGAGGAACAAGTTCCCACACTTGCTGTTTCTTGAACTGAAGTAGCTCAAGCTGCATAGCTTCAACCCATCCATTGTCTCTCAAAGCAACATGATAGTTCTTTGGCTCTAGCTGACTGATGAAGAGAGCATAGAAGCAGAAGTTAGACAATTGACTTCTGGTTGAAACACCAGCATTGATATCACCAATAATCTGAGTCATGGGGTGATTCTTCAGTTCTTGATAAACAATGAGATCTGTGCAAGTGTTTGTAGAACCTTCAGCAGCAGCAGATGTTGATGTAGACTCTTGAAACCAAGAATTTGATGGTAACTCAAAAGATGCAGAGGAAACAGAGATCTCATCAGCATTTGTTGTGGATGGAACTGCTGAAGCTACAGGAACATCAAGTTTAGCAGACACAGGCAGTTGGTCACTAAACTTGAATAGGTGAGTATTGATATTATCATCATCATCATCAATACCACCAGGTGGAAGACATGCTGCAGAAGATGATTGAGCCACAGGATCTGCAACAGCTGGAGGTTGATAAGGAACATATTGCAGTATGTCCAAATCAAACAACTCCACAGGGTTTTGTGGAATCTTGTCCAAAGGAGATTCATTAAACTTCACATGCAGAGTCTCTTCAACTATCTTTGTTCTGCAGTTGAAGACTCTGTATGCCTTGCAAGTAGATGAATAACCAACAAAATACCCAGCATCCACCTTAGGATCAAATTTATGGAGTTGATCCTTTGTGTTGAGAATAAAACAGGGACATCCAAATGCTTTGAAAAATGAAATCAGAGGAGCCAAATGATGGAGAACTTCATATGGAGTTTCATCAACCTCTGATTTACTAAAACTCTATTTTGCACATAGCAAGCTATGTTGACAGCTTCAACCCAAAAGGTTAGTGGCAAACCAGAGTCAGCCAACATGGACCTTGCAGCTTCAATGAGGGTCCTGTTCTTTCTCTCCACTACTCCATTTTGTTCTGGAGTCCTTGGGATGCTAAACTGCCTTTTGATTCCCTTTGAGAGATAGAAGTCATCAAGTGTATGATTCCTGAATTCAGTTCCATTATCACTCCTCATACACTTGACTGGAAGGGAATACTGCTTCTCAATATACAACACAAAGTTAATAACCTTCTGAGCAACCTCATCCTTTGAATGTAGAAAGAAAGTCCATACAAATCTGGAGTAATCATCCACAATTACCAACAGTATTTCTTCCTTGCCATGCTCATCACTCTCACAGACCAAATAGATCCATATGCAGTAATTGCAAGCAGGCAGTGGACTTAGGCTCTCAATAGGAGGGAATGAGACTTTGTGTTGTTTTCCTTTTAAACAAGCAGTGCAGGTTTCATCACAGTGGAACTCCTTTATTGGTAAGCCTCTGACTAAACTATTGTGGATAAGCTGATTCATGTTTTTGAAATTAACATGACCCAGCCTTCTGTGCCACAGTTTAGATTCTTGAGAAGAGGCTTTGGAAAATAGGCAAGGATTGCCTTTGAGATCTATTTTCTTGGAAAGATCTAAGGCATACACTCTTCCTGTCCTGTTGGCTCTCAGGAGAGTGTGTTCATCCAACACCTTGTCAATCAAATGTAAAACTTTGGATGACAGAATCCTATAGTTCTGACTGGTGAAAAGAGCAACATGGCCTTTATCACACATTTGACTGACACTCAAGAGATTGTACTTGAGATTTTCCACATGATTAACATCATCAAATTTGATTTCTCCATTGGAGACAAACCATTACCAATGATGTAACCCCTAGCATCATTGCCAAAAGAAACAAATCCCTTCTTTCCTTGAGAGTAGTCATGAAGAAGAGAGTTGTTCCCAGTCATGTGCATAGATCCCCCACTGTCTACATACCAGATGCTACTTTGGCATGTTGGAGAACCCTGCAAAATAAACAATCAGTTAGTTTTAGAGACCCAAACCTTTTTGGTTTTGGGCCTGGTCTCATCAATAGATGGTAAACTAACAGGTTTATTTGAAACAACAGCCTGAGACGAAGAAGATGGTGAAGAAGAGGAATCCTTTGGCTTGGATCTCCTTTTCTGTGGTTTCAACATAGGAGCATCTAGTTGGTTAACTCTACCCAACAGATGTTGAACCATCATAACCAGCTGTGTCTGATTTTGTGATAAAGTTTTCATTTTTATACCATTTTCTTCTTTATTTTTCTTTTTGTTTGAGTTTGGAACCTCTTTTGTACCAGCAATCATCTGTAAGATGATTGAACAAACCACAACTTCACATGGTTTCTTCTTCATCTTAGGTTGATCATCAACTAAAGAGGGTGAAGCAACTGGAGACTTGCTCTTCAATGCTTTGGAAGCAATGTTTGCTTTCTTGACTGCCTCTTTAGTAGTCTTCAAACTCTTTCTACTGACAGTTTTCTTCTCTTCAGTACTGACAGCAGTTGGAGTTTGAACTCCAGGTGTTAAATTCTGCTCTCTAATCCTTTCAGGACTTTCAGAATTAACTCCTGAGTTGATCAACTCATGATTGATCATGTGAGTGTCAGCATTTGAACCATCAACATCAGCTGATAGGTTCAGAGAGGGCTTGATGTTGACTTCTACTTCTGATTGTGCTGTATCAGAAAGTAGATCACATGATGAGATGGATTGGTTATCACTCTCCCATCAGATTCTACCTCTACTCTTGGGTAAAATCTGTAGGTGGAGCAGTGTGATTGTAACCAATGCCAAACTTCACATTGGAAGCAGATTGCTTACTAAGAAGCATTTCAAAACCTTTGCATGATTGTACCCATCTATCACACTCTACCTGGTAACTGCAAGGGTTTCTTTGAGATCTTTATACTTCTCTAGAAGTATCTCTTCCCTAGCCTTATCATCAGTTATTTGGCATTTCAGTTTGTAAATCTCATCATTTTTATCATTAAGCACAGACTCAATTCAGCTTTGTTTTTGGAAATAATTTGTTCTAGCTCAATGTTCTTGTTGATTAAAGCTACATTTGCTTCTCTAATAGACGCAAATGCTGCTATGCATGTGTCAGAACATACTTTGGCTTTTGCCTCAGAGGATACCTGTGATACCTTTGGAGTAGAGGCATTAGAGGATGAAGTATCAGCAGAATCCAAAGCCATAAGAGCTAGATTTCCAAATGGACTTTCACCACCGTGTTGACCAGCACCTAAGAACAGTTGTTCATGACCAGACATGTCATCTGGTAAACTGCTCCAGTCAACAACTCCTGGGGTGAAGAAGCTGTGTTGTTGAGGTTGAGTTTGTTGATGAGATTGGAAAGGCTATGGTTCAGGCAATGCTTGTGGTTGTTGTGCAATTGGAGCTTGAACAGAATTTGGTTGAGGCACATAATAGCAGGGATAAGGATATGACATTTGACCCTGGGGAACAAAGTATGCAGGAGATCTAGGATGTGAATAATGACCAGAACCAGCAGGTTGTTGCCCTCTGTTTTGTGGACTAGTACTAGGAAAAGTCACAAAGGGTGCAGAAGAGTTAGATCCAGTTGATCTACACTCTCTTGCAAAGTGTCCTACCCTTTGGCATTTGTGACACCTCAACTTACTCTTGTCAAAACCAACTTTGGTTTTGCCAGAGAGTCCAGGAAATTTCCTGCCAGTTCTCTTGTAGAACTTCTGAGATCTGATATTAATCAGTGCCATCTGGCTCAGAATACCCATCTCTTCTAGATCATCATCAGCTATTCCTTTCAGATCATCCATGATGAACCATAAATTGTCACTATTACTGCCAGAATGACTCTCAATACCAAGAAATGCATGATCAGAACTATTTGAAGAGAAATCTATATGCTCATCATAATTGCTTTCAGATGCAGCATATTCTGACTCATGACCAACCAAGGCAGTATTGCCTGGTACAAAGTCATCAGTGGAGCTTTCCTGATGAGGACAGTTTCCTCTTCTGCTCTATCTCTCTTTCAAATGTAAGCAGTTTCCCATGAAGTTGGGTGAGAGATAGGCCTTCTAGATTTGCATTGGAGCGTAGGACAATAGTGTATGTGTCCCATCTCTCAGGCAGTGATCTGAGGAATCTGTGTTCATCTGGCTATGGTGTATTCGTTCACCATTTTCAGCTCAGATATCAAGCAGGAAAAGCGCTCAAACTGTTGAGTCAGTGTCTCACCCTTTCTATGAGAGAATGTCTCATATTGTTGGGCAAGGATCTCTCTATTGTTTGCTAAGACCTCATCAGTGCCACCGAATTGTTCCTTCAGGGCATTCCAGAGATCATGAGCAGTTTCATGATGCATAAGCCCTGAATAGATTTCATTAGGCAGTGCCATGGCCAGAATTCCATGGGCTTTAGCATCAATCTCAAATAGTTTCCGATCTTCATCAGAGTATTGTTCCTTCTTCTTCGGAATCATTTGATTGGTTTCCAGATTGTTCACCATAGGCTTATGTGGTCCATGTACCACAGATGCCCAACAACCTGAACTGTTAACAGACAGGTGATGAAGCATTCTTCGTTGCCATATGTTATACTTGGTCCTAACCAGCATCGGAGGCTTGGTTGAGGAACCGGTATTATGAGGATCATTAGAAGGAGTCGTCATCTCAGATTCAATCAAATTCAGTTAAGCTAAAACCGACTTAGAACAAAACGCAACAACCAATTGAACCAGAAGATCTCAAAATAAATGAACGAAAGCGGCAGAAATTCAATAATCTATAACCAGTTCTTGCAAATACGCTAATTCAATCAAACACAGATATCAATTAGCAGTTTCAATGATCAATTGTTAGATCGATCAATGATTAACCTTGCTCTGATACCACTTGTTAGGATGAGTGATCTATGTTTGATTGATTGAAGATTATTGCAGCGGAATTCAAACAATGAATTAGTCGATTCACAAGAACAAAACGATGTTCAATGAAGAACAAAGACGGATATAGAGAGAGAGAATATCTGCAAATATATTTCATTCAATATTCACTTTCGTGGTAACAGAATGTCACAATTATGATTAGCTCGACACCTCTTATATAAGAGATGTGAGGTCTGCTGATGTCACTTGATAGTGACATCTAACAGATTTATTTCAACTGAAACACAACTACTAAAGATGTCAAAACAGCTGACATCTTCTTACAAAATATGCTAAGTGTTATCAGTTGTTATAACTACTGAGAAATATAAAACTACTGAAACTACAACGACTGAAGTACAAGCTCTTCAGTCGTTTTACAAAACTACTGAAACTAAAAATATAAAACTACTGATATCACAACTACTGAAGAAGTACTCTTCAGCAGTTGTGACAAACTACTGACGCTTCAGTACTTGATCTTCAGACTTTGACTTTCAGATGTTTCATCAGCTGATGACTTCAGTAGATATCATCAGCTGATGTCTTCAGTCTTTGTCTTCAGACTTTGTACATCAGTTGTTGATCTTCAGCACTTGTAAACTCTTCAGCTGTTGTACTTTAGTACTTTGGTCTTTCAGCTTCAACACTTGTGTTCTTCAGCTGTTCAGCTTCAGTACTTGTGTTCTTCAGCTGTTCAACTTCAGTACTTGTGTTCTTCAGCTGTTGTACTTCAGCACTTTAGTTCTTCAGCTGCTGAAGTCTTCAGCACTTGATCTTCAGCTGTTTGAAGTCTTCAGCACTTGTCAAACTGCTGATGAAGCTTTCAGCAGTTGTTGTGATCTATGTGGGACTTAGAGGTTTTCTGATCTTGGCTCATTGGTTCTTTTGGTCCAACATTACCTCTCATCACTCCCATCATCAATGACATTGTTCATAAAGCCATTGATGAGAGGATCTCCTCAAGTCTACAACCACTCATTGATGATGCTGTGCACAAGAAACTTTCTACGGTACAAACCCCTTCAATCAATGCATCCAAAAAGGGGGAGAGTACAGCAGTGAATGAAAAGAAAAGAAAAAGAACAGAGGATGAGAAGGCACAAGAGAATACCAAGGAGTTGGAGAAGGAAAAGGAACAACAACTGATCAATTACAAAAGAAAGAAAAGTGCTGGTGATCAAAAGAATGCTGAAGAAAAATCCTTGGAGGAGCTGATAAAAGATGCAGATGAAGCACACAGCCGATCCATGGACAAAATCATTGAGCAACTCTTCAAGCAAGACTTTGATACAACCAAACTAGACAGTGAGATCAGGAGGTTGGAAGTAAATGAAATCCAAAACAGATGGGCTGGGTACAGTATGCTGGAGAAAGAGAGATTGGAGATCATAATTCGATTCATAGCCAAATATTTAGAAAGATCACTGATGGAGATTCGTTCATGGACCAGAGACAAGATTCTGTCTATAGCCACCAGAATCTGTTTGTCTGAGCAATTTCATAAGGGGACAATTATTGAAGCACTTGATGAGGCTGGAGCTGGGAAAAGGCTTGAAATGGCAAAACTCACAAAAGCCAAACTTACAACCAAAATGCTTGAACAACCTTCCCAATCACCACTCAAAAACAACTTACCCCTCAAATCTCCAAACCAATCTCAAAACTCAATCCAAACATCCTCAACCCTCAAAACCAATTCCTTTACCATAAAAACCAACCCAACCATCATCCAGTGATGCACCTAGAAGGAGGAGAAGGGTGCTGATGATAGAAGAAGATGAAGAAGAAGATGATGAAGATGATAGTCTGCCACTCTCTGTTGTTCTAAGGGTACCAGAACCAGGAGTCAACTCATGATCACACCTGACTCACAAAGGGAAATGGTTAGAGTCAAAATAGAAGATGAAGAACAGCAGAAGCAGCACGATGAGCAAATACTGAAGATGGTTGATAAGGAATTTCCCCAGTCATCATCTATACAAGCCATGAAAGGGCATGCTCAGAGGCTGTACACTCACAGACACACATTTCAGTATCAAAAAGAGAGAGTGAGAGTATGGCCAGACCCCAAGGTGAGCTCTAGAATACACAAAAGATCCATTCCACATAGATACAATGGCCATGTTAGAAAAACAATAGACTCTACAATCATGTTGGCCACTGTAGTCTCACCTTGGGAAATACTCGATGAATTCAAGAAGGCTCATCAATCAAAAATGACCCCTCAAGCCTTACTGGAAAACAAGATGATCAAAAAGGGGTTATTATATAGGAAGCTTGAAGACATTAAGAAGAATGAGCTCCAATTACTCCTTGAGGGCACCCATCCTGATGAATTTGTCTATAGGGAGATAACTACTGTGGAGTTGAAGAATGGCAGGACTGTAAAGTACCTATCTGAGTAGTACGGTCTAGAGTTCTTCTTTGAAGGAGTAGAAGAACTCTCCAAGGAGGAACAGGTTGTTCTCCTTGAGGCCTATGTTCGTGAGTCTTACAGACTCGTAAATGGGAAGTAGGTTTCATGGTTGGGATCACAACTCTATGTCCAGATTCCCCAAAACAGAGTTCCCCTCCATACTTAGCCAAACACATGATTAGAAACCTCTTCCTGGCTGTGCTGATCCGATTCTCTAAAGCTGATCAAGAGAAGTCTTTGCCAACAATAAGTGGGACCTCAATAAAGTTAAAGGTTTTGGCTGCATTCGAATAGGTGGCTTATTGTTGGACCAAAAGAACCAATGAGCCGGATCAGAAAAACCTTTAAGTCCCACAGACGTCACAACAACTGCTGAAGTCCACAATAGCTGAAGACAACAACTGATTACAAAGTCTGAAGACACAAGTGCTGAAGAAAGTCTAAAGACACAAGTGCTGAAGACAGTCTAAAGACAAGTGCTGAAGACAAAGTCTGAAGACCCAAGTGCTAAAGACAAAGTCTAAAGACAAGTACTGAAGACAGTCTGAAGACAAGTGCTGAAGACAAGTACTGAAGACCAAGTATCAGACGTTGTCACAACAGCTGAAGAGGTCTTCTTCAGTAGTTGTGACGGTTTTCTTTCAGTAGTTTTATATTTTCCCTTTTCAGTAGTTTTGTAATCAGTACTTTAGTTTCAGTATTTTAGCATCAGTAGTTTTATATTTTGTGCTTAGCACTCTCTGATATGTTCTCAGTAGTTGTGAACATTTCAGTTGTTTGTTAAGTGTTAGTTATTTTTGTAATAAATCTGCCAGATGTCACTATCCCGTGATATCAGCAGTGATTGCGCTCTATATAAGGAGTGTCAACCTAATTGTAATCGGTGAATGATTGAGCAGAAACATTTGATATAATTGAAACATTCCTTTTCACAGAAATATACTCTCTCGTTATAACCGTATTTGTTCTTAATGCATACGAATATCAAATTCTTGCTATAATTTGTCTAATTCTTGATCTTATTCCGCTGCGTTACACTCTAATCCATCAAACTTGAGATCACTGATCCTGTCACTTATGAAGAGCCCGAGACCCCTCATCTAAAGGGTGCTGATGAGAGTGCTAATTTGAGGGCCTCAGTGAAGGAGGCTGTGGTGGAGGAGGTTCATCAGGTCATGCAGACAATCTTGCCTTCTGTGGTGACCAAAGTGATTATGGCTGTGAGAGAAGGCGAAAGAAGGAGAGGAATAGGTCCTCGGGAGGGAGAGAGCAACAAGAAACTAAGACTATTGTCTCAAGTGATGAGGAAGAAAAAGAAGAGCATGTGCCGAAGGCAGCACAAGGCTACAATTATGGGGCTTTTCAACGATGCAAGCCCCCAACATTTGATGACAATGGCACCTGCCCATCGTTGGATTCGAGAGATGGAGGCTATGCTCGATATCAGTGAGTGAAGGGAAGATCAGAAGGTGAAGTTTGTTGCCTACTCATTTGTGGACTCGGCTCTGTGTTGGTGGGACAATATCGTCCAAGCCGAGGGTAGTCGAGCAATTGGAAGAATGTGGTGGCCGAGTTGAAGAAGCTGGTGATTCAGGAGTTTTGTTCTCACCAAGAGTTGGACAAGGTGGAAAGGGAGTTCCTGCAGTTGTAGGCAGGAACAATGACGCATCAGCAATACCCCACCAAGTTTAATCAGATGGCACGATTGGTGTCAGATTAGGTGACACCTCTGTCACAGAAGATTAAGTGATACATCCAAGGGTTGCTAGCGGATATCCATAGACATATGATTGTCACCCGACCGAGCATGTTCAGGTCAGTGGTTGATTTGGCTTGAAGGTTGTATGATGAGCGAGAGGTGGTGGTGGCTGAGGTGAGCAAGAAAGGTGCTGGTGATCGGAACTGGAACGGGAAACAATTTAAATATGGTGGAGCTATTCAAACAATAAGGCGGCAAAGGTGGGCGACCAGTGTGTGATCACACCCGGGCAAGGTCAAAGAAAGGTGTTAAATATGGGAAGGAGTATTAGGGAGAATGCAAATAGGGATCTAACATCTGCTTCAAATGTGGGAAGCCTGGTTATATGGCGAGAAAGTGTGGGGATGTAAGGTGTTAATACTATGGGGAAAACGACCATCTCAGTAGGCATTGCAAGAAGCCAAGGGTAGAGAGTCTGGGGCAAGTAGGAAGATCGGGATTAAGGGGGCAGAAGGTGAGTGCCAGGGCATTCATGATGACTTAGGAGGAGGCTAGGACAGAACCTGATGTTGTGTCAGGTACATTTCTAGTAAACCAAACTCTTCCTTATGTGTTATTATATTCTGGTGCTTGTAAGAGTTTTATTTCTGCTGCTTCCTGTGCTAAATTGCCTGTTAGTAGTATGAGTATAGATAAACCATTTGATGTAGACACTGCCATTGGTAAGTCTACCATGATTTTCGAGATGATAGAAGGTTGTGCCATAGAATAGAAGGTCATAAGTTTCCTGTTAGACCATTCGTGATGACCTTAGTCATAGGAATGGATTGGTTGGCAGACTACGAGGCAAATATTGTGTGTTGTAAGAAGATGATTCAATTGGTAGCGCCTGATAGGAGTTTGATGATAGTTTATGGTGTTCGAGTCACTACGATCGCGAAAGTGATATAAATGGCGGTGGCGAGAAAGTGCATGAGGCGTGGATGTAGTGCCTACTTGGCCTACATGAAGGATGTGGATATGCCAACACCACAACTGTCTGATTTACCGATTGTGTGTGACTTTCTAAACGTCTTTACAGAAGATTACCAGGTGTGCCACCGGACCGCAAGATCGAGTTCCACATTGATTTGATACTCGGTGCCCAACCTGTTACTAAGGCATCGTATTAGTTGTCTCCAACCGAGATGAAGGAACTGATGGAGAAATTGCAGGAGTTTCCTGAGAAAGGGTTCATTAGACCGATTATCTTTCCATGGGGTGCTTCGGTCTTGTTCTTAAAGAAGAAGGATGGTAGTATGAGGATGTGTATTGACTCCTGCAAGGTGAATAAGCTGACGGTGAAGAATCACTATCTATTACCGAGGATTGATGACTTGTTTGATCAACTCCAAGGAACTAGTTGGTTCTTGAGGATAGACATTCAATCCAGTTACCATCAGCTGAAGGTGAAGAAGCAAGATATTCCTAAAACAACATTTCATATGCGTTATGTACACTACGAGTTCCTCGTTATGTATTTTGGTTTAACCAATGTGCGAACTGCTTTTATGGACTTGATGAATCGAGTGTGTCGGCCAATGTTGGATAAATCAGTGATTGTGTTTGTTGATGATATCCTGATTTATTTGAAGAGTGAATAACAACATGCCGGTCACATTCGGGAAGTGCTAGAGACATTTAGAAAAGAGAAGTTGTATGGCAAGTTCTCCAAGTGTGCATTCTAGTTGTGTGAAGTTTAGTTTTTGGGTCATGTAGTGAATCTTGAGGGGATTATGATGGACCTGGCAAAGGTGGAGGTCGTGATGCAATGGAAGTCTGCAAGGACGCCATTCAAAATCTGGAATTTCTTGGGTTTGGTGGGCTATTATAGAAGATTCATACAAGACTTCTCTAAGATAGCTTCTCCACTAATTAATTTGACCCGTAAGGATGTAAAGTTTGTATGGTTCAGGCTCAAGAGAATTGAGGAGTTAAAGGCAAGGTTGACTCGGGCTCCTGTCTTGTCATTACTCGAAGGAAGCGAAGATTTTGTGGTTTATTCTTATGTAAACTTTGTAAAGTTTGTATGGTTCAGACAAGATGCTCCTGTCTTGTGTTGATGCAGCGAGGAAAGGTTATAGGTTACGTATCCCGACAATTGAAAGTTCATGAGGTTAATTAAGCTACTCATGACTTGGAGCTAGCAGTTGTGGTGTTTGTGTTAAAGATTTCAAGGCACTACCTGTATGGGCCGAAGTGCACAATCTTCATGGAGCACAAGAGCTTGAAGTACTTCTTCGAGCAAAAAGATTTGAATATGAGGCAGAGGCAATGGTTGGAGCTCATAAAGGATTATAATTGTGAGATCCATTACATCCGGACAAGGCCAACGTGGTGACAGATGCCCTTAGCCGAAAGGAGAGACCCGAGCCAATTCAGGTGAAGGCTTATCAGTTGACTATGACCTTTAATGTGATGACGTAGGTCAAGGAGTTTCAAGATGAGGCAGTTAAAGAACATCGTAACTCTGAAAAATGAGAGGTATGGTCACGGAGTTAGGTGAAAACACTCATGGTGTTGGAACCTAATTCGTATGAATGTGGATCCCTTATTAGGGGGAATTATCTGGGAAGATCATGGATGAATCTCATAAGGTTGATACTCAATTTATCCTGGTGCCACAATGATGTATCAAGACATGAAGAAAGATTATTGGTGGACGGGTATGAAGCATGGCGTAGCGGAGTATGTGAGTAAGTGCCTTACTTGCTTGCAAGTGAAGGCCAAACATCAGAAGCCGTATGGGAATACCCAACCATTGGATATAACAGAGTGGATTGGGAGCATATCACTACGGACTTTATTACGAAGTTACCGCGTACTGCGAAATGGTCTGATGCCATATGGGTGATAGTTGATCGTTGACAAAGAGTGACCACTTCCTACCAATTCGCGAGACATATTCATCCAAGAGGTTGGCGAATCTGTTGATAAAGGAGATTGTGACTCATCATGGTGTGATGGTGTGTATTGTTTTACAGATCATGACACACGGTTTACGTCTAAATTTTGGAAGAACTTCCATGATGCGATGGGGATGAGGTTACACATTAGGACGACTTATCATCCATAGATGGATGGTCAGTCGGAGAGTACGATACAGAGGCTAGAAGATATGCTTTGGGCATGCGTCATTGATTTTAGGGGAAGTTGAATTAATCACTTACCGTTAGCCGAGTTCGCATATAACAATAGCTACCATGCCAGCATTGGCATGCCTCCTTATAAGATGCTATACGATAGGAGATGTAGAATACCCATGTGTTGGGGTGATATTGGTCAGAGAGAGTTGGGAAGTATTAAGGTGATTGAGGCTACGAGTGAGAAGCTTGAAAAGATTAAAGCCTTTATGAAGGAAGCTAAAGATAGGTAGAAGTCGTATGCCGACAAGAGGCAAAGACCAATTGAGTTCCAAGTGGGTGATAGAGTAATGTTGAAAGTCTCACCTTAGAAGGGAATCATTCAATTCAAGAAGCGGGACAAGTTGAGCCCAAGATACATGGGCCTTTCTGAATCATTGCTCGAGTAGGAGAGGTGGCCTATAGGTTGGAGTTACCCAATAAGTTAACTGGAATTCACTCGACATTCCATGTATCTTATCTACGGAAGTGTTTGCCTAACGAGGATATGGTTGTACTACTGGAGATATCGAAGTTCGTGAAGGCTTAATTATGTGGACAAACCAGTGGCAATCATTGATCTCAAGGAGAAACTATTAAGGAATAATGTGGTTCCATTGTGTATGTACAGTAGAAGCATGAGAAGGGATCTAAGTTTACATGGGAGACTAAAAAAGAGATCAGGTAGCATTACCCACATTTGTTTGAGTAATAACATGTTTCGGGAATGTAGCCTATATAAGGGGGTGGACTTGTAACACCGGGTATTTTAATGATGAGAAAGAAAGAATAAAAGTGAAGGAAAAGGAAGAAACACAATTTAACCCAAGTTGAGAGGCTAAATGTGTCAAAAGGACAAAGCTTTCAAAAGTGGGTGTGAAATGTAGAATGACCGCCCATGTTGTCTACACACACCTTTTCAACCGGATTTCGAGAGAGAAAGTGAAGAAGCTTTTGGGTCTTGAAGAAGAAGAAACCCGAATTCAAGGTAAGAATTCTTGGTTTGAGGATAATTGACTAGCCTATCCCTCGGCTTCATGCTTATGTGTGTTCGGGTTTGTGTTTTGGTGGGTTTTAGGTGTTTGAACTCAATTGCAACCGGGTTTGAAGGAAATCATTCCCAAAGGCTGCTAAGGTGAGTTCTAAAACCCCTTTTTACATGTTTTAATTGATTTTGGGGCTGGAAATGCATGTGTGGTTTTTTTTATGGAAGTGGGTATTATACCCGTATGTTTGTGTGTATGAATCGGGTGTGTTATGATTTTGGGTGTTCTTGATGTTGTGATGATGCCATGTTCTTGTTATGATGCTTAGAATGCTAGAAAGAAGCTTAGAACATGTTAGAATGATGATTGGGACTGATTATGATGATTGATAGTATGAGTTGGCTGCCTATGGCCTAAATAGTCCCCATGCACCTAATAGTCCCTACGCGCCCAACGTTCAAATTTGCTGAAGTGAACATGTGCCAAAATCTCTTACACCCATGCGCTTGAATAGCCCATGCGCCTAAGTACTCATGCGCCTGCATAGTACCCATGCGCTTAGAAATTTGCCCAGGAGAATGTTAGGACATGCACCTAGATAGTGCCCTGCGCCCAGAACTTTCCATGTGCCTAAGTGTTCCCAAGCGCCGAAAAGCCATGCGCCAGCATAGTGCCCATGCGCCTAAGACTTAAAATATATTGAATTTTGGGAAAACTTTAAAGTGTAGGCTTTGACTTGGGATGTTCCCAGGGGTGATATAAGTGGAATTTTATTGATGGGTGATGTACGTTATGTCATGTACGATGATGTGTGATGGATGTTATGCTTATGTATTCTATGTTTCATTATGTTTCTTATTACGTATTATGACGTGACTTTACGTGGTTTGATTACAATAATGAACATAAAGTATTATCTTAATGAAGTGAAGATTTAAGATAATGAAAAGGAACATAATGAATTGATGAAAAGTCTTGCAGCATATGAAGGAGGTTCACAACTCATTGAGAGTTGTTAGCTCAACTGTGTGGTTACAGCGTGCGATCTTGGATAACCCTGAGGGTTCACACATAGGGGAGTAGTCTATGTGACTACTCCATACGTGCAATATGTGCGATATTGGGTCCTTGTTGCTTAACCCTAGATGATATGGCTTTGTGTTCAAGAGGGGGGGTAAGCATACAATAGGACCTAGATAGTAGTGAAAAGGTAATAAATATACAAAAAGTGTTATAGGTACGAAATGTGCGATATGTACGAAATGAACGATGATGGAAGTTAATAATTATTACCTTCATGTAGGCATTATATGTGACCACATGGGATAGTATATAAAATGTTTTAACAAATGAAAGGTAATATAATTTTTCGTAAAAGTAAAACTCACTTAACAATGCTGACTTTTATGTGTTTCAAGTTGGCAGGTAGATGTTGCTAAGTATGGCATGGGGTGGCTACTTGGAATTTTTGGATAGCATCCATTGTTTAAATTATAATGTTATTGTGATGTAATGCAAATCATGATCTTTTGTAATTTTTAAAATGTTCTATTATTTTGAAAAAACAATTATATATAAATGAAATGGTTTGTTTAAAAAGTATTCTATTGCGATGATTGGAAATGGAAACGTATATTATATGTTTTATGTGTGATGATTGATCAGTTGTAAGCGTTCTGGGAACGGGGCCTCACAATTCACCAACTTTATGTTGATATATTTTCATCCATGTTTTCTCAGGTATTAGACATTTCCATCAGGTTAAGCTAGCTTAGTCCACTCGCAATTAGGGCAATTCATGCTGCTTGAGAAATTTATTGTTTTATTTTTCATGTTTTGAAAACAATTAAATTAGTTCTACTGTTTCTACAATTCAACTCTAAAAAAAATATATTTTTTAAATTATTTGCAACGTATGTTTACTAAACCATATAGTGATCAACAATGACTATGATTTCATGACGTTCACGCCCCACGGGAAACCGTTGCGGTTAGGGTATGGCAGATTGGTGTCAAATTCATTAGTTACAGGGAATTAGTTTGCATTTAGTGAGCCTAGACTATAATTGTATCTCATTGCATCGATTAGTACATTATGCATTAACCTAACTTATATTATTTGTACTTGTGTGTTGCTTTGTCATAGAGATGTCGTCTGCATCGATGCTCATATACGTTTTTGACTCAGATGAGGAATATGAGCTTTCATCTTTGACCTCCTTTATAGGATCTACATCAACCATCCCGACCCCTACGCCCGACGTCATGCTCCAGCCTACTAGCCCCATCGAGGCCAAGACCCAACGCCTACTCCTACTACTATCCCAGCTCACTCTAGACCCCATTCTGATACCACTAAGGCCTTACCCACCACTGGATTA
This sequence comes from Flaveria trinervia, assembly GCA_025506515.1. Lineage (NCBI taxonomy): Eukaryota > Viridiplantae > Streptophyta > Magnoliopsida > Asterales > Asteraceae > Flaveria > Flaveria trinervia. Next base: position 25,820,753 of record CM046454.1, on the reverse strand, counting down.
TACAGGGTTACCTCCACCTCCCTCAGGCACGTATTGGTGGATGCCTGGACCCATGATGCATGCAAGTGTCCCGAAGGAGCTCATTCCCGGAGTCACACACATCATTGGACCGATGATGCCGATAGCCATTCCGGTGAGGGAGTCACACATTTTTACCAAGCCACCAGCAGATTCTAGCCACACATCCACTGATTCCTAGCCAGCTGACCTAGCTCCCAAGCCAGTTGATACCCTTGCAGATCCTACTAACTTCCCTCCTCAACCAGCCGACCCCAAGGTAGTCGACCTCGATTATGAGACAATTGATTATGTCTCATTGGTGATCGACACTGACCCTCTATCATACTACTTTAGCCTCTGTGATAGTGGCTATAGATGCCCACCGTGACGTTGATCCATCGATACCACCACCATAGTACTGATGTTATCAGACTCATCCTGGGGGTGCGATTCTTGCACACATACCCATGGAATTGATTTGTATCCCGATCCGCCCTACTACACCTACCCAGGATCATACCCCGAGCCTGCACCTACAAGGCGAAGGATCGATATCTGTCGGTGGGAATGGATGCCGAGCTGCTTGGATGAGTGGAGGCAGAGGAGGGTATTTCCTCTACATTTAAGGTGGGAGAGTCATCACGTGCCCTAGTTTCGACACCCCTCAGTCGAGAGCCAGTGAAGCTCACCATGCCTTTACTAGTAGCATGTTTTGCAAGGCACGACAAGTACATGAGATAAGAGCTTAGATTACAGGAGTTAAGGAGACCATTGATATGGAGGATGTGGAGTGTCAACTGTATTGATCGATGAGAGCAGATACCTTGATGATCAGACCCTACACACAATGCATGACCGACTCACTAGGTACAAGAGGACATGGCGGCCATGACATAGAGAGTGGAGGAAGAAGAGCAGAGGGCTACACTGGCCGAGTAGCACTCAAAAACGGCTGAAGAAAGAGTGACTATGATCGAGGAGCATTTGGAGTCCTCTACCGCACTTGCAGTTGTATGTATGCTTATGGCTATGGCAGCGGTACATACAGGAGCATTTACTCGCCTATTTCGTGATTGCGTATCATGAGTGAGTTGTGCTCACGTATTATTTGGGTATGAACTTGTTATAGGAGTGATGTACTCTTAAAATACTTTGTAATTCATACAATTTATTATCAAGTTATATTATCTTTTATATTATGTGGTTGCTTGGTTGTTATGATTGTTTACTTCTGGTGCACATGTGCTTGACATTGTTACATATTGTCTTATCTTACTTATCATTTTGATTTTAAGAAAAATGCCACCACGAAGGAGAAACGTCCAAACCAACATCGGAAACAATACTCCCATGATAGCTGAGGGCATAAGCAGCCCGTTGCACTAAGAGTAGCAAATACCATTGCACATCATGAGGCGAACCGCAGTGTAGGAGGATCTGAAGTAAATGGAGGAAATAGAAGTGGCGTAGGAGGTATCAAAATATCTGGCATAGTTAAGGGCATGAGTTAAAAAGGGTCATTTTAATGTTTAATTGTTGTTAATATAATTAAACCTACAACATAGGATCTGATGCCAACGCTAAGGGTTGCTCTTAAAAGACCTTTGTGAATTGCAAGCCGCTTAACTTTCACTATAATGAAGGATCTATTGTCTTGGTCCATTGGAATGAGAAGATGGAGTCAGTTCAGTGAATTAGTAACTATGCCAAGGAGAACAAGACAAAATTTGCCACATGTACCTTTGAGGGTCAAGCACTTACTAGGTGGAATGCTCATGCGCAGACCATGGTTATTGATGTTGCTTATCAAATCACTAGGTATGAGTTGAAATAGATGTTGACTGATGAGTACTGCCTCGAGATGAGTTACAAAAGCTGGAGGTAGAATTTTGGAACCACACCATGAATGGTGCGAAAATGACAAGCTATACACCCGATTTCATGACCTTGCTCGCTTATGCCCTCACATGGTTAATCTATAATTCAAAGGAAGAGAAAGGTATATTTGGGGCCTTTCATCCCTAATCTAGAGCATGGTGACCTCATCCAAGCCAGTCATTATCTAAGAAGCGGTTAGAATAGCACATTATTTGACTAATCAAGTTATGTGTTAGGGAGTGTTTATGAAAAGAACTATGGTAGAGAGGAGTTATGCCATCAAGTGGAATCAGGACAACAATCATGGTAAGAATACTCCACATCAAACTCAAAACACAAAAAGTTGTTAGGGCTTTTGCTACTAAGCCATCTCTGAAGAAAGCAAAAGGTGGGTATGTTGGAAGCCTACCTAAGTGTAACAAGTGTAACTTCCATCATCTAGGCGCATGTGTGGAATCCATGTGTCAGAATTGTAAGCATTTCTATCATGCATCTAAGTAATGTCGCAAGGTGACTCCTACTCCCAAAATAGGAAATAATCGGGGATGTTTTGAATGTGGCATTGTTGGACACATTCGCAAGGATTGCCCATATATGAAACAAACTAGTTGCAACAATGCACGCAGTCGAGCTTTTGTGAATGGAGCTGGAGAAGCTCGATAGGACCTGAACATTGTCATGAGTGCGTTCCTCGTCAACAATCAGTATGCCTCTATTTTATTTAATACGGGTGCCGATATGAGTATTGTGTGTAGTGAGTTTAGTCACTGCTTGGAATTTCTCCCACACATTTGACTTCTGAGTATATAGTCGAATTAGCTAATGGTAAATGGATCGAAACTGAAAAGATCATAAAATAGTGTTTTATGAATTTGATGGATTACTTGTTCGACATAGATTTACTACTTCTGACACTCGGGAGTTTTAATATTGTTATTGGCATGGATTGGTTGTTGAAAAATGAAGCAGAAATCATTTATCATGAGAAAATTGTTCACATTCCACTTGTGAGTGGAGAGACAACATCGATTCAAGTTGAAAAGTGAAGCACTATGCTAAGGAACATTACATGTATCAAGGCCCAAAATACTTACGAAAGGCTATGATGCAATCTTGGCACATGTGGTAGAGAAGCAAAAGGAGGAGAAAAGAATCAAGGACATACCTATTGTGCGAGACTACCCAGATGTCTTTCCAAGGACTTTCCCAGACTTCCACCCTAAAGACGAGCCGAATTTCGAATTGACTTGGTACCTAGAGCCGTCCAGTAGCACGATCACCATACCAACTAGTACCATCTGAGATGCAAGAGTTGTCTAATCAGTTGCAAGTATTGTTAGATAAAGGATTCATAAGGATGAACTTCTCACCCTGGGGCTCCAGTCTTGTTTGTCAAGAAGAAAATGGATCATTCTGAATGTGCATTGACTACCGGGAATTAACAACTCATTATCAAGAATCGGTATCCACTTCCACAAATCGAAGACTTATTCAATCAACTTCAAGGTTCTAGCCATTACTAGAAGATTGATTTACCTTCGGGATATTACCAATAATGAATCCAAGAGGAGGTACGGGATTGGTTTTGTACTCAACACAAGTAACGCTCTCTCAAAGTCACTAAGTAACACTCGGGTTTGTGATGAAGCAAAATCCTTCTAGGAGTGGATGATAATATACTAAGTAAATCAAAGCAAACACAAGAGACTAGTTTTTCAAGATACTTGTATATATTATTTCTCAACTCAAAGTATTACAAGACTCATACAAGCATGATACATGAGTTACAATAACAAACTATATATACTACTTAGCTGCTGGTATTGATTGTAGTAAGATCACATCTTCGTTAACAGCTCCATGATTGACAAGCTTGTCATGGTTCTCCACCCTCCTTCTGTTACTGATTGCCTCCTCGTTGGTTGTAGTTGATTTGCTACTTGTAGCTAATAGTTTCCCAGTAGGGAGTCTACCTTTACTTTTCAGTTTTTCTAACCTTTCTTCCTCCAGAAGCTCTTCTGTAGTCATCTTCCTCTTCCTTTTGGTGTCTTCGAAAGTTGTAGACTTTGGAGATTCTTGTGTAGAGGTTTCAGGTTGAGAGGTGGTGATTGGAGCAGTGATAATGATGTTGTTTTAAGTAAGAGGTCAGTTGAGAAAAACCTCACTATTTACCTCATATGCTAGTTTAAGATTGCATTTGTGATAACCAGATCATCAGATAAAGAAAGTAAGCCTTTCATAGCTTCCATCTCAGCTTCATAAGACTAAATGGTTCTTCTAAAGCTTTGACTTCAGCATTGGAAGTCCGTGGTGATGGGTTTTGTAACATGTTAATCAAAGTAAGTTTAAACATTTTAAACTTATAAAACGCAGCGGAAATAAGATTTAAACATGTTGTTTACAATCTGAAATTTTTCACCTTTTCAAGCATAAACAAAACCCAGAAATAAGGATCATATATATATAAATATGTGAAATAGTATGATATCAATCATAAACCAACGATAGGGGGTTCAAAGAAACAACCCTTCTTGCACTAGAGTGAAGTAAGGATGAGAAAAAAGAGATTGCTCCTTGAATGTCTAGACTCCAAAATAGGAGTCCTCAAGCTTGTATACCCACAAGCCTTACCCAACACCTAATATTGTTAGATAGAAGAACACCAAAGCACAAGACCCTCTTCTTTCAAAATCCAAAATGCCCAACAAAAACCTGCTTTTTCAGCTTTGCAAAAATGAATTTTCAGCTATGAAGAAGGGAAAGAAACTAGCTTTCGGGTGTGAGAGAGTGTGCAAGATGAAGAGTGCAAGAATGTCTAAAGTCTTCCAAAGACCAAGACTAAAATGATTGCCAACCCAACCATTATGGCCGCCGAATTCACCTTTTGGAATGGGTTCCCCCCATTTCATTTTTATAAAAAAAGGAACACTCTTAGCCACCTTGTTTAAAAATTAAAAACCTCTTTTAATTTTATAACATTAACACATTTTATTTACTATTATTTAACTCACTTAATAATGAAACAAATAATATCTCATGAACAAATTACCCATATAATGTTGTTCTTTTACAAAAGCAAAGTTTTTGAAAACCTATTTTCTAAATTGGTTTCAATATTTATTTATACGATCACATCAACAAATAAATATTTATTGGTGTTGGTTTAGCTTGTTATTGGGTATGACCTGACTTGGATCATAATGTACTAACCACATAAATCTTGTATGTGTCTTAGGCATACAAGATCTAACAATCTCCCACTTGCACAAGATTCATAGAAGATTGATGCAAGCAGTAAATACCGCATAACAACGGTTTACTACCCTTAATACGTATGACAAAGTCCCATTCAATAACATCATCCCCTTCAAGTACCTTACTCGAAATGTTTTAGGTGAATCAATCATCTATCCTTTTGTCACAGATGTCATGTTAAATCCCAGAGAAACAGAGTGATCATTCTCCATTGATTTAACTTTACCGGGCCTTAGACATCTTACTCTTAACGAGTAAGAGGGACAAATCCCATCTTGACTACATATGTCTCTCATAATTACCTTGTTTTATACCTGAACTCAGACTTATGTACTGCCATGTTTCAGAACAGCGAAGAACTAAGTCAAAGTATAATATTCGGTAAATATCAAGACCCAATATGTATCTCAGGTCAAAGGATAAAAATGATGTTCGCCTTTGCTCAAAATTATTTATGATCAATCAGGAAGATTCCATGTATGAGATGCACGTCAATCCAATATTTACATCCCACAAATATCTATGAACTTTGGCAGCAACCTTTTGCTTTATATTCATACATATGAATATCTACCAATCCAAGTTCATAATAGTTTTACCTTGATACTTGTTCCCACAAATATAAACACACTATGGACGTTCTAAGTAAATAATTTACTGATGGATGTTAAACATGCAAAATAGGAATATTAGTTGAATCATTATTACCAAATATTTCATTCAAGTAATAAGGGTTACAATTTCTCAATACAGAAACTAAAGATCATATCCAGTCACTAGAATATTGAAGTCCCATGGCACAAGTATGACTTTCATGCTTTGCATTTTCAAGAAGCTTCGTGAGTGGATCCACAATGTTTTGTTCCGTGTGAACTTTGCGAATACATATCTTTCCTTTTCAACTTCATCCCTTATGTAGTTGAATCTTCGTTTAATGTTCTTAGTCTTTTGATGTGCACGGGCTTCCTTGATTTGAGCAATCCCACCCTTGTTATGACAAAGAATTTCTGGGGGGTTCTGAATGGAAGGGACCACCCCTAGATCAACAATGAATTCTTCAACCATGCAGCTTCTGAGCTGCTAATGAAGCGGCAATGTATTCCGACTCTGTAGTTGATAATGCCACCATATCTTACTTAGAGCTCTTCCAAGAGATTGCTCCTCCATTCAAGATGAAAATTTACCCCGATTGTGATCGTGAATCATCTTGATCAGTTTGGAAACTTGCAACCATGTAACCCTTTACTACGAGTTCCTCCTCACCAGATCCATAGATTAGGAACATATCTTTAGTCCTTCTTAGGTACTTAAGTATGTTCTTAACAACCATCCAATGACTGCTTCCAGGATTTTGTTGGTATCAGCTTGTCATGCTCAAAGCGCATGACACGTCCGAACTAGTGCATAGCATTTCATACATGATGGATCCTATAGCAGACGCATACGAGATTCCCTTCATTTTGTCTTGCTCATCCTTTGAGCTTGGACATAGAGTCTTACTCAATATCGTTCCTCTTTGAATAGATACGGTACCTTTCTTAGAGTTTTCCATCTTGAACCTTTTCAAGATCTTATCAATGTATGCACTCTGATTCAAACCTATCAACCGCCTTGATCTATCCCTTTAGATCATTATTCCCAAAATATAGGCGGCTTCACCAAGATCCTTAATGGAGAAACATTCCAAGCCAGGTTTTTACACCTTCTATGGTTGGATGTCATTTCCAAATAGTAGAATGTCATCGACATACAATACTAGGAAAGTGGGGATGCTCCCAATAGCTTTCTTATATACACATGCTTCATTAGCATTTTTGATGAACCCAAATTTGATTATTTCTTCATCAAAATGGTGATTCCAACTTCTTGATGCTTGTTTCAATACATAGATTGATTTCTTTAACTTGCGTACTTTGTTAGGATGTTTTTGATCGACTAAACCTTCAGGTTGAACCATATAGACATCTTCCTCAAGATATCCATTTAGCAAAGTGGTTTTGACATCCATTTGCCAAATCTCATAATCATAATGAGCAGCTATGGCAAATAATATCCTATTAGACTTTACCATTGCAACCGATGAGAAAGCTTCATCATAATCAACCCCTTGAGTTTGAGTGAAACCTTATGCTACAGGTCTAGCTTTATAAGTATCCAAGTTTCAATGCATATCAGTTTTCTTCGCGAAAACACACTTACTTCCAACTATCTTGGATTTAAGAGGTGGTTCAACCAAGTCCCACACTTGGTTGTCATACATGGATTGCATCTCAACGTTCACGGCTTCAAGCCATTTGTCATAATCCAAATTGTACATTGCATCACGATAGGTGGTTAATCATCGGAATCTACCACATACCATCCATCTACGAAAACTCCATATCTTTTAGGTGGATTACTAATTCTATCAGATCTGTGAACGTTTTGTGTATATTGATCAACCACTTGATCATTAACAACATCCTCATGATGAGTGCTAGTGTCAACCAAATGTGTATTGGTTTGTGGTTCTTGATCCTCCTCAAGATCCACAGTTCTACTGCTAGTTCCTTCTGTAAGGAACTTAGCTTCTAAGAACTCAGCATTGTATATGAAACAAACTCCTTTTGTTCCAATGGAACATAGAAATAATATCCCATAGAATCTCTAGGATATCCAATGAACATACACTTAGTGGAACGACTATCTAGCTTGTTTGAGGTGGGAGTCTTAACATAAGACTCACAACCCCATACCTTTAAATATGATAGTGATGTAACCCTTCCATGTCATATTTCAAAGGTGTCATTTCCACTTTCTTGGTTGGGGCCATATTCAAGATACGGGCCGCAGAGAGCAAAGCGAAACCCTAAAATGATAGAGGCAATAAGCTTATAGCCATCATAGATCGAACCATATCTAATAGAGTTCGATTTCTCTGCTCGGACAAGCCATTATGTTGTTACGTTCCAGGTGGAGATAGTAGTGAGACAATACCACCACTTCTAAGATGATCTCTGAAAGCATCACTTAAGTATTCACCTCCTCTATCGGTGCGGAGAATTTTTATTTTCTTGTTGAGTTAATTTTCTACTTCATTTTGGAAGATTTTGAACATTTCAAAAGCTTAATCTTTGTGTCTTAGCAAGTACGCATAACCATATCAACTATAGTCATTGGTAAAGGTAATGAAGTGTCTTTCATGGTACCTAGTCATTGGCTTAAAAGGACCACATACATCCGAATGTATGATTCCAAATAAATCTTTAGCCCTTTCGGATTTGCCACTAAAAGATGCCTTAGTCATTTTTTCGTGTAAACAAGATTCACATTCATCAACTGAATCATATTCACTTGCTTTTAAAAGACCATTCTTTTCAAGTATTTGTATGCGCTTCTTGTCTATATGACCAAGACGGAAATGCCAAGATAGGTATCACTCAAATACAATTTGAGTTTCTTAGTGGTGGTTTGGTACAATGATCTATCATATAATGTGTTTTCACGAACCAATTCATAAATACCATTAATAGGAATAGCTTTAAAATAAAATATTCCATTTAAAGAAACATGAATTTCATTTTCAATAAATGTCAAAACATAACCATATTGTCTTAATTGGGAAATAGAAATAATGTACCTAGTCAAACTAGGAGCATACAAAATATTGTTCAAAATTGCATCCAAACCATTTGGAAACTTCAAGATGTAGTCCCCTCAGCCTTCAACTTAAACCTTTGCCCCATTCCCCATATAGAGGCTAACATCCCCTATCTTGAAGTCCTTACTTCTTTCGAACCCTTGCAATAAGTTGCAAATACGAGTTCCACATCCGGTATCAATACCCATGTGTTAGAGGATATTATATTAATATCATTATTAATCATGAAAATTGTACCTGAGGTTTGCCCGGTATCCCTCTTAGCTTGCAACTCTTTTAGATGGACTTGGCAATTTCTTGCCCAATGTCTAGTCTCCCCCACTTAAAGCATGGGTCATTCGAAGAAACCTTTTGCTTTTTCTCTGTTGGTTTTGGAGATGGCGCTCTTACCACTCCCTTTCCTTTTCCCCTAACATGCCCCTTACCCTTGGCAACATTTGCCTTGGATGCGGGGTGAGGCCTTTTCTTGTTCCCACCTTCATTAATGGTGAGAACGGGTAAAACCCTTTTACCCATGGCCGCCTTGGCAGTTTTGAGCATAGAGTGAAGCTCACTTATGTTCTTGTCCCACCCGTTCATGTTATAATTCATGAGAAAGTTGTCAAACCTTTTTGACAAAGAGTTGGGGATCGAATTCGTAGCCAACTCTTTCGAGACGGGACAATTCAGCCTTTCAAGGCCATTGATGTGGCTTTTCATCTTAAGTACATAAGATGAAATAGAATGGGTGTCATCCATACAACACGAATGGAGTGCTTGAACCGTTTCAAAGCACTCTACCCTTTCTTGTTGTTAGAACGTTTCCTTCAACTGGGTTATGATGTCGTATGCTCCATCATGTTCATACTCCTTTTGGAGATCCGGAGTCATACTTGCCAACATGAGGCAAGACACTTGGACCGAGTCCTTAGTGTATTTCACCCAATTATTATAGGCCTCCTCATCCTCCTCATTAGGTTGATCAGGAATTGGATCGTCAAAAATATATGATCGTTTCTCTTGCTTGAGAACAATACTCAAGTTTTGAAACCAATCAATAAAGTTATTATGGTTTAGACGCTCCTTTTGGAGAATGGTCCTTAGTGATAACGAGTGAGCGGACGGGATTCATTGTTTTTATTGTTGTTGGTGGCCATGTACAAAATTTAACAAAGTTCAATTTTAGTATTTTTTGTATTGTTCATGTTTTATAATTAAAGCCCCTTTTAAGTGTCTTACACAATTTTAAAATTCTAGATCCAACGTTACATTTAAATAGTGGTTAGGTGACCTTTATCCCATTATTTAAATTAACAAGGTAGTCAATGTTTTGACAATTGAAACCCTTTGCTACTTCTAGAGGTATGGGATCGACTTTAAAACATCATATGTATAGTCGGCATGTTTATCTCATCAACACCTTTGTAACCATATGTAGGTGATTCATTTATCATGGTTTTCAAATAAAGTTACCCTACTTGCACACACATGTGAGTTTTCCAACATAAGTGGTTAGGTGACCTTATCCCACAAATGGTATCCCCACCTCAAGTCACAAGTTCCCTCAAAATGGTTAGGTGACCTTTATCCCATTAAGAGTTTCCAAGTGACTTAAGTGTTTTGCAAAAGGACGTGTTTTAAACTTGTTTAAAAAAGAAATTTTAAGTTTTCATAATCTTATTTTAGAAAACTCTATGTACCTTATATTTGCATGCTTTCAAATACAAGGTACCTTATGGTTCACTTTTAATAAAACCCCATTATTAAAATCATTAATCCTTTTAATAACCTTTTATTAACCACTTAATGATAAAGAACCATTAATTTTCAGCTTGTTAAGTTTGTTAATGATTTTGTTGTGCGTAACCAAATATTAACCAACAATCATACAACAAACATCCAAACAAGCATAATCATACAAACATAAGAGCATAACCATAGCCACTAAGTTGACCACACTTGTTTGCCATCACTAGTGTTGTCATAAGGTCTTTCCTAAGGGTTAAGATGACACATCAAAATGTGTCCATGAACTCCCACTTGAAACCACATCCAAATGCTTCAAGTGTCCATGTCTTTTGTGTCCTTCTTTGGGTCTTCATCCTGTGCATCTTCTTTTATAAAATCATATCCTAATACAACTTTTCTAATAAAAGAAATGCACCTAATCTATTTATTACATAACCAAATGAATAAATAAATTACAACCCAAAATACAAACACAAATATCTACAACCATTTCGTGAAACAAAATCAACATGACAAACCACAATCAACCATATCCCAAACACATATGGTCAAGGCTATGTTATGCACTAAAATATGTATCATATACAAAATCCAAGAACAACAATGAACCCCTTTTTATACCCTTAAAGTTCTGGCCAACATGAACCAAAACTTAGGGTTTGTCCAAACAATACAATCAACCATTTGATGCTAATCTTCCAAGCTTTATACTAAAGCATGTAAGATAAAACCTTGAAACATAAGGAATTCAATCACCCAAAACAAAACAGCCCCTAATGGGTTGAAAAAGTCCATGAAAGTAACTTTTCAAGAACTTTTGAAGCACATATTCCACATATCTGGCTCTAGATGCCATTGATGGGTTTTGTAACATGTTAATCAAAGTAAGTTTAACCATTTTAAACTTATAAAATGCAGCGGAAATAAAATTTAAAACATGTTGTTACAATCTGAAAATTTTCATCTTTTAAAGCATAAACAAACCCCAGAGTAAGGATCATATATATATATATATATATCTATATATATATTATATATATATATATATATATATATATATATATGTGTGAAATAGTATGCTATCCATCATAAAACAACCATTGGGGGTTCAAAGAAACAACTTTTCTTGCACAAGATGTGTAGAAGGATGAGAAAAAAGAGATGTGCTCCTTGAATGTCTAGACTCCAAAATGGGAGTCCTCAAGCTTGTATACCCATAGACTTACCCAACACCTAATCTTGTTATGTATAACAACACCAAAGCACAAGACCCTCTTCTTGCAAAATCTGAAATGCCCAACAAAAAACCTGATTTTTCCGCTTTGCAAAAACGAATTTTCAGCTATGAAGAAAGGAAAGGTACTAGCTTTTGGGTGTGACAGAGTGTGCAAGATGGATGAGTGCAAGAATGTCTAAAGTCTTGCAAAGACCAAGACTAAATTGATTGCCAACCCTACCACTATGGGCGGCCGAAATCACCTTTTGGAATGGGTTCCCCAATCAATTTTTATAATAAAAGGAACACTCTTAACCACCATGTTATACAATTAAAAACCTCTTCTAATTTTATAACATTAACACATTTTATTTGTTATTATTTAACTCACTTAAATAATGAAACAAATAATATCTCATTGGTGTCATTATATATTTGTATTATCACATCAACAAATACATATTTATTGGTGTTGGTTTAGCTTGTTATTGGGTATTACCTAACTTGGATCATAACATAGTAACCACATTAATCTTGTATGTGTCTTGGGCATATAAGATCCAACATGTGGGATTGCACTTTCTATCCCAACTGTGTTAATATGCTAGGCTGTTAATCCTTATTTCCCCTTCGAAGTCAATCTCAGGTCCAATGTGGACCTTAGGTTGACCAACTTCTTCGAAAGTGGAAGAAGGTGCATTCAACATTTGAATCTCTTCAGCACCATAGTATGCCATGACAACATCTGGGCTTGGCTGTTCAATAGAAGATCCCATTAGAAACTTGGAAAAGAACCTGTTTAGATCTTTGAGCATCCTTGGGTCCATTTGATGAACAATTGGAAGAGGCTCAGGGAAAAAGTTGCTTGTTAAGCAGGATATCCTTTAGTGTTTGTGTCTAAACACTCACCCCTTTTTGGTAGCTCATCCTGAGAGCTTGATGAGCTAGAGGAGGAGGTCAAGGAGACCTAAATTGGCACGTGCCTAACAAATCTCTCAATCTCTTTCCCAACTAGTTTGGCCTTGAGACTTTCAATCTCAAGTTGATGAGTGGCAGGCCTATCTCTAATGTCTAACCTTGGATTCAAGGTTTGAGACTTTAGAAAGTAGGTCTCGAATGGTGAGTTGCATACTTCCCTCATTTTCTTTAGAAGAATCATGGGGAGTGAGGGTAAATACCGGGTATGTTCATCTGGTTTCTTGGCACCTTGGTTTCCCTTTCTAATGATGTCTCTTTTAGACTCAACAATGGGTAAGGTTGTCATAGATTCAGTTCCAAAGATGTACCACTCTACTAAGGATCTATTGAGGCTCATTTAGTAGTGGCAGCAGAATCTTCATGAGTCCCTTCCATATTAGTAGGGCTCACCTCAGTTGTGGCTTGCTGATGGGGGCTAGAGATCAGGGGTCTCTCTAGGCTCAGTTGATCCTTTTGGATTCTTTATGCTCAAGACACGTAGAATATTGATGTGGTTAGTACGTAATGATCCAAGTCGGGTCATACCCAATAACAAGCTTAGCACACACCAAATAATATTTAATTGATGATATGATCATGCAATTAAATAATTACACCAATTTAGAAAATGGGTTTTCTAAATAAGTTGCATATAAGATTGAACAACTTATTAGGATATTTTGTTCATGGATATTATTTGTAATGTTGTCTAATTTAGTTAAATAACATCAAATAATAAAAGTGTGAATGAGTTATATAATTAAGAGGTTAATTATATAACTATTAAAACAACTAGTTCATTAAAATTGGAGATTGGTTTTGGGGGGGAAAACCCCCTCCCTTGCATATTTCGGCCGCCCCTTATGGGGAGGGGTCCTTTTGTGCTTTCAAGGAACCATAATCCAAGAACATGAGACACACTCCAACTCTCTCTCTCTCTCTCATACATGCAAAAGACCAAGAAGAACAAACTTTCTTCCCTTTCTTGAAGGTAATCAAGGCTGAAAATCGTTTTCTTTCAGCTGCTCAGTCAAGGCTAAAGAATCGGTTCTCCAGCAGCTTATTCAAGGCTGAAAATTGTTTTTCCAGCAGCCTTCTTGGTCGTTTGGGGTGTACAAATCCTAGCAAGAGTGGTCTTTGCTTGATGCTTGTGGGTATGGATGCTTGAGGACACCTCTCCTTGGTGTCTTGGTCATTCAAGAACCTCATATTCTTCCTCCTTCATCACGTTTTCAGCAGTTTACTAAGGTAGTATGTATGGCTTGTTTGGTTGTTATTTCTAGTTGATAACTATCTCAAACACATATAAATGATCCTATGTTCTTGGGTTTGTTGATGATATGTTACAAGCCTTGAGTTTTCAGATTACTAATGATAATATTAAGGTATTAATCCACTGTTTTTCATATTTTAGAAGGTTAAACTACTTTGATATGGTCCAACAAACCCAACATTGGCATCTAGAGCCGGATATGTGGATGACTAGTTTCATTTGTTCTTGTAAAATTGGTTTTTTGGGGCTTTAAACACCTTATAGGGGCTGTTTTGTGGTGATGTTATAAATCCCCAATCTTTCAAGGTTATATCTAACATGCTTGTGATTAAACCTTGAAAGAAAAGATATCAAATGGTTGATTGTGTTTTGTTTGGACAAAAACACCCAAATTCTTGGTTTATGTTGGCTGAGAATTTAGGGTCATATGGGGATTTATTTGGTTCTCAATGTTGTATATGATGATTCATATTGGTGCATAACCTAGCCTTGACCTTGTATTGATTTGGTTTTATATGGATGTTTGTTTTGGTTGATTTCATTCTTATGGGTTGTAATATTATTCATTTGTGCTTGTATGTGGATGTAATTTATTTATTCATTCATTGTGATGTAATAGATAGATTAAGTAAGTTTTCCTTTATTAGAAAATTTGTATAGGATATAAATTTTGTAAAAGAAGATGCACAAGATGGAAGCACAAAAGGAAGACACAAGAAAATGACTTGAAGCATTTAGATGCAAGTTCAAGTGGGGGTCTTTGGAGATCTCATCTTTGTGTTGTGTTCAACCCTTAGGAAAGACCAAATGATAACACTTGTGATGGCAAACAAGTGTTGTCAACATAGTGGCTTTGGTTATGCACATGTGGTTGTTTGATATATATCTTTTTTGATTATTCATTTTATGTTGATTGTTTGATATATGGATATCTTAACAATCTAAACAAATTATCACAACAAGCTGAATTTTTTGGTTCCTAATCATTAAGTGACTAATAAAAGGTTACTAAAAGGATTAATGATTTCAAAATAAAATAGGTTTTATTAAAGAGAGAACATAGGTACCATGTATTTCAAAGCATGCGAATACAAGGTACATAGAGTTTTCATAACTAGAATTATGGAAACTTAAATCCCTTTGGAAACAAGTTAAAGACCATCCTTTTACACAACGCTCGAATCACTTGAGAACTACTTGTGCGATAAAGGTCACCTAACCACTTTTATGGAACTTGTGTGTTCGAGGTGAGCTTAACATATTTATGGGATAAAGGTCACCTAACCGCTTTTATGTGTAAACTCACACGTGTGTGTAAGTAGGACGACTTGAATCGGAAACCATGTGCATAGGGTCACCGAAGCATGGCGTACAATGGTGTTGATGGGATTTTACATGCCGACTAAACATAAGATGTTTAACCAATCCCATAAAGCTAGAAGTTGCAATAGGTTGCAATTGTCAAATGTTGACTACCTTGTTAATTAAATAATGGGATAAGGTCACCTAACCATCATTTAAATGTAACGTGAGATTTTAGATTTTAATTATTAATTGTCTATGAGACGTATAAGGGTATTAATAATTAGAATGCAATTTTCAGAAATACTAAAATGAACTTTGTAATTTTGTAGTAATGACCGCAACCACAATGCTACCACCTTGACCGTCCCTACCCCATCACTCGAACAATCTTAAAAGGGATCGTCTTAACCATAATAACTTTATGGACTAGTATCGAAACTTGAGAATCGTTCAAGTAAGAGAAAAGGACCTATGTCCTTGACGATCCTATTCCTAACCAACTCAACCCTGAGGATGTTGAGGCCTCTAACGATTGGCTTCAATACACTGAGGATTCCATGTAGGTTTCCTACCTCATGTTGGGAACTATGATTCCCGAACTCCAAAAGGACTTGGAGCAACTTGGGGCATATGACATAATTACCCAGTTGAGGAAATGTTCCTTCAACAAGCTAAGGTAGAGCGCTTCGAAACAGTTCGAGCGCTTCGAAACAGTTCGAGCGCTTCATGCGTGTCACATGGAAGAAACACAATCGGTATCGTCTTATGTCTTAAGATGAAATGCCACGTTGATCGCCTCAAGAGGCTTAATTGTCCCATCTCAAAGAGGTAGCCATGGATTTGATCCTTAATGGCCTAACCAAAAGGTTAAGACGTTCATAATGAATTACAATATGACGGGTGGGACAAGAGTATTGGTGAGCTTCACGCAATGCTCAAAAAAGCTGAGGCAGGGATGGGTAGGAAGGTTCTACCTATCTTCTCGATCAATGAGGAAGGCAATAAGAAAGGGCCATTCCCTGATCCCAAGGCAAATGTTTCCAAAGGAAAGGGGCACATCAAAGGAAAGGGGAAGGAAAGGCTAAAGCGGAACCTCCAAAGCCTAAGCTTAAGAAGCCTAAGTTAACGGAGAAAGATCCATGCTTTGAGTGTGGAGAGATAGGACATTGGAAAGGGAATTGTCCAACCTATCTCAAAGAGTTGAGAGACAAGAGGGATGCTGGGCAAACCTCAAGCAAACTTTCATAATTCACATTGTTGTGAAATGTTATTCTTCAAACACATGGGTATTGGATACCGGATGTGGAACTCATATTTGCAATTTGTTGCAAGGGTTCAAAAGAAATAAGCACTTCAAGAAGGGAGACAAAGTCTTTACATGGGCAATGAAGCAAAAGTTGATGTCGAAGCACAAAGAGACAATATTTAGAAACTTTCAAATGGTTTGGAAGTTATTCTAAAGAACATTTTGTATGCTCCTAGTTTGACTAGGAACATAATTTTGTTTTCCCTTTTAGTACAATGTGGTTATGAATTAAAGTTTGTTAAAAATGGTATTTATGTTTGTATGAATGATGTATTTTATTTTCAAGGCTATGCCTTTTAATGGAATCTATGAATTGGTTCATGATGATTCATCCTATAATAGCTCATTATACCAAACAAGCACCAAGAAACTTAAAATGGGTTTAAGTGATTCTTATCTTTGACATTGTCGTCTTGGTCACATAAACAAGAATCAGATTCAAACACCTCAAAAGAATGGTCTTTTGTAAATAAAATAAAAATGTTTCATTTGATAAGTGTGAATCTTGTTTACTAGCTAGATAACCAAGTAGCCCTTTAGTGGCACTAACGAGAGGGCAAAAGACTTATTGGGATCATACATTCGGATGTATGTGGCCCTTTAAAGACAATGACTAGAAATGGTGATAGATACTTCATTACCTTTACCGACGATTATAGTCGCTATCGTTATGTGTACATGATGGCACACAAACATAAGCTTTTGAAATGTTCAAAATCTTCAAGAATGAAGTAGAAAATCAACTCAATAAAACTCTCAAAGTTCATCGTTCAGATAGAGGAAGTGAATACCTAAGTGATGCTTTTAGTACCATCTAACAAATTGTTGGATCGTGTCACAACTTACTCCACCTAGAACCCATAACATGATGGTGTGTCTGAAAGGAGAAATCGAACCCTATTGGATATGGTTCAAATCTATGATGGCTATAAGCTCACTACCTCTATCATTTTGGGTTTTCGCAATGCTCTTCGAGGCTCGTATTTTGAATATGGACCTGACCAAGAAAGTCGATTCACTAAGTGTATATTTGTTGGATATCCCAAAGATTGTATATGATACTACTCCTTTGATCCAACAGCAAGAGTAATTATTGCTCGAAAGGCTGAGTTCTTAGAAACTAAGTTCCTTATGGAGGAATAACGTACAGAATAGTGGAATTTGATGAGGATCAAGATCCACAAGCCGATACACATTTAGTTGACACAAGCAATCAACAAGAGGTTGTTGATGATGATCAAGAGGTTGATCAATACACACAAAACGTTTGAAGATCTGGTAGAGTTAGCATTCCACCTGAGAGTTATGGATCTTTCATGAATGGATGCTATGTGGTTGACTCCTATGAGCCAACCACATACCTGAAGCAATGTCCAATTCGGATTGTGACAAATGGCTGGATGCCATGAACGTTAAGATGCAATCTGTGTATGACAATCAAGTTTGGGAATTGGTTGAACCTCCATTTAACTCCAAACCGGTTGGATGAAAATGGGTTTCAAGAAGAAAATAGATATACATGGACACTTGGATACTTACAAAGCAGACTTATAGCGAAAGGTTTCACTCAAAATCAAAGGGCTGATTATGATGAAACCTTCTCGCCTGTGGCAATGCTAAAGTCAATTAGGATATTATTTTCCATAGCTGCATATTATGGCTATGAGATTTCGCAAATGGTTGTCATAACCGCTTGTCTTAATGGACATCTCAAAGAGACTGTCCATATCGTTTAGCCAGATGGTTTTGTCGATCCACAACATCCTAAAAGTATGCAAGTTAAAGAGGTCAATCTATGGATTGAATCTTGCATCGAGAAGTTGAAATCAATGTTTTGATGAAGAGATCAAGAAATTGGTTTCATCAAGAACGCTGAGGAGGCTTGTGTATATAAGAAGGCTAGTAGGAGCATAATACAATTCTTAGCATTTTATGTTGATGACATACTACTTTTGGAAATGATATTCCAACAATGGAAGGTGTTAAAACCTGGCTTGGAAGTTGTTTTTCCATAAAAATCTCAATGAAGCCGCCTATATTGGGAACAAATATCTATAGGGATAGATCAAGGCGGTTGATAGGTTTAAATCAAAGTGCATATATTGGTAAAGTCTTGAAAGGGTTCAACATGGAAAACTTTGAGAAAGGTATGGTACCTATTCAAAGAGGGGCAATATTGAGTACATCTCAATGTCCAAGCTCAAAGGTGAGCGTATCGAATGAAGGACATCCCATATGTGTCTGCTATAGGATCCATCATGTATGAGATGATATGCACTAGACTGGACGAGTCATGCGCGTTAGCATGACAAGCAGATATTAGTAGAATCCAGATAATAGCCATTGGATGGTTATTAAAAGTATATTGAAATACCTTAGGAGGACTAAGGAAATGTTTCTAATATATGGATCTCATGAAGAGGAACTCGTTGTAAAGGGTTACACGGATGCGAGTTCCAAACCATTCGAGATGGTTCTCGATCACAATCGGAGTATGTCTTCATTATGAATGGAATAGCATTGTCCACTACAAAGTCCGAATACATAGCCGCATCATCTGCAGCTCAGGAAGCTGCATGGATAAAGAAATTTATCACCTACCTAGGGTGGTCTCTATCATTCAAGACCCCTAGAAATCCTTTTGTGATCACGAGGGTACGATTGCATAAATCAAGGTACCTTGTTTTCTTCAAAAGGCTAGGCACATTAAGGGGAAATTCAACTACATAAGGGATGAGGTTGAAAAAGGAAAAATATGTATTCGTAAAGTTCACACCGATCAATACATTGCGGATCCACTCACGAAGCTCCTTGAAAGGCAAAGCATGAAAGTCATACTTGTGCCTTAGAACTTCGGTATTCTAGTGACTGGAATTGATTTGTTTTGTATTAAATTTTGAAACAATGTAATATTAACTATTTATATACTCGTGATATTTTGAGTATATTCATTTTAGCATGTATACATCCATGAATATGTTTTTATTCTAAATGTCCGTAGTCGGTCATGTTTATGGAAACAAATATGAACGTAAGACTATTATGAACATGGATTGGTGGATATTCATAAGGAACAATATAGAGCAATTGGTTGCTGCCAAGGTTCATAGATATTTGTGGGTACAAATATTGGACTGACCCGCATCTCAATTTTACTACATGGAATCTTCTATATTGATCATAATAAATTTGAGTAAAGGCGAATATCATTTTATCCTCCGACCTGAGATACATATTGGGTTTTGATACTCACCAAATGCTATACCTTGAGCTAGTTCTTTGCTGCTGTGAAATATGGGCACTGCATAAGGCTATGTTCAGGTGTGACACGAGGTAATTGTGAAAACGTATGTATTAAGATGGAATTTGTTCCTCTTTGTTGGATTCTGTGTGCCCAAGACACTTAGAATATTGATGTGGTTAGTACGTTATGATCCAAGTCGGGTTATACCCAATAACAAGTTTGGCAAACACCAATTAAATATTTAATTGATGATGTGATCATGCAATTAAATATTTACACCGATTTAGAAAATGATTTTCTAAATAAGTGCATGTGAGTGGGAACAACTTATTAGGATAATTTGTTCAATCAATTATTTGAAGTGTTGTTTAATTAGTTAGATGACATCAAATAATAGTGGGAATTACAACTTATAAATTAAATGGTTAATTGTATAAGTATGTAAATACATATATATATATATATATATATATATATATATTGTACATACAATTTATTATATGTCTAGTTCACAAGACATATTAATGTGTGATAAACAAATTGAAGGGGAAAGGGTTTTGAAACCCAAATTTCGGCCGCCCTCCCCTTTAATCCCCATTGGACCAACTTGCTTTGGGTACCAACACACATTTAACTCTTGTCTTGAACACTCCACAAATGATAACCACACAAATTACATGCAAAAGGCTCCAATCTCTCTCTCTCTCCCAACCTCACGGTTCAAGCAAGAAAAGAAGAGGTTTTGAAGCTTATTTTGGTGATTCTACCTAACAAGAAAGGGGTTGCCATCAAGCTTGGGGTATACTAGCTTGAGGAGTCCTCCATTGGAGTCTTGGCCAAAAGAACAAGCATCAAAACCCCATTTGGTCGACATTTGCTGCTGGAACAAGGTAGTTGTCACAGCTTGTTCTAGCTGTGATTTTATGTACGATTTTGTATGTTCATAGCTTGTTTAATCCACATAAATGATCCTTATTGTTATGGGTTTGTTTATTTGTATATTAATCATCATAAAACATGGATTTTCAGATCTAAAATCATGTTTTAATACAAATTTATCCGCTGCGTTTTTCTGAAATACCAAAGGATAAACGGTTTTATCTTCAAATAAACCCAACAATGGCATCTAGAGCCGGTTATGTGGATGACTTGCTTGTTTTATCTTTTGAATTTGTTTTAAAAGATGATATTAGACTTCTTATAGGCTGATTTGGGCTGTTATAGTTTATATGAATGATTCCCCAAACTTTCAAGGTCATATCACACATGCTAGTGATTAGACCTTGAAAGAAACATATTATGAATGTTGGTTGTTTGGACAATGATTAAAACCCAAAATTTCAGTTTATGTTGGCTGAAATTTGGGGTTTTAAATGGGGTTTTCATTATATGATCGATGATATGATCATTGTTGTTAATGTGCATACCTAGCCTTGACCCTATGTTGATTGGTTTGGAATGGATGGTTGATTTTGGTTGTTTTTCTTTTGGGTTGTAATAATTCATTGTGTTTTTCTTTGGGATGTAATTTATTTATTCATTCATTTGAAATGTAATAGATAGATTAAGTGCACTTCCTTTACAAGAGATTTGTATTAGGATATAAGTTTTGTAAATGGAGATGCACTAGAAGGAAGCACAAGAGGAAGACACAAAGAGAAAGACTTGGAGCATATGGATGCAAGTTCAAGTGGGGGTCTATAAAGACCTTTAATTTTGTGTTATATTCAACCCTTAGGAAAGACCTAATGACCACACTTGTGATGGCAAACAAGTGGGTCACAATAGTAGCTATGGTTATGCACATATGGTTGTTTATGTTTTATGCTTGTTGATTGTTTATTGTTTGATTGTTTGGTTGATGTTTTGACAATCATAACAATCTCATTAATAATCATAACAATCTGAAAATTGATGGTTCTTAATAGTTAATAAAAGTTATTAAAATGGTTTAATGATTTTAAAGATTAAAATTGGTTTTAATCAAGAACCAAAGTACCTTGTATTTGGACATGTAAATACAAGTACATAGGTTTTTCTAACTAATATTATGAACCTCCCAATTTTCATTCAAACAAGATCGACACCGTCCTTTTACACCACACTTGAGTCACTTGGGAACTCTTAATGGGATAAAGGTCACCTAACCATTTTGAGGGATCTTATGACTTAAGGTGAGAATGCAAAATTCGTGGGATAAAGGTCACCTAACCACTCATTTGGGCAAACTCACACGTGTGTGTAAGTAGGATGTCTTGATTTGCAAACCATGTTAATGGATCACCTACAATATGGTTTCCAAATGGTGTTGATGGGATTAACATGCCGACTTTACATATGATGTTCAATAAGTCGATCCCATACCTCTAGAAGTTGCAAATGGTTGCAATCGTCAATCGTTGACCACCTTATTAATTTAAATCGTGGGATAAAGGTCACCTAACCACAATTTAAATGTAATGTTGGGTTCTAGATTTTAATATAAATTGACCTTAAAAGGCATTAAATATTAAAATTAGCAATATCGAAAATACTAAAATTAATCTTTGTTAAATTTTGTAGATGGCCACCAATAATGAAAATCACGATAACTCGTCCGCATCAAACCAATCACTACGAGCGATCCTCCAAAAGGAACGTCTAAATCATAACAACTTTATTGATTGGTATCGAAACTTGAGAATTGTTCTCAAGCAAGAGAGAAGATCATATGTTTTAGACGACCCTATCCCCGATCAACCTAACGAGGACGATGAGGAGGCCTTTACGATTGGCTGAAATACACTGAGGACTCCGTCCAAGTGTCTTGTCTCATGCTAGCGAGCATGACTCCGGATCTCCAAAAGGAGTATGAACATCACGGAGCTTACGACATGATAACCCAGCTGAAGGAAACGTTCCAACAGCAAGCAGGGTTGAGCGGTTCGAAACGGTTCGAGCGCTCCATGCATGTCGTATGATGACAACCAATCTGTTTCATCTTATGTACTTAAGATGAAAAGTCATATTGACCGCCTTGATAGGCTAACTGCCCCGTCTCGAAGGAGTTGGCCACGGATTTGATCCTAAATGGCCTAACCAAGAAGTTCGAGACATTCGTGTTGAACTACAACATGAATGCATGGGACAAAAGCATTGGTGAACTTCACTCAATGCTCAAAACGGCCGAGGCGGCCATGGGTAAAAGGGTTTTACCCGTTCTCACCATCAATGAAGGTGGGAACAACAAAAGGCCTCATCCCGCACCCAAGGCAAAGGTTGCCAAGGGTAAGGGACATGCGTGGGGAAAGGGAAAGGGGGGTAAGGGTACCACCCAAACCACAAGAGAAGAAGCAAAAGGTTGCTACAAATGACCCATGCTTCAAGTGTGGGGAGATAGGACATTGGGCAAGGAATTGTCCTGTCCATCTCCAAGAGTTGAAAGCAAAGAGGGATGCCGGGCAGACCTCAGGTACAATATACATGATACATATTGATCTTAATGTTACATCTTCAAACACATGGGTATTAGATACCGGATGTGGAACTCATATTTGCAATTTGTTGCAGGGGTTCACAAGAAGTAGGGACTTCAAGAAAGGGGATGTTAGCGTCTTCATGGGCAATGGAACTAAAGTCTTAGTTGAAGCTCGTGGGGACTACATCCTAAGACTTCCAAGTGGTTTGGAAGTTATCTTGAAGAATGTTTTGTATGCTCCTAGTTTGACTAGGAACATTATTTCTATATCTCAATTAAGACATTATGATTATGTATTATCCTTTATTGAAAATGATATTCATGTTTCTTTAAATGGTATGTTCTATTTTAAAGCTATACCAATTAATGGTATTTATGAATTGGTTCATGAAATACTTTAAATAGTTCATTGTACCAAACAAACACCAAGAAACTCAAGTTGGACTTGAGTGATACCTATCTTTGGCATTGTCGTCTTGGTCATATAAACAAGAAACGTTTACAAACACTTCAAAAGAATGGTCTTTTAAAAACAAATGAATGTGATTCATTTGATGTTTGTGAATCTTGTTTACAAGGTAAGATGACTAAGGCACCCTTTAGTGGAACTACCGAAAGGGCAAAAGATTTATTAGGAATCATACATTCGGATGTATGTGGTCCTTTTAAGCCAATGACTAGGAATGGTGAAAGACACTTCATTACCTTTACCGACGACTATAGTCGCTATGGGTATGTGTACTTATTGAGGCACAAAGATGAAGCTTTTGAAATGTTCAAAATCTTCAAGAATGAAGTAGAAAATCAACTCAATAAGTCAATTAAAATTCTCCGTACCGATAGAGGAGGTGAATACCTAAGTGATGTTTTTCAAGATCATCTTAGGAGTTGTGGGATTGTCTCACAACTCACTCCACCTGGAACACCACAACATAATGGTGTGTCTGAAAGGAGGAATCGAACCTTATTGGATATGGTTCGATCTATGATGGCTAGAAGCTCATTACCTCTATCATTTTGGGGTTTCGCTTTGCTCTCCGCGGCCCGTATTCTAAATATGGCCCCAACCAAAAAGGTGGAAAGGACACCTTTTGAGATTTGGCATGGAAGAGTTCCATCCCTATCATACTTAAGGGTTTGGGGTTGTGAGGCTTATGTTAAGACTCCCACCCTAAACAAATTGAAAGTCCGATCCACCAAGTGTATCTTTTTTGGATATCCTAGAGATTCTATGGGATATTATTTCTACGATCCACTGGAACAAAAGGTGTTTGTTGCCAGAAAGGGTGAGTTCTTAGAAGCAAAGTTCCTTATGGAAGGAGCTGGCAGTAGAACAGTGGATCTTGAAGAGAATCAAGAACCACAACCCGATACACGTTTGGTTGAAACTAGCACTCAACATGAGGATGTTGAGGAAGATCAACGGGGTTGATCAATACACACAAGGCGTTGGCAGAAGTGGTAGAACTAGTAATCCACCAGAAAGATATGGATTTTTCATGGATGGATGCTATGTGGTAGATTCTGATGAACCAACCACATACCATAATGCAATGTCCAATTCGGATTGTGACAAATGGCTTGAAGCCATGACGTTGAGATGCATTCCATGTATGACAATCAAGTTTGGGAACTTGTTGAACCACCTCTTAACTCCAAGATAGTTGGAAGTAAGTGGGTTTTCAAGAAGAAAACCGATATGCATGGAAACTTGGATACTTATAAAGCTAGACTTGTAGCAAAGGGTTTCACTCAAACTCAAGGGGTTGATTATGATGAAACTTTCTCACCTGTTGCGATGCTAAAGTCTATAAGGATATTGTTTGCCATAGCTGCTCATTATGATTATGAGATTTGGCAAATGGATGTCAAAACCGCTTTCCTAAATGGATATCTTGAGGAAGATGTCTATATGGTTCAGCCTGAAGGTTTTGTTGATCCAAAACATCCTAACAAAGTATGCAAGTTAAAGAAATCAATCTATGGATTGAAACAAGCATCGAGAAGCTGGAATCATCGTTTTGATGAGGAGGTCAAGAAATTTGGCTTCATCAAAAACGCTGATGAGGCTTGTGTGTATAAGAAGGCTAGTGGGAGCATAATACTTTCCTAGTATTGTATGTTGATGACATACTACTATTTGGAAATGACATTCCAACCTTGGAAGATGTAAAAACCTGGCTTGGAAGTTGTTTTTCCATTAAGGATCTTGGTGAAGCCGCCTATATTCTGGGAATAAAGATCTATAGGGATAGATCAAGGCGGTTGATTGGTTTGAATCAAAGTGCATACATTAATAAGATCTTGAAAAGGTTCAAGATGGAAAACTCTAAGAAAGGTACCGTACCTATTCAAAGAGGAACGATATTGAGTACGACTCAATGTCCAAGCTCAAAAGATGAGCAAGATAGCATGAAGGCAATCCCATACGCATCTGCTATAGGATCCATCATGTATGCAATGATATGCACTCGACCGGATGTGTCATACGCCTTAAGCATGACAAGCCGTTACCAGCAGAATCCTGGAAACAGTCATTGGATGGCTGTTAAGAACATACTTAAGTACCTAAGGAGGACAAGGGATATGTTCCTAATCTATGGATCTGGTGACGAGGAACTCGTTGTAAAAGGTTACACGGATGCGAGTTTCCAAATCGATCGTGATGATTCTCGGTTCACAATCGGGATACATCTTCATTCTGAATGGAGGAGTGGTCTCTTGGAAGAGCTCCAAGCAGGATGTGGTGGCTCTATCACTACAGAATTAGAATATGTCGCCGCCTGCATTGGCAGCTCAAGAAGCTGCATGGTTGAAGAAATTCATTGCCGATCTAGGGGTTGTCCCTTCCATTCAGGACCCCCTAGAGATCTTTTGTGATAACGAGGGTGCGATTGCACAATCAAGGAACCCCGTGCTCATCAAAAGACTAGGCACATTGAGCGGAGATTCAACTACATACGAGATGAAGTTGAAAAGGGAAAGATATGTATTCGCAAAGTTCACACGGATCAAAACGTTGCGGATCCCCTCACGAAGCTCCTTGAAAAGGCAAAGCATGAAGGTCATACTTGTGCCATGGGACTTCGATATTCTAGTGAGTGGATTTGATCTGTAAATTTTGTATTTGGATATATGAACTTTCTATTATTTGAATAAAATTATTTGGTTATAATGTTTCAAATAATATTCCAATTTAGCATGTTTAATCCATGAGTAAATGTTTACTCTAAATGTCCGTAGTCGTTCACACTTGTGGAACAAGTTTGAAGGTAAGACTATTATGAACTTGGATTGGTTGATACTCAAAAGGATGAATATAGAGCAATGGGTTGCTACCAAGGTTCATAGATATTTGTGGGATACAAATATTGGACTAACCCGCATCTCAAATTTTACTACATGGAATCTTATTGATTGATCATAAGTAATTTTGAGTAAAGGCGAATATCATTTGGTATCCTCCGACCTGAGATACATATTGGGTTTTGATATTCACCAAGTGTTACACCTTGAGCTTCTTCTTCACTGTCCTGAAATAGTGGACAGTATAAGGGTATATTCAGGTATGACACGAGTGTCTGTGAGAAACATATGTAGTCAAGATGGAATTTGTTCCTCTTATTCGTTGAGAGTTAGATGTCTAAGGCCTGATTAGTTAAATCAACAAGAAATGATCATTCTGTGTTCTTGGATTTAATATGACATCTGAAACAAAAGGATAGATGATTGATTCACCAAAATCATTTCAAGTAGGGTACTTGAAAGGGATGATGTTATTGAATGGCTACAAGTCATGCGTATTAGGGTAGTGAACCGTTGTTAGGCGGTATTTACTGCTTGCATCAATCTTCTATGAATCTTGGGCAAGTGGGAGATTGTTGGATTCTGTGTGCCCAAGACACTTAGAATATTGATGTGGTTAGTACGTTATGATCCAAGTCGGGTTATACCCAATAACAAGTTTGGCAAACACCAATTAAATATTTAATTGATGATGTGATCATGCAATTAAATATTTACACCGATTTAGAAAATGGATTTTCTAAATAAGTTGCATGTGAGTGGGAACAACTTATTAGGATAATTTGTTCAATCAATATTATTTGAAGTGTTGTTTAAATTAGTTAGATGACATCAAATAATAGTGGGAATTACAACTTATAAATTAAATGGTTAATTGTATAAGTATGTAAATACATATATATATATATATATATTGTACATACAATTTATTATATGTCTAGTTCACAAGACATATTAATGTGTGATAAACAAATTGAAGGGGAAAGGGTTTTGAAACCCAATTTCGGCCGCCCTCCCCTTTAATCCCCATTGGACCAAACTTGCTTTGGGTACCAACACACATTTAACTCTTGTCTTGAACACTCCACAAATGATAACCACACAAATTACATGCAAAAGGCTCCAATCTCTCTCTCTCCCAACCTCACGGTTCAAGCAAGAAAAGAAGAGGTTTTGAAGCTTATTTTGGGTGATTCTACCTAACAAGAAAGGGTGTTGCCATCAAGCTTGGGGTATACTAGCTTGAGGAGTCCTCCATTGGAGTCTTGGCCAAAAGAACAAGCATCAAAACCCCATTTTGGTCGACATTTGCTGCTGGAACAAGGTAGTTGTCACAGCTTGTTCTAGCTGTGATTTTATGTACGATTTTGTATGTTCATAGCTTGTTTAATCCACATAAATGATCCTTATTGTTATGGGATTGTTTATTTGTATATTAATCATCATAAAACATGGATTTTCAGATCTAAAATCATGTTTTAAATACAAATTTATCCGCTGCGTTTTTCTGAAATACCAGAGGATAAAACGGTTTTATCTTCAAATAAACCCAACACTCTTATTCGTTGAGAGCAAGATGTCTAAGGCCTGATTAAGTTAAATCAACAATGAATGATCATTCTATGTCCTTGGATTTAACATGACATCTGTAAGAAAATGATAAATGATTGATTCACCTAAATCATTTCAAGTTGGATACTTGAAGGGGATGATGTTATTGAATGGCTTTAAGTCATGCGTATTAAGTGTAGTAAACCGTTGTTAGGCGGTATTTACTGCTTGCATCAATCTTCTATGAATCTTGTGCAGTGGGAGATTGTTGGATTCTTTATGCCCAAGACACATAGAATATTGATGTGGTTAGTACGTAATGATCCAAGTCAGGTCATACCCAAGAACAAGCTTAGCAGACACCAATTAATATTTAATTGATGATATGATCATGCAATTAATAATTACACCAATTTAGAAAATGGGTTTTCTAAATAAGTTGCATATGAGATTCAACAACTTATAAGGATATTTTGTTCATGGATATTATTTGTAATGTTGTCTAATTTAGTTAAATAACATCAAATAATAAAAGTGTGTATGAGTTATATAATTAAGAGGTTAATTATATAACTATTAAAACAACTAGTTCATTAAAATTGGAGTTGGTTTTGGGGGGAAAACCCCCTTCCTTGCATATTTCGGCCGCCCCTTATGGGGAGGGGTCCTTTTGTGCTATCAAGGAACCATAATCCAAGAACATGATACACACTCCAACTCTCTCTCTCTCATACATGCAAAAGAGCAAGAAGAACAAACTTTCTTCCTTTCTTGAAGGTAATCAAGGCTGAAGATCATTTTCTTTCAGCAGCTCAATCATGGCTGAAAATTGTTATTCCAGCAGCCTTCTTGGTCGTTTGGGGTGTAAAAATCCTAGCAAGAGTGGTCTTTACTTGATGCTTATGGGTATGGATTCTTGAGGACACCTCTCCTTGGTGTCTTGGTCATTCAAGAACCTGATATTCTTCCTCCTTCATCACGTTTTCAGTAGTATACTAAAGGTAGTATGTATGGCTTGTTTTGGTTGTTATTTGTAGTTGATAACTAGCTCAAACACATATAAATGATCCTATGTTATTGGGTTTGTTGATGATATGTTATAAGCCTTAATTTTTCAGATTACTAATGATAATATTAAGGTAGTAATCCGCTGCGTTTTCATAGTTTAAAAGGTTAAACTACTTTGACATGGTCCAACAAACCCAATCTGGTTTCTTGGAACCTTTGTTTCCCTTCCCTGATGATGTCTCTTTTAGACTCAGCAAAGGGTAAGGTTGTCGTAGATTCAGTTTCAGAGATGTTACCACTCTCCTAAGGATCTAATGAGGCTCATTTAGTAGTGGCAGCTGAATCTTCATGAGTCTCTTCCATATTAGTGGGGCTCACCTCAGTTGTGGCTTGCTGATGGGGGCTAGAGATCAGGGGTCTCTCTAGGCTCAGTTGATCCATAGGTGGGTGTTATGGATCAACTTCATGGCTTTGAATAGACATAGTCTCTAAATCAGTTCCTATAAGGAGGTCCGAGAAGGATATAGAGGTTAATCCTGATGACCCGGACTTTGGTTAATGTCTATTGGCATTGAGCCTATGAAAAGATTGTCCCTTTTTAGCTGCTCAATAAAATATAGTGACTCATCGTGAGTGGTATTAGCTTGGGTTTCGAGCTTATAGGATTGAGACTGAAGAGACTCAATACCCTTATTGAGGTCAAAAGTGAAGGATGGTGTGACCTTAGACTGAGTGGGAGCCCATGGTTCCAGTCTAGTCTTTTTGGATTGAATAGGGGGAACTTGTTGAATCATATTAGACTGAACAAGGATTTGTTTGGGACGCCCCTATGGTATGTGATTTTGATGGGGTGAGAAGGTAGATTTGGCATTGTGACGGTTATTGCTAATGTGGGTTCATCTCCGGTGGGATTTACAAGGATGTGACTAGGAGCTATGTGCTTAATCATACTTGGAAGGAGTGGAGTGTATCTCCAAGTGAAGTTAATGAACATCCTCTTCAGTACTTTGAAGATGCCCGACTTCATGTGAGGAATAGGTAGAGCAACTACACAGACAAACTTGCTCAGGTCCAACTCATAGTTGATAATGTGTTGGATGAACCGGGGATACATGTAAAATGTATCCCTTTGAAGGTTTCCTATTAAATTAGTCGGCACAAATCTTGAGTAATTAAAGAAGAGGCCTTTTATTAACCCATGAGCAAGGCATCGTAGTTCATATGGGATTTGATCCTATCCCCCGGACTTATTCGACAAGTAGTGAAAGACAATGTGCAGTAGGAACTTCCAATGATAAGAGTTGAATTTGTACACCATAGACCTGCTCTATCCCATTTGGGTATGTGTGTCATTTATATTAGCCTTGGGGAACACTGTAGGAGAGCATTCATCATGGAGCTCTACATGCTCTCTCATGACATGTTCAGATATGATCAACTATTGACCACCAATGCTCCACTTAAGAATCCTAAACTCAGCCATGTGGTTTTAATACACAGTGGGGTTGACAGTTAGTGTAGTGAACTAGGTTTATTGGGTTAGGAAGGAGATGATTTCAGAAAAGTCCACATCCTTGGATGAATCCAGAAGTTTGACTTGATTATGTTGAGGGTTTAAGGCCATTTTTTTGAGAAAGAAATAGAGAAATTTGCTTGGATTAGGGTAAAGTAAAAATGAAAAAAGCTTTGGATGGTAAAAAGTGGTTAAATGACTAAATGAATAGGTTAGAAATAGTTAAATGGGTGAAAATGACAGAGGGATAAGGTGAAGTGATGGTTTGGGGTATGATATGACAGGGGCGGTAAGATAAAATCCACTTAAAAATTTCCTACATCATCAAGAAAATCTTTACCTTTCTACAGAGTGGGACCGAAAAAATTTATATATATAGTAAAGTTTCTTCAGAGTAAGAGTTTATAAGCTTCAGAAGCAGATTTGATATTTTATCTAATGCTTCTTCCGAGACTAAAACTCTTCCAAAAGGAAGATTTCCTTGGAGGATTCTTGCTTGAGAAGATATACATGATATCTTCTGATGGTTAATTCCTCTTCGGAAGAATTTATACTTGGTGAAATTTTGAAGAAAAACTTTTTGTAACTGAGCATAGATTGTATTGACACAATCAAAACTTATTATAAAAAGCTTTCAAATGAGATAAGCTAATCAATGTTTATTATTCCAATACCTGTAATCAGATACTTAAATCTCTGTTCATCAAATGCTTTGGTTAACAAATCAACATATTGTTCATTTGAATCAACTTTGATTAGTTTGATCAGATTTTTTTTCATAAATATTTGTTATGAAATGATACCTGATGTCAATATGCTTTGTCTTCAAGTGCTTCACAAGATTTTCAATAATGGAGATAGTACTATTGTTGTCAATGTCGATAGGGGTACTCATGAAGTTGAATCCATAGTTTATCATCAGGTTTTGAATCCATAGCAGCTGAGCACAACAACTAGCAATAGTAATGTATTCAGTTTCAACTGTTGATGTTGAAATGCAGGATTGCTTCTTGTACTGCCATGAGATGATCCTTCCACCAAGAAATTGACATCCTCCTGATGTTGATTTCTTGTTGATATTACAGCCACCATAATCACTATTAGAATAGACATAGAGATGAAATTTCTATTTCTTGGATACCAAAGACCTAGCTTTGGTGCTCCTTTGAGGTATCTAAGAATTCCCTTGACAACAACTAGGTGACACAACATTGGAGCAACCTGATATCTTGCACAGATGCAAGTTGCACAAATAATATCAGGTCTACTTGTTGTGAGATACATCAGAGATCGAATGATTACCCTATACTAATGTGGATCTCGTATCTTCCCCCTCAGAGTCAGGACAAATATTATGATTTCCAGATATAGGTGTCTTGGTTGGCTTACAATCTTTCATACTAAATCTCTATAAAATGTAAGAGACATATTTGATTGATTGATAAAGAATCCATACTTTATTTGCTTCACTTGAATTCCAAGAAAACGATCCATTTCTCCCATGGAACTCATCTCAAATTTCTTCTTCATGATGCTCTCAAAGTCTTTGCACATTTGGTCATTTGAGGAACCAAATATGATATCATCAACAAAGACTGAGCAAAATGTCTTCCCCGGACTTCCTCAGGAATAAGGTCTTGTCAATGGTACCTCTTGTGTAATTATTCTTTAGGAGAAACTAAGATAGAGCCTCACATCACAACCTAGGTGTTTGGTACATCCCATACAGAGCTTTATCCAATTTCCAAACATAGTTAGGGTGTTGTGAATCTTCAAATCTTGGAGGTTGGCACACCCAGACTTACCTATATATATTCCTATGTAGAAAGGCACACTTGACATCAAGTTAGTAGATAGTAAAATTCTTGGATGCAACATAAGCAAGAAAAATCCTTACTGCTTCAAGTCTTGCAACTAGTGCAAACACATCAGTATAATCAATTATTTCCTCTAGTGTGTATCCTTGAGCTACCAGTCTTGCTTGGTTCTTCATGATCAAGCCTCTATCATCTCTTTTGTTTCTAAAAAACCATTTGGTTCCTATAGGTACTTGACGAGATGGTAGTGGACATAGGTTCCAAACCTTTTGTCATTTGAATTGAAGCAATTCCTCTTGCATTGATTAAACCCATCTACTATCCTTTAAGGCAACTTCTATTTTCTTGGGTTTTATCTGGGATTAGAAGCATGAGTACAAGCAAACATTCCCAATGTCATTTTGTCCTCTTATTCTCACATCCTTGAAACATCTCCAATGATGTTCTTAGCAAGATGAGTGTTGTGAATTTTGAGCCTTGGGATCATACCCGATTGCAGAGATAGATCCAATTGGACATGTTTTGCTCTAGAACTTGAAGACTTAGACCAGCTGTTGTTTCAAACACATTCACAATGACTGATTGAATGTATGACAAATAACATCCCGTTTAGTAAGCTATGATGGAGCATTAACAGTTGCATGTTCCTTCAAAATGATACTTCCATCGGCTTGTTGTTGTGCAGTGTCACCAGATGAGTTCTAAGGCTCACTAGGTTGACAACTTTTTGAAGCTCCACTATCTATCGAAATAGTTATACTATCAGATCTATAAATAGTGGGAGATTGATTCTCAACAACTTGTTCTAAGGCTCACTAGGTTGACAACTTGCTGAAGCTCCACTATCTTTTGAAATAGTTATATTGTCGGATCTATCAATAGTGGGAGATTGTTTCTGAACAACTCTTGGAGAACTTGGAATAAGTGTAGGTAACTCAATTAGTTGTTCGTCATCAGAATCACTTTGAGTACCTATTCCAGCTTAAAC
The DNA here is from genome assembly GCA_025506515.1 of Flaveria trinervia. Classification (NCBI taxonomy): domain Eukaryota; kingdom Viridiplantae; phylum Streptophyta; class Magnoliopsida; order Asterales; family Asteraceae; genus Flaveria; species Flaveria trinervia. The sequence continues at coordinate 25,787,311 of CM046454.1, read as the reverse complement.
ATTCTCACAAGAAGGTTTAGAATTGTTTGGAAACAATTCTAAACCAAAGATATGATTAGGGTCATTCCCCCTAATACATGGAGTGTGCTCATTAACAAAAATGTTGGATGATTCCTCAATTTGCTGATTTTGATGTTGTAAACTCTATAAGCAATAGAGTTTGAGGAGTATCCAACAAAGATAGCATCATCCGACTTTTTAGCAAATTTTTCCAAATTGACTTTTGTATTAAGTATGGTACACCTACTTCCAAAGGGCCTTAGAAAGCCAATAAACGGTGGCATCTTGTTCCATATCTCATAAGGGGTTTTTCTATGTGGCCTAACTACAAGAACTCTGTTATGCACAAAACATGCAGTGCCGACTGCCTCTGCCCAGAATGTTAGAGACAACTTTGAATCAGCTAACATAGTTCGAGCAACCTAAATAAGTATCCAGTTCCTCCTCTTAGCAACACCATTTGGTTGAAGAGTTCAAGAGCACTATATTGTGTAGTGTTCCCTTCTGAATTATAGAATGAGTCAAGAACTAGATTCTTAAACTCAGTCCCTTGATCACTTCTAATTATTTTAACCTTGTGATTACAATTTCAATAGTTTAATGTTTAGTTCTTAAAAAGAATACCCATGTAAATCTTGTAAAATTATCAAAAATCACAAGGCAATCTGATTTTCTTCCAGTGCTCATTTTACTTGTGGAAAAAAAAGATCCATGTGCAATAAGTGTAATGGAGTGGTGATAGAGTTAACAACTTTGGATTTATGACATTGCTTTCCTTTCAAACATGCAGCACAGTTATCTTTGTCGTAAAAATCCTTTTTAGCAAAACCATGTACCAAGTTATTTTTAACCAATTTGTTCATGGTCTTAAAATGTACATGACACATACGTTTATGCCATAATGTTGACTCATCACCATGAGCTTTGGAAAGAAAGCATAACACTTCACCGAGTTGGGAAGCACTGTTCATATCCATCTTGTACATATCCCCTTTCCTGGAGATCTGAGAAGCACCGATTCTTGAGGAATTGCAATCCCCGGTTTGAGGATAATGCACCCATATTCTGTGAAAAGCATTTGGTGCTTTTGATCACAAAATTGAGAAACACTTACTAAATCGTGTTGAAGCTGTTTGACAAAGTGTACTTTGTCGACTCTCAAGTTGTTGTTGGATACATTTCCTTTGCCACAAATGTATCCTCCAACCTAACCTCCAATTGAATAGGACCACCATCAAAATGTTGAAATTTTTGAAGAAGAGATTATGAGCAACCACTGTCTACAATCCACATGTTGTTATTCTTTTCATATGGATGTCCCTACATATAAGGTGAAGAAAGTTAGTTGTCATTGGAAACCCAAGCCTTATTGGTCTTGGGCTTTTCCAATGATGTGGTTTTTATTGAAACAAAATCTATGCATTGGGGTACAATGGATTTTGAAGAAGAGGTTTAGGCTACAACATCTTCTTTGATCTTCCATTCCATCCCTTGGTTGATTAGTGAAGATGAGCTTGTTGAAGCTTGAGGAGCATGACATTCTTCCGAAGCTTCTCTCTTTTGGGAACAAGCCTTGAGCACCTTTTCTTCTGATGCGGTCTTCTTCTTGGAATGTTTCAAGGGAGCTTTCTTGTTCTTGTTCTTCATCACTTGAACCATGTGGTATGGTTCAAATGTGAAACCCTTCTTGACTTCTTCTTTCTTAACATTATTTGCATTATGTGTGCTTGTAGGATTATAATAATAATCTTTAGCCATGTGGTTTTCCAGACCACACATTATACAAGCAATGTTAACTTTTTGGGAACTTGAGGACAACTTTTTCTTTTTTTTCTTGTATTCATGAGCAGTCTTCTTAAGGCCCCATTCCCGGGACGCTTACAGCTGACCAATCATCGCTCAGAAAACATATAATTACATTAACATGAAATAAACGTTGCTGTGGAAACATTAAAAACAACATTTTCATTAGAAATGCTTTTGCAAAATAATACAATATTCATTACACCATTTCATTTGTTCGGATTACAATGCAAAAAAATTGACAAAATAATGCCATCCAAATACCAAATAGTTGCCCCGCGCAATCCTCAGCAATGCTCACCTGCCAACTGGAAAATGCATAAAAAGTCAGTGTTGCTGAGAGTTCTAGTTTAACATAAAACATACTTTACATTCATTAAACCGTTCTTTACTTTAACATGTGATCACACATCATACGTACACATATATAAAATCATTGTTATCTTCATCATTCATTCGTTCATCATTACATCTTTTCATTCCGTCAACACCATGAAAATTACCCTTCCATCACGCATAAAGCTGGTACTGGGCCGAAGTCTATCATAGACCTTCCGTCATGGCGCATAACAACCTAGCCATAGTACCAAGGTAAATTCAGGTGTACCATTGTCATGTTCTTGCCCTTCCGTCATGCATAAAGCTGGTACTGGGCCAAAGTATATCATAGACCTTCCATCATGGCGCACAACAGCCAGGCCACTGTGAAGTCGGCTGGATCGGTAAACATCCGAGTGTGTTCTTAATGGAAGGATAAACAACAACAAAGAAACAAGAGATAATCAATAAAACAAACTATAAAAATTGGTTTCATTAATAAAACCTAACGATTACAAGCTCGTTACAACATAAGCATCAAGAATCTTGGCAATGGGAGATCGAGTATGATCTCCCCTCTCATCCGACAGCCCTAGGCTCCGGGCAGACTCCCTTTCAAAATCCTTAATCTCTCTACACATTGAAACTCGTATATATAGGCCTCGGCCCATATTAGATGCGACTGGCCCATTCGTGCGATTGGACCATGCGTATGGTATAATTGTATGACTGGACCATGCGTATGGTTCAATCGTATGATTGGACCATACTTATGGTTTAGTCTTACGAATGTCCCAATCGCATCTCTCAGTCGCACGACTGGTCCATTAGAATGGCTCAGTCATACGACTGAGTCTCATTCCCATATGCTCCTGCGAATGACCTAGTTTCATGTGTTTACAACATATCAGGTGTATTACATTAAGCCTAGACTATTCGAAAAACGACGGACACATTATATATGACTATATATGCTACAACAAATTCCCCCTTGGACGTTGCTTGCGAATAGTAGATAGCACCTTTTATAATCTTCAGTCAATCTTTGATGTGGTTTCCAATAGAATCAAATGAAACACCATATTAGCCAACATTGTTGATCGGTCAGGTTCGTACAGTATTCTTGAAAATAAATATAAGCACAACAGATTTTGTTTACTTTGAAGAACACCATCATAGCAGCGAGATTCCCCATATGACTGATTTTTCTAGATAATGATGTGAACAGTTTTCCATTGCTTCAATCTTCACACAGGCTAACCTGATTAACATTAAGACCTGCAAAAATTCCCCCTCACATTCAGCATATCCCAATATATAAACGTTGTGCTCTCTTGGCGTCTTCATATAGTGTATTGGGCAAAAAGTAGAAGGTTCCAATTTACAGCTGACAATATCAAACAAATCAGCATGCACGTAGATTCATCATCGGAAACCTGCTCACATCATTAATTTCTGATTGCGTCTTCAATTTATCTATACATGGATTCCCCCTAAGAATGAGAATCCTCTCTATGCGGATAAATATAACTTGATTGGCCCATAAGTATTCCATGCTCCTGACTACCCCACAAAATCAGCACCGACTGCTGACATCTTATCTTCTCTCTTTCGTGTTCCGACAACATAAACCTATTCTGGAAGTCCAACGAATAATGGGGTATACATCGAACTTATGTGACAAAAGAACCTCAGGGTGAATATGCTTTGCTCATCCTCAAATCTAGGCAAGAGGCAGTTCCAGACTCTTTTTTTGGTCTCGAATAAATGCGGATGGGTCAATGCGGATGGCTCATTCGGGCGATTGAACATACGACTAGTCCAGTCGCACAACTGAATATACGACTGGTCCAGTGGTACGAATGGTCCATTCGCATGGTCCAGTCGTACGAATGGTCCATTCACATCGCCCAGTCGCATGAACGGGTCTGCATGTAGATTTTCAGATCTGTAGCCGCAAGGGCTGCCCAAAACCCTAATCTTAAGAATTTTACATGAAACGAACCAACATAGACATCATAAGATTTGCAGGGGTGATTGGAACGTGGTTTCGAGTTCGATTTTAACACAGAAACTACACATGTAACCAAATCTGAGCAAAATACGAAGAACACGAAGTGGATTAACATCAAGATCTGAAATTTGATCCAGAAATCAAGAGCTCAGGTTGCTAGAATGATTGTTAGATCATTCCAGCAGTAACCGGCTCTGATACCAATTGTGAAGTCGGCTAGATTGGTAAACATCCGAGCGTGTTCTTGATGGAAGGATAAACAACAACAAAAAAACCAGGAGACAATCAATAACACGAACTATTAAAATTGGTTTCATTGATAAAACCTAACGATTACAAGCTCATTACAACATAAGAATCAAGACTCTTGCCAAGGAAAGATCGAGCATGATCTCCCTTCTCATCCGACAGCCCTAGGCTCCGGGCAGACTCCTTCTCAAAATCCTTGATCTCACTACACATTGAAACTGATATATATAGGCCTCAGCCCATATTAGATGCGACTGGGCCCATTCGTGCGATTGGACCATGCGTATGGCTCAATCGTATGACTGGACCACACTAATGGTTCAGTCTCACGAATTTCGCAATCGCATCTCTCAGTTGCACGACTGATCCATTAACATGGCTCAGTCGTACCACTGAGTCTCATTCGCATATGCTCCTACGAATGGCCCAGTTTCATGTGTTTACAACATAGCAGGTGTATTACATTAAGCCTAGACTATTCGACAAGCGACAGACACACAATATATGACTATATATGCTCCAACAGCCATAGTACTGAAGGCAAGCAACAATGGTTCTATACAAATGGTCAATCAAAAAGAAAAAACCCGATGTGCATTCTTCTGGGGTAGCTAACGCGCACACCGTTGGGCTAACACCCTTTATTGGGGCGTGTCCCGACATACAAGGCTTGCAAGACTTACATTTAATTTCCATCATTCATTAATGCATGCATTCATTCATCATGTTCCTCTTTTCATTATCTTCCACTTTACGTTACATAATACTTTCATTTCATTCATTAACATTCATCGTAAACCCATGGAAAATAACCATACATCACAAGGAACATAAACATAACATTCAATCATTATCATGCAGGGTATCATACATACATAATATACATCATGCATAATTGTACAACATCATACATCATCGTCATGCATATGCATTAATCATACATCATGACATGCCCATCATAACATCTATGACCTCAAACAGTCAACTTACATAACCCCCGGGAATCTCCCAAGTCAAAGCCTACATTTCAATTTTTCCAAGAAGTCAGAAAATATTCTAAGTGTTCATCCGCATTGCCCTTTTTGTTCATCCACATTTGTGTTTGTTCATCCGCATTTCCTCTACTTCATCCGCATTTCCTTTACTTCATTCGCATTTCCTTTACTTCATCCACATTTGTCGTCCGCATTTCCTTTACTTCATCCGCATTTGTTCATACTTAGACTTTCTCATCCACATTAACCTTACTCATCCGCATTTGACATCAGCATTTCATATACTTAGTCAATGCTCATCCGCATTAACCTTCCATCCGTATAAATATTCATCCACATTGACTTTCATCCGCATTTCCCATACTTAGTCAATGCTCATCCGCATGACTTTCATCCACATTTCCTATACATAGTCAATGCTCATCCGCATTGACTTTCATCCGCATTTACCATACTTAGTCAATGCTCATCCGCATTGACTTTCATCCACATTTCCCATGCTTAGTCAATGCTCATCCGCATTGACTTTAATCTGCATTGACTTTAATCCACATTGACTACACTTGGGCAATTATTCACAACCCATTCATACCCAAACATCAGATTCAGTTCCCAAACACCATCTATCATGTTCTAAGCTTAAATCTTACCTTCTAAGCCTTAGAAACACAACCATAACATCAACAAGCATGAACATAGTTCAACATCACATCGCAATCACAACATACATACATTCATACATACGGTTCAAAACTTAGTTTTATAAAAACATTAATTCATGCATTTCCAGCCCCAAAATCAGTTTAAACATGTAAAAAGAGGGGTTCTAGAACTCACCTTTGCAGCTCTTGAGTATGGCTTCTTCCAAACTCATTTGTAAATAGAATTCAACCGCCTAGAAACCCACTAAAACATACCCGAACACATACAAGCACACATAAGCATAAACCCAAGGATACAAAACAGTCAAGAACATCATAAAACCATAAATTCTTACCTTGAATTCGAATTTTTACCTTGAATTCGAATTCTTTCTTGTTCTTCCTTCAAAACCGAGAGTTCTCTGCTGCTCTTGCCACTTTCTCTCTCTATAATCCAAAGGTTTGTGCGGTGTGTGACATATGGGTGGTCATACCACCTTTTACACCCACTTTTTAAACATTTTGTCCTTTTGGACACTTTTTCCCCCTAGACTTGGGTTTTATTTCTTTTCCTTCTTTTTCTTCACTTTATTCTTCTTTCTTGACTTAAAAAAGTTAAGCAGGTGTTACAGTCTTTCCTTTTAACTTCTTATCCTTTTATAGGACGGGTGTGCTGGTATTATACACTTTTCCTTGATTAGAGTTTCCAACCACCTAAAATCCAACTGAAATAAACACAAGCTTTTGCTTTGGGTCAATTTTCAGCTTGGATTCAGCCACTTTCTTAGAAGTTTTTCTTGTTGCCTTAGCCTTATTTATTATGGCTTTGGTGGTTACGGGTTGATCATCACCGGTAAGAGAGGGTTGGTTTACCTGGTTCTTTCCTGTGATGGTTTCCAAAGTTGCATCACTCTTTGACTCATGAGAAGATGGGTTAGCAATTGGAACCTTTTGCTCTTCAGTCCCACACATTGGTTGTCTAATAGACTCATAAGAATGTGGTGGAGCAATTTCATTGGTTCTCAACCCACCTTTGTTTTGATAACAAAGTTTTTAGTGAATGGATGATGCAAGAATGACTTAGAAGTTTTGCTTAGAGATAGCATGCTTCGTGGCTTGTGCCTCACCTGTGATGAGCTAGGCTTGAGCCTCAATCAATTTGGATAACAAAATCTTTGATTTGATTCTTATAGTTGGTATGTTTATGTTTTAACAAGGACACAGTTAACTCAGGTTACACACTTGAATAAAATAACATGAAGAATTATGGATTAAACAATTATAAACACAATAAAAACCCCTTTGATCTTCAACTACATTGCTAATAGTGTGTTTATAAGTAATCCCTCAATCTATTGGTCATACAACCATTAACTTAATTCAAATTACAATTACGCTATTTATAGTCTAGTCTAAATTTCCCCATTTACACATAACTCCCTAGACTATATAACTAGACCAAAACATGACTCAAACAAAGCAAAATATATTTTCTTCACACAAAATATATTTATTACAATACAACTCCTAGTCATCTAAATCTTGAACCTCTTGTCTCCTTTCTTCGTCTCGAACGTGTTGGGTTTGACTTTTGTTGACTTTAACCGTGACATTAACTTTTGTTGAATTTGACTTTGTTGATAATATAAATTATCTTGTACAGCTCCAACAATACTCCCCCTTATTCTATCATTATCAACATCTACAAACAAAATCAATACCGAGAACTCAAAAGTAGAAAAATCTTCAATTTGAATCATTTGGAATGTGATGAGAAAGATTAGTCATCTCATAGCTTCCCTTATTTATATGCTCTCCCTTTTCGAGTTCATCCTTTGTAAAGATGTTGGAACATCTTTCCCAAATCTCTAATCTTGAGTGCTTCAGAAGATGTAGGAGGAGGATTCCTAGCTCGGTATGTTGTACAAACTTGAGGAACAAGTTCTCTAATTAGGTACACTGCTCAACTAATGATGGACCATAACTTACAAAAAATATCTGAAACACATTCACAAACACAATATCAACATTTCTAATTAGATCATTTCATTATAACAAAATAAACCCGTGTTTATTTGTGTTTGAAAACAAGCGCACCCGTGTTCGGTTGTATGCAATTTCTGTGAAATGCATGAAAAATGATAAAATTGTAATAGCATAATATGGAAGACCTAAAAGAAATTTTGAAAAGAAAATTTATTATAATTTTTATTTTTATTTAATACATTTATTATAATATTTTTTTATCTATTAACTTTTTTTATAACCGAGAACTGAATGGATCATGAGATACATCCTCAAAATATACTTTAGCACAACAAGCAATAAGATCACACTGATAACTGAATCTAATAACAGTCTTTGAATAATTTTGAAATTCTCAAACAGATCAATAACGATTACTAATATATTTGTCCACTTAAACCATGCCCTATCTTTTTCAACAAGCAGCAGATGATTTGTTAAGGTTCGATTAAATACTTTAGAATGTTGGTACCCCACAATCATTTGGCAAAACCCTTCACCCAACCTCAGGATTTCTTGAATTTTGTTACGATCTTTATAGAGCAAGGCTTGTGCATTAGCGTGCGAGTGATTATCAACAGAATATTTCATCATGTGATGAATTCATCGTTAGATGATTTGACACTACTTAGACCAAAATGGTGAGAGCTCCAGGTCTATACCACGTTTAACAAAGGAGCTTACCATTAATCATGTACTGATGAGAGCTCTAGGTCAGTACTATCGTACAACAAAGGAGATCATCACTCCAGATCAGTACTTCCGTACAGCAGAGGAGATTAGCACAACACAAGACACATAAATACACCAAACATGGCTCAAAGATATGGCTTATATGATTTGTATCATGATGGGTGAAAAATCAATTCTCAATCCAATTTTTGTTCGAACTCAGTTTTCGTGAAGGCCAAAATGATTGCGTAAACCCACACATCCTTAAGCATATTTTTTAGTTTAAATCATTTTGTTGCTACTATTTTATTCTTGAGACTGAGTCTACCAAACATATCATTAAAGAATCTGTTTGTATTTCTTTTACTTTTAATTAAAAATAATATGTGAATGAGACAACAACATCAGTTACTATCATTTCTCATTTTATAAACGCAAGTCATGTAAAAACAAGCATTTTAAGAAGATATACAATCATTTCTAAATCATCTCGAATCAAATTCCTAGTTCTCTTTTCATTTTTATTTACTATACTCTCCCATTAAATTTTTTATTTTGTAAACCTAATTTTTTTTAATTTTTATATTTTTATGTATTTTTTTAAAAAAAATTATACAAAAATTGAAATTTATCAAAGAAGGTCTTCCAAACTACCCTGATATAAATATACGAAATGAATTGTCATGAAATACGCAGTGATTGTGAGTGAGAATGGTGATTGTGTAAATACAAATCCAGATTTTAAATAAAATATCCTAACGTTAACCTGTTTGTTCCGCCTCAAATTTGAATCAGATTCAATTGTCACACCCCAACCTTGACGGCGGAAACGTCGAGATGTGAGGGTTAAGATTGTTCACAGCCACATAACGCTATATTGAATTGTAAATATTATTATCATAAGTCTTGAAATGGAAATTACAATCATAAGTCTTATACAAGAAATAAGTTCAACATAACATAACATAATGTAACTTTTTATTTCATTATCTAGGTCCAAGTCCTAGATTATAGCATGCTTCAAAAGGATCACTTTAAACTTGAGGTTGACCTAAAACATGATAAAAATAAGAGTCAACTAAAAATAGTTGGTGAGTTTTCAAGGTTTTCATACATAATATGAAAAAGAAAGTTACAAGTAGCAATTCATGTCATAGGTTATAAGCTAGTAAGGTTATAGAACACATATCGTTACAACCAAACCTCGACTTGATTACAAGTATAAAAGATTGGCTAAGTGTATTTGGTTCCCTAGTGCACAAGCATACGGCTCCTAGGAGTCGGCAATACAGCGACTTTAGCACCAAATAGGCTTGTCAGGCCCAAAGATCTAAGACGTTGACAGGCTAGCAATAGTTAATGATTGTAAACAAATTATGTATCTCATATAAACACTTACCATAAACAAATAACCATGACAAAATAATAAGTTGAATTGCACGTGATTTACAAGTCTCAAACGTGTATAAGTGTATCATGTATAAGCTATCATGTTTCACCCCAATTTAGTGTAAAAATATGAAAAAGGGGCAAGAAAACTCACTTGACAATAATATATAATGGCGATTAATAAGAATAATAACAAGCGTCGCTCCAAGGTGTATCGTCACAAGACACCTAAATATGTATATTTACAAGATTAAAGCTCTACAATAAGGTTAAGGACTAGGAATCAACTTGATGTTTGGGGTTTTGTTGATTATATTTGCCCAGTAAGAACTCATTTATATTCTCGGGGAAACGATTTTATTTATATTTTATATAAACATATGGATTAATAATAACTTTTATAATAATTTTGTAATGTTTATCAAGTTTAGATCAATTTTGTAATTAAATAAAAAGAACATAAAATTAAACAATAGATTGAAGGTATGTTTGAAATATTAGTTTGTGTAAATTAAACTAAATTTTAAAGTCTACATTTTTATAAAAATATTGTAATTATATTATTAACGTTAGGATAATATTATAAAGATATTTTTTTTCTGTAAATAAATTACAGAAAAATAATTAAATAATTTTAAAAGAAACAAAGTTTATGAATTGATTTTTCATAATTTTTAGAAATTTTTAACATTAAATTTGAAGGCCAAAAAGGCCTAAAAAAATACATGAGGTTCCCCGGATTCGAACCGGGGACCTCCTGTCTAGGGGTCATGTGTTTTACCAGTTAACCAAAGGCTTCCAGTCGCGTTAGAATCCGCTCTTTAATTGTTAAATACACACTTAAACAAAAACCCCCAATTTCATAAGAACCCTAGAATCGATTTGATTCCATTTGAACATCGAATTAATATTGTTAATGAAATCAATCATAGGGCTTTGATTGCCCATGTGAAACCGAGCACAAAGATGTGTGGTACTTACGTTATCAAGTTCGAATTGATGGTCTCAAGTTCAAGGACGATTCGCGACTGCGGGGATGTGCTTCAAGGTGCAAACGAGGTTGATAACCCAATTAAACTTGTATGAAGCTTCGGATGATCTTCAAGATGATGAATCCTCAATCAATTTGAACTAAGAAGGCTTAGAAGTGTAGGTTCGACTAAGTTGCAGGTTGCGGGAAAAAATGAAACTGGATTCGTTGTTTGTGTTGATTCAGGTGCAATTTGGGATTGATAGAAGCTTTAGATTACTTAGAGGTTCGATTATGAATCATTTAATTTGATTATTATTAAGTTTTAATGGTCGAACGGCTATATGGTTAGAAACGCTCGGTTAATCACTCGATCGGGTTCATAACCGTCGTTTAAACGCAATTAAAGTTCATGATTGTGTTCGAATCATATTCAAGAACGGTTTGGGGACGGTTTTAGATCGAAAAACATCGATTTTTGGCGGTTTTGGTGCCTCGCCGGACTTGGCTGGAGCCCGGCCGGCGAGGTCACCGGAAAAACGGGGTAAAGGGAGGGTGGTTTGGGTTTTTGATAAATTACACTTTTGGTCCCTCAACTTTGATTTTATATTATTTTATGCATAAAGTTTCTATTTCAAGTTTTTAAAATGACAAATTAACCCTCAAACTTAATTTAAGTTTATATTTTAAATATGGTTAAGTTTAATAACCCTTATAAATTATGAATAACCATATTAAAAGTAATCTTATTATTACTAATACTATTATTCATTATTACAACTTATTATTATATTTACTTATGTTAATCTTAACATTATTATTATTATTTAAACTCAACATTTCATAAAAAAAACCCAATTATAATAAAGAATAAGCACAAACAACACGCAAGTTTCCAAAATTGACAATAATAACCCTTGTAAGAGTAAACGAAGTTAACTTTTAGTTAACGAAAATACGAGATGTTACAGTCTCCCCAACTTAAAAGAATTTCGTCCCGAAATTAAAAGAAATGAAACTATACAAATAAGAACGGGTATCTCTCCTTCATGTGCTCCTCACGTTCCCAAGTAAATTCAGCGCCACGTTTATTTTCCCAACGAACCTTGACGATTGGGGTTGTTGTGGTTCTAGTCTTCTTCATAATGCGACCATGATCTCAACAGGCTTCTCGACAAAATGCAATGACTCGTCAATCTGGATGTCTTCCAACGGGACATGCAGACTTTCGTCAGCCAAGCACTTTCTCAAATTTGAGACGTGAAATACGGGATGAACTCCACTAAGGTCGGAAGGTAGCTCTAGTTTATAAGCCACTTTCCCAATCCTTCTCAGAATTTTGAAAGGTCCTACAAATCTTGGAGCCAGTTTGCCCTTCTTTCCAAAGCGAACCACACCTTTCCACGGTGAAACCGTAAGAAGAACCATCTCCCCAACTTGGAATTCTAATGGCTTACGTCGCTTGTCAGCATAGCTCTTTTGACGACTTCTCGCCACTTCGAGGTTCTTGCGAATGATAGAAACTTTATCGGTCGTCTCTTGTATAAGTTCAGGACCAGTGATGAAGTTTTCACCAATGTCGGTCCAACAGATCGGTGAACGACATTTTCGACCATAAAGTGCTTCAAACAGTGCCATCTTGATACTCGAGTGGTAACTATTGTTATACGAAAATTCCGCGAGCGGTAGATGCGTATCCCAATCGCCACCAAAGTCAAGAACACAGAGACGTAGCAAATCCTCCAAAGTTTGGATCGTTCGCTCGGTTTGACCATCAGTTTGAGGATGGTAAGTCGTGCTTAGATCCAATTGTGTACCCAAAAGTTCTTGCATAGACGACCAAAAATGTGAAGTGAAACGAGCATCTCGGTCAGATATGATGTGCAGAGGTACCCCATGACGACTTAAAATCTCATCAATGTATATACGAGCTAACTTTGATGTCTTGTAAGTGTCACGTATGGGTATAAAATGTGCCGACTTGGTCAATCGGTCAACAATCACCCATATGCTATCATGTCCTCGGGAGGTTCGGGGTAGCTTTGTTATGAAGTCCATGGATATGTGTTCCCATTTCCACATAGGAATCTCGGGTTGCTCAAGTAATCCACTTGGACGTTGATGTTCGGCTTCAACCTTCGTACATGTGAGGCACTTAGCTACATAAGTCGCTATGTCTTTCTTCATTCCAGGCCACCAATATTGACCACGTAGGTCCATGTACATCTTATCGGAACCAGGATGAATAGAATAATGAGTTTGATGAGCTTCGTTCATAATAAAGGTACGAATGTTATCGCGATTTGGAACCCAAATAAGATTGGCGAAGTACATCAACCCATTGGGTTTTGTTTCCAATTGAGTTAGAAGATTATGCTCCAACTCATCCTTCATTCTTCCTTCTCGTTGTACCATTTGTTGAGCCTCGAGGATGCTAGACTCGATGTCACTATCTATTCTCAGGTTTTGTAGTAGTACGGTGGTCTCGTTGACATCTAGTCGTATCTCGGTATCGTACTCCCCCAAAGTGTCAAACCATTGACGTCGATCATGAATTTCTTGGAATGAGATCATCTTATTGTGAATCTTTCGGCTTAGTTCATCGGCTACAACGTTTGCTTTACCAGGATGATAACGAATGTCACAATCATAGTCACTAATCAACTCCACCCAACGACGTTGTCTTCTATTGAGATCTTTTTGATGGAAAACGTGTTGAAGGCTTTTGTGATCGGTGTAGACTATACATTGCGTACCATACAGGTAGTGCCTCCAAATCTTCAAAGCAAATACAACAGCACCAAGCTCGAGATCATGAGTTGTGTAATTCACCTCGTGAATCTTCAATTGCCTCGATGCGTAAGCTATGACCTTCCCTCGTTGCATAAGAACACAACCAAGGCCTTGTTTAGATGCGTCACAATACACAGTGAAATCATCGTTTCCATCGGGTAGGGTCAAGATAGGAGCATTGCATAACTTATGCTTTAACGCTTCAAAAGCTTCTTCTTGCTCGGAACCCCACTCGAAGGGTTTATTCTTTTGTGTCAAAGTGGTGAGCGGTTTCGCGATCCTCGAGAAATTAGCAATGAATCGCCGATAATAACCAGCAAGACCAAGAAAAGAACGAACTTCGGTAGGAGTTGTAGGAACACCCCAATTCTTCACAGCTTCCACCTTTGCAGGATCAACGTGAATTCCTTGGCTATTCACCACGTGTCCTAGAAATTGAACTTCCTCGAGCCAGAAATCACACTTCGAGAACTTTGCGTACAATTGCTCTTTCCTTAACTCAAGAACCAATCTCAAATGCAGCTCATGATCGGTGTTGGACTTGGAATAGATAAGTATGTCATCAATAAAGACGATCACAAACTTGTCTAGATAAGGCTTGCATACTCGGTTCATGAGATCCATGAAGACAACAGGAGCATTGGTTAAACCAAAAGGCATCACCATAAACTCATAGTGTCCATAACGAGTACGAAAAGCGGTCTTTGGGATGTCATCCTCATGAACTCATAATTGATGATATCCAGAACGTAGATCAATTTTCGAGAATATGGCAGCTCCTTGAAATTGATCAAACAAATCATCAATACGAGGAAGAGGATAACGGTTCTTGATGGTAAGCTTGTTAAGCTCACGATAGTCGATGCACATACGAAACGATCCATCTTTCTTCTTCACAAAAAGAACAGGTGCACCCCAAGGCGAAGAACTAGGACGGATGATGCCTTTCTCGGACAGCTCTTGCAGTTGACAAGAGAGTTCTTGCATTTCCGATGGTGCAAGCCGATATGGTGACTTGGCCACGGGGTTTGCTCCCGGTATCAAGTCAATTTTAAACTCGACTTCACGCACGGGAGGTAAACCACTAAGGTCATCGGGAAATACTTCAGGAAAGTCTCGTACGATAGGGACATCCTTAAGTTCTTTCCCTTTGTCTTTCGTGTTGACCACATAAGCCAAGAAGGCCATATAATTCTTGTTTAAGCACTTTCGGGCTTGAGTGCAAGACATGAGTTTAAGCCCTTTGGAAGACTTTTCACCGAACACCTTCAACGTATCTCCAGTGGGTAACGGTATACGAATGCACTTCTCGAAACAAATGATCTCGGCATGGTGTTTGGCTAACCAATACATACCAATGATGACGTCAAAGCTTCCAAGTTTCATAGGAATGAGATCGATAAGAAAATCATGCGCGTCCAGACTTAAGATGCAATCACGAATGATAACGTCAACGGTGATTGGTTCTCCATCGGCAACTTCAACGGTAAGAGGTCTTTCTAGTTTCGTATGTGGCTTAGCAAGTATGGGTTCAAACACTAATGAAACAAAACTTTTATCGGCTCCAGAATCAAATAGGACATATGCATAAGTTTTGTTAATAAGGAACATACTGTTCAATTTTAAGGTATTTAACGATACAGGTAAGGAATGAAATGAATCGGATCACAAAAGCTAAAGGTGAGTTAACGTACCATTCACCACATCGTTGTTTGCTTGTGCTTGGTTAGCGTTGATGTTGAAAGCACGTCCTCGGGCTTGTGGAACATTACCCACAAGACCAGGGCATTGTGGGCGAAAATGGCCAGGTTCCCCACAGTTGTAGCAAACACGGTTTGTGACCACAGCGGCATTGTTAGGTACACGGTGGCAAGTCGCCACCAAATGACCATATTTACCGCATAAGGTGCAAATGCGGCATGGTTGATTCCCCGGATGATGATACCTACACGTGTTGCACATCGGTTGAGGACCAGCATAAGTCCTAGCCCTAGGCACTTGTGCCACAGGTGTAGCCGCAGGTACAAGTTGTCTTTGGGGTTGTTTGGGTGTAGCCACGGCATAGTTACGCGCTGGTGTGAACTTGCGCTTCTTGTTGTTGTTGTGGTTGTTAGACGGTTCAGCTTTGGTCTCCTTAACCGCCTCAGTAGCCGTCTTCTCCACCTTCTTTGCACCCTTCACAGACATGGTGCCCGCTCTTATATGGTTCTCGGTGAGTTGAGCGGTGATTGTAATGGCTTCTTCCAAGGTTGTGGGTCGGCTACCCACCACAGCATCTTGAATTTGGGGTGGTACACCCTTAATGAACTTCTCGATGTTGCGGGGAACAGTGTCGACCATATGGGGCAGCAATATACTCAACTCATGATGCCTAGTTGAGTAGGCCAAATGATCACCATCATTTTGTTTCAAATTCCAAAACTCTTCTTCCAACTTTTTCAATTCACTTCTTGGGCAGAACTTCGCGATGGCGATGTTCTTGAACTCTTCTCAGGTAAGTGCTAGCACAACTTCAGGACCACGGTTTCTCTTCTCGCTATTCCACCAGGTAAGAGCCCTTTGTTGGAACATACTAGTGGCATAACGAACCTTGAGTGCATCGGGACACTCACAATTGATAAAGGTATTCTCCATGCTTTCGAACCAATCAAGAAGGCCAGTGGCTCCTTCCTTTCCACTAAAACTAGTGGGCTTGCAAGAGCTGAAGTGTTTGAAGGTGCTAGTTTGATTATTCCCGTGTTGATTGTTCCCGTTTTGATTGTTGCTATTCTCTCCATGACCATTTCCATTGTTGCTAGCGTTGGTCATTAAGGTGCTATTATGTTCAGCAACCATGGTCGGAATGACAGCAGCCATTTGTCGAGCAATCATGGCGGCTAACTTACGATCGAAACTTCCACGCTTTCCATGATGACGAGACATGCTGGAATATACAAATGAGTTAGATATGAGAATTGGAATAACAAGGATTAATGTTCAACAAGGATCGGGCAAAAAGTTGTAAGGCACATGGAATGGTTCCATTTGGTAATGCATTACCATTTGGAAACGTTGACGCGTCAAGGTAAGTTGACCCACTCGCCTTAGAAATTTGTGTATGTTGACCATGGTTTATCACTCATCCCAGAAATCCCCAGGTAAGCATAACTAGTCCCGTAGGATTTATGCGATATGCTTGCCTTAGCCCGAGGGCCTTTTGCCAGGAAATCCAGAATACAGGTGTCCATGTGTCACACAAATTTCTTAGGTTTATGAAATCAAAACCATGATGAGATTTACATAGATTAGACATAAGTCTAAAGATTTAATTCTTAAGCATAAGTATATGATTCCACGTGTTGACGAGAATAAGATTAAGAAGTTTCATTTGTCGGGGAGAGTCAATGAGTCAAAGTTAAGTTTAGGGAGACAAGTAACAAAGATTAGACAATTACTAGGCAACCTATGCTAAGGCATCAAGTTGCACATAAGTAAAGTATAGCATTATGTAGCATGTAACAATATATATATTTCCAAGAATATAAATATTCCTATGAGGTTCATGCATAAGCTATAGTCTAGGTCACCATTACTAACAACCTAAATCCCTATAGTTATGGGCTCTGATACCAATCTGTCACACCCCAACCTTGACGGCGGAAACGTCGAGATGTGAGGGTTAAGATTGTTCACAGCCACATAACGCTATATTAATTGTAAATATTATTATCATAAGTCTTGAATGGAAATTACAATCATAAGTCTTATACAAGAAATAAGTTCAACATAACATAACATAATGTAACTTTTTATTTCATTATCTAGGTCCAAGTCCTAGATTATAGCATGCTTCAAAAGGATCACTTTAAACTTGAGGTTGACCTAAAACATGATAAAAATAAGATTCAACTAAAAATATTTGGTGAGTTTCCAAGGTTTTCATACATAATATGAAAAAGAAAGTTACAAGTAGCAATTCATGTCATAGGTTATAAGCTAGTAAGGTTATAGAACACATATCGTTACAACCAAACCTCGACTTGATTACAAGTATAAAAGATTGGCTAAGTGTATTTGGTTCCCTAGTGCACAAGCATACGGCTCCTAGGAGTCGGGAATACATCGACTTTAGCACCAAATAGGCTTGTCAGGCCCAAAGATCTAACACGTTGCCAGGCTAGCAATAGTTAATGATTGTAAACAATTATGTATCTCATATAAACACTTACCATAAACAAATAACCATGACAAATAATAAGTTGAATTGCACGTGATTTACAAGTCTCAAACGTGTATAAGTGTATCATGTATAAGCTATCATGTTTCACCCCAATTTAGTGTAAAATATGAAAAAGGGGCAAGAAAACTCACTTGACAATAAATATATAATGGCGATTAATAAGAATAATAACAAGCGTCGCTCCAAGGTGTATCGTCACAAGACACCTAAATATGTATATTTACAAGATTAAAGCTCTACAATAAGGTTAAGGACTAGGAATCAACTTGATGTTTGGGGTTTTGTTAATTATATTTGCCCAGTAAGAACTCATTTATATTCTCGGGAAAACGATTTTATTTATATTTTATATAAACATATGGATTAATAATAACTTTTATAATAATTTTGTAATGTTTATCAAGTTTAGATCAATTTTGTAATTTAAATAAAAAGAACATAAAATTAAACAATAGATTAAAGGTATGTTTGAAATATTAGTTTGTGTAAATAAAACCAAATTTTAAAGTCTACATTTTTATAAAAATATTGTAATTATATTATTAACGTTAGGATAATATTATAAAGATATTTTTTTGTAAATAAATTACCGAAAAATAATTAAATAATTTTAAAAGAAACAAAGTTTATGAATTGATTTTTCATAATTTTTAGAAAATTTTAACATTAATTTGAAGGCCGAAAAGGCCTAAAAAATACATGAGGTTCCCCGGATTCGAACCGGGGACCTCCTGTCTAGGGGTCATGTGTTTGACTAGTGAACCAAAGGCTTCCAGCCGCGTTAGAATCCACTCTTTAATTGTTAAATACACACTTAAACAAAAACCCCCAATTTCATAAGAACCCTAGAATCGCTTTGATTCCAATTGAACATCGAATTGATATTGTTAATGAAATCAATCATAGGGCTTTGATTGCCCATGTGAACCGAGCACAAAGATGTGTGGTACTTACGTTATTAAGTTCGAATTGATGGTCTCAAGTTCAAGGACGATTCGCGACTGCGGGGATGTGCTTCAAGGTGCAAACGAGGTTGATAACCCATTAAACTTGTATGAAGCTTCGGATGATCTTGAAGATGAAGAACCCTCAATCAATTTGAACTATGAAGGCTTAGAAGTGTAGGTACGACTAAGTTGCAGGTTGCGGGAAAAATGAAACTGGATTCGTTGTTTGTGTTGATTCAGGTGCAATTTGGGATTGATAGAAGCTTTAGATTACTTAGACGTTCGATTATGAATCATTTAATTTGATTATTATTAAGTTTTAATGGTCGAACGGCTATATGGTTAGAAACGCTCGGTTAATCACTCGATCGGGTTCATAACCGTCGTTTAAACGCAATTAAAGTTCATGATTGTGTTCGAATCATATTCAAGAACGGTTTGGGGACGGTTTTAGATCGAAAAACATCGATTTTTGGCGGTTTTGGTGCCTCGCCGGACTTGGCCGAAGCCCGGCCGGCGAGGTCACCGGAAAAACGGGGTAAAGGGCGGGTGGTTTGGGTTTTTGATAAATTACACTTTTGGTCCCTCAACTTTGATTTTCTATTATTTTATGCATAAAGTTTCTATTTCATGTTTCTAAAATGACAAATTAACCCTCAAACTTAATTTAAGTTTATATTTTAAATATGGTTAAGTTTAATAACCGTTATAAATTATGAATAACCATATTAAAAGTAATCTTATTATTACTAATACTATTATTCATTATTACAACTTATTATTATATTTACTTATGTTAATCTTAACATTATTATTATTATTTAAACTCAACATTTCATAAAAAAAAACCAATTATAATAAAGAATAAGCACAAACAACACGCAAGTTTCCAAAATTGACAATAATAACCCTTGTAAGAGTAAACGAAGTTAACTTTTAGTTAACGAAAATACGAGATGTTACAACAATCTCTGTCATTAAACCGGATTACTAACAGTCCTTATTATTCCTGCACTCATAAACAGAGTAGTTTGAAAGGGGAACCCATGCCATGGTAGTCCTGGAAGTTCTTTTTTCATCAATATAAGTAACCTGCTTCTTCACATAACCATTTAAATAATGGGGAATATCTGTATCCTTTTTCTTTTAATTTTCAAAATTTTTTTCGGTTTAATCAATTTGGATTTGAATGAATTAAATTTGGAAATCATTTTCTGTTTAAGACCGGAAGGAAAAGAATTTGGGTTTGAACCTTTGGTCATTTTCAACTTTGAATCATGTGAAACCGACTTCACATTGAAAGGTTTGGATGGAGGTTTTTTCATCCAACCATTCAAAGATGTGTGCTTTTTACCTCTTGATCCAAAGAAGTAACCCATGTTGCCTTTACCGTCTTAAACATTCTTTGTAGACTTACATTGGGAGAAGCAATTCGTTTTGCCTTTACCATTAGAAGCAAGTCTTTGAGGGCACTTCTTTACCACATGATCTTCTTTTCCACACTCAATAAAAGCCTTGAAGGGCTTTTGATGCTTGACTAGCCCGTGTGAAGCATTTGGAATTAGAGATTGCTTTGAGGTTGTTGCATATTCATGCTTATTTTGGCGTTTCCTAAACAGGGAATGAGAAGTTCACTCATTGACTGGGTTGCTTTGCAGTTGAAGAAGAGACTTGTATTGGTCTTGATTAAACTTTTGGAAGCTTTTGAAACATAATAATGTCAGGAGATATCTTGATCTGTGAGGAACCAAGACGCTCCTCTATGATTGATTCATCATCTGAGCTTATCCAATCTCGTATACATAGATCTTTCTCCAATGGATCTTGATTGACATCTCCTATTGTGTCTACTTCGATTATAGGATTCTGATTGCTCGATGATTCGACAATTGTTCCTTCTTTAACAAACCTGACAGGAACAAACGAATAAATATTACCTAATTTGAATTTGTTGAAGAAGGTTGGAGAAGCAACTGATATTGGTTTTGGAGCATTAGAGGTGGAATCGTCATTAATCTTCTTATGAGACTCCTGCCTAAGGAATCCCAAACCTACCGGAGAATCCTACACAACTATAACCTCTTTAAGATTAACGTTGCTTAAACCTTTATTTAAACTATTAGTTTCGGCAGCTTCAATCAAATCATTAGATGGATGACGTTGAGGCATAGGATAGTAACAATGAGTGCTAGGAGGAGGATAAATGTATGGATTTTCACCACAACCCACTCCCGTTTTAATCCTAGCTCCTCTTTATTTACATAGTAGTTAATCATGTTTCATTCCGGGTATGGTCCATCTATCAAGCTTTGTTTTAAGCTTGCTTGATTCAAATTCAGCCAATGTGACTCTTTTGTTTAAAATATTGATTTCAGCATTTCATTCAAGAAGAGTTCATTTTAAATGATCATTTTCTTTTAAAGCTTCATTTAATTTTATGAAATACTTGGCTTGATTCTTTTTAAGTTCTGCGTTTATGGTGGTTAATTCCTTTTGGTTATCTAAAAGTAACCTATTAGCTTTATACACAGCAAATAACCTAATTTTGCAAGCAGAAGAACACATATCCTGAAGTATCTCCTATGAAAGATCCAGGATAACTCTTTCAGCAGTAAGATCCTTCTCGCAGTTGCAAACTCTGGTATTTCGCTTCCATTCCTCTTCCTTCCTAGCATCACAAACTTCATCATTTAACTCAGCACCACCTTTACCAATTGATGTCTACTTAAGCTCCTCGTGTACCTCTTCAAGTCCAGGTTTCAGTAAACCGTTGGAGTTGGTGCAAGAATCTAATCTCTCTTCTTGTTTCTCTTTGGAGTTTGAAGTGATCTTTGGAGTTAGACATGTCGCTTCATAGTACTCACGACATTTGATATCCAACTCAATTTCCTTTAGTTTGTTGATCACCTCCATCAGTTTTAATCTCGAAGCCTCTATCTTGTTTAATCGACTTGCCGTGTAAGCTCCATTCTAATGGGAGGGAATCAAGCAATCTCCGAACTTGTTCATGATTTCCCAATTTGGCATCAAACTTCTTCAAATTGCTTGCCACCAATAGAAAATGATCAACAAAATCAGATATCTTTTGATTCTTTAAAGCTACAGAATTATCGAAGGATTAGAATAGTATTGCAAAATCCATTTTTTAAATTTTGTTTATTGTAATTAACACCCCCAAAAGTATCTTTTCAAAAAATTGTACAATAATTCTTCCCCGGGAAAAATATTTTTTATAAAATGTCACGCTATGTAATTTTTTTATTAATCTTTTTAAATCAGTGTAAATTTCTTTGTCGGGATGAAATCAGTTAATCCCAACTAAGGGGAAAAAGTCGTCTTTGACATTCTAATTTCGCTGAAAAAATGATAATTTTGCTAAAATTGTAGTTTCACAGAGCTAGTTTCGCAGTGAAATCTAGTTTCCCTGAGCCGAGAGTAGTGGAAATTTCGGTAGCAGTTTCGCTAGCGAAATGCTTTAGACTGCATAGTTTCGCCAACAATTTCGCACAAAACAAGCTTGAACTTTTGTTCAAAGATACTTTCAACAACAATGTCGCTTGTAATATGCACACAAGCACTGTTGAACTTTCGTTCCTGATCACTACTTTCGCTATGATGTTGAAATTAACTACAAAGTGTAAAACACGTGTAGTTTCGCTAAAAGAACATGCATTTTCGCTTGATGAATTGCTAATTTCGCTTGACGAAGCTGAAAAGCTTTTTAACATGAAATCAATCTGAAATTGCCCAATCTCAATGGATTTGAGATCTGATGATTAAAGGAGCTTTCCCAACCAATAACAAAAGAACTTCATTCAATTTCCATATCAATAACACTCAAATTTGATCCAAAATTGATGAACTATTGATATTGAATAAAAACAACCAAAAACCTCAATTTCTCTCTCTAAAATCCTTCAAATCTTCAATGAATTTGATCCAAAATGGCTCTCATACCAAATTGTTAACCCAGGTTATACACTTGAATCAAATACCATGAAGAATAATGGATTAAACAATGATAAACACAATAAAAACCCCTTTGATCTTCAATTAGATTACTAATAATGTGTTTACAAGTAATCACTCAATTTATTAGTCATACAACCATTACCTTAATTCTAATTACAATTAGGCTATTTGTAGTGTAGTCTAAGTTTCCCTATTTACACATACCCTCTAGACTATATAACTAGACTAAAACATGACTCAAACAAAGTAAAATATATTTTGTTCACACAAAATAGATTAATTACAACAAAACTCCTAGTCATCTAAATCTTCAACTTCTTGTCTTGGTTCTTCATCCCGAATGTGTCAGGTTTGACTTTTGTTGACTTTGACCGTGACATTAACTTTTGTTGACTTTGACTCTATTGATAATATAGACTATCTTGTACAGCACCAACATACACAATTTTCTCTAACTCTTTAATTTTCTTTTGATAGTGAGATTCGGCCCTGTTAAAATCAGATTTTAAGATATTTAATAACTTAATATCAAATTTGATTTCCATATTGTAGTCCGGATATAACTTAACTTAAGCAACGCAAGTTGGAGTATACAGGTGTTCATATACCTTTTTCTCGTCTGTTCTAGCCATCAATGCTTGACTAGGAGTCACAACCTGTACCATAAAGATCCAATCAACTTCTTGAGCCACAACAACTATTTTAGTTGACTTCCTAGAAGCTTTAGATATAGTGGGATGTGTGGAGGCTTGAGAGGTTCCCGGATTGGATTTGGGAGCCTTGCTTTCCCCGGAAAGTGACCAAGTTGGTTATAGTTCTAACATGTGGCCTTTGTTTTGTCAAACCCAAACTTGCTATTAGTTGGGTTTTGGGAAAACTGCCTTCTAGTTCTTTTGAAGAACTTCTTTGCTCTGTAAGTTTACTCAGCCATCTATTGAACAATGTCCACATATTCCACATCATCTGGGATGAATCACTCTAGATTATCAAAGCACTACTGAAAGACACTTGAGTGTCCATTTCTTGAGACAAAGGCACAACTGTCCTGAAAAGAAATTGGTTGAGCCTGTTAAGACCTTAGAGTCTCAGGGAATGTGATGTACGGCCCAGAAGAACAGGATGGTTGCTGGGAATAAGTCAAGTACTGCTATGGTTGGAGGGTCCTCAGCCTTCAACAGCCATTAAAGCATTGCAAACAGGAAGGCTTGAAGGTGTGCTCATCTGGTGGCCTCTCTTGCTTTTCATTTCTACATGGTATCCATCAAGGATGCCATATAGTTCAGTCATGGTGAGAGAGTTCAAGTTTTCTGTCCCCTTGATAGAGACACAATAGAATGTCCACTTGTTGAATCAAGAAGAAGGTTGGTGCAACCAAAACCAAATCACTTAGATAATTTTGGTGCTACATTCAAAGGCTTCTGAAGCTTAGCATGGAACTTCCAAAGGTTGTAGAGTTCTTCCGAAGATAATGTAAAAGATCAACTTCCGAAGAAAGAACTCTACTTCTGAAGTCAAGAGCATGCTTTCGAAGGTCAAGTCTTAGAAGAGCAATCAGAAGACTAGTTCCGAAGTATGAAGAAAAGAAGTAGTTCCTAAGCCTTAGAAGAAGCAGCCTCTTGCAAAGTATAATTGTCTTCGGAAGTACTTGTTTTCCAAAGCCATTTAACCTTCAGAAGAGAGTGCTATGAACCAGTGGACATAAGTATGATCTCTCACACTCCGCTGTAGGCCTCTGATACTGCATGGCATTTTCTCAAAGAGCCATGCAGTTGACCATACTTTATTCCACTGTTTACCTTTTATGATAGTACATGCTACCAACTTTAGTTGGTGACAAAAGGTAAGTCGGGGACATGTCCTGACTACCATATCTCACATAAGACTTTATCCGAGATACCTTAAACTATAGTCTTGTAGTATAGGCTTTAGTTATCGGATCCCAGCTCGTATCAAAGTATATCCGACTGTAGGTAGTATTATATATAGTTTCTCATTGTAACTCGAAAAGATAAGCTTGTAAGAGTTTTGTAATATTTGAGTTGAGAAGCAATATATGTAAGTACATTGAAAATTACTTTCTGTGTTCTTTATTACTTACTATATTGTGATCAACTCTTATTGACTCTATCTTTATCCGAGTGTTGTTCAAGTGAGTTTGAGAGAAAAACAAAGTGTTAACTGACTTTAACTGATCCTGCAATTGGTATCAGAGCTTCTTAGGCTCTTGATTGTGTGATCTAACATCCAAATCTACTTGTTTTTCACTCCTCCCTACAACTCACTCACTCAAAATGGCCCTTAACAAATCCGAAGTAGAGATGGGAACTATGACTAAGGCTCCCATCATTACTCCTGAAAATTTCAAGTCTTGGAGTAGAAGAATGGAAGGCTTCATCACATACCAAGACAGCAAGATTTGGAACTCCATTTTCAACAGCTCGTATAAGCCAAAGGTGGCATCACCTGGTGGAAACGGTGCTATGATATAAAAAGTTGCTGAAGACTATTCTGATGAAGACCGAAAGAAGATAGACATCGACAGCAATGCTATGACAATTCTCATGACTGCAATACCGAACTCCATCATGGTGGGGTTTCAGCATTGTAAGTCTGCAAAGGAATTGTTTGATGCTCTTGCTCAGATGTACTCAAGCTCCAATGACTCAAAGAAGGACTCACTGAAGCAGCAGTTCGAGAACTTCACATATATTGCTCGAGAGACCCTCAGCCAGTAGTATTTCAGGCATATGGATCTTATCCACTCTCTTCAGTCTGTGAAGATCACTCCTAAACTCAGAGATCTCACGAGAATGTTCATGAGTGCTCTTTCAAATGAGTGGACATTTTACTATGTCTCTATCAAGAGGATAGAGAACTAGACGACTCTCACTATGACTGCTCTTTACGACATCCTTGATGGATATTGTTTACAGATGGAAAGTAAGAAGGGCCACCTAGGAAGCCGTCCTCTAAGTCTTCCTGCTAGCAACACTGTAATGGTTGCAAAAGGCTCAACACCCTTACAACCTCAGCACTACCTGACTTACCAGCAGCCATCCTGCTCTTCTGGACCTTACATCACTTTTTCCTGAGACTCCAAGGTCTCAACAGGCTCCACACAATTCCTTTTAAGAAAGTTGTGCCTTCGTCTCAGGAAGTGGACACTCCGGTGATTTTCAATACTGTTTTGATGATCTTGAGTGTTTTAATCTAGACGATGTAGAGTATGTGCATATATCCAACAGATGGCTCTTTTAACTTATAGATCGAAGAAGTTCTTTAAGAGAACCGGAAGGCAATTCCCTCAAAACCCAACTACCAGCAAGTTTGGGTTTGACAAGACCAAAGCAAAGTGTTACAACTGTAACCAACTCGGTCACTTTCCAAGGGAATCCAAGGCTCCCAAGACCAATTCGGGAACCCCACAGGCCTCCACACATCCTCAACCTCAAAGCCCACTGGAAAGTCAACTCAAACAGCTGCAATGGCTCAAGAAGTTGACTAGAGCTTCATGATGTAGGATGTGACTCCTGCTCAAGCTCTCATGGCAGAAACAGATGATACTCAGTTATATGAACATCTTGTACTCCAGCCTGTATAGCTAAAGTTAAACTTTATCAAGATTAAAATATGGAAATCAGATTTGATATTGAGTCTTTAAATATTTTAAAATCTGATTTTAAGAGAGCTGAGTCTGACTATCAAAAGAAAATTAAGGAGTTAGAGAAAACTATGTCTCTTTTAAAACATGAACACACCAACTACAAGACTGTTGCACCCTAAAAGGATCATACAAGCCAACTCAATGGGTGAATTGATGATTGCTCAGCTGGAATGCCACAAGTCCAAGATGAAATGCGGATGAAGATCTGCAAGGAAAATAACAAGTGTTATTTTTCGCATTAGTTAATGCGGAATACATAATTCTGATACGGACACGTGTTTAGCCTTCCACATTGACTAATGCGGAAGAACAAAAGAAGATATGGACAAGACTTTGCTCATCCGCATTGACAAATGCATAGACCAACCAAATGCGCATAAGTATTTGTTCATCCGCATTAACCAATGCGGATGACCAACTTACTAATGCTGATGATCAAGTAGAAATGCTGATCAAGATTAACTCATCTGCATTTGTCAATGCGGATGAACAAGCAGAGATGCGGATGAAGACTTAGACTCGTTTATGATGTAATAGGTCAGGGGTAGTTTAGTCATTTTGTAAAGGCATCTTGTTTGCCTATAAATAGAATAGTTAACCTCGTACTGAGGTGACGGCTCATATATAGAGAATTTTTATTGTAATTATTCTGTGTAACGTATCAACTTTCATATATCATTACAAACAACATTTATTAGTAATTTTCTTGCTTTGAATGTTCTTTGATTGTTTGTTTCCGCCACTCAATCATTGACTTGTTTATCATATTTGATTCTCAGTAAGAATATCACTCTTACTCAAACCAGTCAATTGGTATTAGAGCTTTGGCTCTCGATTCTCTTTCAGATGCGCATAGACTGAATAGAACTCGATTGATCTGATAATGAAGTTGCTAGTAGTAGATATCATCATCTCTACTTAGCAAACAACAAGAATACTCCTGTCAAATAGCAAGAATACTCATTCTGAACCTCGAAAGAACTACTTGAACAAGTTGGACTCATCAAGCATAATCAATCTTAAAATCAACTAAATCTATATTTTAACAAATCAACATGGATTCTAATAGTTACTCTGAACTAGGTCATACACCTAAACCTCCCATGCTTAAACACAAATCTGAGTTTAAACAATGGAGAATAAGGTTTAGAATTATATCACAGGTGTAGATCCTGACTTTTGGATCTCAATATGTAAGGGTCCACATATTCCTGTTACTCTATCAACAACTCAAGCTGCACTGTACAAGACTGCTAGAATACCAATTGAAGACTTAACTTTGGATGAAGATGACTATAAGAAAATCAAAATTGATCTCAAAGCATACTCAATTTTGACTCAAGCACTCAAAATGGATGTGCTAAAAACATTGGAAAAATATGGAACTAATAAAGTTGTTTGGGATGCTCTCAAAATTATGTGTGAAGGTAGCAGTGAGGTTGCTGAAATTAACAATGACAAGCTGGTCAATTAGTATGAAACCTTCCATCACACCAAAGGAGAATCCATATCAAAACAACTGCACAGATTTGTACAGTTGGTCAATGACTTGGAAATTATGGGTGTTTCATACAACATTAAAGAACATACCAAGAAAATGCTTCACAGTCTACCTGAAAGCGAGAAGCAAAATGTCACAATGCTGAAAAATACTCTTGATCTTGAGAGTACCACTCTAGACATTATGATAGCAAAGAAATTCTTCAGAAAAGGAAGAAAGTTGAACCTGAATAAGAACACAAAACTTGGATATGACAAATCCAAGGTAAAATGCTTCAACTGTGGCATGACTGGAGTCAGCCTTCTGTCAGTGCCCTTGTGATCAAACAAGATGGGATATGTGACTGGAGTGTGTATGCTGAGGAAGTCAAGCCTCAATTCCAGAATCATGCTCTTATGACGCACATCAATGATGGACCATCTTCAATGCCTACTAAGGTAAAAACTAACCTTTATAGTGAGAAATGCATAATGAATTACAAGAGTATAGAGAACACAATCATAAACTGGTAGATAAAATTAAAGAAGAAAATTTGAAGTCAGAAATGATGAAGAGAGAACTAAAAGATTTGCAATCAAAATCAAATATCTCATTTCTGACATAGAAAAATTGCATGGTGAGAAATACAATCTTGCAGCTGAAAATGAGCTACTTACTGAAAAGTTAGCTCAAGCTAAAGCTCAACAATCTATGACTGAAGTGAAACTTGAAAAGTTTCAAATGTCTTCAGTCAAGCTTCAAGAGTTGCTGGATTCCCAAAAGGATCCAAAGGACATGTCAGGGATTGGGTATAATTCATATCCTCCACCATACAATGACAATTCTGAATCAATCGAACCTAAAACTATGGAACCTAAATCAGTAGTGAAACAGTGACAAATCCTCAAAACAAACATGATGTTTATTTTGAAACAAATGAGGATAAAATCATGTTAGGACACCCAATCAAAATCAAGGAGTGCTCAGACAAGACAGTGAATGTCATGAAACCATCAAGCCCTGTAAAAGCAATTGTGCGTTTTATAAAATTCATACCATCTATTTTACAAGGCAAAAAGAAATATGTCAAAACAGTGAAACCCACTACTAAGAGTAGTTCTGATAATGAGATTGTATCTCCACAAAATTCAAACAAATCAAAAACAGGTTTCACTGAAAAAGAAACAAATTGTAAAACTGAGTTCAACACATAAAACTTCATCAGACCCTTAGTCATCAAGGTTAAGGCAGGGAGTTGGGTTTGATATCTGTAACAAAGAACATGTTGACCAGTTTGAGAAAGATGTGAGAAGTAGGTTAAAGAAATAGAAACAGCCTAAACAACTGAACAAAAGTAGTGTTATGAAACAATTTATTAAAAGGGCTGATTTTGATTCAACACCTAAAGAAAAGAAAGTGACTCATCAAAAGAAAGTATCAGTTGAGTCACACAAGGAAAAATCTAATTCAAGAAACAAACAAATGTATTGTGATATTTGTGACATGTTCAATCACAAGACAGATAAATGCTTCTTCAATCAATATTGTTTTATCTGTGATATGAATAATCACTCCACCAAAAATTGCTATTTGAACAAATATTGTTCAATCTATGACATGAACAATCACAATACATCTGAATATTACTTTAATCAGAATCCACAACACAAGCCCATCACATAAACATCTACTGTGATGCATTCTGTCAGATCTCATCTTCATAATACTCAATCTAGGACACCTAGATCAACAAATGACAAAAATAACTTGAAGGATTTGAGGAAGGGTCAAAGAAATCATCTCATAATGAAATACAAACGTGACCTTGCTAAGCAAAAACCAACTTTTGATAATGAAACTTGGGCTAAACTTTTACAAATAATAGAGAACCAATGATTTCATTATTCATCTGAATCCTCAGTAGACGTTGATGAGATGACTCGACCAATTCATTATCAAAAGTCTCCCAGATCACCTCCATCTAAATCACTATTCAGAGGGAAATACCAGGAGGTGACTATCATGAATAAGAACGGGAAACCCAAGACCATCATGGCTTGGGTTCCTTATTCTAATTAGTTCTTTTTGCATGTAGGTTCATCCACACAGGTGTAATAACTTATGGTACGTAGACAGTGGATGCTCCCAACACATAACTGGAGATCGTTCCTTCCTTCATGATTTCAAGTACATACAAGGAACTACTGTGGCATTCGGTGGAGATTCAGAAGGTGGTAGGATTGAAGGAGAAGGATCTGTGACAAATAGGATGCTGAGCTTTGACAGAGTGAATTACTGTGAACAACTGAATTTCAATATGCTAAGCGTGTCTCAGATCTGCAACAAAAAATATTCCACTCACTTTACCGACACCCACTGCTACATTTTGAAACCTGGAATTCAGAGTCCGGAAGAATGGGTTGTCTTAAAGACTCCGAGGAAGAATAATACATATGTCTTAAACCTGTGTTCTGCATTACCTAAGGAAGAAACATATCTTTTGTCTAAAGCATCATTTGATGTGTCACAGCTTTGGCATAGACGTTTGGGGCACACTAACTTTAAAAATATGAACAAGTCAATCAAAGGAAACCATGTAATTGGTCTTCTTCAAAAAGAATTCAATTTTATTGATCAATGTTCGGCGTGCCTCAAAGGAAAAGAACACAAATCGTCTCACAAAACCAAACTGGTGAACACTAACAATACTCCATTGAAGTTACTTCACATGGATCTTTTTGGACCAACTCATGTAATGAGTATGAGAAAGAAACAATATTGTTTAGTGATCATTGATGACTTTTCTCGATTCACATGGGTGTTCTTCCTACTTCATAAAAATGAAGCATCCCAAATCATTCAAGAATTTATCACTAAAATTGAAAATCAACTTGATCTCAAAGTTAAAATAATAAGAAGTGATAATGGTACAGAGTTCAAAAATGAAAATATGAGTTCCATTTGTGCAACCAAAGGCATTGCTCATCAATTCAGTGCAGCTAGAACTCCTCAACAAAACGGGGTAGCTGAAAGGCGAAATAGAACACTGATTGAAGCAACAAGAACGATGCTAGCCGATGCTAAACTGCCAATCACCTTCTGGGCAGAAGCAGTTAATACATCGTGCTTTGTGCAAAATCAAACTCTGATTGTTAAAGAATGTCATATGACACCTTATGAACTGATCTTCATAGGAAACCATTTATTGGATTCCTCAAATCATTTGATTGTCTAGTCTCAATATTAAACACACGTGATCATTTGGGAAAATTTTCATCTAAATCTGATGAAGGATTTTTTGTAGGTTATTCTTCCATCTCAAAGGCTTATAGAGTGTTCAATCCTAGACTGAACATTATCGATGAATCTACAAATGTTCAATTCAAAGAACATTCGTTTCCCAAATCTATAAATGGTCCTGATTGGTTGTTTGATATTGACACTTTTACTAAATCATTTGACCATTTCACTTGTCTAATGCAAGAAATATACATTCAGGTGATACTTCATCAACTGTAGAAAGAAGAGATAATTATCCACTGATTCCACCAACATCTAATGAACATATGAATGAAGATGTCCTCTTCAAGCTGATCCCATCAGACATCTCTCACAAAACCTTAGTGTTTCTTCTGAAACCAACCTAGTACCATCTCCTCAGATGACTTCTTGTTTGGCTCAACAAAAAGCAACTCTGCAAAGAATTTAAAGATTTTATGCATTCAATGTTCCAAATGAGTGCTATGGGGGAACTCATATTTTTTCTAGGGGTGCAAGTCTAGCAAACAGCAAATGGAATCTTCATCAATCAATCAAAATATGTAGAAACCATGTTGAAGAAATTCCACTTTGCTGACTGTGAGTCTATCAGAACTCTTGTGGATAATAAAGTGAAGATTGGACCTGACCCTGAAGGCAAATCAGTGGACCTGACTCACTATTGATCAATGATAGGTTCACTTACGTATGTAACCTCCGGTAGGCCTGACATTATGTTTGGTGTTTGTGTGTGTGCCAGATATCAAGCTGATCCAAAAGAATCACATGTGAACACAGTCATAAGGATATTCAGATATCTGAAGGGCAAACCAGCTCTTGGATTATGGTATCCAAAGGAAGGAGAATTTAATCTCTATGCCTACACAAACAGTGATTATGGAGGATGCAACTTCAACAGCAAATCCACTTCTGGCGGTTGTCAATTTCTTGGTCCCAACTAGTATCCTGGCAATGCAAGAAGCAGACAAATGTGTCTGTGTCCATAGTAGTAGCTGAGTATATTGCTGCATCAGCATGTTGCTCTCAAGTTCTTTGGATTCAAACCAGATACTTTATTATGGTTTTAACTTTTTGCATACACCAATTTCTATTGACAACACATCTACTGTCTTTATAACTAATAATCCAGTTCAACACTCAAAAACAAAACATATTGAGATTAGATATCATTTTTGAGAGACTGTGCTGAAAAGGGTTGAATCAAATTGATTCAAGTACCAACAGAAAATCAATTAGTTGATTTGTTTACCAAGGCATTTGAAGCTAGTCGGTTTGAATTTCAGGTTCAGTCAATTGGCATGATTAATCTTGAGTAAAAACTATGAAAAACATCAAAAACAATTTAAAATATCAGAAAAACCACAAAATGAAATCAAGTTTTATGAAGAAAAGAATTCTTGGGAAATGATATAATTACAGTCGTTATATCATTCCCTATGCTTAATTTCAAAATGTAAAAGACTGAAATGACTTACCAGATATGTTGGTAGGCTCAACTTGGAAGAAAAGATACGTGTAGTGATGAATTAAAGACATACTAAATTGTGAAACACTCATCAGAAAGTACAGGTATGTATTGGCTTATCTGAATGCATGTGTGTGTAGTAGCCTAAACACACCAGGTAATCATACTTTTTGAATCTCTTTCACCACATCATGTTTCATCTTCGTTTTGCTGAGCAAAGACCTGATGAAACTTGCACATAGTGCAGATGTCATGATCCAAAAGATTCCTAATGTGGAACACATCCTAAAATTGGATGAATCAACAAAGTAATACATTCCAAGTGCATGAACAAAAGAATCCTATCATGGATCACCTTCCAAAGCAAATTGAAAAGAATCCCAATGTGGATCAACATGAAAAAGGATCAAATTAAAAGAATCCCAATGAGGATCAGTGAAAATGAGATTTCATGACTTAAGTAACCTCGTAAGAAAAGTTGTGAAAAAGTTCTACCATGCATTGTATAAGGAGGGTTGATCATTTCATGCTTATGTGTGTGAGGTACACATTGAATAATAAATTAACCAATACATGATAAAGTCATTTGCATCAAAATATTAACCAGGTATGAGTTTAAGAGGACAAACATACCTTCAATCTTCAAGTTCATAATCACGTCCATTTAATCATAAAGGATGCACATGTGTAATGTAAGATTGATATGATCCCAACAAAGAGATTTTACTCTTCATTTTTAATATTATCAAAATAATATTCAAAATTTTAAATCTTTAAAGTTTCTCTCCAAATGTGGACATAAACTTTAGGGGGAGTAATTTAAAAGGTTTGAGTAAGTCTAAATTTTTGTTTATTAACTTAATTTTGAAAAACAAAAAAAAAAAAAGGTTTTAGTTGGTGTTGTTGCAATAAGTTTCACCATTATATCTCTGCTTATGCAGATTCTTAGAAGCATGATAAGCCCAAGATCTGTCAAAATTGGGAAACCTGTATTAGTTGTGACATATAAGTCAATCCAAGCAAGAATTGACAACTTCAATAGCCAACTTCATAAGCAAAATCAATAAAGCACACATCTTAATAAGATGAATAATCAATTCAATCACATAACTTTTGATTAAGTTCAAAAGCTAATGTAGGTAAGTGCATTAGTTAATGCAGGTGAAGGTAACCCATGCATATAACTAATGCGGGTAACAATATTTTTGAAGTGCAATTAATGCGGACAATGATTCTACTCTACCGCATTATTGTGTGAAGTGAATGGGAAATTTACTCTACCGCATTTGATATAGTTTACAAATGCGTATGAACAGGTCTCTATCGCATTTGCTACAGTGCTGTGTTGATTTGTCAACCGCATTTGATGTAGTTGCACAAATGCTGATTGACTTTGTTCTATCGCATTTGCTACTATGTACAAATACGGATATGATAAAACAAGCAAAACCACATCTTACAATGTTGTTCTTCCGCATTTACTACAACCCAAATGCGGACTGCCAAAAATTTCAAGTTTAAACTTCCGCATTTGTAACAGTAGGGTAATGCGGAAGTCAGTCAAAAATTAAACCTTCCGCATTAGCTACAGTCACAAATATGGATGACCAAAAGTAGTCAAATGCAGACTGTCAATGTCAAAAGTTTGTCTTCCGCATTTGCGACAGTCAACAAATGCGGATGAACAAAATCAAACAAATTAACCTTCAGCATTTGCTATAGTGTTGACTGTATCTGCTTGTAAACTTATAAAAATTTTCAAATTGTATTATTTGACTATTTAAAGGAATTCGAACGGGTCATTTAATACTTTTCAAATTTGAGAGAATTTATAGTAAGACAAGCGCAAACCTACACTACACCACCATCAATCATCATATCATCATAAACATTCAAAGATTTTGTTTGTTTCTTCTTAAAACATTCTTGTCATCGATTCAGAACCACAGTTATTTTGAGGATCAGGTATAACTTCAACAAAATTTGAAACCAAGACCTAAGTCTCGGACTGTTAGCCTAAATCGAACAATGAACCAGAAAATATTGAAGAACACCAAAATCAAACTCATTAATGTGACGCAATACACATTTTCAATCTCAATAAACATATAAATTGATAGGAATTCTACTGATATTGAAAACCTTGATAATCATGTTTACTGCGAAAAACAGAGCAAAGTGAAAAAGAAAAATGTGTAACAAATCAAAGTCACATTAACAAATCAAATGAAAGTTAAAGTCAAAATTGTTAACTAACACACATGTCTCTTGTGCAGACTACATGGCAAATCTTACATGGAGCAAGCTCCATAACGTCAGCGGTTATCTAAACCCCAATGTACCTGAAGCTGAAGGTCTTAGAGATATGATAAGATTCTTTTCTACCACAAGAGTAGCATATGCGATGACAGTAAGACAAACAATCTATGAGAATCCCATCAGGTCATTCTGGGAATCAGCTAAAGTAGTTAAAGATGATGGAGTGAAAACTCTAACTGGAGAATCAACAATGAACTCACTCTGAGGATCCAGAAGAGTCTTGTAAGGATTCCTTAAGTCTGATGCAACCCAAAACATCCAAAGTGTCTCAGCAACATGCACTAAGTACTGAAGTGAAGAATGCTTCGGAAGTTTTACACAAACATTAGAAAAACATTCTAAGTGTAATCTTCCGAAGTCAAGACCAATATCTTCCGAAGCCACATATGAAGTCTTCCGAAGCTTCAAGAGACAAAGTCTTCCGAAGCTTCACCCTATGAAGACAGATTTCTTCCGAAGACTTTTAGTACACATGCTTTATCTGATGTACTGTTCCATAAAGCACCTTTTCCGCTGCGTCTTGATAAGTCACCAACTTACAAGAGTTGGTGAAAAGGTCCATGCTTTTGGTAACTGTACATTGAGGTCTTGAGTCTGAAACTTTCCACTTTATGTACTTTATCTTTTTGTAATGTATAAGGATGTGAGCTATGGCATGTCATAGTCACAAGGTCAAAAGGCAGATATGCCTTTTGATACTACAATTGATTTTGTTAGTGTCTACTCAATTGTATCCAGCTGGCTTTCATAGTATAGCCGGCTGTAGGTTGTAGTATAAGTATTCCAAGTTCTTGTATCTTTCTTCATGCTTTGTAACACTTGTAAAAGAACTTGAGAAAGCAATATACTGCTCCCTTGAAAACTATACTCTCTTGTTCTGTCTCTTGCTTTACTGTGTTCTTTGTATCACCTTTGGTTACCTAGTTCACTGTTTGATTAAAAGTTTAGTTAATCTTCTCATTGTGTTGTTGTGTTGTAATTGTGTTCAAGCCCTTAAACGATCCTGCAATTGGTATCAGAGCACTCAGGCTCGTGATATAAGATCTAACCATCTTAAGATCCCTCACACACACAAAAACTAAACTTTTCAAATGGCTTCCATCTCAAAGACTGATATGGAGACTGGAACCATGAACAAATCCCCATTGATCACTCTTGATGACTTTGACACCTGGTGCATGAGGATGGAAGGCTTCATCAGGTCTCTTGACTCAAGAATGTGGGAATCTGTTGAATATGGACCTTTCATACCCAGCACCCCCTCTGCTACCGGTGCTGGTATGATTCCTAAAGATGTGGCCAACTACTCAGATGAAGATAGGAAAAGAGTAGAGATTGACAGGAAGGCCATGACTGCTCTTCAGACTGCTATCCCAAACTCTGTGTACAGAGGTTTTAAGAAGTGCAAGACAGCTAAACAGCTGTGGGATGCACTGAAGCTGATGTATGAAGGCTCCTCTGAAGCCAAGGAGAACAAGAAAGATCTTCTGAAGCAGCAGTTTGAAAATTTCACCTTTAAAGCAGGTGAAACCATGACCCAACAATACTTCAGGTATGTTGAGATTGTGGATACCCTTGTGGATGGAGGAGTTCCTCTTGAGAACAGAGACATTGTAAGGAAGTTCATGTCCTCACTTCCTAGGCAATGGACACACTATTGTGTGGTAATCAAGAGGACCGAGAATCTTAAAACTCTTACTCTGACAGAGTTATATGGGATTCTCAGTGGATACCAGATGGAGATGAACTTACAAGGCTCATCTGGCAACTCTAACAATCAAATGGGTTCAGCCCTTCATGTGGTTGAAAGGGACAACATAGAACCCCAACATCATCTCCTATGCTACCCTGACAACTCACAAAAGGGTCCTTTCATCACCTTCCGGAGACACCAAGGGAGAACTTTACTCAAGGAAGCCCATTCCAAGAGACAAGTTCTTCTCAAGCCTTTGTGTCTGCAGATGAAAGCTATGGAAATTATCTCTTCACTCTTGAAGACCTAGACTGTATCCATCCAGATGACCTGGAATACATGGAGATAGTTCAGCAGATGGCTCTTCTCACTCACAGAGCCAAGAAGTTCTACAAGAGGACAGGAAGAAGATTTCCAAGCAATGCTACCAGTGGTAAGTTTGGGCTGGATAAAAGCAAAGTTAAGTGTTACAATTGTAACCTTATGGGTCACTTTGCTAGGGAGTGTAAGGCACCTAGAGCAAATGGGGTCAAACACAACTCAGACCAAACTACACTAACAATACCCCTCAGGCTGAGAAGACAAGCAACATGTTGCGGTTGCTGTTGAAGAGGGAGGATTTGACTGGAGTTTTCAGGTGGAGGATGCTTCTCCAAACCAAGCATGATGGCTGACCATGATGAAGCCAAGGTATTAGAACATCTTTGCTCCCCTGAATGCATTGCTAAAGTAAATAGATACAGGTCCTACAACCTAGAGATGCGATCTGATCTTGAGTCATTAACATATTAAAATCTGATTTTAGAAAGTCTGAAAATGATTACAAGTTAAAGATAGAAGACTTGGAGAAAACCATTTCAGTACTAAAACATGAACATACAGATTTTAGAACTCAGATCCAAGATCTCATCACTAAGTTGACTAAGTGCCAGGCTGAGCTTGTGATCAGCAAAGCCTGGCAGAGAAAAGTGTTCTTGAAGAAGAGACCTTCAAGAACATGATATCCTCATCCCTACACAATAAGGTTTGTTATCAAAATAGACAGGGACTGGGATCAAATGAGATAGCTCCTCCACACACAATCTTGTCTGTAAGATCTCCTAGGTGTGGAACTTGTGAAGATGAGCTTCCTCTCATAGATCCAATAAGTGAGGATGACGAAGAAGTGATAGTGAGGAATCCCTCTGAGAAGAGTGAAGAAGAGGATTCCTCCAAGGGCCACTATCCTTCTGAGGAGAAGAAATTAACTGTGATGACCAAGTCCAAGAGAAAGAACTTGATCAGGAAGAGCAAAAGGAAAGCAAAGAAGGCTCAAGAAATCAAGGCTACCTTTGATGCTAAGCACAAACAAGTGTTTATCTCTGCAGGTTTCAAAGCAGTAAGGACTGAAGACATCCACCAAAGCTTCTTAGCAAGAGTTCTGGTTCATGTTCAAATCATCTCAGTACAAAGAAGAAGACTGAGCTGCTGTGTACCACTGCTGCACAGCCTGGACCATCAAATTCCAAGAACAGTTCACAGCCCAAGGGAATTGTATCTGCATCTACCAAGATGAAGGTGAAAAAGGGATGTGACCAAAGCCAGTCTTGCTCTCAAAAGGTGATTTCTTTGAAGAAGAAAATGTGTGTGTTATGTGTGAAAGTACTTCTCATATTGCCAAGGATTGTCCATACAATCCTAAAAGTACTATCCACATGACCAATACAAAGACTTCAAAGAATCTCAAGAAGTCTCAAGCTTCGGAAGGAAAGTCAGTTTCCTTCGGAAGCTCCAAATCAAAGAAGAAGGTAAATGGAAATACCTTCGGAAGTAAAATTGGTCTCGGAAGAAAGGAGTTCTTCCGAAGCACTGAAGTCTGCTGCAGTGACTGTAGATTCTTCCGAAGTATCAGTCATAAAACTTGTGAAGCTCCAAAAACTTCTAAGGTTTTGAAGGTCAAGTCCAGACTCCAAAGGTGGTGTGGAAGTCTAAGAAAGACCAAATGACTGAGGTTTCTCCATCAACAACAGCTGAAGATCCCCTCTGTACAACCATAGGATCTATTACTGTTGCATTACCTTCTATTACACTTACTGACCCAAGACAAGTAAGGCTTGGGTTTCCAAATGTAACTAATCATTTTCTTTGTGCAGGAACAGCTCAAGACAAACAAGAATGTTTGGATAATTGACAGTGGCTGTTCCAGGCACATGACAGGCAATAGGTTCTTTACTTCATAATTTGAGAGAATTGATGGAGGACCAGTTGCTTTTGGAGGAGATGAAGGTGGTTACATTTATGGAGGGGCAAGGTCACAAATGGTAAGCTCAGCATTGAGAAGGTAAACTTTGTTAAGGAGCTTGGGTACAATCTCTGAGTGTATCCCAATTTTGTGATCAGAGTCATAACATGCTTTTCACTGAGCATGAGTGCATTGTTCTCAAGCCTGGAGTGGTCATTCCTCATGAGCATATCCTGCTCAGAGCCCCCAGAAAAGGAACATGTACAAGATGGATTTGCAAGAACATCTCCCTCTGGAGAAGTTTCATGCTTTCTATCTAAAGCAAATAGTGATGAGTCTTTCCTATGGCATAAAAGAATGTGCCATGTAAACTTTAAGAATATGAATAATTAATCAAACATGATCTGGTAACTGGAATGCCAAAGAAAGAGTTTACAAGTGATGATCATTGTGTTGCATGCCTGAAAGGGAAGCAACACAAGGCATCCCATAAGCCTAAGGAAATGACTCCATCACTACACCCCTACACTTGTTACATATGGATCTCTTTGGTCCCACCAGTGTAATGAGTTTAGGAAGGACCTTATACTGTCTAGTGATCATAGATGATTTTACAAGATTCACTTGGGTCTTCTTCCTTAGAACTAAAGATGAGACACCTGAGATTCTAAAGAATTTCATCTTAAAGATTGAGAATCAATGTGATCACAAGGTCAAAACCATAAGATGTGATCAAGGAACTGAATTCAAGAACCAAATCCTTGATACATTTTGTGATGAAAAGGGTATTACAAGACAATACAGTGCTCCCAGGACTCCTCAGCAAAACGGAGTTGCTGAGAGGAGAAACAGGACACTTATTGAAGTTGCAAGAACTATGTTTCTGACTCTAAACTGCCTATCACCTTCTGGGCAGAGGCAGTTAATACTGCTTGCTATGTGCAAAATAGAGTTTTAGTAGTTAAGACACATGGTAAGACTCCTTATGAACTTTGGCACAAGAGGAAACCTTTCATTGGTTTTCTCAGGTCATTTGGATGTCCCTGCACACATCTTGAATACCAAAGATCAAGTTGCCAAGTTTGCTGAGAAATCAGACGATGGACACTTCATTGGATACTCTTCTCAAGCTAAACCTTATAGAGTATACAATCTCAGAACTAGAATCATTGAGGAGTCAGCCAATGTGACTTTCAATGAGCACACTCCCAGTGTGCTGGTCTGGTCCGGATTGGCTATTTGATCTTGATTTAGTTACCAACTGTTTTAATAAATCTTGTGAGCATGTTTCAGGATCTGCAGAAAATTTAAATACAGGTGATCCCGATCCAAGATTTGAGCTAGGAAGACCTTCAACTCACACACCTTCAGCTCCAGTTGAAACTACTTCAGCAAATGAGGTTTCTATCAGCACAACAATGACAAATCCAGCTGATACATCTGGCATGCCTTCAAATTCCAGCTCAGAGGCTTCTCAACCAGATAAAGACATCTCAATTGCAGAAGACAACAATGGTGATGGTGATAGTGATCAAGAATTTCTTGATGCTAATAACCATACCATAGATGACAACATCAATGATGTCACACACTCATTGGATCAAGTTAATCTTGATAGGTGTGATAATGTGGAGGATCAATCTTCAAGACCAGATCTAAATTTCTCAAATTTGGATCTATCTCAGCAACTTGCTGTGATCCCTCAGCTAAGGATCCACAAGTCCCATCCTACCACAAACATCATTGGAGATGTTATCTCCGGGGTAAAGACAAGAGGGCAAACTCATGAAGCAAATGTTTGTCTTCACTCTTGTTTTCAATCCCAGTTAGAGCCAAAGAAAGTTGAGGAGGCTCTAAAGGATGGAAGTTGTGTTGAAGCTATGCAACAAGAGCTGCTTCAATTCAAAAGGCAGAAAGTTTGGAACCTTTGTCCTCTTCCTCATGGGAAGACTACCATTGGAACCAATGGGTTTTTAGGAATAAAAAGGATGATAGAGGAATCATCATCAAGAACAAGGCAAGACTAGTTGTTCAAGGATACACACAAGAAGAAGGGATTGACTACACTGATGTCTTTGCTCCTGTAGCTAGACTAGAAGTTGTTAGGATATTCCTGGCATTTGCTGCATCCAAGAACTTCAAGGTCTACCAACTTGATGTAAGTGTGCTTTCTTATATGGAGTGATTGATGAGGAGGTTTATGTCAAACAACCACCTGGTTTTGTAGATCCTGATCATCCTGATTATGTCTGCAAGCTTGACAAAGCTCTCTATGGGCTGCATCAGGCACCCAGGAAGTGGTATGAGACACTGTCTGAGTATCTCTGTAAACATGGTTACAGGAGAGGTACTATAGATGGAACTCTCTTCATCAAAGGACAAGGAAACGACATTCTGATAGTTCAAGTATATGTGGATGACATCATCTTTGGCTCAACCAATTCAAGGCTCTGCAAAGACTTTGAAAAGCTGATGAAAGATAGATTTGAAATGAGTTCAAGGGGAGAACTTAATTTCTTTCTGGGAATTCAAGTGAAGCAGGTTGAAGATGGCATTTTCATAAGTCAGTCAAAGTATGTTCAAGATATACTCAAGAGGTTCAACATGACTGATTGTAAGACTGCTAAGACACCCATAGCCAGAAACCACTCCCTTGGTCCAGATCTTGAGGGGAGTGTGTAGATGAGCACTTATACAGGGCTATGATTGGGTCTCTTATGTATCTTACAGCTAGCAAGCCTGATATCATGTTTGCTACATGTATTTGTGCAAGATATCAAGCCAATCCTAAGATGTCTCACTTAATCACTGTGAAAAGGATTTTAAGATACCTCAAAGGTGCTTCAACACTTGGTTTATGGTATCCAAAGAATTCTAATTTCAATCTGTATGCCTATACAGACAGTGATTATGGTGGCTGCAACATGACTGCAAAGTCTACATCTGGGGGATGTCAATTCCTTGGTGGAAGGGTTGTCTCATGGCAATGCAAGAAACAACCTGTGTGTCTGCATCAACTGCTGAGGCTGAATACATTGCTGCTGCAAGCTGC
Organism: Flaveria trinervia; assembly: GCA_025506515.1. NCBI lineage: Eukaryota > Viridiplantae > Streptophyta > Magnoliopsida > Asterales > Asteraceae > Flaveria > Flaveria trinervia. Next base: position 25,745,131 of record CM046454.1, on the reverse strand, counting down.
TGTGCTCAAGTGCTTTGGATTCAAAATCAGATGCTAGACTACGGATTTAACTTCAAAGAGACTCCTATCCACATAGACAACAACAGTGCTATCTCTATCACTGAGAACCTTGTGCAGCACTCAAGGACCAAACACATCAACATCAGGTATCATTTAATAAGAGATAACTATGAAAAGGGGTTAATTAAACTAGTCAAAGTTCACACAGATGAACAATATGCTGATCTGTTCACAAAAGCTTTTGATGAACAGAGATTTAAGTATCTGATATCAGCTATTGGGATGATTAACTTTGAGTAGACTTTTTCTTAAAACTAATTCTAATTATTTCTTCTTAAAAAAAAATATGCGTGTCCTAAGTTGTCTAGTTCATCACTTTCATAAGCTCATGTTTTCTTTGAATGAAAAACTCTTTTTGAAGACTTTCCTTAGATTCTTGAAAATTTTCTGATACTTCGGAGATAACGTTTTACCTTCGGAAGAAAATATGTCTTCAAAATAATGACTGTCTAAGAATTTTACCTTCGGAAGAAGTCAAAATTTATCTTCCGAAGCTTAAAATTCTTAACTTAGACACTTATTCATTTTAAGGACTTTTTTCTTCCAAAGCAAAAATTACTTTCGGAAGCTTTGTTCATTCTTATACAAAGCATCCAAAAGTTTATTTCTTTTCCGAAGCCTAAATCTTTAAGACGCTCAGGAAAATTCTTCCGAAGCCACTTTAGCTTCGGAAGCTTTTTCAATCACAACTTCCGAAGACAATTACTTTCGGAAGCTTTTCGAATTCCAAGAAAACTACTTTTTGAGCAAAAAGGTAAACTACTTTTTGAGCAAAAAGGTAAACTACTTTTTCAGAGGTGGGACCGACATACGGATTTCAAAGTTTATCCTCTTTCATTAAACTTTATCTGAAATCCTTCTCTCTCATATAAACCCAACGGTTTCCCCCCTCTTCTATCATCTGCTTTTCTTCCATTCCTAAAACCCAAAGCTTTCTCTCTGAAATTTCCTTCCCATTCTTTTCTCTTCATCTCTGAGCTACCTCACAATGGCTGACCTTACACACAGAAATGATCCTCACTTTGCCATGCAGCTACACAGACAACACAATCAGGTTGCTCTGTTATGCTCTGACAAAGATCCTCATTTCTCAGAGGTTTTCCGTTTCTTGTCTTTGTCTCACTACTTCACCTCCCTAACCATTGATCCTCCTCTATATGAGGATCATTTGCTTGAATTCTGGAAGACCTGCGAAGAGGTCATTATGGATGGGGAGAAGGCACTGTCTGCCACAGTGCAGGGGAGAACAATTTTCATCACTCCGGCCATCATCAACCGACATCTTCAACTGGATGATGAAGCAGGTGAAGTGTTCTTCCCAAAAGAAGCGTTAATCATTCCTTCGAGCAGATGGGCTATGAAGGAGATTTCTCTGTAAAGACCTTCAGGAAAGGGAAGGTCTCATCCCAGTGGAAATACCTGCTCCATGTGGTTATCCACAGCTTATCAAACAAGCATGGTGGATGGGACCAGATTCCTGAGGATCTCTCTTTTATAGTTCATGGGATGGTTCAGGGGGTCAAGTTCAGGTATTCACAATTTGTTTATACCAATTTACTTGCAAACTTAGACTCCTTAGAGTATTACATGTTTCCTAGATATGTTCAACACATTCTCAACTGTGAACTGGGCTCACAGTTGAGGGAAACAGGCAATATTCTTAAACTGGGACAGATGAAGCCCGGCATCTTTAAAATTATGAAGAAGCCAACTGTAGGCTTCTCAGGGGTAGAAACAGCCCTAGTCCCAAAAATGTTAGAGCTCATTGCTCAAGGTGACAACATAGCAGTCCAAGCTAGTGTTGAACCCACACCTACTGCTCTCCTACCTTCTTCACAACCTCAAATATTCATCACCTACAAAAGAAAATCCCAACGAACCCCTGCTCAGGCTATTGAGTCTGTGCAGGCCCCCAAATACTCAACCTTACAGGAAGAAGTGGACTCCAGAGCTCCCACTTCTCCTGAGGAGCAATCCATTCCATTACTTTACCTATCAGGGCTGAGGTTCCTCAAGCTCAACCTGATGAGCTCATTAGCCCAACAACCGTAAGCTTTCACTCTGAGTCTCAACACTCAAGTGAACAACCTTCAGTGGACAGCTACCATCCCCAGCCTTTGGATCTAAACCAACCAATTCCCAACCTATCCTTTTACACTGATGAAGACTTAGGATTCAGTGAGTACCATGAGTCTCTCTTCTCCTCCCCTACTCAAAGAGAGATGAGTACCTCTGACTCTCCTCAGTCTATCCCTCATCAGTCACCTATTACTGAGGTGGACACATCTGAACCTGTTCAGGATGTCCATATGGAAGAGGCTCTCACTTTTGAAAGTGATTACATCATTAAGACCTCAACCATGGCAACTCAGCCCATTGGCATCTTCATGAGGTTGCCAGTGAGCAGAGGAAAACCAGCAGCCAAGAAACTCAAGCTGGTGGTGAGACAGAGGACTTTGGTCCAATCCTCTCATCCCCCAGTGATTCTTCTGATGAATGAGGGGAATTTGAGACTAAAGGTACAAAAATTGTCACAAACATGCACCTATCTAGTCTCTAAGGTTAGTCACTTGGAATCTCAGGTGACTACCCTGCAAAACAGGTTAATGATCAGCAACTCCAGATTTCATATCTGCAGGAAAAACTAGCTGAGAGACCTTTAAGGAGAGCTCAACCAGGAACACAAGAACGTGTGGAAGTGACTGATTTATCCTCCAGCTCACCTATGCAAGTGGGTGATGCTACCAAAAAGGGGGAGAAAGTTATCACAACCACAGAACCTGGGAGTTCTTCAAAGAGAATGGACATAGAGGACTCACCATCCTCACTTGCTGTTGTGCATTCTCAGCAACTTCCTCAAGTTCACATTAATGTGGACTCTATAGACTCTCTCATCAGGAGTCTCTTTGAGGAAGGTATACCAAGGGCTGTCTCATCTCCACCACAAGGAACTGGCAACTACATCATCAGATGGAGGTATGATGATGATAGAAAAGCCCTCATACTTCACAAAGTTCAAGGCCAACAAGAAGTCTTTCAGTTCCAAAGCCTGAGCTTCTATGAAGGACTGGATTTAGTCAACATGCCACTTGTCAATCCAAGCAAATCTAGACAAGCTGACAAGCTGGCTCAAAGAATCCAAGACAGGATCCTTGCAGAGTTCTCTCTAAGAAGGAGACTTAGGCAATCAGGCAATGTCATCGGTCAACTGGATGTTGAGGTGGACCCTAAGATTAGTTTCATAGGGGAAACCTTGGCTGAAGGCCCAGTGGCAGAACCTGAGACCCTTGTCTCACCATCAACAACTGCTGCAGAGGTCCAAACTCCATCTGAGACACCTGCTGGTGAAGGTGTTTCTCAGCCTCTCTCTGGCCAGAGCATGGAAGCTACACCAAGCAATGAAGGCCAAGCCTCAATCCGCCCTGAGTCACAAAGGTCTGTTGGTGACAAAGGGAAAAGGATAATGACTCCTGAAGAAATTGAGGAGGAAGAGAGAGAGAGGAAAAGGAGGCTAAGGGGAGAAAGTTCTTCTTGGTCATCTAAATTCATGCAAGCTGCAATCAGGGCTGCCCCCAGACCAAATACTCAAAATGGTGAACAAAGGGCAGTCAGGATTACTTATTTACAGACCAGGAACTATGATGTTGATGAAATCATCTCTCTCCCCTTAGAAGAGTTGAATGAACTGGCTGACATGGAAGTGTCAAGAGAGATAAAGGAGAAAGAGGATGCAAGGTTACTTCTCAAATTCAAAGAGGAGAAGAGACAGAAAAGACTTTACAAGCATACTCCAACTCTCTCTCCAGTTCAAGAAAGTCCTGCATAGGAAGATGTGGCTCCACAAGAACCTCAGGTAGATAAAGAAGAGGATAGAATCAAAATGATAAACTACCTGAGTGCCACAGGCTTCTATCAGGCAAATACACTTCTTCCCCTGTCCTATGACTTCATTGAGTTCGAGTACTTAAAGCAACTTGAGCTTGAGCTAGTCAAAGAAAGAAAAACAACCAAAAGGAAGCTAAGGGAAGAAGCTGCAAAGTCAAGAGCCATCATTCAAAAGAATGCAAAGAAGTCTGCTGACAGACAAAAAATGATGAGCTTCTTGAAGTCATATGGATTCTCCGGAAGGAGACTTGGTCCCATGTCTCTATCTACAATGGATAAGCATATAAGGGTGATCAAGCAGAAGATTAAAAGTGGTGAATTGATTGACTTGCACTCTCTTCCAAGTCAAGTCCCACCTGAAGTGGAGGTCAAGTTTGAACAACCAGAGACACCTGAACCAGAACCTCCAGCTGAGCCTCAGCAAACTTCATCTTCTGATCCAAGACAGGGTCAAACTCCCTCTCCTTCTGAACCTGTGTGGGAGGAACACCCAACTGAGAAAGACACTGATGATCAACATGGTGCTGCAGACCAGTCTTCTCAGTTAAAGACATCCAAGAGGAAGAAGAAAATGGCTTCTAAACCAAAGATAAAGAAGAAGCGAATGTCATTTACCTCTACACCCCAGGCTGAATCAGATCAACCTGAGGAAGTGCATGATGAGGAAGCCCAATCAACTCCTACGCAAGTGGCTCCTCTAGCAACTGAGACACCCATCTTATCCTGGACTTACTCTACCAATCCAGAAAGATGGAATGTTATCAGAGATCAAGGTGTTGAAAATGTCTACTCATGGCAAGACATAATCAACTTACCTCTGCATGATCTCTTGGAAATGAGAAGATACTATGAGAGTCTTGATGATCCTGACCATCAAATGAAGAAGGAATGGTCTTGATTGTTCTGAAGACTACAAACATTTAAAGATCTTCTAAGTGTTTTGGTAGCATCAGCCTAGGGGGAGTTTGTAAGGATTCCTTAAGTCTGATGCAACCCAAAACATCCAAAGTGTCTCAGCAACATGCACTAAGTACTGAAGTGAAGAATGCTTCGGAAGTTTTACACAATACATTAGAAAAACATTCTAAGTGTAAAATCTTCCGAAGTCAAGACCAATATCTTCCGAAGCCAAACATGAAGTCTTCCGAAGCTTCAAGAGACAAAGTCTTCCGAAGCTTCACCCTATGAAGACAGATTTCTTCCGAAGACATTTAGTACACATGCTTTATCTGATGTACTGTTCCATAAAGCACCTTTTCCGCTGCGTCTCTGATAAGTCACCAACTTACAAGAGTTGGTGAAAAGGTCCATGCTTTTGGTAACTGTACATTGAGGTCTTGAGTCTCAAACTTTCCACTTTATGTACTTTATCCTTTTTGTAATGTATAAGGATGTGAGCTATGGCATGTCATAGTCACAAGGTCAAAAGGCAGATATGCCTTTTGATACTACAATTGATTTTGTTAGTGTCTAGTCAATTGTATCCAGCTGGCTTTCATAGTATAGCCGGCTGTAGGTTGTAGTATAAGTATTCCAAGTTCTTGTATCTTTCTTCATGCTTTGTAACACTTGTAAAAGAACTTGAGAAAGGAATATACTGCTCCCTTGAAAACTATACTCTCTTGTTCTGTCTCTTGCTTTACTTGTGTCCTTTGTATCACCTTTGGTTACCTAGTTCACTGTTTGATTAAAAGTTTAGTTAATCTTCTCATTGTGTTGTTGTGTTGTAATTGTGTTCAAGCCCTTAAACGATCCTGCAAGTCTGTTAGAAGATGTCTGCAATTCAATGATAATGCTGATGATCCTCTTGAATTAGATGATGAGGAAATAACCACATTTTTCTCTGAAATTGGTTATGAAGGGAGCTATGAAGCAAAACAGATAGTCAAAGGATTAGTGAATCTGCCTTGGAGGTTCCTAATTCATATGTTTCAACATTGTCTGTCAAAAAGGAAAACAGGATGGAATAACATTCCTGTCCTCACATCTTGTGCAATATATGCTCTCTGCACCAACAGACGGTTTAATATGTCTACATATGTGTTCAATGGCCTAATCTCCAACATTCAAGAAGGGTTGAGATACAAGTTTCTGATGTACCCCAGATTCATTCAATGTCTAATCAATGAATCATTTCATGACATTGTTAATGAAGGACCTGTGCTTAACATTCCTCATTATCATGCAAGATCCTATAAGTACATCAAGAAGAAGGACCCAAGGAACTTTACAATGGTGCCCCTTCACCCCTTCTTCCTTGGATGCTTCAACAAATACATCAAGAAAGTCAAGCCCAACCACCTCCACAACCAATAGCTCAACCAACTCCACAGCCATCACCAATACCTTCTCGTATACTATCTCCAATACAATCTCCAATGCCATCACCAATACCATCACCAATGCCATTACCATAGCAAATAACACAACCTTCTCCACCACCATCTCTACAAACATTACCTCAACCATCATCACTTTCAACTCCACAACCAACACCACCAACAACCACTCAACCTACACCTATATCACCACATCATCAATCTCCAATATCACCACACCAATCACCTATTTCTCCTTACCAACCTTTACCATCATCCCATGATCACCCTGATGAAATAAAAGGATTAACAAGTGCATCTAAATCATCCAAATCAGCTTCTGATGAGGAGGATCATCATGATCAAAACAAAGCTATGAAAGAACCTTCTGAGGCTGCTCCTTCTGAGAGCTATGCTGAATCCAATATCAACAGGCCTAATGAAAAGGATGAATTAATCTTTGAGCAATTACTCAAAGTAGAAAGGATGGAAAGAACCTTAAACATGAGAGCTGGAATCATTAATGACAGAATCCAGGAACTGGATGAGAAAGAAAGTTAATTGAAAGAAATTAAAGAGAAATATGCAGCTGAAAGGAAAGAACAAGACAAGGAGATTGAGAATTTAAATGCTTCACTAAAACACTCAAGAGAAGAAGTGATTGGACATGTAGATACTCTTGAAATACAAACAATTGCAATGTAGGAACAAGAAAACATCATAGAAGAACAAGCTGATATCATCTCAAAACTTGAAAAGGAAATTGAGAGCCAGAACAAAAGAATTTCCGAGCTTGAAATGATGATCAAAAGAACTGAATTGAATGACAATAATATGAAAGAAAAACAAGAAAAGGTTGATGATGATGACAACAAATTAGTAGATGAGAATGCAGAACAAGGAGGTGATGAAAGTCAAACTGAGATTAAAGATCAAAGTCTAGACATGGTAGTGTATTCTGGAAACATTGGTTACTTAGACTCTGAAAAAGGTGAATTTGAAGAACTCTTCAGTGCACTGGATAGTTTTGCATCCGAACAATTCAGCATAGATGATGACTTCTGGGAATTCATAAACAATCAAAGAACTGAGGCAGAGCCTATTGTCTTTATTCCCAAATCACCAATTCCTTTGGGAAAAGAATTAACTCTTCAAATCGTCCTAGTTATCTCATTAACTGAAGAACAAAAGGAAGAACTCAAAGAAAGATACGAAAAAGAAAGGAAAGAAGAAACTGAAACTGAACAGAAAGAAAAGAAGAAAGTAAAATGAAGGATCAAGAGCCAAGTACACCTGAAAAGGTCCCTGAACCAGAAGAACAAACTGAAATCTCTAGCCCTCAACTTCAAACTTACTCACGAAAGAGGAAGTATTTAGCTGAAAAAGCCAAAGGTAAGAGACCAATAATTGAAGAAGAACCAGCAAAGAAACAAAAAGATGACCAAAGAAGTTTAGCAACAATTGCTGAATTTTTGGAAGAACATGAGCAGGGAGAAGCTCAGTTGAAAAAATTGGCTGGATCAATTGATCTAGAAGAAGGAGAAATTGTTGGTGGATATGAAGTTGAAAAGGATGTTCTCATGGACAGTCCTATTAAAGCAGAACAGGTAGTGGAAGACATGGTAACCAAAGCACAAACTAATGACTTGATGATTAAGGCCATGTTTTTTATCAATCAAAGCTATTATGATCCTGATGAAGTGTTTGGAATGACTTATGATAGAATGAAGGAGGAGGAAGAGAAAGTAAAATTGTTGCTTGATCCAACAATAGACACTGAATATAAGAAAACAATGCCAAAGGATACTCCAAAACATAAAGATTCAACTTTGAAGAAATCAACAGGGTATGAAATACCACTGCCAAGAAAGGGTCCCCTACACAAACTGTCTTAAATGAAGAAACCATCCTCATCCCACGAATCATTATTTCCTGATCCTTATAATATGTCTGATAAGGAAATGAAGGACTATCTCTCAAGTCAGGGATTCATAAGAAGAAGGATTGCCAACATGAAGACAAACTCTTTAAGGGCTGCAACTCTTCAATTGATCAATGAAAAGAAGAAAAACTCAAGAAACTAGAAGAAGAATGACAAGGACCAAACCCAGAAGCAGAGTGTCAGCTGAAGACATGCTGTTGAACCAAAAAGCACAAGAACTACTTGCCCCAGTGCTCCACAAGTACCCTGAATGGTTTGCAAAACCATCTCAGTTGAAACTGCAAGAAGGACTGACTATTGTAGAACTGATCAGAGGGGTGTCTACTCCCAAGGGCAAGGTAGATCAAAAGATAATAGCCTGGAAGTATGACATCACATGGAACATGTTCATGGTGAAGAGAATCAGAGGGTTGGTATAATTCTTTACAGAGTACTCAGCCATTGTAAATGCCCTTGAGATTCATGATTTGAAAGAGCTAGCTCAACTTGAACTGATCAATGATGCAGCTATGTTTAGGGGATATGAATTTGAGAACATACTTAAGATGTTCAGAAGAACAAACAACTTCAATTCATTAAAGACAATTTGCTTGAGAAAAGATAAAACTTTTTTCAATCCCCTGGATAAGAAGAAAACGATGAAGCAGAAGAAATTGTATTCCCTGAGTTGAAGGTAAAGCCAACTGAATCATTGAAGAGGAAAGTAGTATCTGGTACTCATTCCTCCACTCCCATCTCAAACATGTACTATGATGAGAAAACATTTGAGATGGTGATAGAAAGGAAGTGGGGAGGAAAAGAAGGAGCTAACATAAGACTATTCAGTGGATATGAAGTAAGATTACTTGATGAATCATACATCCACTACATTTATACCAGGCACTTCAGGGAATTAAACAACAAATTCGGTGAACAAGACATGCACTTCTTTCTAAAATGCATCAAGTTGTTGAAATTGGCCTATGACCGAATAAATATTAAAAGAGACAAAAGAAAGAAGAAGAAAACACCACTACAACTTGGAAACATTGTTAACCTTGAAGTTGATGTGGGAGGGAGTTTATTGATTCATAGAGATGGTCTTTCCACAATCTCCATATGGGAACCTATTTCACTGAAAAAGTTACCAATGGAAGCCATCTACAACATGAGCAGAATGAAGATACATGTGCTAAGTAGAGACAGGATGTCAGAAGTAACTAATTTTGTAAACATGATGAAGGCTATCCTGGATCCTACTAAAGCTGCATTCATACTACCTCCTGAAGACCTAGCTGAATCATCACAACATCAATCACCTCCTAAAAATTGAGGAAAACTAGGCTGTATAATCCTTAGGGGGAGTATTGTTGCACCGTGAAAAGGATCATACATGCTAACTCAATGGGTGAATTGATGATTGCTCAGCTGGAATCCCACAAGTCCAAGATGAAATGCGGATGAAGATCTGCAAGGAAAATAACAAGTGTTATCTTCTGCATTAGTTAATGCGGAAGACATAACTCTGATGCGAACAAGTGTTTACTCTTCCGCATTGACTAATGCGGAAGAACAAAAGAAGCGGACAAGACTTTGCTCATCCACATTGACAAATGCATATGACCAACCAAATGCGTACAAGTATTTGTTCATCTGAATTAACCAATGCGGATGACCAACTTAGTAATGCTGATGATCAAGTAGAAATGTTGATCAAGATTAAATCATCCACATTTGTCAATGCGGATAAACAAGCAAAGATGCGGATCAAGACTTAGACTAGTTTCTGATGTAATAGGTCAGGGGTAGTTTAGTCATTTTGTAAAGGCGTCCGACTATAAATAGAATAGTTAACCTCGTATTGAGGTGACGGCTGATAGATAGACAACTTTTATTGTAATTATTCTCTGTAACTTATCAACTTTCATATATAAATACAAACAACATTTATGGGTAATTTTCTTGCTTTGAATGTTCTTTGAATGTTTGTTTCCGCCACTCAATCATTCACTTGATTATCATATTCCATTTTCAGTAAGAATATCACTCTTACTCAAACCCAGTCAAAGACTCAAATAAAGTATCTGATATCCAAATTGTCTGAGGCTCAAGCCCAGCTTGTCACTATTGAGGCTCATGCCAGGAAGCATGGTATCTCTACGCAAAACTTCCAAGCTAGTATTGTATCATCCTCCCACTCCAAACTCTGTTATCAAAACAAAGGAGGGTTGGAAACCAATGAAATCGCTCCACCAAACTCTTATGAGTCTATCAGACAACCAAGATATGGTATTGAGGAGAAAGAGGTTCTAACTATTGACCCTTCCTCACCAGAGTTGAAGGATGAAACAACAATAGTGGCCATCACAGGGAAGAAATAGGTAGAAGTACCATCTCCTCCTATGAAGATCAAATCCTAAGCACTAAGGCCAGAAGAAGCAGAGCTAAAGCTGCTAGAAGAACTGCCAAGAAAGTGGCTGAGTCTAAGCTGAAGATTGACCCAAAGTAGAAAGGTGCCTTTATCTCAGCTAGATTCCAAGTCTTAGGTACTTCTGATTCTAGAAAGGAGTCTAATACCAGCACTCTTGTCCTATCAAAGGATCAGAAGTTGAAGGCAAAGGTTGCTAATGAAGAGAAGAAGCCCAAGAAACAGCAACCTTCATAGTCCCAAAAGACTAACATTTGCATTATGTGTGGTCTGCACAACCATATGGCAAACGATTGTTACTGCAATTCTGCAAGCACACATTATGCAAATAATATTTGGAAACAAGGAGTCAGGGAAGGTTTCACATTTGGGCCTTTTCAAACGGTTCAAGTGATGAAGAAGGAAAAGCTGGTTTCCGAAGCAAGGTTGCTTTCGAAAGAAACTGTTTCTTCCGAAGGGAAAATGGCCTCGGCAGCTAATGCTACTAAAGTTCCGAAGAACAAGAAGATTCCCTTGAAAACATCCAAGAAGAAGACTGCATCGGAAGAAAAGGTGGTGAAGACTTCTTCCGAAAAGAAATAAGCTTTGGAAGAAGGCCATGCTGCAAAAGCCTCTATAGGCTCGTCCTCCAAGATCGACCAAAGGATGGACTGGAAGATCAAGGAAGATGATGCAGCCCAAACCTCTTACTCAAAGACATCTATTGAACCCCCATGCATATCTTTTGGTCCAATTATGACATTATCCTTGGAAAAACCCAAGACCAGCAAGGCTTGGGCTTCCAATCAAAACTAACAATCTCATCTTATGTGCAGGGACATCCATATTATAAGAACAACAATGTCTGGATTATGGACAGTGGATGCTCCAGGCACATGACAGGGAACAGATCTCTCCTTCAACAGTTTCAACACTATGATGAAGTTCGTGTCCAATTTCGAGGTGAGGCTGGAGGATATATTTTTTGTAGAGGGAGTATATCCAGTGGTAAGTTAAAAGTTGACAAAGTTAAGTTTGTCAAACAGCTTGAACACGATATGTTAAGTGTTTCTCAATTCTGTGATCAAAAGCACCAGATGCTTTTGACAGAAAATGAATGCATTATCCTCAAACCAGGGATGAGCATTCGTCCGGAATTGGTGCTTCTTAGATCTCCTAGGAAAGGAGATATGTAGAAGCTGGATATGAACAATGCTTCCCCAATGGGTGAAGTATCATGCTTTCTTTCCAAAGCTGATAGTGATGAGTCAACACTATGGCATAAACGTATAGGTCATGTAAATTTTAAGACAATGAATAAGTTGGCTAAAAATAACTTCGTACATGGTTTGCCGAAAAAGGAATTTTTCTGCAAAGATAACTGTGTTGCATGCCTGAAAGGGAAGCAACACAGGACCTCTCATAAATCCAAATATGTTAACTCTATCACTACTCCATCACACTTATTGCACATGGATCTTTTTGGTCCCACAAGTATAATGAGCATTGGAAGGAAATCATACTGCCTTGTGATAGTTAATGATTTTAGAAGATTCACATGGGCATTTTTTAAGAACTAAAGATGAAACTACTGAAACATTAAAATCGTTTATTGTTAAAATATAAAATCAAACTGATCATAAGGTTAAAATAATTAGAAGTGATCAAGGGTGAGATTAAGAACTTCGTTCTTGACTCATTCTGTAACTCAAAAGGGATTGCCAGACAATACAGTGCTCCCAGAACTCCTCAACAAAATGGTGTTGCTGAGAGGAGAAACAGGACACTTATTGAGGCTGCTCGAACTATGTTAGCTAATTCAAAACTACCTCTAACATTCTAGGCAGAGGCAGTAAGCGCTGCATGTGTTAGGACCTGGTATTTGAACGAAATACCTAGTGATTAGCGTGTAAACCAGGTCAAATAGTGCAGAATCCTATTTGATTGGCGATCCAATCAGTGAGAACACACGAAGAATGAATAAAGAATTGACACTAACGTTAGAAATCGATTGGAAATCGATCTAATGTGTTCTATGAACTTGGAGAACGAATTGGGAGGCTTTTGGACGGCTAGGGTACGTCTGGAATCGTAATGAATGAATGCTCTATGTTTTTCACGAATTAGATTGTATTTATAGGTTAGTATTGTTCATTCAGGCGACTGGACCATAAGCATGGTTCAGTCGTGTGATTGAACCATGCGGTTGATCCATCCGCACGACTGAGTGTTCAGTCATGCGACTGAGTCAATCTTATGTGTCAATCATACAACTGATCCAGTCTCCTGGTTCAGTCGTGTGACTGAGTCAATCGTATGAAGTTATTCATGCGTGTGGTCCATTCGTATAGGCCATTCACATGAGAACTTCATTATGTTAAGTTTGAATGTATTAATTAATAAACATTATGTGTAACCATTCACACAAGTACTATCCTAATTAACCAATTCAATATCTACTTATTAATGAAATATTAGTCATTACAAATCACAAACAATCAATATCATTTCATTAATCATATCAAATTACATCAAAATTAGATAAACAAGATCTATTACATTTCATATCATGATCTAGGGAGATACATGTATCAACAAACTCCCCCTTGGACCTAGATCTCTCTAATGTCTTGATTTCTACATCACCTCCACATATTTCTTATACTTGTCCTCTTTTGTGACTCCCGCGTGAATCTCAAACACGAAGCGGAGTCTTATGACATTTTGGAACTGGAGGGCTTGTACAATATCTTGCGTATCATAGAACAATGGCCACTTGTATAACGTGTAGACATCTTTTTCTAACAAGTTTGTAAGCCACATTGGGTCGAATACCATGATCGTATCCATTTGGCCCTCCTTGTTTAGGACTATGACCGCTTCTGTTGTTCTCCAATCATAGTACCACCACCTAAAGTGTGGAGTGAAGTCCTGTGGCATTTCCCTGAGTTGGATTCTTGACATTGTGCGTGGAGGACTCCACCTCAACACTATCTTCGGCTTTCTAGTAATGGCATCAACCTCAGACCTTATGATATACCTTGTAGGCTGTTGGGGTCTAAAGTTAACCCACCTGGTGTGGTACTCCTTCTTTAGGGCAGCCTCGAACCAGCCTGACATCTTCCTTGAGTCAGCATACAAAAGCTTTAGTTTGGCCAGCTCGTTGAGCTCAAAACCTGGTAGAGTCTTCAGATCATGTGGGAATCTGAAGTACTCTATGCCCTTTTCTCTCTTAACTGCATATAGGTTAAGATCCTCAAAATACACCCACGCTATGATCCTGCCAGTCACCTTATGATGTTTCTTGACTCTGTAGAGTTTGGTGTAGGCATCCTGTTTCGGTGCAGTGCATTGGGCTCTAACTTCTTCAAAACACGTAGCCCACTTAGCCTTTCGAATATCTACATCATTAATTGAGGCTTGGGCCGTTTCCTCTACTTTCTCCGACTCTAGTTCCATCTTGTCTAACACCTCAAAAGTATTGCTGACGAGGGATTCACCCAGATTGGGGACCACATTTCCCTCATTGTCAGCGTACTGAGGGTAGTGCTCGGCAGTGACATCTTCAATCTCGATTTCATCAACATCGTTGAGCTCTTCGTCACTAGTCGAGTCACATGTCGGAGCATTCTTCACTATCTCATCTGGATTGAGCTTGAAAATTTCTGCGAGTTGCTCGTTTGATAGGTCGTGAATTATTTCCCCTTCTTCAGGGGTATAACTCACCGACCTCCTTACGATCCCTTGCAGATCAAGAATCATTGTTAGCTGAGTCTTGACCTGCTGAAGGGGAGCTACATCAAACTCATCCCTTTGGTAATTTGGATCTGTTTGATTTACACATTCAACATATCAACCATTAGTAATTCATCAAAACAGAAATGCATTAAACTGAATTTAAACATTAAATACTTAGATTTCAATACATGATTCAAATACAAAAGTAATTTAGTATATAAACATCTAATCTTTACTTTCGTCTTGTATCATCGTCTCGTCACTTGGTGGAGCCGAGGAAGAAGCTGGTTGGTCTTGTATGTTCTTGGACCTCCTTTCTTGACCTGAAGCAGAGGCCGATGCAACTACATCTCCTCCTGATGTATCATCATCATCCTTCTCCTCTGTCCTTTCTTCTTCTGTCCCCTCATCCTCCTCTGTCTCATCATCCTCATCATCACTTTCATCATTATCATCATCTCTGTCTCCCTCTTTGATCTTCAAGGGCTCTTCCTTAGAGCCCTTTAACTTTAACATGATTGTCTTCTTCGCCTTCTCCAACTCCTCTATCTTCCTGTTTGATGTGACACTATGTGCTTGGAGTTGGGCTATCTCAAGGCTCTGAGCAGCCATCTGTTGGGCCTGCTCCTTTATCACTCTAGCCTGCTCTTCTATCTGATGAGACTGAGCAGCAGTAAGATCAGCAAGCTGACGGATCTGAGTCGCCTTCTCCTCATCTGCTGCTAATAGGCGCATCACCATCCTATTGAGCCCAAACAGCTGTTCCTCTACCCCAATTGGAGGTAGAGGTGATACATATGGATGAGATGGATGGGCTGAGGATCTAGCTTGGTGGGTTGCGGTGGTGGTGGTTGTTGTAGTGAAGATGGGTTTGTGAAGTGGTGGAGGTGATGTGGGAGTGAAAGATATGGTGGTAGACGGAATCTGTACAGTGGTGGGAGGTGTGGTGGTGGTAGTAGTAGCTGTGGTGGCTGTGGCTGTGGAAGTGGTTGTGGTGGTGGCAGATGTGGTGGCTATGGTGGTGGATGGTATGCTTGTGGAAGTGGTAGTGGTGGTGGCAGATGTGGTTGTGGAGGTAACGAAGGTGAGACATCTTTTCTTCTTCTTCAGGCCATGGGGTTGAGCCATCCTTTTCCTCCTCATTCCCGTTGAGGTGGATGCTCCCCCTACAACCCTGCTAGCTGGCTCCGATACATAACTCGAAACCATGGCTGTCTCTCCTGAGTCTCGTAGGTGTTCACCAACCACCCTTAGCCCATGTTTCGTGGGAACAACCTTGCTTCCCACAGTCCGTCTTAAGGGCTCCTCTTCCGACTCCTCTTCCCTCTCATCAAGAACAAAATCCTCATGGAAACCAGCAGACTCAGCTCCATCGTGGGTGGATGGTGGAGATGGTATATCAGTGGTAGTGGCCCTAGATGGAATGAGGCCTGCATCTCCACCATCACCACTGTTGTCATCATCGTGTCATCAACGGGTAGACCTATAGGTGAGAATCAGAGTCACTGTCATCATGACGCCATTTTCGTCTTCCCAGTGCCACATAGTTCTCGTTCGCCAAATGGCCAATCAACCTCTTCACTAGCGGCTTCACTTGTTTGCCCCTATACACCCACATTCGACCCAAGCTCGTGTCATCCATAATTTCCAAAGTAAATGCATCATGACTCTCCTTTGGGAGAAGTGGCAGCTTGTCGTTGAAGAGTAGCTGTAGAAACCTGTGGTACATACAGAATCCTTCCTTCCCTTTTGCTTCCAGGTTCTCTATCAGATAGGAAAAGATCATACTCGAGAAGCTAAAAAGGTGGTTCAGCAACAGTGCCACGAAGGCATTTTGAATCTGATATGATAGATCATCGAACCCACCCCTCCTCGAAGCAATGCACTTCAGAATCACATGTGCCAAGTATTTGTACTGACGGCACTGGTTGCTCTTATTGAGCACACCCGAGTTTATGTCCCCCGCGTACTTGATTCTGAGGAAGCAGCCCCTCATAGTCAGTGGATGTAATTTGGTGGGGTGATTCGTATCGTCCCCAAATTCAAGAACTTTTGGAAATCAGTAGCAGTAACCTCGATATCCTGACCTAGAATGGAGCTCGGTATACTGTACGGTCACGAGAGCGATCAACTGAGGCATTCTCCCAGAATGCCTGGTGTAATGACCTGTAGGGCGTGGAAGGTGTAGATATAGCCTTATGTATCCGGGAGCGTCTGAGGAAGGCTATAATCTCTGTGAACTCGACACCGTTCCGAGTAGTATGATCCAAGTGAGCACATATGTTGTGCTTTGGGTTAATGGACCATCTATCAGCCATTTTTCTGAAACACAAGACACAGAATCATTAGTATATAATACATCAATATTCAGTTCTAAGTGTAATGTTTAAATTCATTATGATTCATTCGTGCGAATGAATCATGCGATTGGAGTCAGTCGCTTATTCTTTCGTGCGACTGAGCTCGTTCAGGTGAATGAGACATGCGACTGAGTTCAATCTGTTGACTGAGTCTGCGATTGGGTCAGTCGACTGACTGAACTCATTTGCATGGTTCATTCAGCCGATTGACCCAATCGCAAGATTCAATCGTGCATTGGAGTTCATCCAGACGACCAGTCGCTTGTCCCACTGTTCAGTCGCCTGTGGTTTGAATCTTGACCAATTCAAGCAATTTAACATGGTTTAATGGTCCATTAGACTCGCCATCTTGTCACTAATAACCTATTAAACTTAATTTTAACATTTTGCTTAGTTTATGTAGGTTATTAGGGCATTTTTCAATCCGGTTCTTGTTTCATTCGAATATCACATATTTGGATTCAAGATCTTCTGATTTCGGTAAGATTTAACTGCAATGTACCTGTATAATCGTCAATCGAGCGTCAGAGAATCAACAGCAATGTGAACACAAGATCTCTAGAAATTTTGGCAGAGTAACGGGAAATGCGATTTGGGTGCGATTGAGAGTGATGAGTACAATGCGATCGACTGAGACCCTTTAAATACTGAACCGAAGTTCAATTGGCCGACTGGCCTCATTCGCTCAGTTCATTTGGGTGACTGAGTCTCAGTCGGTCGACTGACTCATTCGTGCCCTTTCATTCGCACCCTCAGTTAAACGACTGTGTCTCAGTCGGTCGACTAACTCATTCGCACCCTATCATTCGGTCGAATGGATCATTCTTATATGCCATTCGGGTGAATGACTAAATTTCATGTCCAGTCGTGTGAATGGGATCCATTCGCATGGTTGGTCCATATTCATGGTCCAATCGTGTGAATGGGTCACACTTAGTAAATGTTCTGCCATTTTGAACATTTTACTTTTAAGACCCTTTTAACTTTTGAAATAAACATTATGAGTTTTTTTTTATCATCTCAAACATGATCATTTTAACCAATTTAGTCACCTCACACATGACTCTTTTAAACACTTCGTCACCTCAACGTGACTGCTTTAAACTTGAAAATTCATGTGGTCATCTCAGACATGAACCTTTTAGTGAGTTAATCCCTTATCTATTTTCATGATGTAGTCCGACAAACAAACAAAACCAAAAGACTAAGTGAATAATAATAAAAAAGTAAACTAACGTACCAAAAATAAAGACTTGTTTTGGCTTTTTGTGAGAGATAAATCCTAACATAGAAATCTACGGAATTTGGTTCCGGAATAGGCAGCTTCAACTTAGATTTCAACACCTGGACCAATTCAATTTTGGAATCATACCGGCAAGTCAAATCATTTGGGACTTGTTGTCAAAATCTTTTGATGCTCTATTCTTGGTTTTCATCCAGAGTCGGTAGCAACTTTTCGGAAATCATACTGGAACTATTAGATTACCACATTGATTTTAACTTTCAAAAATTGCAGCCACAATAACTGTCAGTATATTTGTCCTCTTAAATCCATAGACAGACTTTTGACACAGACTGGCGATAGGTTTAGGTTTAATTATTTCAACTAACATTTGTGGATCCCACACTTATATGGTAATCAACATTCCTCAGGAGCTTTTGAGCGGTCTACGGGTATTTTTACAAGAAGAGACTATTCTTAGAGATTTCAAAGAGAAGCCAATCCTCAGGTCAGTGCCATCGCACAGCAGAGAGGCGGCAAACAACAATGAATTCTAGAATATCTAGGTTATGCTTATCCTCAGGTCAGTGCCATCGCACAACAGAGAGGCACACAACCTATCTCCTTGTTAGAGCAGCTTGATTTTATTTTGCACAAAATGCACCAACAACATAACTCATTAGCTTGATAGCATTTTTCTTTCATTTTTTCCGTGCTTTGCTCTATTTATGGTCATCCACACACATTTGTGGCGTTTACAAGCTCATTACCCCTTATTGGAATATTGTTGGTGTTAACCAGTGATAGATGGAAGCCCACAGTCAGTTGTTAGTTTGATCTTGGAATCACCAGTCAGGTCTTCTCATCTATTGTGCTGAATCTACCGACATATCATTTGTGATCTAGCAACCTCTAGGTCTACTCTCTGTGGGTTACCTTCATAGTTACCGGTTTTTCTATCATCTTCCCTTTTTGTATTGCTTAGACTACACAGACTTATACTTTGAATTTTTGCATCTTTCTAAATTAAAATTTTAAAGTGCCTCTTGATTTGTTCCTGTGTACTATCATATTCCAAAGGGTTTGAATCGGTATCACAGATACGATCTACCTTATATCAGCTTTCCACTCCTTCTCTCTTTTTAATTTTTTTATTTTTTCTAATAATGTTACTTGCTGACTTATTCTCCCCCTAAAATACTAACATCATAACTGGTTTAATTATTTTAGGATTTTAATAAAGAATAGAATACCATGAGTTTAATTTAAAACAAACTAAAGTGAAATAAAATGAAAGAATTACTAAGCTACATGGGACTACACATGATCATCATCAGGAATAACATCACTTTGCTTTTTAACGCCGTTGACCTCTAGCAAATATTGAAAACGTGGTTTATCAAAGGCTTTAGTATAGAGGTCAGCGCGTTGAAAATCAGTATTAATTTTTACCATATCAATTAAGTTCTTTTCAAAACAATCTCTTATGAAATGGTATTTAATACCGATATGTTTGGTCTTTGGATGTTGGATCGGATTTTAGTTACTGCAATTGCAGCAGAGTTATCAACAAAAATAAGAGTAGAAGAAAACTTTAAACCGTAATCCCGCATTTGCTGTTGAATCCATATGATTTGTGAACAACAACTTGCAGCAGCAACGTATTCGGCTTCACAGGTTGACAATGCAATCGATGTCTTCTTACACTGCCAGGTAACTAATCTTCTCCCAAAGAATTGACACCCTGCTGATGTAGACTTGTAATTCATCTTACAGCCCCCGTAATCCGAGTCACTATACGCCGTGAGCTCAAAGTCATCATCTTGAGGATACCACAACCCAAGTGTGGGTGTACCCTTCAGATAACGAAATATCCTTTTGACCCCGATCCGATGGTTGACCTTAGGCTTAGCCTGATATCTAGAACATAAACATGTAGCATACATGATATCAGGTCTTGAGGCAGTGAGATACATGAGGGATCCAATCAGTCCTCGGTACATTGTGGCATCTACAAGATCTCCATTTTCATCAGGTGCTATATCGTGATTCGTAGCAAGTGGAGTCCTAGTAGCAGAAGCATTCTCCATGTCAAAACAACTGAGAATGTCTCCTACATACTTGGTCTGATGTAGAAATATCCCATTTGGAGTCTGATCCACCTGTAACCCGAGAAAGAATTTCATCTCCCCCATAGCACTCATCTCAAATTCTTTCTTCATAACTGCTTCAAATTCTTTGCATAACTCTTCGTTCTTTGAACCGAAGATTATGTCATCGACATAGATCTGTACGAGCAGTAGGTCACCATTTTTTTCTTTGATGAACAGTGTGCAGTCAATGACTCCCATGCAAAAGCTGTGTTTCTCAAGATGAGTCGAGAGTTTCTCATACCAAGATCGTGGAGCTTGATGAAGCCCGTATAAAGCCTTGTTGAGTTTGTAAACTCTATCCCGATGATAAGGATCTTCAAATCCCTCGGGTTGACTGACATAGACTGTTTCTCTGATTTCCCCATGAAGGAATGCACTCTTCACATCTATTTGGTAGACTTTAATCTTCATGTACGATGCATAGGCAAGGAAGATGCGAATGGCTTCCATCCGTGCCACGGGTGCAAACACTTCATTGTACTCAATTCCCTCGACTTAACGAAATCCTTGAACCACCAATCGAGCCTTGTTCCTTATAATGACTCCTTGGTCATCTTTCTTGCATTTTAAAACCCATTTGGTGCCAATGACTTTAGCACCTTTAGGTCTATCAACCAGAGTCCATACACCTAACTTCTTGGACTGAAGAAGTTCTTCTTGCATGGCACTCACCCACGCCTCATCATTTAGTGCATCACTGACGTATTTTGGCTCAAACTGTGAGACAAAATACCGATAAGCACCATCATGAATATATCCCTTTTCCATGACTGAGGCGTAATCAGCTGAGTATAGCTGATTCGGGTTTGTACTCCTGATGTGACATCCCCAATGACATTGTTTAGGGGATGATAGGCGTTTAGTCATGATCCTGGAGTAGTAGGAACAGCTACCTCAGAGCCAAGATTATGAACATTTGGTTCTGCAGCTGAGGTAGTTGGAGTTTGAGGCTCCGAAGTCGAAGGTACATCACTGGTAGATGCTTGTGGACTTTCAGGAACTGGAACCTGTTCCTCTTGACTGTTCTGGTCATCTTCTTCAGCTTCATCTTCAGAGGAGGAGTCACTGTCGTCGACTACTCCCCCTGACTGAGTAGATGATCCTCCCAGTGAGCTTCATGTTAGTGTATTCAAGATATCATACATCATCCATGTAGGTAACTCGTCATCCGAGGGAGAGAGAGAGATGTTGAAGGACTTGAAGAATCCATCATAGTCGAAGAAATAGGCGGGTCCTTTGCCAGTAGGTGGTGTGGTATATCGCTGAATGTCAACATTACACCACACTTCTACTAGACCTATTGAGTTGTTGTAAACCCTCTTGTTCGGAATGTTGTACCCTAGAAAGATTCCTTCATCCGCCTTCTCGCTGAATTTACCTTCTTGTGTTTTCTTCAGAAATGTGCACGATGCGCCAAATGGTTCGAGATACTCCAGATTCGGTTTGCGTCTTTGTAGTAGCTTGTAACATGTCTTGCTGTGACGCATGACAACCAGAACTCGATTCAGTGTATAACATGCATTAGCAGCTGCCTCATTCCAAAATTGGATAGGCAGTTTCGAGTCTGCCAGCATAGTCCGTGCTGTCTCAATCAAGCTTCTGTTCTTCCGCTCAGCAACATCATTCATATGAGGCGTGTAGGCAAAAGTGAATTGATGTACAATACCTTTTTCCTTGCAGTAAGCCTCCATCCACTGGTTCTTAAATCCGTCCCGTTGTCTGAGCGTACTTGTCTAACCTTTAGCTTGTAGAGAGATTCCAGTGTGGTTACTAACTCCTTGAAGGACTCAAATGTTTCTGATTTGGACTTCAGAAACATTACCCACGAGAACCTTGAGTAGTCATCAGTAACCACTAAACAGTACAAGTCACCTCCTATGCTCTTTGTACTGACTCGACCAAACAGATCCATGTGAAGAAGTTCAAGAGGAAGTTCTATTGAATGAATTTTCTTTTCCTTATGAGACTTCTTCGTCTGTTTGCCTTTCTTGCAAGCTACACAAAAATCAGGAAGCTAGAAGTTCTTGATATTAACTCCTCTCACCAGATCCTTCTGAATCAAGTGATTCATCTTCCTTTGACTAATATGTCCCATTCTCCTATGCCAGAAGATGGAATCCTTCTCAGTAGCTTTAGATAGAAAATACTAAACCTCCTGATCCGTTGTAGCAGCTGTTGACAGATCCAAAACATAAAGGTCTTTATATCTTGAAGCCGTCATCAAAACTTGGACTTCTAGGATCACGTAATCTTTCTTGAGCACGTAACACTTCTTGTCGTCGAAGATTACTTTAAATCCCTTATCGTAGATTTGGGAAATAGAGAGTAAGTTATTTTGAAATTGTTGAACATAGTTCACCTTATCAAACTTAACTATCTGATTTCCCACTTCTCCCTGAGCTGTGATATATCCTCCCTTGTTTCCAGCAAATGAAACATGCCCTCCTTTTATTTGCTTGAAGTTAGATAAAAGAGCCCTATTTCCTGTCATGTGCTTGGATGCTCCGCTGTCTATAATCCACGTGTTAGTTTCAACACTGTAGCGAACACCCTGCACATACAATGTAAACGATTAGTTTGGGTTAGGAACCCAAGCCTTTACTAGCTTGGATTTCCCAGAGGCATCACACATCATAAATTTAACCCATTGACCCTTAGAGGGTGAGGGTAGCCCAGGTTCCTTCTTGTCATCATCCTCAGACACAGAGGTTAACTTCTTTTTCCATAAGACAGATTTGTGCAATGCCTGTTTGTGATACACAGTCGTCTGGTCAACGGGTTGAACTTTATGTGCACTAGTTCTTCTAGGTGGAGTTGAAGAACTCTCTTAGAAGACCTAGGTTTTGGGTCCTGAAGTTCAATCTTTTTCCTAGGTGTCTGATAAAGAAAGCAATAGGAAGCAATGTGTCCACATTCTCCACAGTTGTAGCATGACCTGCTATCAACTTTATGATTAAACTTTCTTTGTGGAGACGTGTGTGACACTCTAGTAACATCACTTACTTTAGGTTTTGACTCTGGTTCTTTTGATGTTTTTCCTTGTTTAACAGAGTTAACTATTTTAACATGTTTAATCTCTTTTTCCTTTTGGTTAACTGGTTTTTGACTATTTGAAGTCCTGTTAGGTTCTGATTTGACTCTGTTTGACCCTAACTTTAAGTTAACCTTTTCAAACTCTTTTTCCAGATTAGCACAAGGCAATTTACCCTTAGCCTTTGACGTGGCCTCCTTTTGTTTGTTTCCAGAGTCAATGGTTGAACATGAGGAATCTAGATCACTAACAAGAGGAGTAGACACCACATGATCCTTGATGGATTGCCATTTATAGGTCTACTCTTAGTGTTCATCAAGGTCTCAGATGGTGGTGGAACCACTTTGTAACCCAATCCTCCCCATTGTTTCTTTCTCTCACTAAGTGTTGGACTATGTGTGATGAACTTGTCCAACTGTGCAGTTTCTATTTTAATGAGTTTACTTCTACTTCTATGACTGCCTTTTGCTTCTTAGTGTCTTCTTGGGTGTTTAGATAGTACCTAATGTCTTTGGCTTGGTTAAATGCAACTACTTTGGTTTCCCTAAGCTGTTTAGTCAAAAGGTCTATCTTTTCTTTGTAACTATGCTCATTTTGTTTTAATACTCGATTCACCTCAGTGCACAGTTGTAAATCTTTTACCAAGTTATCATTATGATCTAATAACCTAGAAAATTCTCCTCTATGCTATTTCTAAATGTATTACAATCAGAACAATAATGATTATTAAACTTTTGGTCAGTGGTACTTACCTAAGTTGGTTTAGAAGCATTAGCCATCAACGCAGCATCAGATGTCTCTAGTTCTGGTGAATCTGTCTTTTCTGTCTTTGCTCTGGTAGTCTCCTCTTTAGGCTTGTAGCAGACCTCAGATGCAGTTTTCTCTTCAATATTAGACATCGCTATATCAACAACTAGATCTCCTTCACTTGCAGAATCATCATCAAAGTCTTCTACACTAGCAATGTTTGATTCCCCTGGAGAGACAAACCTAAAGCTCCAGTCCTGTCCTTCATCATCATGAGTAGTCAAGGCTTTTGGATCCTTGCTTGATGAAGTAGAACTAGTAGCTGGCTTGTCTTGACGAGTGAAGGACGAGAATGGGTTCCCGTTTCCCGTCTTCTTTGGCTTAACACATTCTCTCTTGAAGTGCCCCTTCTCCCCACAGTTAAAGCAGGTCACTTTGCTCTTGTCAAAGCCAAATATGGTATCCTTAGTAGCTACCAAGTTCTGTCCGGTCTTTTTCACAAACTTCTTCGCTCTCCGGACAGCACTAGACAAGGCCCACATTATGTCCATTCTCTCAAGCTCCATTTCGTCCACCTGCTCGTAGTCCTCGTCTGCCAGATGATAGTTTCCAATCTTCCCAGCAACAAGTCCATCATAAGAATGAACCACTGCAGCCAAAAGATCCATGTGTTCTCGAGCTACTTCTACCGTCACATTATCGAGGTTCTCGGTATTCAGTCTAGTAGCTTTTGTTTCAGATCCGATATGATGGGTACAAGAAGACCCCGGCGTGTCTGATCCTGAAGGAGAAGCATGTGAAGGACCCGATGAGATAGACACAAATGCAGTCTCGAGAGGTGCTCTAGATGTCTTAGCTTGAGGTGTGGCATTGTACAAAGCTGGATTCTGAGAATACGAAGACTTCTGAGCTCTGTACTTCTGAGCTTTGCCAGCATTCCATTCTTTCTCAATTTAGACACGAATGAAGCCCACTTTTCCGGCAATCCGTCTGCAAAGTTAGCAACTTTCTCTTCTATGGTAGTAGCCACCCTATGTGTATGCAGTTCACTCATCAGATGGTAGAATCTATCTATAACATCGTCCAAACTCTCGTTTCACATCAATGAGAAGTTATTGAATTCCTACTTTAACTCCTTAGCCTTGATTGCCTTCAACGAAGCATTCCCGTCGTACCTCTTTTCCAGCTCATCCCATAGTTTCTTGGACTGCTTATTCTCTGAGTACTGGTGAAAAATGTCTCTAGGGATAGACTGTGTAATCAATGCATAAACCCTCTTCTCTGCATTATATTTAACTTTCTGCGCGTCTGTCATCCCTCCTATGGTTAGCTTTATTCCATCGGCTCCCACCGGCGTACTATACCCAATCTTGATAGCTTCCCACAGATTCGGATCCACTCCATTGAGGTAGATCTCAAAACATTGTTTCCAGTGGGGAAACTCATCTAATGTTAAAAGCTTTGGTGGTTTATTATGATTACCCTCCTCATTCTCAAGTAACAGCAGGTTCTGGATCCTAAAGTCCTTCCCAGCAGTAAAGGCTGACATTTGATCTTCCATGGCGAATAACTTTAAGTCAACTTACACAAACTGTCAACTGGTGTGACTGAAGGATGAAATTGGGCTATCCGCGCGAATGAACTATGCGAGTGGTTCAATCGTGCGAATGAACTAAGCGATTGGTTCAGTCGTGTGAATGAAGCTGATGCGTATGAACACTACGAACGAATGGTTCAATCGTACGAATAGCGATGCGACTATGTCCAATCGTGCGTCTGAGCAATGCGAATGAGGTCCAGTCGGCGAATGGCTCACTCGTGTGACTCAAGCTGCTGTTTTGCGAAAATTTCTAGGTTAAACGTGTTTTAGACGTAAAAATTCGAACTTTCGCAAGGTCTAATCGCGTAAGTCCGTAGAAACCAAACTTTGATGAGCAGGGAACGTCCAAGATCACTTCTGACACAAAAGATTGTGTTTTTAGTGCAAAAACACAAGCTTTTTATCAATCTTGATTGAATCACACGTAATCAAGAGCCAAAGCTCTGATACCACTTGTTAGGACCTGGTATTTGAACGAAATACCTAGTGATTAGCGTGTAAACCAGATCAAATAGTGCGGAATCCTATTTGATTGGCGATCCAATCAGTGAGAACACACGAAGAATCAATAAAGAATTGAAACTAACGTTAGAAATCGATTGGGAATCGATCTAATGTGTTCTATGAACTAGGAGAACGAATTGGGAGGCTTCTGGACGGCTATGGTACGTCTGGAATCGTAGTGAATGAATGCTCTACGTTTTTCACGGATTAGATTGTATTTATAGGTTAGTATTGTTCATTCGGGTGACTGGACCGTAAGCATGGTTTAGTCGTGTGATTGAACCATGCGCTTGATCCATCCGCACGACTGAGTGTTCAGTCGTGCGACTGAGTCAATCTTATGTGTCAATCATACGACTGATCCAGTCTCCTGGTTCAGTCGTGCGACTGAGTCAATCGTACGAAGTTATTCATGCGTGTGGTCCATTCGTATGGGCCATTCGCATGAGAGCTTCATTATGTTAAGTTTGAATGTATTAATTAATAAACATTATGTGTAACCATTCACACAACTACTATCCTAATTAACCAATTCAATATCTACTCATTAATGATATATTAGTCATTACAAATCACAAACAATCAATATCATTTCATTAATCATATCAAATTACATCAAAATCAGATAAACAAGATCTATTACATTTCATATCATGATCTAGGCACATACATGTATTAACAGCATGCTATGCGCAGAACAGAGTTCTTGTAGTTAAGCCACATGGAAAAACAACGTATGAGCTATGGAACAATAGGTCACCGTCATTGGCTTTCTAAGGGCCTTTGGCAGCAGCTGTACCATACTGAACACAAAAGACAATTAAGCAAAATTTGCTAAAAAGTCAGATGATGCTATCTTTGTTAGATACTCTTCTAGCTCCAAAGCTTATAGAGTATACAGTTGAATTCTTTATGCCCAAGACACATAGAACATTGATGTGGTTAGTACGTCATGAACCAAGTCGGGTCATACCCAATAACACGCTTAGCAAACACCAATAATATTTAATTGATGATATGATCATTCAAATAAATATATATACACCAATTTAGAAAATGGGTTTTCTAAATAAGTTGCATATGAGATTGAACAATTTATATGGATATTTTGTTTAATAGATGTTGTTTGTAATGTTATTTAAGTTACTTAAATAACATCAAATAATAAGAGAGTGTGTATGTGTTATTCAATTAAATGGTTAATTATATGAATAACCTATATAAATGACTTGTTATTGTGTTTTATTTTGTTTTAAGTTTTGGGGGGAAAACCCATTGTTAAATGGGGATTCGGCCGCCCACTTTCAAGAGGGGGTTCTTTGCTTTTCCCTAGTGGTCTTAGAACAAACATAACACACAAGTCATTCACTCCACTCTTCTCTCTCTCTCTCTTACATGCAAAAACCTCAAGAAAAAGGGGTTTTCTCTCTTCTTGTTGAAGAAACTTGCGGCTGAAAGAGTATCCAGCAGCTCTTCTTTTGTTTTTGGGTGGTCAAATCCTAGCAAGAAGGCGTTTGTCATATAGCTTGGGGTATGCAAGCTTGAGAGGACCTCCTTTGGTGCCTTAGTTGTTTTTCTTGGAGCTCATCCTCTTCAATCACTACTCTTTTGCTGCTAAAAAGGTAGTTTATGGCAGCCGCATTATGGCTGTCCATAATGTTTGTTTTGTGTTAACATAGCTAGTTTTATTCACATATAAAGATCCTATGTTTATGGGTTTGTTTATAACTTTGTAATATCAAGATGAAACCCGAATTTTCAGTTCATTAACTAAGTTATAATGCTTGTTTCCGCTGCGTTTTCACTAAGTTTAAATGGTTAAACTATGAATCTTGTTCTAACAAACCCCAACATATACAACATTAAGAATCAATAATTTGAGTAGTCATCCAACATAGTTGTTAATGAGCACACTCCTTGTGTTAGGGGGAATGGCCCTGATCATATCTTTGATTTACAATTGTTCCAAACTATTCTAAACAATCTTGTGAGAATCTTTCAGCTGGAACAGGTGCTGAAAACGATGTTGATGCTGCTATTGATGATCAACTGTTTGAGCTACCCAGACCTCTTAGAAATTCTCCAAGAGCTGAAATAAATGAAGTTTCCACCATTCACAGATGTGACAGCTTAACCATATCTAGGAATAGTGAAGCTTCAACAAGTGAATCACTTGTTGAGCCTCAAAACTCATCAAGTGATCCACCACATCACCAGGCAGAAAGAAGTAGTGTTCTGAAGGAACAGGCAACTATTAATACTACTTCACAGCCTACAATTGATAATGTTTCTCATTCAAAATGAAGTACTAAATCAACTCAATAAGTCAATTAAAATTCTTCGCACCGATAGAGGAGGTGAATACATGAATGATGCTTTTAGGGACCATCTTAGAAGTTGTGGGATTGTCTCACAACTATCTCCACCAGGAACACCACAACATATTGGCGTGTCCGAGCGGAGAAATCGAACTCTATTGGATATGGTTCGATCTATGATGGATAGAAGCTCATTACCTCTATCATTTTGGGGTTTTGCTCTGCTCTTTGCGGCCCGTATTTTGAATATGGCCCCAACCAAGAAAGGACACCTTATGAAATATGGCATGGAAGGGTTCCATCATTTTCATATTGAGGGTGTGGGGGTGTGAGGCTTATGTGAAGACTCCCACCTCGAACAAGTTAGAAAGCCGCTCTACTAAGTGTATCTTTATTGGATATCGAAGAGATTCTATGCGATATTATTTCTATGATCCAATACAACAAAAGGAGTTTGTTGCCAAAAAGGGTGAGTTCTTGGAAACCAAATCCCTTATGGAAGGAACTAGTAGTACACTGTGGATCTTGAAGAGGATCAAGAACCGTAACTCGATACACGTTTGGTTGACACTAGCACTCAACATGAGCATGTTGAAAGTGACCAAATAGTTGATCAATACACAGAAAACGTTCGCAGATCTGGTAGAACTAGTAATCCGCCAAAAAGATATGGATTTTTCACTGATAGATTCTCATTAACCAATCACATACCATGATGCATTGTCCAATTCGGATTGTGACAAATGGCTTGAAGCCATAAACGTTGAGATGCAATCCATGTATGACAATCAAGTATGGGACTTGGTTATAGCACCTCTTAACACCAAAGTAATTGGATGTAAGTAGGTTTTCAAAAGGAAAACTGATATGCATGGAAACCTGGATACTTATAAAGTAAGACTTGTAGCAAAGGGTTTCACTCAAACTCAAGGGATTGATTATGATGAAACTTTCTCACCTGATGCAATGCTAAAATCTATTAGGATATTGTTTGCCATAGCTACTCATTATGATTATGAGATTTGGCAAATGGATGTCAAAACAGCTTTCCTAAATGGATATCTTGAGGAAGATGTCTATATGGTTCAGCCTGAAGGTTTTGTCAATCCAAAACATCCTAACAAAGTATGCAAGTTAAAAAAATCAATCTATGGATTGAAACAAGCATCTAGAAGTTGGAATCTCCGTTTTGACGAAGAAGTAATTAACTTTGGATTCATCAAGAATGCTGATGAAGCTGTGTATATAAGAAAGCTAGTGGGAGCATCATCACTTTCCTAGTATTGTATGTTGATGACATACTACTATTTGGAAATGACATTCCAACCTTGGAAGGTGTAAAAACCTGGCTTGGAGGTTGTTTTTCCATCAAGGATCTTGGTGAAGCCACCTATATTCTGGGAATAAAGATCTATAGGAACAGATCAAGGCGGTTGATTGGTTTAAATCAAAGTGCATACTTTGATAAGATCTTGAAAAGGTTCAAGATAGAGAACTCTAAGAAAGGTACGGTACCTATTCCAAGAGGAAAGATATTAAGTACGACTCGATGTCCAAGCTCAAAGGATGAGCAAGATAAAATGAAGGGAATCCCATACGCATCTGCTATTGGATCCATCATGTATGCAATGATATGCACTCAGCCAGACGTTTCATGTGCCTTAAGCATGACAAGCCGTTACCAGCAAAATCTTGGAAGTAGTCATTGGATGGCTATTAAGAACATACTTTAGTACCTAACGAGGACTAAAGATATGTTTCTAATCTATGGATCTAGTGATGAGGAACTCGTTGTAAAAGGTTACACACATGCGAGTTTTCAAACCGATCGTAATGATTCACGATCACAATCTGGATACATTTTCATTCTGAATGGAGGAGCCGTCTCTTGGAAGAGCTCTAAACAGGATGTGGTGGTTTTATCAACTACAGAATCAGAATACGTCGCCGCATCATTGGCAGCTCAAGAAGCTGCATGGTTGAAGAAATTCATTGCCGATCTAGGGGTTGTCCCTTCCATTCAGGACCCCCTAGAGATCTTTTGTGATAACGAAGGTGCGATTGCTCAAATCAAAGAACCTCGTGCTCATCAAAAGACTAGGCACATTGAGCAGAGATTCAACTACATACAAGATGAAGTTGAGAAAGGAAAGATATGTACTCGCAAAGTTCACACATATCAAAATATTACGGATCCTCTTACGAAGCTCCTAGAAAAGGAAAAGCATGAAGGTCATACCTGTGCCATAGGACTTCGATATTCTAGTGATTGGATTTGATCTGAGATTTCGTATTTGGATATTAGGAACTCTCTTACTACTTGAATAAAATTATTTGGTTATAATTTTCAACAAATGTTCTAATTTAGCATGTTTAATCCATGGGTAAATTGTTTACTATAAATGTCCGTAGTCATTCATACTTGTCGGAACAAGTATGAGGGTAAGATTATTATGAATTTTGATTGATGGATATTTATAAGGAATGAATATAGAGCAAATGGTTGCTGCCAAAGTTCATAGATATTTGTGGGATAAAAATATTGGACTGACCCGCATCTCAAATTTTACTTCATGGAATGTTCCAGATTGATCATAAGTAAATTTGAGTAAAGGCGAATATCATTTGGTATCCTCAGACCTGAGATACATACTGGGTTTTGATATTCACCAAGTGTTATACCTTGAGCTAGTTCTTCACTGCCCTGAAATAATGGACAGTACGTAAGGCTATGTTCAGACGTGACACGAAGTGTTTGTGAGAAACGTATGTATTCAAGATGGAATTTGTTCCTCTTATTCGTTGAGAGCAAGATGTCTAAGGCCTGATAAGTTAAATCAACAAGGAATGATCATTGTGTGTCCTTGGATTTAACATGGCATCTGTAACAAAAGGATAAATGATTGATTCACCTAAATCATTTCAAGTTGGATACTTGAAGGGGATGATGTTATTGAATTGCTTTAAGTCATACGTATTAAGGGTAGTAAACCGTTGTTAGGTGGTATTTACTGCTTGCATCAATCTTCTATGAGTCTTGTGCAAGTGGGAGATTGTTGAATTCTTTATGCCCAAGACACATAGAACATTGATGTGGTTAGTACGTCATGAACCAAGTCGGTTCATACCCAATACACGCTTAGCAAACACCAAATAATATTTAATTGATGATATGATCATTCAACTAAATATATATACACCAATTTAGAAAATGGGTTTTCTAAATAAGTTGCATATGAGATTGAACAATTTATATGGATATTTTGTTTAATAGATGTTGTTTGTAATGTTATTTAAGTTACTTAAATAACATCAAATAATAAGAGAGTGTGTATGTGTTATTCAATTAAATGGTTAATTATATGAATAACCTATATAAATAGCTTGTTATTGTGTTTTATTTTGTTTTAAGTTTTGGGGGGAAAACCCATTGTTAAATGGGGATTCGGCCGCCCACTTTCAAGAGGGGGTTCTTTGCTTTTCCTAGTGGTCTTGGAACAAACATAACACACAAGTCATTCACTCCACTCCTCTCTCTCTCTTACATGCAAAAACCTCAAGAAAAAAGGGTTTTCTCTCTTCTTGTTGAAGAAACTTGCGGCTGAAAGAGTATCCAGCAGCTCTTCTTTTGTTTTTGGGTGGTCAAATCCTAGCAAGAAGGCGTTTGTCATATAGCTTGGGGTATGCAAGCTTGAGAGGACCTCCTTTGGTGCCTTAGTTGTTTTTCTTGGAGCTCATCATCTTCAATCACTACTCTTTTGCTGCTAAAAAGTAGTTTATGGCAGCCGTATTATGGCTGTCCATAATGTTTGTTTTGTGTTAACATAGCCAGTTTTATTCACATATAAAGATCCTATGTTTATGGGTTTGTTTATAACTTTGTAATATCAAGATGAAACCCGAATTTTCAGTTCATTAACTAAGTTATAATGCTTGTTTCCGCTGCGTTTTCACTAAGTTTAAATGGTTAAACTATGAATCTTGTTCTAACAAACCCCAACATATACAACATTAAGAACCAATAATTTGAGTAGTCATCCAACATAGTTGTTAATGAGCACACTCCTTGTGTTAGGGGGAATGGCCCTGATCATATCTTTGATTTACAATTGTTCCAAACTATTCTAAACAATCTTGTGAGAATCTTTCATCTGGAACAGGTGCTGAAAACGATGTTGATGCTGCTATTGATGATCAACTGTTTGAGCTACCCAGACATCTTAGAAATTCTCCTAGAGCTGAAATAAATGAAGTTTCCACCATTCACAGATCTAACAGCTTAACCATATCTAGGAATAGTGAAGCTTCAACAAGTGAATCACTTGTTGAGCCTCAAAACTCATCAAGTGATCCACCACAACACGAGGCAGAAGGAGTAGTGTTCTGAAGGAACAGGCTACTATTAAAACTACTTCACAACCTACCATTGATAATGTTTCTCATTCATTTAATCAGTCCTCTTTGAATGACTTTGAAACAATAGCTAGAAAGAGTGTACCAGTTCCTGAGCAGAATATGTCCAATCTTGATGTATCTCTACAACTAAAAGTGATTCCTCGTCTTAGGATTCCTAACACTCATCCAACTGAGAACATCATAAGGGATGTCTCTGAAGGTGTAAGAAAAAGAGGGTAGACTCATCATGGGAATGTCTACTTGTACTCATGCTTTTTATCCCAGATGGAACCCAAGAAGGTGGAAGATGCCTTGGAAGATAGTAGCTGGCTTGAATCGATGCAAGAGGAGCCACTTCAATTCAAGAGACAGAAGGTATGGAACCTATGTCTGCTACCATCTGGTCAATTACCTATAGGCACTAAATAAGTTTTCAAAAACAAGAGAGATGATAAAGGCTTGATCATCAAGAACAAAGCAAGACTTGTACTTCAAGGATACACCCAAGAAGAAGGAATCGATTATACTGATGTCTTTGCACCTGTTGCAAGACTTGAGGCGATTAGGATCTTCCTTGCTTATGCTACATCCAAGGACTTCACTATTTACCAGCTTGATGTCAAGTGTGCCTTTCTATATGGGTATATAGACAGGGAAGTCTATGTGTGCCAACCTCCAGAATTTGAAGACCCACAGCACCCCAACTATGTGTGCAAATTGGATAAAGCTCTATAAGGGTTGCACCAAGCGCCTAGGCTGTGGTATGAGACTTTGTCTCAGTTTCTTCTAAAGAATGGCTACACTAGAGGTACCGTTGACAAGACTCTCTTCATCAAAAAGTCTGGAAAGAACATTTTGCTTGTTCAAGTCTATGTCGATGACATCATATTTGGTTCTTCAAATGACCAAATGTGTAAGGACTTTGAAAGCATTATGAAGAAAAAGTTTGAGATGAGTTCCATGGGAAAATAGACTTTTTCCTTGGAATTCAGGTGAAGCAAATGAAGGAAGGGTTTTTCATTAATCAATCTAAGTATGTTTCTAACATATTAGAAAGATTTGACATGAAAGATTGTAAGCCTGCCAAGACACCCATACCCAGAAACCATAATCTTTGTCGTGATCTTGAGGGAGAGGATACTGATCAATATCAATATAGGGCAATTATTGGTTCTCTGATGTATCTCACAGCTAGTAGACCTGATATCATGTTTGCTACCTGCATCTGTGCAAGATATCCAGCTGCTCCAAAGGTGTCTCATCTAGCTGCTGTAAGAGAATCCTCAGATACCTCAAAGGAGCACCTAAACTAGGTCTTTGGTATCCCAGAAACGAGGATTTCAATCTCTATGGATACTCTGACAAAAACTGTAGCGGCTGCAACATTGACAAGAAAACCACATGAGGATGATGTCAATTTCTTGGTGGAAGAATCATCTCATGGCAATGCAAGAAGAAATCCTGTGTCTCTACATCAACTGTTGAAGCTGAGTACATTGTTGCTGCTAGCTACTATGCTCAACTACTATGGATTCAAAATCAGATGTTAGACTATGGATTCAACTTTATGAGTACTCCTATCCATATTGACAACAACAGTGCTATCTCCATTACTAAAAATTCGGTGAAGCACTCCAAGACAAAGCATATTGATATCACGTACCATTACATTAGAGATATTCATGAGAAAAATCTAATTAAACTAATCAAAGTTGACTCAAATGAACAATATGCTGATTCGTTCACCAAAGCTTTTGATGAACAAAGATTCAAGTATCTCATAACAGCTATTAGGATGATAAACATTGATTAGATTACCTCTTTTGAAAACCTTTTAATATTTAATGTTTTATGTCAATACAATTTAAGCCCTATTACACAAGGTCTCTCTGAAATTTTCTAAGTATTAATTTCTTCCGAAGAGAAATTAACCCTCGGAAGCTATTTTCATATCTTCTGAAGCAAAATTTCTCAAAGGATAGTTTTATTCTCGGAAGAGTTTTTCGCTTCAGAAGAAGTGATTGATTTCATATCAGATCTACTTCCGAAGATTACAAAACCTCTCCATTCAGAAAGCTATTCTTACCTTTGGAAGCAACAGTCTTTGCCTCGGAAGTAAGAATTGCCTTCGGAAGACAAATTACCATCGGAAATGTTTTATATTCGAAAGAGAGATTTTACTGTGTAACGGAAATATTTTGGGCCCCACACTATAAAAAGCAAAAGTCTTGTTAATGATGTCGGATTATTTAACTGATTTTAACCTTATCACCCCCATCAAATCTCCCACTGAAACATCACATCACCTTATCTTAACCTCCATTACAACCTTTCCACCCTCTTTTAGATAATCCCGACTTCTCACTTTCATTTTCTTACTTGCAATTTTTATTGTCCTAGAGATTTTCTCCACTCCAACTTTACCCAAGCTCAAATTCATCTTCATTCACCTTTCTCAAATGGCACCCAATCTTCAACAGAACCAAGTCACACTTCTTGATTCTTCAAGAGATGCTGATTTCTCTAAAATCATCTCCTTTCTCACCCAATCATCTTACTACATAGCCCTTACCGTTAATCCCACTCTTTACTCCAATCAAATGGCCGAATTTTAGGAAAATGGTCAAGTTGAAACCCTAAATGGGATTCGTGTACTAAGGTCCAACATTTGTAGACAAGAGTTGGTCATTACTGAACAACTTATCAAGGAGCATCTCGAGCTTCATGATGAAGGAGCTGCTACTGAATTCCCCAAAGAAGATTTAGACAACATTTATATCCTCATGAGATATGGTGGAGACATGAGCAGGTCGACAGTCTACAAGTACAACTTCTCCTACAACTGGAAGTTCCTCTTGCATGTTGTTCTCCACTGTCTGTCCAACAAATCTGGGGGATGGGATCAAATCCCATATGAACTAGGATGCTTAGTTCATGGATTGGTGACAGGCCTCCACTTCAATTACTCAAGTTTTATGTTCACCAATCTGATTGGGAATCTTCAAAGGGAGACATTCTTTATGTATCCCCGATTCATTCAACACATAATCAACTATGACTTGGAACAGAGTACGCTTGTCAGTGTTGCTGCTCTTACTGTCCCTCACATGAGGCCTACCATCTTTAAGACTTTGAAGAAGGTGTCCACCAACTTCACTGGAAGGTACACTTCTCTATTTCCATGTATGATTGAGCGCATAGCTCCTGGTGACATCCATGTTCACGCCACAGTTGATGAACCCACACGAGCAACCACTTCCACAATGCCAACACTGCCTTGTCTACCCATCACCATCACATACCACAGACGCCCTAAACAAACCCTTGTTTAATCTACTCTGATTCAGCAAGCACCTTGTGTTCAATCCAAAAAGACTAGAGTGGAAACATGGGCTCCCACTCAATCTGAGGTCTCACCATCCTTCTCATTCGACCTCAATTTGGGTTTTGAGTCTCCTTAGTCTCAAATGCATGAGCCCGACACCCAAACCAATAGCCCTTAGGATGAGTATCTATACTCTTCTAACCACAAACAAGGGACAGCCCCACCAAAGGCTCAATGCCTGTAGACATTGACCAAGGTCCTGGGTCAGTAGGCTTAACATCCCTATCCTTCACTGACCTTCTTTTTAAAACTGATGAAGAGATAACATCTCTCCACGGCAATGAATTTGATCTACAACACCCTCTCCAAGATCAACAGAGCCTAGAGAGATCCCTTATCTCTAGCCCCCATCAGCAACCCACAACTGAGGTGAGTCCCACTAATATGGAGGGGACTCATGCAGATTTAGCTGCCACTATAGAAGGTGCCTCAATGGACCCAATGAAAAGTGGTAACATATCTGAGACTTAATCTATGGTAAACATGCCATTTGATAACTTTGAAAGAGACATCATTCAACAAGGGAAACCAGGGTGCCAAGCAACCACATCTGGTGGTGAGGCTAAACATACTACGTATGTTACCTCATCTCCCCGTGATTCTTCAAAAGAAGTTGAGGGAAGCATTCAACTCCTCATAAAAGACCTTCTGTCTAAAGTCTCAAACCTTGAATCCTTGGTTAGGACTTTAGAAGAAAGGTCCACCACTCAGCAACTTGAGATTGACAATCTCAAGGCTTAACTAGCTGAGAAACAGACCGAGAGATCTGTTAGGCATGTACATGTTCAGGTATTATTGACTTCTTCCTCTAGCTCATCTGGCTCTCAAGATAATTCTACCAAAAGGGGGAGAATGTTCAGAGACAAACACTTGAGGACCCACATATTCATACTTCAACTTCAACATCTTGTACTCCTATCATCACTTTGTCTGAGCCATCTCAAGTTGTACGTCAAATCAACCCAAAGATGCTCAGAGATCTCTACAGACACTTCACCAAGTTTCTATTGAGATCCTCTACTTATCAGCCAAGCACAGATGCTGTAATGATTTATTTCAGAGCTGAAGAGCTTTAGAGGCTTACTGCACCTTCTACCACTATGGAAGAAGTTGGTCAACCTAAGGTCCACATGGAACCTAATATTCATTTCGAAGGGGAAATGAGGACTGATGGCCGAGCAACTGAAACAGTCAGGACATAATCTGCATCTCCTCAAACTTCCAAAGCTGAAGTTAAAGCCTCGGAAGAACAAGTTGAATCTTCCGAAGCTGAAATGGAAGCTGCGGAAGGACTGTTCAAGATGTCCGAGGAACTGATCATCACAGATGCAATCCTAGAAATGGCATCTGAGGTGAACAATCAGAATCCACTCTCGAAGAACCACCACAGTCAACCTCTTCAAAAGATAACAAAGGGAAAAGGAAGATGACTACGGAAGAGCTTCAGGAAGAGGAGAAGATTGAGAAGTTAAAGAAGAAAGGAAGACTTCCAACTGAGAAGGTGCTAGCTCCTAGTACAAAAGCAGTTGCAGCCAACCAGGAGGATGTCAATAACAAAAGGAGAGAAGAGAAAATTAATAAGCTCATCCAATTGGGAGCTGCCAATGAAGAAACACTCTTGCTACCACTAGAGGAGTTAGTGAAGCTGGAAAAGGCAACCAAACTGCAACATGAGAAACAACAAGAACTAGCTAGGTTGGCCTTAGAGAAAGAGAAAGAAGAAGAATAGAAGGAGGCTGACTTGCAGCAGAGGAGAGATAGCATAGAGTTCCTAATCTCCAGAGGCTTTAATCTTCAAGAACTCTCTCCACATAACAATGAAACAATCCTTTGGCTCTACAACAAAGAGGACGATCAAATGGAGAAAGAGAGAAGAAATACTGCAAGAGAAAAGCTAAAGGAAAGGAAGAAGAAGGATGAAGAAGCAAAGGCCACTGCAACCAGGAAGCTCAGTGAGAAGGCCTGGATGAAGGACTATCTCCAGGCTCATGGCTTCTCTGAAAGGCAGGTGGGTCCCATGTCAGAGAGGACACTCCAACGGATTGTTAGCAAAATCAAGGCTGACATCCGCTTGGGAAACAGAAAAGAGATGTATAGAACGGTAAAGGGGATGACCTTCACTGCAACTACTCAACCACAACCTGATCCCTCACCCTTACCCTTCACCATCAAAACTGATCCCTTCACCCCTGAACCCACATCCTTATCCTCACCCGTTTCATCACCTCAACCACCTAAACTTCCCATCCTTCAACCAAAAACACTTCCCAGAACCTCTAAACCACAACCTACCCAACAACCATCCCCTTAGCCTTCTCAACTTTGTCAATATCACCTATGTTGACGGATCTTCATGGTCCCTCACAAGAGATCAATTCCTTGATTTTCCTAGGGGAACATTGGACCAGGCAGCTAGACTTCTAGGCCTTAACTCAGATTCACTGAATGATGAAGAGAAGAAACTTAGAAGGAAACTAGTGAGTCTATTGGAAACTAAGGAAGAGGATAAGACTTCCGGTCAGTCTCTTGTGCCTAGAAAGAGAATAATCCGGTGGAGGTTTGATGAAACTTCTCACAAACTTTGTTGTGGAAAGGGAGAATGGCAAAGTCAACAAACCATAAGATTCAGAATCAATCTGATCACAAGGTCAAAACCATAAGATGTGATCAAGGAACTGAATTAAAGAACCAAATCCTTTATGCATTTTGTGATGAAAAAGGTATTAAAAGACAATACAGTGTTCCTAGGAATCCTCAGCAAAATGGTGTTGCTAAGAGGAGAAACAAGACACTGATTGAAGCTGCAAGAACCATGTTGTCTGTCTCTAAGCTGCCCATCACCTTCTGGGTAGAGGCAGTCAACACTGCCTACAGTGTGCAGAATAGAGTTTTAGTAGTTAAGACTCATGACAAGACTCCTTATGAACTTTAGCACAAGAGGAAACTTTTCATTGGTTTCCTCGGTTCATTTGGATGTCCTTGCACCATCTAGAATACCAATGATCAAATTGCTAAATTTGCTGAGAAATTAGATGATGGACACTTTAATGGATATTCTTCCCAAGCTAAGGCTTTTAGAGTATACAATCTCAGAACTAGAATTGTTGAGGAGTCAGCCAATGTGACTTTTAATCAACACACACCTTGTGTGGATGGTTCTGGTCCTGCCTGGCTATTTGATCTTGATTTAGTTACCAACTGTTTAACAAATCTTGTGAAACTGTTTCAGGATCTATAGTTATCTTATCAACAGGTGATCCTGACCGAAGATTTGAGCTAAGAAGACCTTCAAGTAACACATCTTTAGCATTAGTTGTAAATACTTCTACAAATGAATGTGTCAATCAACACCACAATGACAAACTCAGAGGCTGCATAACCAGATAAAGATACATCAAATGTAGAAGAAAATAGTGGTGGTGCTGACAGTAATCAGGAATTTGTTGATGCTGATAACGCTCCATAGATGACAACATCAATGATGTCACACACTTATTGGAAAAAGTCTCTCTTAATAAGTGTGCTGATGTGGTGGGAAAACATCTAGGCTAGATCTGAATTCTTCTAATTTAGATATCTCTCAGAAACTTGTTGTGATCCCTCAACTAAGGATCCACAAGTCCCACCCCACTACAAACATCATTGGAGATGTTGACACAGGGTAAGAACAAGAGGACAAGCCAATGAAGAAAATGTTGTCTTCACTCTTCCGTCTTATCTTAGATAGAGCCAAATAAAGTTGATGAGGTTCTAAAGGATGGAAGTTGGGTTGAAGCTATGCAATAGGAGTTGCTTCAATTCAAAAGACAAAAAGTTTGTAACCTTTATCCTTTTCCTCATGGGAAGACTACTATTAGAACCAAATGGGTGTTTAGGAAGAAGAAGGATCATAGAGGCATTATCATCAAGAATAAAGCTAGACTAGTTGTTCAAGGATACACACAAGAAGAAGGGATTGACTACACTGATGTCTTTGCTCCTGTAGCAAGAATGGAAGCTGTTAGGATATTCTTGGCATTTGCTACATCCAAGAACTACATGGTCTATGAACTTGATGTCAAATGCGCTTTTCTTTATGGAGTGATTGATGAAGAGGTATATGTCAAACAACCATTTGGTTTTGCAAATCCTGATCATCCTGATTATGTTTGCATGTTTGACAAAGCTCTTTATGGACTGCATCAGGCACTAAGGAAGTGGTATGAGACTCTATATCAGAATCTCTACAAACATGGATACGGGAGGGGTACTTAGATGGAACTCTCTTCATTAAGTATAGGGAAATGGCTAAATGCTAGTTCAAGTATATGTAGATGACATCATCTTTGGTTAAACTAAGCCAAAGCTCTGTAAAGACTTTGAGTGCCATGGGGGAACTCAATTTCTTTCTGGGAATTCAAGTGAAGCAAGTTTAAGATGACATCTTCATTAGTCAGTCAAAGTATGTTCAAGACATACTCAAAAGGTTCAACATGACTGGTTGTAAGATTGCTAAGACACCCATAGCTAGAAACCACTCCCTTGGACCTGATCTTGAGGGGGAGTATGTAGATGAACACATAATCATGGCTATGATTAGGTCTCTTATGTATCTTACTGCTAATAGGCCAGATATCATGTTTGCTACATGTATTTGTGCAAGATATCAAGCCAACCCTAAGATGTCCCACCTTATCACCATCAAAATGATTTTAGGATACCTCAAAGACGCTTCAACACTTGGTATTCTAAGAATTCCGACTTCAATCTGTATGCCTATATACATAGTGATTATGGTGGTTGCAACATGACTACAAAGTCTACATCTGGGGGATGTCAGTTTCTTGGTGGAAGGGTTGTCTCACGGCAATGCAAGAAATAATCATGTGTCTTTGCATCAACTACTGAAGCTAAATACATTGTTGTTGCAAGCTGCTATGCTCAAGTGCTTTGGATTCAAATTTAGATGCTTGACTATGGATTAATCTTCAAGGAGACTCCCATTCACATGGACAACAAGAGTGCTATCTTTATCACAGAGAATCCTGTGCAGCACTCATGGACCAATCACATAAACATCAGGTATCATTTAATTAGAGATAATTTTGAAAAGTGATTAATTAAACTAGTCAAAGTCCACACAAATGAACAATATGCTCATTCGTTTACAAAAGCTTTTGATGAACAGAGATTCAAATATCTTATATCAGCTATTGGGATAATAAACTTTGAGTTGGTTTCTCTTAAAACTAATTCTTATTAATTTTTAAAATATGTGTTTCCTAAGTTGTCTAGTTCATCACTTTCATAAGCTCTTGTTTTCTTTGGATGAAAATCTTTTGAAGACTTTTCTTAGATTTTTGAAAATTTTGATCCATCAAAAGATATGCTTTTATCTTCGGAAGAAAATCATGCCTTCAAAACAAATAAATGTTTAAGAAATTTACCTTCGGAAGAAATTTCTATAATATCTTCTGAAGCTTAATACATGTCATAGAAACTTATGTGTTTTCATGGACTAGTTTCTTCCGAAGCAAAATTAAATCTTGGAAGCTCTGTTCCTTTGAAATTACTCTTAAATCTAAATGTTTCCCCTCTTTCTATCATCTCCTCCGTCCTCTTGATCTAAAACCCCAAATTTCTCTCTGAAATTACTTTCATTCATCTTTCTTCATCCTTAAGCATCCTCCAAACAGCCAACCTTAACCACAAAAATGATCCAAACTTCTCCATTCAATCACATAAGCAACACAACTAAGTTGCTCTGCTACACTCTGAGAAAGATCCTTATTTCTCAAAGGTTTGCCATTTCTTAACTCTGTCCAACTACTTCACCTCCCTAACCATTGATCCCACTCTTTATAAGGTTCAACTGCTATAATTTTGGAAGGCCTTCCAGGAGGTCGTTATAAATGGGGAGAAGGCAATGTGTGCCACAGTGCAGGGGAGAACAGTCTTCATCACTCTGGCCATCATCAATATGCGTCTTCAGCTAGATGACGAAGAAGGTGGGGTGTTCTTTCCCAAGAAGTTGTTAACTAGGGCTTCGCGCAGATGGGCTATGAGAGAGACTTCTCTATCAAGATCTTCAGGAAATGGAAGGTCTCATCCCAATGGAAATTCCTACTCCATGTGGTTATCCACAACTTATCAAACAAGCATGGTGGATGAGACCGGATTCCTAAGGATTTCTCCATCATTGTTCATGGGATGGTTTAGGAATTCAAGTTCAGGTACTCTTTGTTTGTTTACACTAATCTGCTTGCAAACTTGGACTCCTTAGAGTACAATATGTTCCCTAGATATGTTAAATACATTCTTAACTATGACTGGGCTCACAGTTAAGGGGAACACGTAATACTCTTAAATTGGGACAGATGAAGCCCGACATCTTTAAAATACTGAGAAAGCCCACTGTTGGCTTCTCTAGGGTAGAAACACCCTTGTCCCAAAAATATTAGAGCTTATTGCTGAAGGTGACAACCTAGCAGCACCAACTACTGTTGAACCCACACCTTCCACATCCCAACCACCTCAATAGCCACAAATTACCATCACCTACCAAAGAAAAGACAAACGAACCCCTACACTTCTCCTAAGGAGTAGACCACTCCTATTCCATCAAATATCAGTGCTGAGGGTCCTCATGCTCAACCTGATGAGCTCATAAGCCCAAATGCCTTAACCCATCACTCTGAGTCTGAACACTCAAGTGATCAACCTTCAGGGACAGTTACCATCCCTAGCCCTTGGACTTGAACCAACCAATCCCCAACCTTGACTTTTATAATCATGAAGATCTAGGAGTCTCTCTTCTTTTCCCCTACTCAAAGAGAGATGAGTGCTCCTGAGCCTTCTACATCTAGCCCAAATTAGTCACCCACTATTGAGGTGGACACTTCTGAACCTGTTCAGGATGTCCATATGGAAGAGGCTCTCACTTTTGCAAGTGATTCCATCGTTAAGACCTCAACCATGGCTACTCAGGCCACTAATACCTCAACTGAGGCTGCCAATGAGTAGAGGAAATCCAACAGCCAAGAACCTGAAGCTAGTGATGAGATAGAGGACTCTGCTCGAATCATCTCATCCCCCAGTGATTCTTCTAATGAAGATGAGGGGAATTTGAGACAAAAGGTGCAAAAACTATCCCAAACATGCACCTATTTAGTCTCCAAGGTTAGTCATCTTCAATCTCAAGTGACTATCTTACGAAATAGGGTCAATCATCAGCAACTTGAGATTTCTTATCTTCTGGAAAAACTAGCTGGGAGACCTTTAAGAGGAGCTCAACCAAGAACACAAGAACCTGTGGATGTGATTAACCTAACTCCTAGCTCACCTATGAAATTGGGTGATGCTACCAAAAAGGGGGAGAAAGTCATTATAATCATAGAACCTGGGAGTTCTTAGAGAGTGTGGACATTGAGGACTCACCATCTTCACTTGCAATTGTGCACACTTAGCAACTTCCTCAAGTTCATATTGATGTAGACTATGTAGATTCCTACATACAGAGTCTATTTAAGGAAGGAATACGAAGGGCTATGACAACAATAGAAGAGCCATCATCATTCTTATAGTTCAAGGGCAGCAAGAGGTCTTCAACTTTCAGACCTTGAACTTCTATGAAGGTCTGGATCTAGTCAACATGCCACTTGTCAATCAAAGCCAATCAAGACAAGCTGATAGGCTAGCTCAAAGAATCAAAGACAGGATCACTGTAGATTTCAACTTCAGAAGGAGACTAAGGCAATCAGGCAATGTTATCGGTCAACTTGATGTTGAGGCAGAGCCTAAGATTAGGGGAAACATTGACTAAAGGCCCAATGGTAGAACCTAAGAGCTCTGTCTTATCATCATCAACTGCTGTAGAGATTCATACCCTTATTGAGACACCTGCTGGTGAAGGTGCTTCTCAACCTCTCTCTGGCAAGAGCTTGGATGCTACACCAAGCAATGAAGGCCAAAGCTCTCTCCACCCTAAGTCACAAAGGTCTATAAGTGACAAAGGAAAAAGAAAGATCACATCTGAGGATATTGAGGAGGAGAGAGAGAGAGAGGAAAAGGAAGCCGAGGGGAGAAAGTTCCTCTTCTAGGTTTGCAAGACTCATGGAAACTGCTATCCGGAATGCCCCATACCAAACACTCAGGATGATGAGTTAAGGGCAGTCAGGATCAATTACTTGTATACTAGGAACTATGACATTTACAATGGCATTTCTCTCCCCTTAGAGGAGTAAAATGAACTGGTTGACAGAAAAAGGACAAAGGATAAGAAATAGGTAGAAGATGCTGAGCTACTGGTACAAATGAAAGAAGAAAGAAGAAAGAAAATATTATATAAGCATGTGCCCACTCTCTCCCCTGTTCAAGAAAGTCCTGGACATGAGGATGTGGTTCAAGAAGAACCTCAGGTAGACAAAGAAGAAGACAGGATCAAGATGAACAACAACCTAAGTGCCACATGCCTCTATTAGGCAGATGCACTTCTTCCCTTTTCCTATGACTATGTTGAGTTTCAGTATCTCAAACAACTTGAACTCGAGATAGTCAAGAAAGAAAGACAACCAAAAGGAAACAAAGGGAAGAAGTTGTTAAGTCAAGAGCCATCATCCAGAAGAGCATGAAGAAGTCTGCAAACAGGCAGAGGATGATGAGCTTCTTGAAGCTGTATGATTTCTCTGGAAGGAGACTTGGTCTATGTCTCTATCCACTATGGATGAGCATATCATGGTAATCAAGCAGAAGATCAAGAGTGTAGAGTTGATTGACTTACACTCCCTTTCAAGTCAAGCTCCACCTAAAGTGGAGGTTAAGGTTGAACAACGAGAAACAACAC
Organism: Flaveria trinervia; assembly: GCA_025506515.1. NCBI lineage: Eukaryota > Viridiplantae > Streptophyta > Magnoliopsida > Asterales > Asteraceae > Flaveria > Flaveria trinervia. The sequence goes on along the minus strand of CM046454.1, from coordinate 25,700,266 downwards.
AACCTGAACCTCCTGGTAAATCTCAGCAAGCTTCATCTTCTGATCCACTAAAGGGTCATACTCCCTTTCCTTCTAAACATGTGAGAGAGGAAGACCCAACTGAAAAAGACAAAAATTTCAATCAGGTGCTACAGGCCAGTCTTCTCAGTTAAAAGGAACAAAGAGAAAGAAAAGGATGGTCTCAAAGCCAAAGCCAAATAAGAAAAGAGAAACATCCTTTTCTAAACCTCAGGATGAGTCTAAACATCCTGAGAGTGTGCGGCCAAAGGATGCTCCATCAACTACCAATCAAGTAGCTCCTCTAGCATCAGGAAGACCCATCTTGTCCTGGACATACACCACAAATCTGGAAAGATGGCATGTCATTAGAGATCAAGGCAATGAGGATGTCTACATATCGTAGGATGTTCAATCTACCTGTGCATGATCTGTTTGACATGAGAAATGACTTTGAGAGTCTGAGTGATCTTGATCATCTTATGAGGAAGGGGATGGTCATTATCATATTGATGCCTGTTGACATCTGAAGTCTTCATGGTGTTTTGGTAGCATCAGCCTAGGGGGAGTTTGTAGAGATTATAAGAAGAGGTTGACGCAACTCAAACACTTAAAGTCTCCTACATGTATGCACAAGTACATTGATGGAGAATGCTTCAGATGTTTCAAACATGCAACAGAAAATTCTAAGTGTGAAATCTTCCGAAGCCAAGACCAATGTTTCACTTGGCCTGTGGAATCCAAAGAACTCTGATTCTAATATGTATGCTTATATAGATATTGACTATGGTGGTTGCAACATGACTGCAATGTCTACATCAGGGGGATGTCAACTTCTTGGTGGAAGGATAGTCTCTTGGTAATTTAAGAAACATTCTTGTGTATCTGCATCAACTACTGAGGCTGAATACATTGTTGTTGCAAGCTGTTGTGCTCAAGTGCTTTGGATTCAAAATCAGATATTGGACTATGGATTAACTTCAAGGAGACTCCCATCCACATAGACAACAATAGTGTTATCTTAATCATAGAGTATCCTATGCAGCACTCAAGGACAAAGCATATCAATATTAGGTATCATTTGATTAGAGATAACATTGAAAAGGGATTAATCAAACTAGTTAAAGTTAACACAAATGAATAATATGCTGATCTGTTCACCAAACCTTTTGATGAACAAAGATTCAAATATCTTTTATCAACTATTGGGATGATTAAATTTAAGTAGCTTTTCTTAAAACTTAATCATATTATATCTTAGAATATGTGTGTCCTATTTTGTCTAGTTTATCACCTTCATAACCTCTAGTTTTCTCTAGTGAAAATCTTTTTAGAAGAAATTCCTCAGACTTTTAAAAATATTGATCTTTTTTTCCTTTGGAAGATATGGATTTATCTTTGGAAGAAATTTATGCCTTTAAAACAAACAACTATCTAAGTAAAATTGCCTTCCAAAGAAATTTCTGAAATTTTTTCTGAAGCTTAAATCTTTTCTTAAATGAATAAAGCATTCGAGTCTTAATTCTCTTCCAAAGCAAAATTTTCAATATTCTCAGGAATATCTTTTGTAGTCATTTTGGCTTCGGATGCTTTTTATCAAAACTTCCAAAGACAAATTACCTTCGAAAGATTTTCGACTTCCAAGAAAACTACTTTTTGAGCAAAAAGCAAACGGCATTTTCAGAGGTGGGACCAACATCCTGATTTCAAATTTTTCCTCTTTCATTAACTTTCTCTTAAATCCATTTCATATATAAACCCTACGGTTCCCCATCTTTCACTATCTTCTTCATCTGCACTTTTCGTCTGACCTAAATTCTCCCAAACCGCCTTTGTTCTTCACCTTCCTTCACCCTTAAGCTTCTCAAGATGGCTAATCTAAACCTTAGAAACAACCCTGATTTCTTCATGCAACTTCACATGCAAGAACTCTGAGAAAGATGATAGTTTCTCAAAGTTGTTCCATTTTTTGGCTTTGTCAAACTATTTCACGTCCCTCACCATTGATCCTACTCTCTATGAAGATCATTTTCTTCAATTTTGGAATGTCACACCCTCAAAATCCACGTGCGGAGTCTTACCGCGAGGCGTGTGGACAAACCAGGATCACAGTCACTAGTTACTCATAACGACACTCTATGCCATAATCAAAACAAAACCATCCAAGGTTCAAACGTTTAAAACTGTGAGGAAGCATTTTGTAAATATGTGTAAGGAATACATGTTAAGACTGATGAAACTCAAACACTTAAGGTATCCTGCATGCATGCACAAGTGCATTGAAGAAGAATGCTTCAGAAGTTTCACACATGCAACAGAAATATTCTATGTGTGAAATTTTCCAAAGCCAGACCAATATCTTCCGAAGCCAAAGATGAAGTCTTCCGAAGATTCAGAAGACAAAGTCTTCCAAAGCTAACACATGAAGATAGATTTCTTCCAAAGACTTTTAGTATACATGCTTTAACTGATGTACTTTACATATAGTTGGATACCTTTTCGCTGCAACTCTGTAAAGTCACCAACTTTCATAAGTTGGTGAAAAGGTCCATACTTTTAGTAACTGTACATTGAGGTCTTGAGACTGTAATCTTTCTACTTCATGTACTTTATCTTTTTTGTAATAGATTAGGATGTGAGTTATGGCTTGTCAAAGTCACAAATCAAAAGGCAATCTGCCTTTTGACTCTACAACTGATTTTGTTTTGTGTCTAGTCAATTATATCCAGCTAGCCTTCAAAGTATGGACGGCTGTAGGATGTAGTATATGTATCTCAAGTACTTGTAACTTTCTTTTATGCTTTGTAACACTTGTAATAGAACTTGAGAATGCAATTTACTACAATCTTGAAAAGCATTTCCTTTTGTGTCTTGCTATCTTGTTTTGTTTCTTATTTACTTGTGTTCTTAGTATCATCTCTTGTGTTTAATCCAGTCTCACTATTTGATTAGTCAAGTTAATCTCCTCTTTGTGCTGTTGTGTTGTAAGTGACCACCCTTCACTGGTCCTGCAATAAGACCAACCCAAAGTAACAAAATGCATAACATGGCAAAACAAAACCCAAATAATTAAACACTCATAAATAAAAACCAACAAAGATGTCTTAAAATAGAGTCTTAGAATGCATGCTGGACCCGTGTAGTGCTCCTATTGGCAAGCAGAGCTAACGACCTCATAATAGCATACTAAAATGTCAACACATTGTTTGGTGAGTTCAAGAGTTTGTGTTTATCATAAATATTAACAATTGTATGGCATAAGAAGTGTATTGAAATAGTTAGCTAGTCTATATTCACAAGTAATAACCGTAGTGATTCATGATCAAAGCTGAATGTGTTTTGATTGTTGCCTCCCGTCACTACTTACCAGGTCGTGACGATGTTTGTGTTTAGGACAATATTGCACCTATTTGACCTCAAGTCGCACAGGTGGGGCTCATGAAACCTAGTAGTACTACCCAAGATTTCACGCTAGTTACCATTATTAATGATCCAAAAGTGTGAGGACTTTCAAGGTATTAAGCACTATGTTAAAACATACATAACTTATAGTAATAAAATAGAGTTTGAGTAAACGTATGGTACCTCCCTCAGAAGAAAGTTTATAAAATAGAGGGGCCATTTCCAAAACTGATATGGAAACGAGAACCATGAACAAGTCCCCACTGATCACTCTTTATGACTTTGACACCTGGTGCCAAAGAAAGGATAGTTTCATCATGTCTTTAGATTCAAGAATGTGGGAGTCTATTGAAAATGGACCTTACATATCAAGCACTCCTCTACTACTACTGGTGGTATGATCCCCGAGGCTATGGCTAACTACTTAGATGAAGATAGAAGGAGAGTAGAGATTGATCAGAAAGCCATGACAGCCCTTCAGACTGCTGTTCCAAACTTTGTATACAGAGGTTTGAATAAATGCAACTCAACTAAGCAGTTATGGGTTGCATTGAAACTGATGTATGAGAGCTACAGTTTGAAATTTTCACCTTCAAAAGAGATATTTAAGCTGGTTAAATAATAACAAATAAAAGTGTGTTAATGTTATAAAATTAAAATAGGTTTTAATTTTATAAACTAATGGTTTTGAAGAGTGTAATTTTTATAAAAATTACAAAATGGGGGGAACCCATTTTGAATCCTAATTTTCGGCCGCCCCATGTGCTTCATGAAGGGTCTTTTAGTATTGGATACTACAACGCGTTTACTACACTTGCACTCTTCAATCATCTCTCACACTGTCTTTCACACACAAGCAAAAACCCTCTTGAAACATGGTTGAAATTCGGATTCAAGGCAAAAAAAAGGCTGGAAAGTTTTCGATTTTGGAGGAGCAAAGGAAGATGGTTCTTTGGTGTTGCACCCTAACAAGCTTGGTTTTTGGAAGAGCTTGTGGGTATAAAAGCTTGTGGCCTTCTCTTTTGGAGGCTATACATTCAAGAACATCATCATCTTCATCTCATCCATCTACAACATCTTGTGCTTGAAAGGTTGTATCCATGAACACCCTATGGTTGTTTTTTGGTTTTGCAGAACAGAGTTTTAGTAGTTAAGACTCGTGGCAAGACTCCTTATGAACTGTAGCACAAGTGGAAACTTTTCATTCGTTTCCTCGGGTCATTTGGATGTCATTGCACCATCTTGAATACCAATGATCAAATTGCTAAATTTGTTGAGGAATCAGATGATGGACACTTTATTGGATACTTTTCCCAAGCTAAGGCTTATAAAGTAAACAATCTCAGAACTAGAATTGTTGAGGAGTCAGCCAATGTGACTTTTAATCAACACACACCCTGTGTGGATGGTTCTGGTCCTGCTTGGCTATTTGATCTTGATTTAGTTACCAACTTTTTTAACAAATCTTGTGAAACTGTTTCAGGATCTACAGTTATCTTATCAACCAGTGATCCTCACCCAAGATTTGAGCTAAGAAGACCTTCATGTAACACATCTTCAGCATTAGTTGTAACTACTTCTACAAATGAAGTGTCAATCAACACCACAATGACAAACTCAGCTGATACATCTGGGATGCCTTCAAATTCTAGCTCAGAGGCTGCATAACCAGATAAAGATACGTCAAATGTAGATGAAAATAGTGGTGGTGGTGACAGTGATCAAGAATTTCTTGATCCTGATAACCACTCCATAGATGACAACACCAATGATGTCACACACTCATTGGATCAAGTCTCTCTTAATAAGTGCGCTGATGTGGTGGGAAAAACATCTAGGCTAGATCTGAATTTCTCTAATTTAGATATCTCTGAACAACTTACTATGATCCCTCAAGTAAGGATCCACAAGTCTCACCCCACTACAAACATCATTGGAGATGTTGACACAGGGTAAGAACAAGAGGATAAGCCAATGAAGAAAATGTTTGTCTTCACTCTTCTGTCTTATCTTAGATAGAGCCAAATAAAGTTGATGAGGTTCTAAAGGATGGAAGTTGGGTTGAAGCTATGCAATAGGAGTTGCTTCAATTAAAAAGACAAAAAGTTTGTAACCTTTTTCCTTTTCCTCATGGGAAGACTACTATTGGAACCAAATGGGTGTTTAGGAACAAGAAGGATGATAGAGGCATTATCATCAAGAATAAAGCTAGACTAGTTGTTCAAGGATACACACAAGAAAAAGGGATTGACTACACTGATGTCTTTGCTCCTGTAGCAAGACTGGAAGCTGTTAGGATATTCTTGGCATTTGCTACATCCAAGAACCTCAAGGTCTATGAACTTGATGTCAAGTGCGCTTTTCTTTATGGAGTGATTGATGACGAGGTATATGTCAAACAACCACCTGGTTTTGCAGATCCTGATCATCCTCATTATGTTTGAAAGCTTGACAAAGCTCTTTATGGGCTGCATCAGGCACCCAGGAAGTGGTATGAGACTCTATCTCAGAAGCTCTGCAAACATGGATACGGGAGGGGTACTATAGATGGAACTCTCTTCATGAAAGGACAGGGAAATGGCTTAACGCTAGTTCAAGTATATGTAGATGACATCATCTTTGGTTAAACCAAGCCAAAGCTCTGCAAAGACTTTGAGAAGCTCATGAAGGACAGATTTGAAATGAGTGCTATGGGGGAACTCAATTTCTTTCTGGGAATTCAAGTGAAGCAAGTTGAAGATGGCATCTTCTTTAGTCAGTCAAAGCATGTTCAACACATGCTCAAAAGTTTCAACATGACTGATTGTAATATTGCTAACACACCCATAGCTAGAAACCACTCCCTTGGACCTGATCTTGAGGGGGAGTACGTAGATGAACAATTAAACAGGGCTATGATTGGCTCTTTTATGTATCTTACTGCTAATAGGCCAGATATCATGTTTGCTACATGTATTTGTGCAAGATATCAAGCCAACCATCAGATGTCTCACCTTATCACTGTCAAAATTATTCTAGGATACCTCAAAGATGCTTCAACACTTGGTCTGTGGTATGCTAAGAATTCTGACTTCAATTTGTATGCCTATACACATAGTGATTATGGTGGTTGTAACATGACTACAAAGTCTACATCTGGGGGATGTTAGTTTCTTAGTGGAAGGGTTGTCTCATGGCAATGAAAGAAATAATCTTGTGTTTCTGCATCAACTACTGAAGCTGAATACATTGTTGTTGCAAGCTGCTATGCTCAAGTGCTTTGGATTCAAAATCAGATGTGTGACTATTGATTAAACTTCAAGGAGACTCCCATTCACATAGACAACAAGAGTGCTATCTTTATCACAAAGCATCCTGTGCAGCACTCCTGGCCCGATCACATAAACATCGTGTATCATTTAATTAGAGATAATTTTGAAAAGTGATTAATTAAAGTAGTTAAAGTCCACCCAAATGAATAATAAGATCATTTGTTTACAAAAGCTTTTGATGAACAGAAATTTAAATATCTTATATCAGCTATTGGGATGATAAACTTTGAGTTGGTTTCTCTTAAAACTAATCCTTATTATTTCTTAAAATCTTTGTTTCCTAAGTTGTCTAGTTCGCCACTTTGGTAAGCTCTTGTTTCTTTGGATGAAAATCATTTGAAGACTTTCCTTAGGTTTTTGAAATTTTTTATCCTTCGAAAGATATGCTTTTATCTTCGAAAGAAAATCATGCCTTCAAAACAAATAACTATCTAAGAAATTTACCTTCGGAAGAAATTTCTAAAATATCTTCCGAAGCTTAATACTTGTCTTAGACACTTATGTGTTTTTAAGGACTAGTTTCTTTCAAAGTAAAATTAATTCTTGGAAGCTCTGTTCCTTTGAACAAATCATTCAAGTTTTAGTTTTTCTTCCAAAACAATTTTTTCACAACTCTTAGGAAAATCTTCCGAAGTCATTTTAGCTTTGGAAGCTTTTTCATTAAAATTTCCGAGGATAATTTACCTTTGGATGCTTTTTGACTTCGAAGAAAACTATTTTTTGAGCAAAACCAAACTAGTGTTTCAGAGGTGGGACCGACAACCGGATTTCAAAGTTTATCCTCTTTCATTAAACATTATCTGAAATCCTTTGTAATATATAAATCCAACGGTTTCCCCTTCTTTCTATCATCTCCTTCTTCCTCCTGATCTAAAACCCCAAATTCTCTCTGAAATTACTTTCTTTCATCTTTCTTCATCCTTAAGCATCCTCCAAACAGCCAACCTTAACCACAGAAATGATCCAAACTTCTCCTTGCAATCACACATGCAACACAACCAAGTTGCTCTACCACACTCTACGAAAGATTCTCATTTCTTAGAGGTTTGACATTTCTTAACTCTATCCAACTACTTCACCTCCGTAACCATTGATCCTACTCTTTATAAGGTTCAACTGCTAGAATTTTGGAAGGCCTGCCAAGAGGTCGTCATGAATAAGGAGAATGCACTATCTGCCACTCTGCAGGACAGAACATTCTTCATCAGTCTGACCATCATCAACATGCTTCTTCAACTAGATGATGAAGAAGGTGAGGTGTTCTTTTCCAAAGAAGTTGTTAACTAGTGGTTCACGCAGAAGGGCTTTGAGGGAGACTTCTCTATCAAGACGTTCAGGAAAGGGAAGGTCTCATCCCAATGGAAATTCCTACTCCATGTGGTTATCCACAACTTATCAAACAAGCATGGTAGATGGGATCGGATTCCTAAGGATTTCTCCATCATTGTTCAAGGATTGTTTAGGAACTCCTAAGATGGGATCTGATTCCTAAGGATTTCTCCATCATGGTTTACACTAATCTGTTTGCAAACTTGGACTCCTGAGAGTACAATATGTTCCCTAGATATGTTAAATATGTTCTTAACTGTGAACTGGGCTCACAGTTAAGGGGAACATGTAATACTCTTAAACTGGGACAGGTGAAGCCTGACATCTTTAAAATACTATGAAAGCCCACTATTGGCTTCTATGGGGTAGAAACAACCCTTGTCCCAAAAATGTTAGAGCTCATTGCTCAAGGTGGCAACCTAGCAGCACCAACTACTGTTGAACCCACACCTTCTACATCCCAACCACTTCAATAGCCACAAATTACCATTACCTACCAAAGAAAACACAAACGAACCCCAACACAGACTATTCAGTCTATGCAGGTCCCTAAATACTCACCCACAAAGGAAGAAGTGAACACTGGAGCTCCAACTTCTCCTAAGGAGCAGACCACTCCTATTCCTTCCATGATCAGTGTTGAGGTTCCTCATGCTCAACCTGATGAGCTCATAAGCCCAAATGCCTTAACCCATCACTCTGAGACTTAACACCAAGTGATCAACCTTTAGGAGACAGTTACCGTCCCTAGCCCTTGGACTTAAACCAACCAATCCCCAACCTTGAGTTCTATAATAATGAAGATCTAGGATTCAGTGAGTACCATGAGTCTTTATTCTTTTCTCCTACTCAAAGAGAGATGAGTGCTCCTGAGTCTCCTACATCTAGCCAACATTAGTTACCCACTACTGAGGTGGACACTTCTGAACCTGTTCAAGATGTCCATATGGAAGAGGCTCTCACTTTTGCAAGTGATTCCATCATTAAGACCTCAACCATGGCTACTCAGCCCACTGATACCTCAATTGAGGATACCAATGAGTAGAGGAAATCCAGCAGCCAAGAACCTGAAGCTGGTGATGAGATAGAGGACTCTACTCCAATCATCTCATCCCCCAATGATTCTTCTAATGACGATGAGGGGAATTTGAGATAAAAGGTGCAAAAAATATCCAAACCATGCACCTATTTAGTCTCCAAGGTTAGTCATCTTGAATCTCAAGTGACTAGCTTACGAAACAGGGTCAATGATCAGCAACTTGAGATTTCTGATCTTAAGGAAAAACTAGCTGGGAGACCTTGAAGAGGAGCTCAACCAGGAACACAAGAATGTGTGGATGTGATTAACCTAACTCCTAGCTCACCTATGCAAGTGGGTGATGCTACCAAAAAGGGGAGAAAGTCATTACAATCACAGAACTTGGGAGTTCTTTAAAGAGTGTGGACATTGAGGACTCCCCATCCTCACTTATAATTTTGCACACTCTACAACTTCCTCAAGTTCACGTTGATGTGGACTTTGTTGATTCTTACATACAGAGTCTTTTTGAGGAAGGAATACTAAGGGCTATGTCATCTCCACCAACTTCAAATCACATCATTGGATGTAGGTATGACAGCAACAAAAGAGCCCTCATTGTTCTAAGAGTTCAAGGGCAGCAAGAGGTCTTTAGCTTTTAGACATTGAACTTCTATGAAGGTCTGGATCTAGTCAACATGCCACTTATCAATCAAAGCCAGTCAAGAGAAGCTATTAGGCTAGCTCAAATAATCCAACACAGGATCACTGTAGATTTCAGCTTCAGAAGGAGACTAAGGCAATCAAGCAATATTATTGGTCAACTGGATGTTGAGGCAGAGCCTAAGATTAGGGAAACATTGACTAAAGGCCCAATGGCAGAACCTGAGAGCCCTACCTCATCATCATCAACTACTGCAGAGATTCATACCCTTATTGAGACACCTACTGGTGAAGGTGCTTCTCAACCTCTCTCTGGCCAAAGCTTGGATGCTACACCAAGCAATGAAGGCCAAAGCTCCTCCACCCTAAGTCATAAAGGTCTGTAAGTGACAAAGGAAAAACAAAGATCACATCTGAGGAGATTGAGGAGGAGGAGAGAGAGAGGAAAAGGAAGCCGAGGGGAGAAAGTTCCTCTTCTAGGTTTGCAAGACTCATGGAAACTGCTATCCGGACTGCGTCAAACAAACACTCAGGATGATGAGTTAAGGGCAGTCAGGATCAATTACTTGCATACTAGGAACTAGGACATTTACAATGTCATTTCTCCCCCTTAAAGGAGTTAAATGAACTGGTTGATAGAGAAAGGTCAAAGGATAAGAAATAGGTAGAAGATGCTTAGCTACTGGTACAAATGAAAGAAGAAAGAAGAAAGAAAAGATTATATAAGTATCTACCCACTCTCTCCCCAGTTCAAGAAAGTCCTACACATGAGGATGTGGTTCAAGAAGAACCTCAGGTAGACAAAGAAGAAGACACGATCAAGATGAACAACAACCTAAGTGCCACACGCCTCTATTACGCAGATGCACTTCTTTCCTTTTCCTATGACTATGTTGAGTTTGAGTATCTCAAACAACTTGAACTTGAGATAGTCAAGGAAAGAAATACAACCAAAAGGAAACTAAAGGAAGAAGTTTTTAAGTCAAGAGCCATCATCCAGAAGAGCATGAAGAAGTCTGCAGATAGGCAGACGATGATGAGCTTCTTGACGCTGTATGGTTTCTCTGGAAGGAGACTTGGCCTATGTCTCTATACACTATGGATGAGCATATCAGGGTAATCATGCAGAAGATCAAGAGTGTAGAGCTAATTGACTTACACTCCCCTCCAAATCAAGCTCCACTTGAAATGGAGGTGAAGGTTGAACAACGAGAGACAACACAACCTGAACCTCCTATTGAATCTTAGCAAGCTTCATCTTCTAATCCACAGAAGGGTCATACTCCCTCTCCTTCTAAACATATGAGAGAGGAAGACCCAACTAAAAAAGACAAACACTATCAATCAGGTGCTACACGTGAGTCTTCTCAGTTAAAAGGAACAAAGAGAAAGAATAGGATGGACTCAAAACCAAAGCCAAAGAAGAAGAGAGAAACATCCTTTTCTGAACCTTAGGATGAGTCTTAACATCCTGAGGGTGTGCGGCCAAAGGATGCTCCATCAACTCCCAGTAAAGTAGCTTCTCTAGCATCAGGAAGACCCATCTTGTCCTAGACATACACCACAAATCCGGAAAGATGGCATGTCATTAGAAATCAAGGTAATGAGGATGTCTACACATCACAGAACATGTTCAATCTGCCAGTGCATGATCTGTTTGACATGAGAATACACTTTGAGAGTCTGAGTGATCTTGATCATCTTATGAGGAAAGGGATGGTCATCATCATATTGATGACTGTTGTCATCTAAAGTCTTCAAGGTGTTTTGGTAGCATCAGCCTAGGGGGAGTTTGTAGAGATTATATGAAGAGGTTGGTGCAACTCAAACATTTAAAGTCTCTTGCAAGTATGCACAAGTACATTGAAGGAGAATGCTTCAAAAGTTTCACACATGCAACAGAAAATTTTAAGTGTTAAATATTCCAAAGCCAAGACCAATATCTTCCAAAGCCAAAGATGATGTCTTCAGAAGGTTTAGCGACAAAGTCTTCCGAAGCTAACACTTGAAGACATATTTCTTCCGAAGAGTTTTAGTATACATGCTTTATCTGATGTACTTTACATAAAGCTAGACCCCTTTTTGCTGTAACTCTCTAAAGTCACCAACTTATATGAGTTGGTGAAAAGGTCCATGCTTTTAGTAAATGTACATTAAGATCTTGAGTCTGTAACTATCTACTTCATCTACTTTATCCTTTTCGTAATAGATTAGGATGTGAGCTATGGCATGTCATAGTCATAAGTCAAAAGGCAATCTCCTTTTGACTTTACATTTGATTTTGTTATGTGTCTAGTTAATTGAATCCAACTGGCCTTCAATGTATGTCTGGTTGTAGGATGTGGTATATGTATCTCAAGTACTTATAACTTTCCTTTATGCTTTGTAACACTTGTGTATCCTACTATCTTAATTTGTCTCTTATTTACTTGTGCTCTTAGTATCATCTATTGTGGTTAATCTAGTCTCACTACTTGATTAGTCAAGTTAATCTCATCTTTGTGTTGTTGTGTTGTAAGTGACCACCCTTACCGGTCCTGCAATTATGTTTGTGAGAGGCTTAAGATTAGTAAAAAGATCCATTATGTTCCATTCATTTGATTATATGATCTAGCGATTCTATGATTAAAGGATTTGGTTACTCGGATTGTTTGGGTTCACAAACGCTGCTTAACTCAATTAAAGTTCATAATTGTGTTCGAATCATATTCAAGAACCGGTTAGGAGGGTTTGGGGTTCGAACTTATGCGAATTTAACACATTTTTGACCTTGGCAATGCCGCGCCGGAGCTTCGCCGGCCGGTGGCCAGAAAGTCGGGCAGAGAAGGGGAGGGGGCCTTGGGTTTTAACATTTTCCACCTATGGTCCCTGTAATTTAAGGCTTTTACATTTTTTATAAGAAACTTTTAAATTAAGTTTCAATATTTACAAATCAAACCCCGGACTTGAAAACCCAACTTTCTATATAATTAACTTATTGTTTTATTTAAACTTTATATACTTTTCATATTTCATTTATTTATCTTAGAATCTCATAGTTAATATCCAAAATCAAAAATTTAATTATTTTTATTATTATTGTTATTATTATTAGTATTATATTTTAATAAATTAAACTATTAGCTTTTAAATTAATGAATTAATATAATATAAAAGGAAACAAACATAAATAAGAAATCATAGTTTCATTAATGACAAAGACACCCTTACAAGAGAATAACGAAGATAACATTTAGTTAACCAAAAACTTGAAAGGTTACAATCTCCCCAACTTTTAAGAATTCATCCTGAAATTAGGAATAGAATTATACGAACAAATGCGGGCATTTCTCTTCATATGGTCCTTGCGTTCCCAGGTAAATATAGGTCCGTGCTTATTCTCCCAACGGACCTTTACGATTAGGGTGGTAGTGGTTGTAGTCTTCTTAATGGTCCGATTCATGATCTCAATGGGCTTCTCATCAAAATGTAAGGACTCGTCGATCTGGATGTCATCCAAAGGGACATGCAGACTTTCGTTAGCCAAACATTTTCTCAAATTTGAGACATGGAAAACGGGATGAACCCCACTAAGATCAGTGGTAGTTCCAGCTTGTAAGCCACTTTCCCGACCCCTTTTAGAATCTTGAAAGGTCCTACAAACCATGGAGTTAATTTACCCATCTTTCCAAAGCAAATGACTCACTTCCATGGTAAGACTTTATGTACAACTATATCCCCAACTTGGAATTCCAAAGGCTTGCATCTTTTACCCACATAACTTTTGTCGACTTCAAGCCAGTTCAAGATTTTTACGAATCGTGGAAACGTATTGGGTTCGTTTCTTGTATGAGTTTAGAACTAGTTATAAAATTTTCAGCAATGTTAGTCCAACAAATTAGGAAACGACATTTGCGACCATAAAGTGCTTCAAAAGGTGCCATCTTGATACTCGAATGGTCACTATTATTATCAAAGAATTCCGTGAGAGGTAAATGCGTATCCTAGTCACCACCAAGGTCAAGGATACAAAGGCGTAACAAATCCTCGAGGGTCTGAATGGTTCCTTCAGTTTGACCATCTGTTTGAGGATGGTAAGTCGTGCTTAAATCCAGTTCAGTACCCAAGATTTCTTGCATAGACGACCAAAAGTGCTAAGCGAAACGAGCCTCTAGATCGGATATGATGTTCAAAGGTATGCCATGACGACTCACAATCTCATCAATGTATATAGGAGCCAACCATGATGTTTTGTAAGTGTCACGTATGGTATAAAATGCGCCGATTTGGTCAAACGATTGATAACTACACATATGCAATCATGACCACGGGAGGTGCGAGGTAGTTGGTTATGAAATCCATAGACATATGTTCCGATTTCCATATAGGAATTTTGGGTTGTTCAAGCAATCCACTGGGACGTTGATGTTCCACCTTATCCTTTGTACACAGAAGACATTTGGTTACCTAAGTTGCAATGTCTTTCTTCATTCCAGCCCACCAATATTGCACACACAGATCCATATACATCTTATCGGTACCAGGGTGAATAGATTAGAGAGTTTAAGGAGCTTCATTCATGATGAAGGTATGAAGATTATCATTATTTGGAACCCAAATTGGAATTAGAAAGTACAACAATCCATTGGATTTCGTTTCCAGTTGAGCTTGAAGATTATGCTCTAATTCTGCACGCATTTTCCCTTCCGCTTGAACTGCTTGTTAAGCCTCCAAGATGCAAGTCTTAATTTCATTCTCTATCCTCAAATTTTGTATTAGCACCATAGTCCCAATGATATCCAGACGAATCTCCGTGTCAAATTCTCCCAAAGTATCAAACCATTGTCGTCGATCGTGAATTTCTTGAAGCGAGACCATGTTGTTATGAACCTTATGACTTAGGGCATTGGTTATGACATTCACCTTTCCAGGATGATAAAGAATGTCATAGTCATAATCACTAATCAACTTGACCCAACGACCTTGTCTCATGTTGAGATCCTTTTGATTGAAAATGTGTTAAAGGCTTTTGTTATTAGTGTAGACTATACATTGTTTTCCATAAAGGTAATACCTCTAAATCATTAAAGCAAAAACCACAGAACCAAGTTCCAGATCATGGGACGTGTAATTCACCTCATGGACCCTCAGTTGTCTCGATGCATATGCTATGACCTTTCCTCATTTCTTGAGAATGCAACCAAGCCCCTGCCAAGATGCATCGCCATATATGGTGAAGTCATCATTTCCATCGGGAAGAGTTCAGATAGTGGCATTACACAGCATATGTTTTAATGTTTCGAAAGCTTCTTCTTGCTCTAACACCCACTCGAATGGTTTATTATTTTAAGTTAGGGAAGTAAGTGGCTTCGAAATTCTAGAGAAATTGGCAATGGAATGCTAGTAGTAACCCACTAGACAAAGAAAAGAACGAACTTCGGTTGGGGTTTTGGGAACACACGAATTTTTCACATCTTCCACCTTTGCAGGGTCAAGATGAATTCCTTGGCTATTCACCACATGTCCTAGAACTTGGACCTCCTCAAGCCAGAATTCACACTTAGAAAACTTTGCGTACAGTTGTTCTTTCTTTATCAACTAAAGAACTTGTTGCAAGTGGAGTTCATTATTGGTTTTAGTCTTTGAATAGATAAGTATGTAATCTATGAACCCAATCACAAACTTGTCCAGATACGACTTGCATTCTCGATTAATGAGATCCGTAAAGACAGCAGGAGCATTTGTTAAGCCAAAAGGCATAACCATAAACTCATAGTTTCCATATCGAGTACGAAATATAGCTTTTGGGATATCATCATCGTGAACTCATAGTTGTTGATAGCCAGAATGTAAATCGATTATTGAGAATACAGCAGCTCCATGAAGTTGATGAAAAAGGTCATCAATACAAGAAAGAGGGTATCGGTTCTTGATAGTGATTTGTTGAGTTCACGGTAATTGATGCACATACGGAACGATCCATCTACCTTTTTCACGAACAGCACCAGTGCCCCCCATGGTGAAGAGCTAGGACGAATAAAGCCCTTATCAGCACCGGTTCTTGAATTTCTGACGGAGCAAGTCGATAAGGTGACTTGGCCATAGGGTTCGCTCCCGAAATCAATTTGAACAAAAACTCAACTTCACACACGGAGGTATACCTCTAAGGTCACTAGGAAACACTTCCAGAAAGTCTCGTACAATCGGAACTTTCTTAAGGTCTTTCCCTTGACTTTCGTGTTGACCACATAGGCCAACAAAGCAGTGTAATTCTTACCTAGAAATTTTTGGGCTTGAGTACATGCCATAAGCTTGAGTCCTCTGGAGGATTTTTCATCGAAAAGTTTCAATCTATCCCCCGAAGGTAAAGGAATGCACTTCTCGAAACAAATGATTTCAGCATGATGTTTGTCTAACCAATCCATGCCAATAATGATGTCAAAACTTCCAAGTTTCATGGAAATAAGGTAATAAGAAAGTCATGCTCATTCAACCTCAAGATACAATCCCGAATAATGACATCAATGGTGATGGGTTCTCTATCAGCGACTTCAATGGTGAGATGCGTTTCTAATTTAGTTTGCAACATAGCAAGTATAGATTCAAATTCTAAAGAGACAAACCTCTTATCAGCTCCCAAATCAAATAGAACATAAGCATAGGATTTATTAACAAGAAACATACTTGTTCAATTTTAAAGACATTTAACGATATAGGTATAGCAACAAAAAACTTATATTACAAAGGTTAATGTTGGATTCGACATATTGTTCACCACGTCATTATTTGCTTGTGCTTGATTTGGAGCTTGTGGAACATTGCCCACAAGACGAGGCCATTATAGACAAAAATGGCAGACTTCCTAACAATTGTAGCAAGCATGTTAGCAACTAACGCAACATTGTTGGGTGCACGATGACAGGTAGCAACCAAGTGACCATATTTTCCGCACAGTGAGCAAATACGACATGGATTATTTCCCTCATGGTGATACTAGCAAATGTTACACAACGGCTGACTAGCATAGGCTGTAGCAGCAGGAGCTTGTGCAACAAGAACGGGTTGCCTTTACGGTACATCAGGTGTTGTTACAGCATAGTTTTGTGCAGGAATAAATGTTCACTTCTTGTCATTGTAGGATGGTCATTCTTGACCTGCTTGGCTGCTTCAGGAATCACCTTTTTAGCCACTTGTGGTTAATCCAGTCTCACTATTTGATTAGTCAAGTTAATCTCCTCTTTGTGTTGTTGTGTTGTAGTTACCACCCTTCACTGGTCCAGCAATAAGACCAACCCAAAGTAATAAAATGCATAACATGGCAAAACACGCGCCAATCCAAATTATTAAACACTCATAAATAAAAACCAACAAAAATGTCTTTAAAATAGAGTCTTAGAATGCATGACGGACCCATGTAGTGCTCCTATTGGCAAGCAGAGCTAATGACCTTATAATAGCATACTAAAATGTCAACACATTGGTTAGTGAGTTCAAGAGTTTGTGTTTCTCAAAAATATTAACAATTGTATAGCATAAGAAGTGTATTGAAATAGATAGCTAGTCTATATTCACAAGTAATAACCGTAATGATTTCACGATCAAAGCTGACTATGTTTCATTTGTTGCCTCACGTCACGACTAACCAGGTCGTGATGATGTTTGTGTTTAGGACAATATTGCACCTATATGACCTCGTGTCGCATAAGTGGGGCTTGTTAGACCCAGTAGTACTACCCAAGATTTCCCGCTAGTTACCATTATTAACGATCCAAAAGTGTGAGGACTTTCAAGTTATTAAGCACTATGTTAAAATATACATAACTTATAGTAATAAAATAGCGTTTGAGTACACGTATAGTACCTCCCCCAGAAGAAAGTTTATAAAATATAGGGGCAAGAACTTACCTGGTGTATAATGATATTGAATAAAGAGCCTCGTGATAGGTGCAAATATAACCCTTCAAAGGTTACCTAGAACACACATGTACATAAGTACGTGTACACAGAGAGACTTAATAATTCTAGGTAAACCTAGTTGACCTGTCTGACCCGTTGGTGACATATTTATTGAAATATAGTTTAATGGTATAAGATAACTTAACATACAATAGCATAATGCAATTTATCCATGTGTATCAATTATCAACCTAGGTTCTACCTAAGTCATAATGGAACATTAGATCATCATACGCTTATGCAAATCTCAAACAATCACCATGCTTAATATATATAAAAACATCATAACAAATAATTGATATGCGAAGACTAATCATGCACTACATGCCATGTGAAGCTACTCATAACTTCACATCCTAAACCTTGTTGAGTATTGTGACATGTTTTTCAAAGCTAGTTTAACCATTTAAACTACAAAACACAACGGATATAAGGTGTTAAACTTGTTGTTAACAATCTGAAAATATGAACCAGTTTTAGTCCAAAACAAAACCCAATAACAAGGATCATATGTATGTGAAAAGAAATGCTATCAAAACGAAAAGAACAACCAAAGGGTGTTCTTGAAACTACTTTTCAAGAACAAGAGGATGTAGTATGGATGAGAAGAAGGTGATGATGCTTCTTGAATGCCTAGCCTTCAAAAGAGAAGTCCTCAAGCTTGTATACCCACCAGCTCTTGCAAACAACTAACTTGTTATGTAGTAAACACCAAATCTCAACTCCTTCTTGTAAACCCAAAAATCAGCCAAGAAAGACTTCAAATTTCAGCCAAGAATTCGAATTTTCATCAAAGAGAAGAAGGAAGAGAAAGCCTTTTGCATGTGTGTGTGAGAGAGTGTGTTGAGGGGAAGAGTGCAAGGAAGATAAAGTCTTGTATCAAACCAAGACTAAAAAGATTCCAAGACCACAAAGGGGCGGCTGAATTGGAGATTTTTTAAAATGGGTTCCCTCCCATTTTATTTCATAAAGTTTTACACTCTTAAACCATAAGATTGTAAAAATAAAACCTCTTTTAATTTTATAACATTAACACACTATTATTTGTTATTATTTTACTTACTTAAATAATGATACAAATAATTTCTTGTGAACAAATTATTAATTTGTTCTATATCAAATGCAGTGTTTTAGAAAACCCATTTTCTAAATTGGTCTCAATATTTATTGTTTGATCTTATCAACAAATAAACATTTATTGGTGTTTGTTTAGCTTGTTATTGGGTATTAGCTGACATGGATCATAATGTACTAACCACATCAATCTTGTATGCGTCTTGGGCATACAAGATCCAACACTTCAACAAGATTCATAGAAGATTGATGCAAACAGTAAATACCGCCTAACAACGGTTTACGACCCTTAATACGTATGACTAAGTGCCATTCAATAACATCATCCCCTTCAAGTACCTTACTAAAAATCTCTTAGGTGAATAAATCATCTATCGTTTTGTCATAGATGTCATGATAAATCCCAGAGACACAGAGTGATCATTCTTCATTGATTTAACTTTATCTGGCCTTAGGCATCTTAATCTCAATGATAAGAGTGACAGATCCCATCTTGAGTACATATGTCTCTCATAATTACCTTGTATTTTACCTGAACTCATACTTATGTGATGCCATGTTTCAGAACAGCGAAGAACTAAGTCAAAGTATAATATTCGGTAAATATCAAGACCCAATATGTATCTCAGGTCAGGAGATAGCAAATGATGTTCGCCTTTACTCAACTTTACTTATGATCAATCAAGAAGATTCCATGTAGTAATAATTGAGATGCGGGTCAGTCCAATATTCGTATCCCAAAAATATTTATGAACCTTGGTAGTAATCCTTGCTCTATATTCATCCATATGAATTTCTACCAATACATGTTCATAATAGTTTTACCCACGTACTTGATCCCACAAGTATGAATGACGATAGACGTTCTGAGTAAATGATTTACTCATGGATTTTAAACATGCAAAATAGGAATATTAGTTGAACCATTATAACCAAATAATTCATTCAAGTAATAATGGGTTACAATATCTAAATACAAAATTAAAGATCAAATCCAGTCACTAGAATATTGAAGTCCCATGGCATAAGCATGACTTTCATGCTTTGCCTTTTTCAAGAAGCTTCATGAGTGGATGTGCATTGTTTTGATCCATGTGAACTTTGCGAATACATATCTTTCCCTTTTCAACTTCATCCCTTATGTAGTTGAATCTCTGTTCAATGTGCATAGTCTTTTGATTTGCACGGGGTTCCTTGATTTGAGCAATCACACCCTCGTTATCACAAAAAATTTCTAGGGGGTCCTAAATGGAAGGGACCACCCCTAGATCGGCAATGAATTTCTTTAACCATGCAGCTTCCTGAGCTGCGAATGAAGTGGCGATGTATTATGACTCTGTAGTTGATAATGCCACCACATCTTGCTTAGAGCTCTTCCAAGTGACTTCTCCTCCATTCAAGATGAAAATGTATCCCGATTGTGATCGTGAATAATCCCGGTCAGTTTGGAAACTCGCATCCGTGTAACCCTTTACTACGAGTTCTTCCTCACTAGATCCATAGATTAGGAACATATCTTTGGTCCTCCTTAGGTACTTAAGTATTTTCTTAACAGCCATCCAACTGTTTCTAGGATTTTGTTGGTATCGGCTTGTCATGCTCAAGGTGCATGACATGTCCGGCTAGTGCATATCATTGCATACATGATGGATCCAATGGCAAATGCATACGAGATTCCCTTCATTTTGTCTTGCTCGTCCTTTGAGCTTGGATATTGAGTCTTACTCAATATCGTTCCTCTTTGGATAGGTACCGTACCTTTCTTAGAGTTTTCCATCTTCAACCTTTTCAAGATCTTATTAATGTATTATTAACCGCCTTGATCTATCCCTATAGATCTTTATTCCCAAAATATAGGTGGGTTCACCAAGATCCTTAATGGAGAAACAACTTCCGAGCCAGGTTTTAACACCTTTCCAGGTTGGAATGCCATTTCCAAATAGTAGGATGTCATCAGCATACAATACTAGGAAAGTGATCATGCTCCTAGTAGCTTTCTTATATACACTTGCTTCATTAGCATTTTTTATGAACCCAAATTTGATTATCTCTTCATCAAAATGGTGATTCTAACTTCTTGATGCTTGCTTCAATCCATAGATTGATT
Source organism: Flaveria trinervia (assembly GCA_025506515.1). Lineage (NCBI taxonomy): Eukaryota > Viridiplantae > Streptophyta > Magnoliopsida > Asterales > Asteraceae > Flaveria > Flaveria trinervia. The sequence continues at coordinate 25,679,430 of CM046454.1, read as the reverse complement.
TCTTTAACTACCATACTTTGTTAGGATGTTTTGGATTGACAAAACCTTCAGGCTAAACCATATAGACATCTTCCTCAAGATATCCATTTAGAAAAGTGGTTTTGACATCCATTTGCCAAATCTTACAATCATAATGAGCAGCTATGGTAAATAATATTCTAATAGACTTTAGTATTGCAACCGGTGAGAAGGTCTCATCATAATCAATCCCTTGACTTTAAGTGAAACCTTTTGCTACAAGTCTAGCTTTCTAAGTATTCAATTTTCCATGCACATCGGTTTTCTTCTTGAAAACGAACTTGCTTCCAACTATCTTGGAGTTTGTTAGGATCAGTGATCTACGTTTGATTGATTAGAGAGTATAGCAGCGGAATTCTAACAATGAATTAGCCAATTCACAAGAACAAAAAGATATTCAATGTAAGAACAAAAACGGTTATAGATAGAGAGAATTCTGCAGATATATTTCATTCAATATACGCTTTCGTGGTAACGGAATGTCACAATTTCAATTAGGTCGACACCTCTTATATAAGAGATGTGACGTCTGCTGATGTCACTTGATAGTGACATCTAACAGAATTTATCACAAACTACTGATAGTTAACACAACTACTGAAGATGTCAAAACAGCTGACATTTTCTTACAAAAATGCTAAGTGTTAACTATTATTACAACTACTGAAAAGAAACTACTGAAACAATAACAACTGAAGAACATACTCTTCAGTTGTTTTACAAATATTGAAACAAAGAAAACTACTTAAAGGTAAACCATCACAACTACTGAAGAAGACCTCTTCAGCTGTTGTGACAGCGTCTGATACTTTGTCTTCAGCACTTGTGTCTTCAGACTTTGTCTTCAGCACTTGTGTCTTCAGACTTTGTCTTCAGCACTTGTGTCTTCAGACTTTGTCTTCAGCACTTGTGTCTTCAGACTTTGTCTTCAGCACTTGTGGTCTTCAGTATTTGTTGTGATGTCTGTGGGACTTAAAGGTTTTTCTGATCCGGCTCATTGGTTCTTTTGGTCCAACAAACTCCCCTTGACCAATGCAGCCAAAACCTTTAACTTTATTGAGGTCCCACTTATTGTGGCAAAATGGTTGGTCTTTTTCCTTCTGATCAGTTGAGAAGATGACCCATATAAGCACTGGCCTGGAAATGAATCTCTGAAGATTTGGTTGGCAATGTATGGATGGGAGCTCTGTATTGGGGAATTGGACACTGAGCTGTTCCCCCATCCATGAGACTCACTTCCCATGTATAAGCCTGTAGGATTCTCTGGTGTATGCTCTGAGAAACATAATTTGTTCTTCCATGGTCAGCTTCTCGGCTTCACCATCAAACAATCCTTCTCGCCCATACAGCTTTGAGATGTATGAGGGTTTAAATAACCGCTGACATTATGGAGCTTGCTCCATGAAAGATTTTCCATATGATCTGCATACAAGACATGTGTGTCAGTTTTAATGAAAACTCATGAGTGTCATTTATCAGTTTGACATTAAATGGTCACAGATGAACTTTTTACATTACTATGTCATTGTTGTTACAGCAAATGGTGAAATTGTTGTTTAACAATCAAAGTTTCTATGATTGGACCATTTATTAGATGTTATTGCATTGATTTGTTACACATTTTCTTTGTTCATCATGCTCTGTTTTTACACCAACATGACTATGAAGATTTTCATGATGAGTAAAATTTTTATTGATTTGCATGTTCATTGAAGTCGAAAAGGTGTATTATATTAAATCAATAGCTTGACTTTTTGTGTTCTTCATTATCATTCGGTTCATTATTTGATTTAAATTTAATAGTCCGAAAGTTGGGTCTTGACGGAATTTTTGGAAATTTCACCTTGTTTTTTCGATGCAACTGTTGGTTAAGAATCAATGACAAGAACAGGTTGAGTGAGATCACACAAAAATCATTGGTTGTTTATGATGAAGATGATTGACTTGGGTGTATTGTGTATTTTTGCTCGTCTCAGTATGAAGCCTCTCAAATTTGAAAAGTATTAAATGACCCGTTTAAATCCTTTAAATAGTCAAATAATGGCTTTCACAAGATTTTACAAGCTTTAGAGCAAATGCGGTCACCACTGTAGCAAATGCTGAAGTCTAAATTTTCAACCTTTAGGTGACCCGCATTTGTGTACTGATGCAAATGCAGAAGTTGAAATTTGAAAACATTGACTATCCGCATTTGTGTACTGTTGCAAATGCGGAAGTTAAACTTTGATAATCATTGACTATCCACATTTGTGTGTTGCAAATACGGAAGTTAAAATTTGAAAACATTGACTATTTGCATTTGTGTACTGTAGTAATGCAGAAGAATAAATTGTGATTTTGTTCATCAGCATTAACACACTATAGCAAATGCAGTAGTGTGGTTACTTGTTTCATCCTATCTGTATTTGTACACAGTGGCAAATGCGATAGAACAAAGTCAATCAGCATTTGTGCGACTGCATCTTGTGCGACTGCATCAAATGCGGTTGACAACACTTGGTTAGCATTGCACTGTAGCAAATGCGAGAGAGAGATGCTCATCAGCATTTGTCTACTGTAGCAAATGCGGTGGAGTAGAATCCACATTTACTTAATATACTAATGTTGTAGAGTACAATCTTTGTCCGCATGGTTTCTCTTTGGAATAAAAAGATACTCGCATTGGTTAAATGCATGGGATACATTCACCCGCAGCAGAGACTCTAGATGTTTGAGGAGCAGCAGTGACACTGGATGTTTGAGAATATGTTGTTGGATGATTGATTGGTGGAGTTGTCATGAATTCTGTGTTGGTCATTTGATATCTTGATAAGATGAAGTCATCCTCCTCAGTGATGAAGGCATTTTCCACAGAATGAGATCCTCATGGAAATTTGTAGGCCTCAATCACTCTTGGTTCACCAAGATTTCTGCTTCTTTCATCAAGTTCTAATGCTTCTATTTTGGCTATCATAATATCCAAAGTAGTACTCTCAAGATCAAGAGTATTTTTTAGCATAGTTATATTTTGTTTCCAGCTTTGAAGGAGGCTGTGAAGCATCTTTTTGTTTAATTCTTTAATCTTGTAAGTGACTCTTATGATTTCCAAGTCATTTACTAACTGTAAGAATCTATGCAGTTGTTTAGATATTGATTTTGCCTTGGTGTGGTGGAATGTTTCATACTGACTTACAAGCTTATCCTTGTTGATTTCAGCCACCTCACTGCTTCCTTCACACATGATTTTTAGTGCATCCCACATAGCTTTTGCAGTACCATACTTCTCTAATCTTTTTCAGCACATCCATCTTGAGTGCTTGAGTTAGAATGGAGTAGGGTTTGACGTCAATCTTGATTTTCTTGTAGTCTTCATCATCTAGAGTTAGATCTTCAAAAGGTATTCTTGTAGTTCTATATATTACAGCTTGATCTGCAGACAGAGTAACAGGGATGTGTGGACCCTTGCATATTGATATCTAGAAATCAGGATCTACACCTTTAATGTAATTTCTAAACCTTATTCTCCACTGTTAAAACTCAGATTTGTGTTTAAGCATAAGAGGTTTCGGTGTATGACCAATTTCTAAATAACTGTTAGAATCCATTTTAACTTGTGTAAATATAGATTTAGTTGACTTTAAGATTGATTAGTCCAACTTGTTCAAGCAGTTTGTTCGGAGTTCAGAATTAGATGTGTAATTGTAATGATTTTCTTGTTGTTGACAGGAGTATTTTTGTTGTTTACTAAGTAGAGATAATGATATCCACTACTAGCAACTCGATTACCAGATCAATCGAATTCTATTAGGTTCTTGCGTAGATCTGAAAGAGAACCGAGAGCCAAAGCTCTGATACCACTTAACTCGGTTGAGTAAGATTGAGATTCTTACTGTGAATCGAATATGGTAATCAAGTCATTGATTGAATGGCAGAAACAAACAATCAAAGAACATTCAATGCAAGAAAATTACTCATAAATGCTTTTGTATTGTATATATGAAAGTTAATAATTACAACAAAAATTCTCTATGTCTATCAATCGTCACCTCAGGTATGAGGTTATCTATTCTATTTATAGGCAGACAAGATGTCAGGATCAGTGATCACAAGTTTGATGTATTAGAGCGTAACGCAGCGGAATAAGAACAAGAATTAGACAAATTGTAGCAAGAATTTGATACTCGTATGCATTAAGAACAAATACGGTTATAATGAGAGAATATATTTCTGTAACAAGGAATGTTTCTATGATATCAAATATTTCTGATCAAATCATTCTACTTATTACAATAGGTTGACACACCTTATATAGAGTGCAATCGCTGCGGTTATCACGGGAAAGTGACAACTGGCAGATCTATTACAAAAATAACTAACTCTTAACAAACTACTGAAATGTTCACAACTACTAAGAACATATCAGAGTGTTAAGTACAAAATATGAATTTACTGATAAGAAACTACTGAAATTACAACGACTGAAGAACAAGCTCTTCAGTCGTTTTACAAAACTACTAAAAACATAAAACTACTGATGAGCACAACAACTGAAGAGTATTCTTCAGCTGTTGTGTCAAACTACTGAACAGATAAAACATAAAACTACTGAAAGGTAAACCGTCACAACTACTGAGGAGACCTCTTCAGCTGTTGTGACAACGTCTGATACTTTGGTCTTCAGCACTTGTGTCTTCAGACTTTGTCTTCAGCACTTGTGTCTTCAGACTTTGTCTTTAGCACTTGTCTTCAGACTTTGTCTTCAGCATTTGTCTTCAGACTTTGTAATCAGCTGTTGTCTTCAGCTATTGTGGTCTTCAGTAGTGTTATGACGTCTGTGGGACTTAAAGGTTTTTCTCATCCGGGTCATTGGTTCTTTTGTTCCAACAAACTCCCCCTGAACCAATGCAGCCAAAACCTTTAACTTTATGAGGTCCACTTATTGTTGGGAGAATGGTTGGTCTTTTTCCTTCTTGATCAGTTGAGAAGATGACCCATATAAGCACTGGCCTGGGATTGAGTCTCTGATGATTTGGTTGGCAATGTATGGATGGGAGCTCTGTATTGGGGAATTGGACACTAAGCTGTTCCCCCATCCATGAGACTCACTTCCCATGTATAAGCCTGTAGGATTCTCTGGTGTATGCTCTGAGAATCATAATTTGTTCTTCCATGGTCAGGTTCTCTGCTTCACCATCAAACAATCCTTCACGCCCATACAGCTCTGAGATGTACTTGGCCTGTTTGCCATTTTTGAGCTCAACTGTTGTAATCTGTCTGTATGCAAACTCATCAGGATGAGTCCCTTCAAGTAACAGACTGAGCTCATTTTGTTTGAAGTTCTCAAGCCTTTTGTAGACTAACCCCTTTTAATAACTCTATTCTATAACATCTTTTGGGGTGGCTATTTAGTCTCATAGGCCTTCTTGAAATCTTCTACAATCCCCTAGGGTGATACTACAAGGACCACTGTGATCTCTTCATCTACGATCCTTTTTACTTGGCCCTTGTATCTCGAAGGAATGTCTTTCTTTACAATCCTGTGAGCCACCCTAGGATCAGGCCATACTCTCACCTTTTCCTTCTGATATTGAAATGTGTTGGCAAGGGTGTACAACCTCAGAGCTTCTTTCTTCATACTAATTATTGATGAAGAAGCAGCATAAGTTTTGTCGATGCTTTTCAACATCTCATCGTCATGAAGCCTTTGCTGCTGCTCTTCTTCAATCTTTACTCTCACAGTTTCCATCTGTGAGGTGGGAGTGATGGGCATGGGTTTGGCTTTAGGCAATGTTAGGACTGCAGACAGAGGCATCCTATCTTCTTCCACATCGTCCTCTTCTTCTTCTTCTAGCCTCAACACCCTTCTCTTCTTCTTCTTAGGTGCATCATCGGCTGTTGGTTTAGATGGTAAGGGAGTTGGTTTTGTGGGTTGTGGTTGTGGTTGTTTTGGAGAGGGAATGTTGACAGGCTGAGTTAGCATTTTTGAGGTGAGTGTTGCTTTTGAGTATTGGCTAGCTCAGTCCTGCTCCCTGCTCCTGCTTCATTCAAAGCTTCAATAACAAGTCCCTTAGTATATGCTTCAGATGAACAGATCTTGATGGTGATTGCCAAGATACTGTCCCTGGACCAAGCTTTGATTTCGATCATTGATCTTCCCAGATATTTTGCAATAAATCTAATCATGATATCAAGCCTTTCTCTTTCTAACACTTCATAACTCGCCCATCTATTCTGGATTTCTTCAATCTCTAATCATCGAATCTCAGAGTCAAGTTTATCGATGTCATGGCCTTGCCTAAACAGCTGATCAATGATGTTGTCCATTGATCTGCTGTGTTCGGCATCAGCCTCTTTTATCAGTATCTCCAAGGCTTTCTCTTTTTCCTTCTCTTTATCAGTCTCCACATTTAACTCCAACTCCTTTTCCACTACTCTCCCTTATGTTTCTTTCTCCTTTTCTTTCTCCTCTGTACTCCTCTTTCTTTTTCCTTTCACTGACTTAATCTCCCCCTTTTTGGTTGCATTGGTTGCAAAGGGTTGATTGCCAGAAAGGTATTTGCCCACAACCTCCTCTATCAATGTGTGGATTACTGAGGAAAGCCTCTCATCAATGGCTTTGATCATGATGTCAGTGATATGGGTGATATGAGAGGGAGGGAATTTTGAAGGATAGCAAGTATTGCTCAGGAGGGTTCTGTTCCTGAGAAATAGTACCAGAAGCAGAGGCAGGTGGCTTAATTGTTGGGAGTGGCTTAGTGTTTGGGAGACCTTCAGATGAAGGTGCCATCTGTGAGGTGGTAGAGGCAGACGGTCTTTGTTCCTTAGAAGTTTTGGCAAGCAGCTCTTTGAGTGTGCTCACCTCCTCTTCCAGGATGGTATTTTGGGCGATTACATCGTAAAAGAAGCCCAGGTCATCATCAGTAGATACTGAATCACCTGACCTCCTGATAGGATCAGGATGAACATGCACTGAGTGTAGCTCAGTTGTAGCATGTGCCCCTTTGTCTTGGAACTGGGGACTTCCTGCCTCAGGACTGTGTCCGTCCTTAGCAGTTGCCTCTGGTAAGGTCTTAGTAATGGTACCAACTACAACCTGATCATATGCTGACTCAGGAGAAGTGGCAGCCTCACCAGAAGTTCCAATCTCCACTGCTACACTAGGAGAAGGAACATTGTAACCCCTATGCTATGGGTTCTCAGCTGCACTTTGGTCCTCCCCCTCAATGGTAGAAGTGTTCCCAGTAGTAATTGGTATCTGGGGAGGGGGTGAGGAGTGCAACTGAGTCAGCACTTGTGCAACAAGTAATGTAGGACTTTAGGGGGCGGTTGCATGGGGAGATGGGGTAAAAGCAGTCTGCACCTGGGGAGGATGGTGCTCTTCAATGGCAATCTCCTCAAATGAGGAAGATCCCAGATTGGTGGGTACCCCTTCTGAGGTTGCTGCAGGCTCCTTTTGAGAGGAATCCTGAGCGGCTGTGGCTGGGAGAGTCCTTATATCCACTAGGGGGTTATAACCAGTGGATATAGCCTGTGTTTGTGTTGCAGGGGCATCCTCAGGGGACTCATTTCCTGAGTAGCCTTTTTGGTTTTCTTTTTAGTGGGTTTGGTGGGGACTTTTGATTTGGAGGTGGTGGCTGTGGGTTCCAGCGGCGTGGGTTTGCGCAGCTTGGCAGCCATTTTGAGTGAGTGGTCAGAGTTGTGCCGGGAGTATACTTCAGGCAATACAGCCATAGCAGGGACTCCCAGGCCAACAAGTCCCTCAGCTTGAAGCTAGTTTGCAATTATGGCCATTATGAACCGAGGATATAATATCCAACGGTTAGCAGTTTGTTTTTGAGCCATATCCTTGAGCTCTGAAAATAGTATTTCCGAAAAATTTAAAGGTTGTTGCTCAAGGATGGAGTACATTACCTGCTGCCACCTTGTAGACATTTGATCCCAAGAAGAAGTCTTAGGAGCCAAACAGACATTTACCATGTGAAATATGAGACGTTCAGCATCATGGAAATGTTTCTTCAGTATTTGTGGAGGCACGAAGGTTCCCTGATATCCATGGTGGGCAAAGGATAAATCAGTTGTGCCTTTTGGATATCCAGCAGGAGAAGTGGCATCATCCAGGTGTAGAGTTTGACGAAGTATATCGGGAGTGATGACCACTTCGTGGTTGTTGATGACCGACCGGAGAGATGCTGTGTTGTTCTCCCCAGTGGTGAGGGTGACGTTCATCCAAAACTGGTTAAGGGATTCGGCATGAAGGATTGGATTGAGAAGAAAGGCCGTTTTGTAGGGTGACTGGACCATAAGATCAATAGCATTATCGAACTTAGCCAAGAATGGCGATTTGGTGAGGTAAGCTACACAGTTGTGTTGCGGTTTTAGCTGCATGGACGCCATTTATGAGAGAGAAGTTTTGGAGAGATGAACGTTAGGTTGAAGAAGATGAGGCTCTGAAGGATTAGGTCAGGGATATTTATAGGGTACGTGTTAGAAAACGACTGAAGGGTTTGGTGTTAGTCATCAGTAGTTTTAAACGACTGTTGACATGGTATTACCCGTTCAGACGTTGAAACAGCTGAAGTCGTGGTTTTAGGCATGAGCAGTTAGAAAACTACTGAAGACCATGGTTTTGACTTCAGATGATGAAACAACTGAAGACTTGGTATCAGTCATCAGTAGTTGTGAAACTACTGAAGACATGGTTTTGTCATTAGTTTTTGTAAACAGCTGATGACTTGGTATTAGTCATTAGTAGTTGTGAAACTACTGAAGACATGGTATTGTCATTAGTTTTTTAGGATGAAACAGCAGTTGTAGAAACAACTGAAGAGAAAGTTCTCTTCAGTAGTTTTCGTCAATTCATAGCCTTTCAGCTGTTTCATACTGTCCTCAACACTTACTCATCAGACTTTGCATATGCTTTTCAGGTGTTTCGTGGGACATCAGTACTTATCTCTTGTATTGATTTCAGCAGTTGTAACTACATCAGTGGTTTAGAACAGATAAAGTACTTCAGTACTTCTGAGACATTTAGCCATCACTAGTTATAAAAACTACTGAAGGTGAAACAACTCATCAGTACTTATATATGACATGATTACCAATGATCACCAGTACTTTTTACTGAAATCATCAGTAGTTGTCACTTATTCTAGCTGCAGCATACCAAGCCTTAACACAAGGTTTTGGAAAGAAGAACTATCCAAAGGCTTAGTAAAAATATCTGCAAGCTCATCAGCACTAGGCACAAACTTAGGATCAATCAGACCTTTTTCAAAACAATCCCGAATAAAGTGATGTCTGATCTCTATATGTTTGGTCCTAGAGTGCTGGACTGGATTTTTGACAATACACAGAGCTGAAGCACTATCCATTAATAATGGAGTCTTAGTCTCTGTAATGCATAATCCAGAAGTTGGTTCTGAAGCCAGAGTACCTGAGAAGTGCAACTTGCAGCAGCAATGTACTCGGCTTCAGCAGTTGATGTAGCAACAGATGTTTGTTTCTTACTCTGCCAAGAAATCAAACAGTTGCCTAGGAATTGACAACCACCAAAGTTGACTTTCTAGTTAACTTGCACCCTGCATAGTCACTATCTGAAAAAGCAACTAATTTGCAAGAGTGTCCAGTGGAATACCATAAACCTAGAAATTGTGTACCTTGCAAATATCTAAAGATTCTCTTGACTGCAATCAAATTAGACTCTTTAGGAGCAGCCTGAAATCTAGCACAAACACATGTAGCAAACATAATATCTCGTCTAGAAGCTGTTAAATACATCAAGGAGACAATCATACATCTGTAAAGTGTTTCATCAACAGCTTTACCTTTCTGATCTGCATCCAGTTGTGTGGTGTTGCACATTGGAGTAGAACAGGGCTTACAGTTTTGTAAATCAAACTTATTCAAAAGATCTTTTGTATATTTTGACTGATGAATAAAGGTCCATCAGCCTTTTGTTTAATTTGCAAGCCTAGAAAGAACTGTAATTCTCCCATTGCACTCATTTCAAACCTCTTTTCATTAATGTTGTAAAATCATCACACAACTGGGGATCAGAGGATGCAAAAATGATATCATCAACATAAATCTGAACAAGTAGCTTATGCTGATCCACCTTCTTAATAAACAAAGTTTTATCAATGGAGCCTCTAGTGAAATTATTCTTAAGAAGAAAAGTGGAAAGTGTCTCATACCAGGCTCTAGGAGCTTGTTTCAACCCATAAAGAGCCTATCAAGTTTATATACCCATTCAGGATGTTTATTATCCTCAAACCTGGTGGTTGACACACATAAACTTCTTCCTTTATTTTACCATATAGAAATGCACTTTTGACATCCATTTAAAAAACTTTAAGATTGTGGAATGCAGCATAGGCTAAAAACAATCCGATTGCCTCTAGTCTGGCTATAGGGGCAAAGGTTCATCATAGTCAATACCTTCTTCTTGTGAAAACACCTGTACAACCAATCTAGCCTTGTTCTTAACAATAAGCCCATTTTCATCAGTTTTATTCCTAAACACCCATTTAGTGCCTATTGCACACTTACCTGGGGGAAGAGGAACCAGTTCTCACACTTGCTGTTTCTTGAACTGAAGAAGCTCAAGCTGCATGGCTTCAACCCATCCTTGTCTCTCAAAGCAACATGGTAGTTCTTTGGCTCTAGCTGACTGATGAAGAGAGCATAGAAGCAGAAGTTAGACAATTGACTTCTTGTTGAAACACCAGCATTGATATCACCAATAATCTGAGACATTGGGTGATTCTTTAGTTCTTGATAAATAATGAGATCTGTGCAAGTGTTTGTAGGAACTTCAGCACCAGCAGATGTTGATGCAGACTCTTGAAACCAAGAATTAGATGGTAACCAAAAGAAGTAGAGGAATCAGAGATCTCATCAGCATTTGTTGTGGATGGAACTGCTGAAGCTACAGGAACATCAAATTTAGCAGACACAGGCAGTTGGTCACTAAACTTGAATAGGTGAGTTGATATTATCATCATCATCATCAATACCACCAGATGGAAGACATGCTGCAGAAGATGATTTATCCACATGATCTGCAACAGCTGGAGGTTGATAAGGAACATATTGCAGTATGTCCAAATCAAACAACTCCAGGGTTTTGTGGAATCTTGTCCATAGGACATTCATTAAACTTCACATGCAAAGTCTCTTCAACTATCTTTGTTCTGCAGTTGAAGACTCTATATGCCTTGCAAGTAGATGAATAACCAACAAAATACCCTGCATCCACCTTAGGATCAAATTTTTGGAGTTGATCCTTTGTGTTGAGAATAAAACAGGGACACCCAAATGCTTTGAAACATGAAATTAGAGGAGCCAAGTGATGGAGAACTTCATATGGAGTCTTCATCAAACTCTGATTTACTAAGGCTCTATTCTGCACATAGCAAGCTGTGTTAACAGCTTCAGCCCAAAAGGTCAGTGGCAAACTAGAGTCAGCCAGCATGGACCTTGCAGCTTCAATTAGGGTCCTGTTCTTCCTCTCCACTACTCCATTTTGTTCTGGAGTCCGTGGTATGCTAAACTGTATTTTGATTCCCTTTGAAAGATAGAAGTCATCAAGTGTATGGTTTCTGAATTCAGTTCCATTGTCACTCCTAATACACTTGACTGGAAGGGAATACTGCTTCTCAACATACAACACAAAGTGAATAATCTTCTGAGCAACCTCATCCTTTGAATGTAGAAAGAAAGTCCATACAAATCTGGAGTAATCATCCATAATTACCAGACAGTATTCTTCTTTGCCATGCTCATCACTCTCACAGGACCAAATAGATCCATATGCAGTATTTGCAAGCAGGCAGTGGACTTAGGCTCTTCAATAGGAGGGAATGAGACTTTGTGTTGTTTTCCTTTTAAACAAGCAGTGTAGGTTTCATCACAGTGGAACTCCTTTATTGGTAAGCCTCTGACTAAACTATTGTGGATCAGCTGATTCATGTTTTTGAAATTAACATGACCTAGCCTTCTATGCCACAGTTTAGATTCTTGAGAAGAGGCTTTGGAAAATAGGCAAGGATTGCCTCTGAGATCTATTTTCTTGGAAAGATCTAAGGCATACACTCTTCCTGTCCTATTGGCTCTCAGGAGAGTGTGATCATCCAACACCTTATCAATCAAATGCAGAACTTTGGATGACAGAATCCTACAGTTCTGACCGGTGAAAAGAGCAACATGGCCTTTATCACACATTTGACTGACACTCAAGAGAATGTACTTGAGATTTTCCACATGATTAACATCATCAAACTTTATTTCTCCATTGGAGACAAAGCCATTTCCAATGATGTAACCCCTAGCATCATTGCCAAAAGAAACGAACCCCTTCTTTCCTTGAAGAAGAGACCTGTTCCCAGTCATGTGCATAGATCCCCCACTGTCTACATACCAGATGCTACTTTGGCATGTTGAAGAACCCTGCAATTATAAACAATCAGTTAGTTTTGTAGACCCAAACCTTTTTGGTTTTGGGCCTGTTCTCATCAACAGATGGTAAACTAACAGGTTTGATGGAAACAACAGCCTGAGAGGAAGAAGATGGTGAAGAAGAGGAATCCTTTGGCTTGGACCTCCTTTTCTGTGGTTTCAACATAGGAACATCTAATTGGTTAACTCTTCCCATAGATGTTGAGCCATCATAACCAGCTGTGTCTGATTTTGTGATAAAGCTTTCAGCTCATCGACATATTGCCATTGGAGTTCGATAAGTTCCTATGTTGCACCTTCTTCTTTGAGCAATCTCAGCTGTTACCTGTTTAACCCCTCCTTTTGGATTTCTTTATGGACTTAAGGGTTATAGATTTGAAGTTGCTCATACAAATGTGGTTTCAAACTCAGTAGCATCTGGTAGTTGGAGTTTGAACTTCAGGTGTTAAATCTTGCTCTCTAGTCCTTTCAGGACTTTCAGAATTAACTCCTGAGTTGATCAACTCTTTGATCATGTGAGTGTCAGCAGTGAAACCATCAACATCAGCTGATAGGTTCTGAGAGGGCTTAGTGCTGACTTCTACTTCTGATGGTGCTGAATCAGAAAGTAGATCACATGATGAAATGGATTGGTTATTGCTCTCACCATCAGATTCTACCTCTGCTTTGGGAGTAAAATCTGTAGGTGGAGCAGTGGTGATTGTAACCAATGCCAAACTTCACATTGGAAGCAGATTGCTTACTAAGAAGCATTTCAAAACCTTTGCATGATTGTACCCATCGATCACACTCTACTTGGGTGACTGCAAGGGTTTCTTTGAGATCTTTGTACTTCTAGAAGCACAGATTCCAATTCAGCTTTTCTTTTGGAAATTGTTTGTTCTAGCTTAATGTTCTTGTTAATCAAAGCTACATTTGCTTCTCTAATAGATGCAAATGCTGCTATGCATGTTTTAGAACATAATTTGGCTTTTGCCTCAGAGGATACCTGTGATACCTTTGGTGTAGAGGCATTAATAGATGAATTATCAGCAGAATCCAAAGCCATAAGAGCTAGATTTCCAAAGGGACTGTCACCACCATGTTGACCAGCACCAGTGAACAGTTGTTCATGACCAGACAAATCATCTGGTAAACTGCTCCAGTCAACAACTCCTGGGGTGAAGAAGCTATGTTGTTGAGGTTGAGTTTGTTGATGAGATTGGGAAGGTTGTGGTTCAGGCAATGCTCGTGGTTGTTGTGCAATTGGAGCTTGAACAGGATTTGGTTGAGGCATATAATAGCAGGGATAAGGATATGACATTGGACCCTGGGGGACAAAGTATGCAGGAGACCTAGGATGTGAATGATGACTAGAACCAGCAGGATGTTGCCCTGTGTTTTGTGGACTAGTACTAGGAAAACTCACAAAGGGTGCAGAAGAGTTAGATCCAGTTGATCTACACTCTCTTGCAAAGTGTCCCAGCCTTTGGCATTTGTGACACCTCAACTTACTCTTGTCAAAACCAACTTTGGTTTTTCCAGAGAGTCCAGGAAATTTCCTGCCAGTTCTCTTATAGAACTTCTGAGATCTGATATTAATCAATGCCATTTGGCTCAGAATATCCATCTCTTTTAGATCATCATCAGCTATTCCTTTCAAATCATCCATGATGAAGCATAGATTGTCACTATTACTGCCAGAATGACTCTCAATACCAACAAATGCATGATCAGAACTGTTTGAAGAGAAATCAATATGCTCATCATAATTGCTTTCAGATGTAGCATATTCTGACTCATGACCAACCAAGGCAGTATTCCCTGGTACAAAGTCATCAGTGAGGTTTCCTGATGAGGACAGTTTCCTCTTCTGCTCTATCTCTCTTTCGAATGTAAGCAGTTTCTCATGAAGTTGGGTGAGAGATAGGCTACCCAGATTTGCACTGGAGCGTAGGACAATAGTGTACGTGTCCCATCTCTCAGGCAGTGATCTGAGGAACCTGTTATTCATCTGGCTATTGGTGTATTCCTGTTTCACCATTTTAAGCTCAGAGATCAAGCAGAAAAACGCTCAAACTGTTGAGTTAGTGTCTCACCCTTTCTATGAGAGAATGTCTCATATTGTTGGGCAAGGACTTCTCTGTTGTTTGCTAAGACCTCATCTGTGCCACCGAATTGTTCCTTCAGGGCATTCCAGAGATCATGAGCAGTTTCATGATACATAAGCCCTGAATAGATTTCATTAGGCAGTGCCATGGCCAGAATTCCATGGGCTTTAGCATTAATCTCAAACATTTTCAATCTTCATCAGAGTATTGTTCCTTCTTCTTCAGAACTATTTGATTGGTTTCCGGATTGTTCACCATAGGCTTATGTGGTCCATGTACCACAGATGTCCAACAACCTGGACTTTTAACAGACAGATGATGAAGCATTCTTCGCTGCCATATGTTATACTCGTCCTAACCAGCATCGGGGGCTTGGTTGAGGAACCAGTATTGTGAGGATCATTAGAAGGAGTAGTCATCTCAGATTCAATCAAATTCAATGATGCTATAACAGATTTAGAACAAAACACAACAACCAATTGAACCAAGAGAGATCTCAGAATAAATGAACGAAAGCGTCAGAAATTCAATAATCTATAACCAGTTCTTGCAAAATGCTAATTCAATCAAACATAGATATCAATTAGCAGTTTCAATGATCAATTGTTAGATCAATCAATGATTAACCAGCTCTGATACCACTTGTTAGGATCAGTGATCTACGTTTGATTGATTAGAGAGTATAGCAGCGGAAGTCTAACAACGAATCAGCCAATTCACAAGAACAAAAAGATATTCAATGTAAGAAGAAAAACGGTTATAGATAGAGAGAATTCTGCAGATATATTTCATTCAATATACGCTTTCGTGGTAACGGAATGTCACAATTTCAATTAGGTCGACACCTCTTATATAAGAGATGTGACGTCTGCTGATGTCACTTGATAGTGACATCTAACAGAATTATCACAAACTACTGATAGTTAACACAACTACTGATGATGTCAAAACAGCTAACATCTTCTTACAAAAATGCTAAGTGTTACTATTATTACACTACTGAAAAGAAACTACTGAAACAATAAAACTGAAGAACATACTCTTTAGTTGTTTTACAAATATTGAAACAAAGAAAACTACTGAAAGGTAAACCATCAAACTACTGAAGAAGACCTCTTCAGCTGTTGTGACAACGTCTCATACTTTGTCTTCAGCACTTGTGTCTTCAGACTGTGTCTTCAGCACTGGTGTCTTCAGACTTTGTCTTCAGCACTTGTGTCTTCAGACTTTGTCTTCAGCACTTGTGTCTTCAGACTTTGTCTTCAGCACTTGTGTCTTCAGACTTTGTCTTCAGCACTTGTGTCTTTAGACTTTGTCTTCAGCACTTGTGTCTTCAGACTTTATCTTCAGCACTTGTAGTCTTCAGTAGTTGTTGTGATGTCTGTGGGACTTAAAGGTTTTTCTGATCCGGCTCATTGGTTCTTTTGGTCCAACAGAGTTAAGAGGTGGTTCAACCAAGTCCCTCACTTAGTTGTCATGCATGGATTGCCTCTCAACATTCATTGCTTCAAGCCATTTGTCACAATCTGAATTGGACATTGCAACACGATAAGTGGTTGGTTTATCGGAATCTACCACATAGCATCCATCTACGAAAAATCCTTATCTTTCACGTGGATTACTAATTCTACACGATCTGCGAACGTTTTGTGTGTATTGATCAACTATTTTATCACCCTCAACATCCTATGTTGAGTGCTAGTGTTAACTGCACGTGTATCGGTTTGTGTTTCTTGATCCTCCTCAAGATCCACTGTTAGACCGCTAGTTCCTTCCATAAGCAACTTCGCTTCTAAGAACTCAGCCTTCTTGGCAACAAACTCCTTTTGTTCCAATGGATCATAGAAATAATATCCCATAGAATCTCTAGGATATCCAGTTAAGATACACTAGTGGAATGGCTTTCTAACTTGTTTAAGGTGGGAGTCTTAACATAAGCATCACAACCCCATACCTTAAATATGATAGTGATGGAACCCTTCCAAGCCGTATTTCAAATGGTGTCTTTTCCACTTTCTTGGTTGGGGCCCTATTCAAAATACGGGCAGAAGAGAGCAAAGCGAAACCCAAAAATGATAGAGGCAATGAGCTTCTAGCAATCATAGATCGAACCATATCCATAGAGTTCGATTTCTCCTCTCGGACACACCATTGTGTTTTGGTATTCTAGGTGGAGATAGTTGTGAGACAATACTACAACTTCTAAGATGATCTCTAAACGCATCACTTAGTTATTCACCTCCTTTATTAGTGCAGAGAATTTTTGTTTTCTTGTTAAGTTGATTTTCTACTTCATTTTGGAAGATTTTGAACATTTCAAAAGCTTCATCTTTGTGTCTTAACAAGTACACATAACCATATTGACTATAGTCATCGGTAAAGGTAATGAATTATCTTTCATTGTACTTAGTTATTGGTTTAAAAGGACCACATACATCCGAACGTATCATTCCTAATAAATCATTTGCCCTTTCGGTTTTGCCACTAAAAGGTGCCTTACTCATTTTACCTTGTAAACAAGATTCACATACATCAAGGAATCATATTCACTTGCTTTTAAAAGACTGTTCTTCTGAAGTGTTTGTATGCGCATCATGTTTATATGACCAAGACGGTAATGCCAAAGGTAGGTGTCACTCAAATCTAGTTTGAGATTCTTGGTGGTGGTTTGGTATAATGAGCTATTATACAATGTGTTTTCATGAACCAATTCATAAATACCATTAATAAGAATAGCTTTAAAATAAAATAAGTCATTTAAAGAAACATGAATTTCATTTTCAATAAATGTTAAAACGTTACCATATTTTCTTAATTGGGCAATAGAAATATTGTTCCTAGTCAAAGTAGGAGCATAGAAAACGTTGTTTAAAATTTCTTCCAAACCATTTGGAAGCTTCAAGATGTAGTCCCCTTGGTCTTCAACTTGAACTTTTGCCCTATTCCCCATGTAGAGGCTAACATCCCCTTTATTGAAGTCCTTACTTCTTTTGAACCCCTGCAATAAGTTACAAATATGAGTTCCTATCATGTATCCAATACCCATGTGTTAGTGGATATTAGTTTGAGATCAATATGAATCACAAAAATTGTACCTGAGGTTTGCCCGACATCCCTCTTACCTTGCAACTCTTTAAGATGGACAGGGCAATTTCTCGCCCAATGTCCAGTCTCCCTACACTTAAAGCATGGGTCATTCGAAGCAAACTTTTGCTTCTTCTCCGTTGGTTTTGGTGGTGGTGCTGTTACCACTCCCTTTCCCTTTCCCCTAACATGCCCTTCACCCTTGGCAACATTTGCCTTAGGTGCGGGGTGAGACCTCTTCTTGTTCCCACCTTCATTGATGGCCAAAACGGGTAAAACCCTTTTACCCATGGCTGCTTCTGCTATTTTGAGCATAGAGTGAAGCTCACTTATTTCTCATCCCACCCATTCATGTTATAGTTCATAAGAAATTTGTCAACCTTTTTTGACAAAGAGTTGAGGATCAAATCTATAGCCAACTCTTTTGAGACAGGACAATTCAACATTTCGAGGCGGTCAATGTGACTTTTCATCTTAAGTACAAAAGATGAAACTGATTGGGTGTCATCCATACGACATGCATGGAATGCTCGAAACGTTCGAAGCGCTCTACCCTTGCCTGTTGTTGGAACGTTTCCTTCAACTGGCTAATCATATCGTACGCTCCATGATGTTCATACTCCTTTCGGAGATCTGGAGTCATACTTGCCAACATGAGGCAAGACACGTGGACCGAGTCCTCAGTGTATTTCACCCAATTATTATAGGCCTCCTCATCATCCTCATTAGGTTGATTAGGAATTGGATCATCTAAAATATACGATAGTTTCTCTTGCTTGAGAACAATTCTCAAGTTTGGAAACCAATCTATAAAGTTGTTATGGTTTAGACATTCCTTTTGGAGAATGGTCCTTAGTGATATTGAGTGAGCGGACGGGATATCATTATTTTCATTGTTGTTGGTGGCCATCTACAAAATTTAACAAAGTTCAATTTTAGTATTTTCGATATTATTCATATCTTAATAATTAAAGCCCTTTTATGTGTCTTACATAATTTTAAAATTCTAGAATCCAACGTTACTTTTAAATAGTGGTTAGGTGACCTTTATCCTATTATTTAAATTAACATGGTAGTCAAAATTATGACAATTGCAACCCTTGCAACTTCTAGAGGTATGGGATTGACTTTGAACATCATATGTATAGTTGGCTTTTTAATCCCATCAACACCCTTTGTAAACTTCATTCAAGGTGATCCATTTAACATGGTTTGCAAATCAAGTCATCCTACTTGCACACACATGTCAGTTTACAACATAAGTGGTTAGGTGACCTTTATCCCACAAATATGGTATCCCCACCTCAAATCACAAGTTCTCTCAAAATGGTTAGGTGACCTTTGTCCTATCAGGAGTTTCCAAGTGACTCAAGTATTGTGCAAAGGGGCGGTGTTAAACTTGTTTATAAAAGAAATTTTAGGTTTTCATAATTCTAGTTTAGAAAACTCTATGTACCTTGTATTTGCATGCTTTCAAATACATGATTCCCTATGGTTCACTTTTTAATAAAACCCCTTTTATTAAAATCATTAATCCTTTTAATAACCTCTTATTAATCACTTAATGATAAAGAACCATCAAATTTCAGTTTGTTATGTTTGTTAATAAGTTTGTTATGCATATCTAAATATCAAACAACAACCATAAAACAAGCAACCAAACAAGCATAATCATACAATCACAAGTGCGTAACCATAGCCACTAAGTTGACTACACTTGTTTGCCATCAGAAGTATTGTCACTAGGTATTCCTAAGGGTTAACAATGATACATCTAAAATGTGTCCATGAACTCCCACTTGAATCCACATCCAAATGCTTCAAGTGTCCATGTCTTTTGTGTCCTTCTTTGGGTCTTCATCATGTGCATCTTCTTTTACAAAATCGTATCCTAATACAATTTTTATAATAAAAGAAATGCACTTCATCTATTTATTACATAACCAATGAATAAATAAATTACAACCCAAAATACAAACACAAAAATTACAACCCTTTGAGGAACAAAACCAGCATGACAAAAACACAACCAACCAAATCCAGAACACATAAGGTCAAGGCTATGTTATGCACCATAATATGTATCATATACAGTACTCAAGAACAACCATGAACTCCCTTTTTAACCTTAAAGTTTCAGCCAACATGAACCAAAACATTTCTAAACTCCTTCTTGAATGGATGAGAAGAAGTTGATGATGTATCTTGAATGCCTAGCCTTTAAAAGAGAAGTTCTCAAGCTTGTGTACCGATAAGCTCTTGCAAACACCTAACTTGTTATGTAGTAGAACACCAAATCTAAACTCCTTCTTGTAAACCCGAAAAATCAGCCAAGAAAGACTTCAAATTTCAGCCAAGAGTTTCAATTTTCATCAAAGAGAAGAAGGAAGAGAGAGCCTTTTGCATGTGCGTGTGAGAGAGTGTGTTGAGGGGAAGAGTGCAAGGAAGATAAGTTATTGTATTAAACCAAGACTAAAAAGATTCCAAGACCACAAAGGGGCGGCCGAATTGGAGATTTTAAAATGGGTTCCCTCCTATTTTTTATAAAGTTTTACACTTTTAAACCCATAAGATTATAAAACAAAAACCTCATTTAATTTTATAACATTAACACATTGTTATTTGTTATTATTTAACTTACTTAAATAATGATACAAATAATTTCTAATGAACAAATTATCCATATAATTTGTTCTATATCAAATGCAATTTTAGAAACCCATTTTCGAAATTGGTGACAATATTTATTTGTTTGATCATATCAACAAATAAATATTTGTTGGTGTTTGTTTAGCTTGTTATTGGGTATGACCCGGCTTGGATCATAATGTACTAACCATATCAATGTGTATGTGTCTTGGGCATGCAAGATTCAACAAACTTTGCCAATCCTACTAAGTAGGGGCCTTAGATTCGCACGTGTGTATGGCAATTATAATCACATTCATTAATTAGTTCATTCCAACCATCATACATAGTGACCATCAATTTCAATCCCAAACATGATCTTCCAATCACTAACCATAATTCATCATCATGTATGATCACCAAAACCTATACCTCTTACATGACCAACCAAGCATCCATACAATTCAATTGCACATACTATCATAACAAACATCATCAACAATCATTCTAAATGATCTTAACATCACAAGCATACCCAAATCATCACATCCAAAGTTCTACAAAAATAAAGTTTCCCTTTTGGAAAGAAACACCCAAAAGTTATCTAGCATCCAATTCAATCTTAATTTCAACAATTATAGACCTAATCAAGTTCATAACATTCATTCTAACATGTTAATCACCCCAAAAACATCCAAATTCCAAAAAACATACATAAAAGTTTCTACTTTTAGTAAGTGATGATCAACATCTCATATTCATGGATTTTCTTACAGAATTCAATTAAACTAACATCTAAGCATTACATCCACATCTTAGCATCATCAACTCATGAATTCCAAGAAGAACAGTTTCCTCTTATGGTAATGTATGAACTAGATGATCAATCACTAGATTTCGTGCATAATCAAGATCATTCAACATTCATACAACCTAACTAACATCATATTAACATCTAACAATGATCAATTTCATTTTTCCATCAACAATTTCGAAATTAGGGTTCATCTATATCCAAAAAACTATGAGCAACCAATGAAAACTAACCTTTAGATGGGCTTAGATGATGATTATCACTTGCAATCAACTTGTAATACTTGAAATCAATCAAAACGAATTGTTGTTTGTTGTTTCTTGATCAAAATCGAATGGTTAAGGTGTGTGGGTGGGGTTTCGGCTGCAATGGGGTTTCGGAGGCTAGGGTTATGTTAATTTTGGTAATATTTGATTAAAATGTATTTACAAAATAACCCCTTTGATTTATTTTATAAACACTATCTTTCTAATACTTTTTAAATAATCTAGACTACAATTTGTAAGTATTATTAACAACAATACAAATCCTAAACATTTACAACAAGTCACATAACACATAAAATATATATATAACACGTTGTCACGTTATCACGTAAAATTCACAAAATAAATGTTTAAAATTCTTTAATTCATGAACCACATAATCACAACAAATAATCAATATTATTAATTAGATTATTATTGTTTATCATAGATTATTATTATTAAGTCACCAACATTTAACTTGAACTAGTGGTGCTCACGACACGTGTATGCAAATTTAACGGAACTAACGGAGTTTGGTAACGGAATATAACCGGATGTCACATTATCCCCATGTTGAAAGAATTTTCGTCTCGAAAATTGTGTTACATGGTTGTGTTATATCCCTGGTTTACTACATTGGCATAAAGAGATTGAGTGAGTTGTCACATTATCCCCATGTTGAAATAAATTCCGTCCCGAAATTTACTCAGTACCTTCTCCGGCTATTGCCGTCGTTTCGAACAGATGAGGATACTTGAGCTTTATCTGATCGTCACGTTCCCACGTGAATTCAGGTCAATGTTTTGAGTTCCAATGAACTTTGAATATAGGTATCTTGCTTTGTTTAAGAGTCTTGACCTCACGATCCATTACTTCAACGGGCTCTTCCACAAAGCGTAATTGATCATCTACTTGTACTTCCTCGAGTGGTATAATTAGTGTCTTGTCAGATAGGCAGTTCTTCAGATTTAAGACGTGAAATACATTGTGAACGCCACTCAGTGAATGAGGTAAGTCCAATCGATACACCAGCGGACCTATTCTTTCTAGAATCTCAAATGGTCCAACATATCTTGGATTAAGCTTGCATGTCTTGCCAAACCGAATTACACCCTTCCATGATGAAACTTTTAGTAAGACTTTGTCACTGATTTGAAACTCCAAAGGTTTCCATCGTTTGTCTATGTAACTTTTCTGTTTGTCTCATGCCGTAGCCATGTGGTTTCGCATCTGTACTATCTTCTCTGTGGTCTCATGAACCAATTCAAGACCAATCAACTGACTATCACCAACTTCTGCCCGATAAACTGGTAATCTACACTATCGCCCATATAATGCCTCAAATGGTCCTGCTTTGAAGCTAGTATGATAATTATTATTGTAAGAAAACTCGACCAACGGTAAATGAGCTTCCCAATTATTCCCAAAATCGATCACACAACAACACAACATGTTTTCCACAGTTTGAATTGTACGTTCACTTTGACCATCGGTCTGCGGATGATAGGTAGTGCTTATATCCAGACATGTACCCAAAGATTTTTGTAACAATTGCCAAAAATGGGACGTAAACGAGCATCACGATAAAAAATAATCGAGATTGGCACACCATGCCTCGACATTACCTCCTTCAGGTAAATTCGAGTTAACTTGTCCATTTTGTCAGTCCCCTTGATTGCAAAGAAGTGAGTTGACAAGGGGAATTCAGGTTGTTGTAGTAACCCAGGTGGTTTCTGATATTCCACTTTACCTTAGAACATGTTAGGCATTTGCTCACGTATGTAGCCACATCTGCCTTCATGTTAGGCCACAATAGTGCACCTTCAAATCATGATACATTTTATCAGAGCCAGGATGTATGGAATACTTAGACTTGTCTGCTTCACTCATAACCAAGTCTCTTAGTTTCCCATATAAAGGTACCCAAAGTCTATCCATGAAATATCGTATTCCATCGGATTTGACTTCTAACTGTTTATCCATCCCATGTAAAGATTCGGATCTAATGTTATCACCTTTCAAGGCTTCCATCTGGGCTTCCTTAATTTGGTCTGGCAAGTGATAGCTAATGGTCAATTGTAGGGCACGCACTTGTCAGGGTTTAGCGGTTTCCTTTCTACTCAAAGCATCAGCGAGTACATTCGCCTTTCCCGGGTAGTATTTAATAGCACAGTCATAATCGGTTAATAATTCCACTTAATTTCGTTGCCTCATGTTAAGCTCTTTTTACTCAAAGATATGTTGAAGACTCTTGTGATAGGTGTAAATTGTTCACTTGGTATCGTACAAGTAATGTCTCTAGGTCTTCAAGGCCAAGACCACTCCTCCTAACTCCAAGTCATGAGTACTGTACTTCTTTTCATACACCTTTAGTTGTCTCGAGGCATAAGCTATTACTTTGTCACATTACATCAGGAAAACCAAGTCCTTGGATAGAAACGTCATAGTAAACCGCAAAATCCTCACTTCTTTCGGGTAATGCTAATATCAGTGCACTAGAAAGTATTTGCTTCAACAACTGAAAAGTAGCTTCTTGACTCTCACCCATTTATAGGTTGTTCCTTTATGGGTCAAGCTATGAGAGGTTGAGCGATCTTTGAGAATCCCTCAATGAAACACCGATAGTATCCTGCTAGACCAAGAAATTACCTTATCTCATTAGGCGTCTTGGGTACCGACCAGTTCTTTATAGCCTTAACCTTTGCTGGATCCAGATGTATTCCCTTCTCGTTAACAATGTGACCTAAAACTTGCACCTTCCGAATCCAAAAGTCGCACTTAGAAAATTTGGTGTACAACTATTCCTTTCTAAGTAGCTCAAAAATTATACATAGGTGTTCCTCATGTTCCTCCTTGGTCCTAGAATAAATAAATATGTCATGAATAAACACGATAACAAATTGATCAAGGTAGGGTTTGCACACACGGTTCATGAGATCCAGGAACACAGCTGGTGCATTTGTCAACCCAAAAGGCATGACCACAAAATCGTAGTGACCATAACGAGTACCGAATGTTGTTTTAGAGATGTCTTCTTCACAAACCCTCAGTTGATGATAACCAGATCTCAAATCAATCTTCGAATAATAACTTGATCCTTGAAGCTAATCAAATAGATCGTCGATACGAGGTAACGGGTATGGGTTCTTAACTGTGACCTTGTTCAACTCTCTATAGTCAATTCACATCCGGAATGTACCATCTTTCTTCTTAACAAAAAGAATAGGTGCTCCCTACGTTGACGAGCTCGGTCGAATAAACCCTTTATCCAACTGCTTCCGGAGGTGCGTAGATAATTCCAGCAGTTCGTTCAGTGCTAACTGGTAAGGTGGTCTCGCAATCGAAGCAGCTCTGGGTGTCAAATCGATCTGAAACTCGACTTGGCAATGTGGTGGTAGTCCAGGCAGATCCTCTTGAAACACCTCTAGAAACTCACGAACCACTGGAGTGTCTTCTATCTTATTTTCCTCAGGTTGCTGGTTAAAAAAGAGAGCTAATATGGCCAAGTGGCCCTTGCGTAACCACTTCTGAGTGTTCATGAATGATATGATGCCTATCACAACACCACTCTTCTTGCCCTTAACGAAAGCGTTTCCCCCTCTACCATGGGAATATGAATGATCTTCTCATGACAAATCACCTCGGCCAGCTTTTGTGACTGCCAATCCATGCCTACGACTACATCAAAGCTTCCAAGGGTAATGGGCATAAGGTCAATGTCAAAGGTATGACCAGCGAGTTCTATCTTCCAATTCTTAAGGATGTGTGTAACAAGAGATTTCTTTACCATGAGCCATTCTTCAACATACTTAGACTCTAATACGTAAGGCATATCCCTTAAGAGGCTACAAAACTTACTAGATATAAAACTCCTATCGGCTCCAGTGTCAAATAGTACAGAGGAAAAACGACCATTAATAGGAAATTTACTAGTAACAGTAGTAGGATCGTTTAGAGCTTCACGTAAACCCATGACAAAGGCTCTCCCTTTGGCTCCACCATTGTTGCCACCATTTTTGTCACCATTACCACCATTGTTGTTATTACCACCATTACTGTTGCCATTTCCATTCCTTCTCAGTTGAGGACAGTTTTTCTTGAAATGCCCTTCCTTTCCAAACTCAAAGAAACCCTTTGGTGTTTCATGTGGCTGCTAAGGCTGCTGAGGTTGTTGAGGCTTCTTCATCAGTTCTCCACGACAATCCTTTGCCACATGTTAAACCTTCCCACAACGCTGGCATTGGAAATTATCACACCTGCCAGTGTGGTGGTAGTTGCATCGATTGCACTTTCGATTTTTCCCCACGTATCCACTTGGTCCTTGAGATGATGAAGATGATTGGTTAAAGTTACGATTGTTATCAAACCGTCTATGTTGGTGTTATTGTTGAGGTTGGTGTTATTGAGGTTGATTACCAGATGATGATCCATCGCTAGCATTAGTTTCCCACTTATGTTTGTTGTCAGGCATGCTTGCCATAGCACCCCGCTTGGGTAACTTCCTTTGCTCCACGGTTGGTCAGTGAGCCTGTGAGTCAGTCATATACCTATTGAATGGTAGGGAGTTTTGCAGCAGTCACTATACACTGAATCTTTAGAACTAAACCACACAATTGTAGCTCAATTCGTTGGCTCGGCAGGTTAACCAGGCACGGACAAAATGTAGCTAGCTCAAGTGACCTAGTAGTGTAAGCCTCGATATGGTATCCATCCATCTTCAATTGCCAGAACTCAGCTTCTAGCTTTTGAACTTCATCATGGGGGCAGTATTCCTCAGTCGTCATCATCATGAATTCCTCCCACGACAATGTATTTGCCATTACCTGGCCAAGCATCTGCACTTGAGCATTCCACCACGTGACTGCTACACCTTTTAGTGTTCTTGTGTCATAGGCATTGGACAGTTGCATTTGGTGAAAACTGACTCAGTCTTCTCAAACCATCTTCGCTCCACTGTAGGTATGCGGCTTACAGTCTATGAACGGTTTGTACATGTATCCAGGCGGTCCTGTATTCACGTGTCAGGGTATAGGAATCAAACCGAAAGAATTAACCACCTAACGGAATATTCATGTAAATGATGACTAGTGTCACCGTTTACCTCAAAACTGTTCAGGCTGAGTGTTCAATGCCGCTTGCACGTGATGGTTTATTAGTGCAACTAGTTCAGCTGGGGTCATGTTCATGTTGTCGGCGCCAAGTCCACCGTCACTCCCTTGGCCACATCCACATCCTCTGCCTTTGCCGTCCATATTTCACTATACATTCACAAATACCATAATGTGTAACATCCAACATATTAATCCTATTGAAGTATAGTAAATACTAAGAAATAATGTACATATACAACCACAACATTTATAACCAAAATGATAATGTATCATAATTAATTTGTAAGGAGCTCACAAAATATCCAATCAATGTCAAAATTCAAATTTTCAATTGTGTGGGAAGCATCCCTTCCCACATAGGTTTAAGAAAAATGCTATGCAGTCAAAGTTATAACAATAAGGAGAATCAATCAAACAAAGCCAATCCATCACTATCTCCACCATCCGGAGCTTCTTCTAGTTCTTCCTTAGGGTCTTCATCGGAGTCTTCGATAGGTGCAGGGTTGTCCTCAATTTCTAGTGTTGCGAGCTATGCTTCCAGTCCGGTTACTCTGCTCTCGACGCCCACATTATGGAGATCCTGCTCGCCTGTACGCTCCGTAAGATCCATCACTCTACCAGCCATCTTGAAATTCCCAATGATGGATATCGACAACCGCTCCTTGATTATGGCCATCTTTAGCCATAGTCGATGTATATCATCCTTTAGTGTGGAGTTCTCATTAGCGAGTACTCCAACTCATCGGTCTCAAGTGTCGCGGTGAATGCCGCCATAGCCTGCTCAAGGGGTACATATAGAGATGGGAGGGTGGGTGCTGCAGAAGTAGTTGCAGACCTAGTCCTAGGTCTAGTAGTGGTCGGCTTCAGAACATGCTCTCTACAAATCGTGCAATCTATACAAGTCGGGTAATAAATCCAATCTCGTGGAGGGTCGCGCTCAGGACCACGGGGGTAAGGATGTGGCGACCAGTCATATACTCAGTGAGGCACTAGTGGAGGGGATTCAGAATGAGTATGTCTTTTCTCCGAACCCAGGATGATGATTCCATGCTTCGGTGCATGTGATATGCCCATGAGTATATAGTCAAGGAATAAGTTAGGAGTCACTAACTAACTGTGTGCGGTTATAGACTAGTGTGTATGCAATCTAGTTCCCTATAACCAATGGCTCTGACACCAATCTGTCACACCCTCAAAATCCACGTGCAGAGTATTACCGCGAGCCGTACAAACAAACCAGGATCATAGTCACCAGTTACTCAGAACGACACTATATGCCATATTCAAAACGAAACCCACCAAGGTTCAAACGTTTAAAACTATGCGGAAGCATTTTGTAAATATTACCAACCCGAAGTATTAAAATGCATAACATGGCAAAAAACGCACCAACCCAAATGATTAAACACTCATAAATAAAAACAAACAAAGATGTCTTTAAAATAGTCTTAGAATGTATGCTGGACTCGTGTAGTGCTCCTATTGGCAAGCAGAGCTAAAGACTTGAGAATAGCATACTAAAATGTCAACACATTGGTCAGTGAGTTCAAGAGTTTGCATTTATCAAAAATATTAACAATTGTCAACACAATTGTGTTGTCTATATTCACAAGTAATAACCATAATGATTTCACGATCGAAGCTGAATGTGTTTCGTTTATTGCCTCCCATCACGACTTACATGGTTGTGACGATGTTTGTGTTTAGCAAATATTGAACCTATTTGACCTCGAGTTGCATAGGTGGGGATGGTCAGACCCAGTAGTACAACCCAAGATTTCCCGTTAGTTACCCTTATTAACGATCTGTAAGTGTGAGAAACTTCAAGGTAATAATCAGTATGTTAAAACATACATAACTTACAATAATAAAATAGTGTTTGAGTACAAGTATGTTACCTCCCCCGGAAGACAATTTATAAAATAGAGGGGCAAGACCTCACCTGGTGTATAATGATATTGAATAAAGAGACTCGTGATAGGTGCAAAGACAACCCTTCAAAGGTTACCTAGAACACACCGGTACATAAGTACGTGTACACAGAGAGACTTAATAATTCTAGGTTGACCTAGTTGACTGGTATGACCGTTCGTGACATATTTATTCAAATATTGTTTAATCATATAAGATAACTTAACATACAAGAGCATCATGCAATTTATCCATGAGTATCACATTATCAACCTAGGTTCTACCTAAGTCATCATCCCATATTACATCATCATACACTTATGCAAATCCCAAACAATCACCATGCTTAATATATATATATAATATATATATATATATATATATATATATATATATATAATATATATATATATATATAAATACATCACAACAAATAATTAATACGCGATGACTAATCAGGCACCACATGCCATGTGAAGGCACTCACAACTTCACATCCTAAACCCTACCAATCCTACTAAGTAGGGGCCTTAGATTTGCATGTGTATATGACAATCATAATCAAATTCATTCATTTAGTTCATTCCAACCATCATACACAGCTACCATCAATTTCAATCCCAAACACGATCTCCTAATCACTAACCATAATTCAACTTCATGTATGATCATCAAAACCTATACCTCTTACATGATCAACCAAGCATCCATACAACTCAATTACATATTCTATCACAACAAACACCATCAATAATCACTCTAACATGATCTTAACATCACAAGCATGCCCAATTCATCACATCCAAAGTTCTACAAAGTCAAAGTTTCCCTTTTAGGAGAGAAACACCCAAAAGTAATCTAGAATCCAATTCAATCTTAATTTCAATAATTATATACCTAATCAAGTTCATAATATTCATTCAAACATGTTAGTCACCCACAAAACATCAAAATTCCCAAACATCATACACAAAAGTTTCTACTTGTAGTAAGTCATGATCAACATCTCAATTTCATGGATTTTCTTGCACAATTCAATTAAACTAAGATCTGAGCATTACATCTAACATCTTAGCATCGTCAACTAATGAATTCTAAGAACAAAAGTTTCCTCTTATGAGAATGTATGAACTAGACGATCAATCCCTAGATTTCTTACATAATCAACATCATTCAACATTGATACAACATAACCAACATCAAATTAACATCTAACAATCATCAATTTCATATTTTCATCAACAATTTCGAAATAGGGTTCTTCTATATCAAAAAAGCTATGAACAACCAATGAAAACTAACCTTTAGATGTGCTTAGATGATGATTATCATTTGCAATCAACTTGTAATACTTGAAATCAATCAACACGAATTGTTTTTTGTTGTTTCTTGATCAAAATCGAATGGTGAAGGTGTATGGGTGGGGTTTCGGCCGCAATAGAGGTTTGGGAGGCTAGGGTTGGGTTAATTTTGGTAATATTTGATTAAAAAGGTATTTACAAAATAAACCCTTTAATTTATTTTAAAAAGCTATCTTTCTAATACTTTTTAAATAATCTAGACTATAATTTATAACTATTATTAACCAACAATAATAATCCTAAACATTTACAACAAGTCACATAACATATAATATATATATATATATATATATATATATAATATATATATATATATATATATAATATATATATATATATATATATATATATAACACGTTGTCAAATTGTCGTATAAAATTCACAAAACAAAATTTTAAACTTTTGTAAATTCATGAACCACATAATCACAAATAATAATCAACATAATAATTAGATTATTATTTGTTATCATAGATTAGTATTATTAAGTCACCAACGTTCAACTACAACTAGTGTGTGCTCACGACACGTGTATGCAAGACTTAACGGAACTAACGGAGTTGGTAACGGAAAATTACCGGATGTCACATGGAAGACCTGCCAAGAGGTCATTATGGATGGGGAGAAAGCACTGTCTACCACAGTTCAGGGGAGGAAAATCTTTATCACTCGGCCATCATCAGCAATCATTTTCAGTTGGATGATGAAGTAGGTGAGTTGTTCTTCCCAAAGGAAGCTGTCAATCATTCTTTTGAGCATATGGGCTATGAGGAATATTTGTCTGTAAAGACCTTCAAGAAAGGAAAGGTCTCATCCTAGTGGAAATACCTGCTTCATATGGTTATCCACAGCTTATCCAACAAGCATGGAGGGTGGAACCAGATTCCTGAGGATCTCTCATTCATAGTGCATGGAATGGTCCAGGGGGTCAAGTTCAGGTACTCTCAGTTTGTTTATACCAGTTTACTTGCTAACTTGGACTTCTTGGAGTATTATATGTTTCCTAGATATGTTCAATAAATTCTCAACTGTGAACTGGGCTTATAGTTCAGTGAAACATGTAATATTCTTAAATTATGACAGATGAAGCCGACATCTATAAAATTTTAAAGAAGCCAATTGTAGGCTTCTCAGGGACAGAAACAACCCTTGTCCCCAAAATGTTAGAGCTCATTGCTCAAGGTGACAACCTAGCAAAACAAGCTAGTGTTGAACCCAGACCTTCTACCTCCTAAACACCAGAAAGACCTCAAATCACCCACACCTATAAAAGACAATCCAAACTAACCCCTGCTCAAGCAATTGAGTCTGTGTACGCCCCCATACACTCACCCATACAGGAAGAAGTGCATACTAGAGCTCCCACTTCTCGTGAGGAGCAAACCACTCCCATCTCTTCAAGGATCCTATTGAGGTTCCTGATACTCAGCCTAATGAGCTCACAGACCCAACTGCCTTAATCCTTTCACCTTCTCCTTGTTCATCATCATTAGAAGTTGGTTGTTTCTCATCATCAATAACCTTTTCTTCATTATTTTTAGTTTCTCCAATCAAAGTACTTCTTTGAATTTCAAGTAGCAACTCACTTCAGGGATCCTTTTAGATTGAGTTTCAACTTGACTTTGGAGGTTTAATATGATTTCATCTTGTTCTTCAATAATGTTTTCTTGTTCTTCCATAGCTATGGTTTGAATGGCAAGAGTATCAACATGGCCACTCACATCGTCTCTTGAATGATTGAGTGCAGCATTTAAGTTTTCAAGTTCTTTCTCTTTCTCCTTCTTTTCAGATTCATGTTTTTCTTTAAGCTCTTTAAACTCCTGCTCCGTTTCATCAAGCTCTAGAATCCTATCATCAATGATTCTAGCCCTTCTATTAAATTTTCTTTCCATCCTTTCAACCTTTTATTGGAGCTCAGATATCAACCTATCCTTTTCATCAGGCCTATTTGTGTTAGATTCAGCAAAGCTTTTTGATGGAGTAGGCTCAGATGTTGCTCTCTTTGTAGGCATTTGAGTATGATGATCCTCCTCATCTGAATATGATTTGGATGCTTTAGAAGCACTAGTTGATTCTGCAAATTCAACAGGGTAATCATGGGTGGGCAAAGGTTGGTATGGTGATGTTGCTGATTGCTGAGATGGTAATATTGGAGATTGATGAGGTAGTGATATTAGAGAGTGATGATACGGTGATATTGGGGATGGTTGTGGGGTTGTTTGTGGCGTTAGTTGTGGTGTGTTTGTGGTGTTGGTTGTGGTGTTGGTTGTGGTGTTGGTTGTGGTGTTGGTTTTGGTGTTGGTTGTGGTGTTGGTTTTGGTGTTGGTTGTGGTGTTGGTTGTGGTGATGGTTGTGGTGTCGGTTATGGTGTGGTTGTGGTGTTGGTTGTGGTGTTGGTTTTGGTGTTGGTTGTGGTGTTGGTTGTGGTGTTGGTTGTGGTGTTGGTTGTGGTGATGGTTGTGGTGTCGGTTATGGTGTTGGTTGTGGTGTTGGTTGTGGTGTTGATTATGGTGTTGGTTGTGGTGATGGTTGTGGTGATGGTTGTGCAACAGCTTGTTCTTGTCCTTGAACTTCTTGATTTATCTGCTGAATCATCCATGGAAGAAGAGGTGAGTGAGCCCCATTATAAAGTTTCTTGGATCCCTGTTCTTAATGTATTTGTAAGATCTTGCATCATAGTGAGGAATATCAAGCACCGGTCCCTCATTAGCAATATCATAGAATGATTCATTGAGCAGGCACTGAATGAATATTGGATACATCAAGAACTTGTATCTTCTCCCTTCTTGAATGTTTGAAATCAGACCATTGAAAACATAGGCAGACATATTGAATGGCATGTTACTGCAGAGAGCACATATTGCTGATGATGTGGTGACTAGAATATCATTCCATCCTGTCTTTCTCTTGGATAGGCAGTGTTGAAACATGTGAATTAGGAATCTTCAAGGTAGATCAACTAATCCTTTAAAAATTTTTTCACTTCATACCTCCTTTATAACCAATCTCAGCAAAGAATGTGATTATTTAATTATCAACCAGCTCTAAAGGTCCATTAGCATCATCACCAAAGTGCAAGCATCTTCTAATAGTGTCTTCAGTGATGCTTAGTGTATGATTATTATCAATTCTTCCAACTAGAGTTCTAGCACCATCTTCTTCAATAACTTCAGCTGAGTTCCAGAAAGATCATATGAAGTTCTCATAGATGGTTGGTCAAACAGTAATAGCATAAGCAACCCTTATAGTAGAGATGAATCTGATGATATCTCTAAGTCCTTCAGCTTCTCGTACATGAGGGTTTAAATAACCGCTGATATTATGGAGCTTGCTCCATGAAAGATTTTCCATATGATCTGCATACAAGACATGTGTGTCAGTTTTAATGAAAACTCATGAGTGTCATTTATCAGTTTGACATTAAATGGTCACAGATGAACTTTTTACATTACTATGTCATTGTTGTTACATCAAATGGTGAATTTGTTGTTTAACAATCAAAGTTTCTATGATTGGACCATTTATTAGATGTTATTGCATTGATTTGTTACACATTTTCTTTGTTCATCATGCTCTGTTTTTACACCAAACATGACTATGAAGATTTTCATGATGAGTAAAATTTTTATTGATTTGCATGTTCATTGAAGTCGAAAAGGTGTATTATATTAAATCAATAGCTTGAGTTTTTGTGTTCTTCATTATCATTCGGTTCATTATTTGATTTAAATTTAATAGTCCGAAAGTTGGGTCTTGACGGAATTTTTGGAAATTTCACCTTGTTTTTTCGATGCAACTGTTGGTTAAGAATCAATGACAAGAACAGGTTGAGTGAGATCACACAAAAATCATTGGTTGTTTATGATGAAGATGATTGACTTGGGTGTATTGTGTATTTTTGCTCGTCTCACTATGAAGCCTCTCAAATTTGAAAAGTATTAAATGACCCGTTTAAATTCCTTTAAATAGTCAAATAATGGCTTTCACAAGATTTTACAAGCTTTAGAGCAAATGCGGTCACCACTATAGCAAATGCTGAAGTCTAAATTTTCAACCTTTAGGTGACCCGCATTTGTGTACTGATGCAAATGCAGAAGTTGAAATTTGAAAACATTGACTATCCGCATTTGTGTACTGTTGCAAATGCGGAAGTTAAACTTTGATAATCATTGACTATCCACATTTGTGTGTTGCAAATACGGAAGTTAAAATTTGAAAACATTGACTATTTGCATTTGTGTACTGTAGTAAATGCAGAAGAATAAATTGTGATTTTGTTCATCAGCATTAACACACTATAGCAAATGCGGTAGTGTGGTTACTTGTTTCATCCTATCCGTATTTGTACACAGTGGCAAATGCGATAGAACAAAGTCAATCAGCATTTGTGCGACTGCATCTTGTGCGACTGCATCAAATGCTGTTGACAACACTTGGTTAGCATTGCACTGTAGCAAATGCGAGAGAGAGATGCTCATCAGCATTTGTCTACTGTAGCAAATGCGGTGGAGTAGAATCCACATTTACTTAATATACTAATGTTGTAGAGTACAATCTTTGTCCGCATTGGTTTCTCTTTGGAATAAAAAGATACTCGCATTGGTTAAATGCATGGGATACATTCACCCGCAGCAGAGACTCTAGATGTTTGAGGAGCAGCAGTGACTCTGGATGTTTGAGAATATGTTGTTGGGATTGATTGGTGGAGTTGTCATGAATTCTGTGTTGGTCATTTGATATCTTGATAAGATGAAGTCATCCTCCTCAGTGATGAAGGCATTTTCCACAGAATGAGATCCTCATGGAAATTTGTAGGCCTCAATCACTCTTGGTTCACCAAGATTTCTGCTTCTTTCATCAAGTTCTAATGCTTCTATTTTGGCTATCATAATATCCAAAGTAGTACTCTCAAGATCAAGAGTATTTTTTAGCATAGTTATATTTTGTTTCCAGCTTTGAAGGAGGCTGTGAAGCATCTTTTTGTTTAATTCTTTAATCTTGTAAGTGACTCTTATGATTTCCAAGTCATTTACTAACTGTAAGAATCTATGCAGTTGTTTAGATATTGATTTTGCCTTGGTGTGGTGGAATGTTTCATACTGACTAACAAGCTTATCCTTGTTGATTTCAGCCACCTCACTGCTTCCTTCACACATGATTTTTAGTGCATCCCACATAGCTTTTGCAGTACCATACTTCTCTAATCTTTTTCACACATCCATCTTGAGTGCTTGAGTTAGAATGGAGTAGGGTTTGACGTCAATCTTGATTTTCTTGTAGTCTTCATCATCTAGAGTTAGATCTTCAAAAGGTATTCTTGTAGTTCTATATATTACAGCTTGATCTGCAGACAGAGTATCAGGGATGTGTGGACCCTTGCATATTGATATCCAGAAATCAGGATCTACACCTTTGATGTAATTTCGAAACCTTATTCTCCACTGTTTAAACTCAGATTTGTGTTTAAGCATAGGAGGTTTCGGTGTATGACCAATTTCTAAATAATTGTTAGAATCCATTTTAACTTGTGTAAATATAGATTTAGTTGACTTTAAGATTGATTAGTCCAACTTGTTCAAGCAGTTTGTTCGGAGTTCAGAATTAGATGTTAATTGTAATGATTTTCTTGTTGTTGACAGGAGTATTTTTGTTGTTTACTAAGTAGAGATAATGATATCCACTACAAGCAACTCGATTACCAGATCAATCGAATTCTATTAGGTTCTTGCGTAGATCTGAAAGAGAACCGAGAGCCAAAGCTCTGATACCACTTAACTCGGTTGAGTAAGATTGAGATTCTTACTGTGAATCGAATATGGTAATCAAGTCATTGATTGAATGGCAGAAACAAACAATCAAAGAACATTCAATGCAAGAAAATTACTCATAAATGCTTTTGTATTGTATATATGAAAGTTAATAATTACAACAAAAATTCTCTATGTCTATCTGTCGTCACCTCAGGTATGAGGTTTCTATTCTATTATAGGCAGACAAGATGTCAGGATCAGTGATCACAAGTTTGATGTATTAGAGCGTAACGCAGTGGAATAAGAACAAGAATTAGACAAATTGTAGCAAGAATTTGATACTCGTATGCATTAAGAACAAATACGGTTATAATGAGAGAATATATTTCTGTAACAAGGAATGTTTCTATGATATCGAATATTTCTGATCAAATCATTCTACTTATTACAATAGGTTGACACACCTTATATAGAGTGCAATCGCTGCGGTTATCACGGGAAAGTGACAACTGGCAGATCTATTACAAAAATAACTAACTCTTAACAAACTACTGAAATGTTCACAACTACTAAGAACATATCAGAGTGTTAAGTACAAAATATGAATTTACTGATAAGAAACTACTGAAATTACAACGACTGAAGAACAAGCTCTTCAGTCGTTTTACAAAACTACTAAAAAACATAAAACTACTGATGAGCACAACAACTGAAGAAGTATTCTTCAGCTGTTGTGTCAAACTACTGAACAGATAAAACATAAAACTACTAAAAGGTAAACCGTCACAACTACTGAGGAAGACCTCTTCAGCTGTTGTGACAACGTCTGATACTTTGGTCTTCAGCACTTGTGTCTTCAGACTTTGTCTTCAGCACTTGTGTCTTCAGACTTTGTCTTCAGCACTTGTCTTCAGACTTTGTCTTCAGCATTTGTCTTCAGACTTTGTAATCAGCTGTTGTCTTCAGCTATTGTGGTCTTCAGTAGTTGTTATGACGTCTGTGGGACTTAAAGGTTTTTCTCATCCGGCTCATTGGTTCTTTTGGTCCAACAAACTCCCCTTGAACCAATGCAGCCAAAACCTTTAACTTTATTGAGGTCCCACTTATTGTTGGGAGAATGGTTGGTCTTTTTCCTTCTTGATCAGTTGAGAAGACGACCCATATAAGCACTGGCCTGGGATTGAGTCTCTGATGATTTGGTTGGCAATGTATGGATGGGAGCTCTGTATTGGGGAATTGGACACTAAGCTGTTCCCCCATCCATGAGACTCACTTCCCATGTATAAGCCTGTAGGATTCTCTGGTGTATGCTCTGAGAATCATAATTTGTTCTTCCATGGTCAGGTTCTCTGCTTCACTATCAAACAATCCTTCACGCCCATACAGCTCTGAGATGTACTTGGCCTGTTTGCCATTTTTGAGCTCAACTGTTGTAATCTGTCTGTATGCAAACTCATCAGGATGAGTCCCTTCAAGTAACAGACTGAGCTCATTTTGTTTGAAGTTCTCAAGCCTTTTGTAGACTAACCCCTTTTTAATAACTCTATTCTATAACATCTTTTGGGGTGGCTATTTAGTCTCATAGGCCTTCTTGAAATCTTCTACAATCCCCTAGGGTGATACTACAAGGACCACTGTGATCTCTTCATCTACGATCCTTTTTACTTGGCCCTTGTATCTCGAAGGAATGTCTTTCTTTACAATCCTGTGAGCCACCCTAGGATCAGGCCATACTCTCACCTTTTCCTTCTGATATTGAAATGTGTTGGCAAGGGTGTACAACCTCACAGCTTCTTTCTTCATACTAATTATTGATGAAGAAGCAGCATAAGTTTTGTCGATGCTTTTCAACATCTCATCGTCATAAAGCCTTTGCTGCTGCTCTTCTTCAATCTTTACTCTCACAGTTTCCATCTGTGAGGTGGGAGTGATGGGCATGGGTTTGGCTTTAGGCAATGTTAGGACTGCAGACAGAGGCAGCCTATCTTCTTCCACATCATCCTCTTCTCTTCTTCTTCTAGCCTCAACACCCTTCTCTCTTCTTCTTGGTGCATCATCGGCTGTTGGTTTAGAGGGTAAGGGAGTTGGTTTTGTGGGTTGTGGTTGTGGTTGTTTTGGAGAGGGAATGTTGACAGGCTGAGTTAGCATTTTAGAGGTGAGTGTGGCT
Source organism: Flaveria trinervia (assembly GCA_025506515.1). Lineage (NCBI taxonomy): Eukaryota > Viridiplantae > Streptophyta > Magnoliopsida > Asterales > Asteraceae > Flaveria > Flaveria trinervia. The sequence goes on along the minus strand of CM046454.1, from coordinate 25,641,813 downwards.
TTTGAGTGTTTGGCTAGCTCAGTCCTGCTCCCTGCTCCTGCTTCATTCAAAGCTTCAACTACTAAACCCTTAGTGTATGCTTCAGACGAACAGATCTTGGAGGTTCTGGCCAAGATACTGTCCCTAGTCCATGATTTAATCTTGATCAATGATCTCACAAGATATTTTGCAATGAATCTCATCATGATCTCTAGTCTCTCTCTTTCTAATGCATCATAACTTGCCCATCTTGAGTTAATTTCTTCAACTTCAAGTCTCCTGATCTCTGAGTCAAGCTGTGTAGTATCGAACCCTTGTCTATACAGTTGATCAATAATGGCATCCATTGATTTACTATGTGTAGCATCTGCCATATTGATCATCTCATCGAGTTGGAGTTCTTTCTCTTTTCCTTCACCCTTCCTCTTCTTATATGTGACATGAAAGTCTTTGTGACTTTCACCCACTTGATCATTTTCGGTTCCCTTCACAAACTCTCTTCCTTCTCAGTTTCCTTTTCTTTCAGTTTGCTCTTCCTCTTTTCTTTCACTGACTGACTCTCCCCTTTTTGGTTGCATTGGTTGCAAGGGTTTGAGTAGCAGAAAGCCTGGTGCTCACAATCTCCTCCACCAGGGTTGTATGATTAAGGGAAGCCTCTCATCCATGGTTTTGATCACAATGTCTGTGATCATTGGGGTGATGAGAGGTAGGGATTGCTGAAAGATAGCAGCTATTTGCTCAGAGGGGTTCTGTCCCTGAGAAGCAGTGCCAGAAATAGAGGCTGGTGGCTCGGAAGTTTTTAGTGGCTGAGTGTGTGGGAGACCTTCAGGTGAAGGTGCCATCTGTTGGTTTATTGTGGTGGCAAATGGACTTGCTTGTTGAGAGAATTGGTCAAGTAGTCTTTGTAGTCTACTGACTTCTTCCTCAAGAATTGTGTCCTGGGCCAGAACATCATAAAAGAAGCACATGTCATCATCAACAGATGCTGAATCACCTGACGTCCTGCTTGTAGCAGGATGTACATGCACTGGGTGTAGACCAGTTTTAGCATGCGCCCCTTTTTCTTGGAACTGGGGACTTCCAGCCTCAGGACTATGTCCTTCATCAGCTGTTGCCTCTAGTGAGGTCGTAGCTATGTTACCAGCCTCATTCTGATCATGTGCTGATTCAGAAGAGGTGGCAGCCTCACTAGATGTTCTAATCTCCATATCCACACCAGGAAATAGAACGTGTAAGCCCCGTGCTGTGGTTTGTCAGAAGCATGGTGATCCTCGTCCTCAATAGTTGTGGTTCTCCCCTTTGTTGGTGGTTGTTGGAGGAGGAGAGGCATGCAGCTAAGTCAGCACGGTTGCAATGATAATGGTTGGACTTTGGGGGCGGTTTCATGGGGAGATGGGGTAAAAGCAGTGTGCACCTAGGGAGAATGGTGCTCTTCAATGGCAATCTCCTCAAATGAGGAAGATCCCAGATTTGTGGGTACCCCTTCTATGGTTGCTGCAGGCTCCTTTTGAGAGGAATCCTGAGCGGCTGTGGCTGGTGAAGTCCTTGTATCCACTAGGGGGTTATAACCAGTGGATATAGCCTGCGTTTGTGGGTTGCAGTGGCATCCTCAGGGGACTCATTTCCTTGAGTAGCCTTTTTTGTCTTTTTTTAGTGGGTTTGGTGGGGACTTTGGATTTGGAAGTGGTGGCTGTGGGTTCCAGCTGCGTGGGTTTGCGCAGCTTGGCAGCCATTTTGAGTGATTGGTCAGAGTTGTGCCAGGAGTATACTTCAGGCAATACAGCCGTAGCAAGGACTCCCAGGCCAACAAGTCCCTCAGCTTGAAGCTGGTTTTCAATTATGGCCATTATGAACCGAGGATATAATATCCAACGGTTAGCAAGTTGTTTTTAGGCCATATCCTTGAGCTCTAAAAATAGTATTTCAAAAAAATTTAAAGGTTGTTGCTCAAGGATGGAGTACATTACCTCTTGCCACCTTGTGCACATTTGATCCCATGATGAAGTCTTGGAGGCAAGGCATACATTTACCATATGAAATATGAGACGTTCGGCATCCGGGAAAAGTTTCTTCAGTATGGTAGACGCACTCAGGTTACCCTGGTATCCATGGTGGGCAAATGATTGATCTGTTGTGCCCTTTGGATAACCAGTTGGGAAAGTGGCATCATCCAGGTTAAGGGTTTGGCGAAGAGTGTCTGGAGTAATGACCACTTTTTGGCCATGGACAAACGATTGAAGAGACTCTGTGTCATTCTCCTCAGAGACCAGAGTGACGTTTGTCCAGAATTGGTTAAGGGATTCGGCATATATGGTGTGTTTTACCAGAAAAGCTGTTTTGTAGGGTGACTGAACCATTAAATCAATGGCGTTATGAAACTTGGTCCAGTATGGCGATTTGGTGAGATGTGCGACATAGTTGTGTCGTGGTTTTAGTTGCATGGTCGCCATTGATGAAGAGAGGGTAGAGAGTTTTTGAACGTTAGGTTTGAGAAGAGAAGATAAAAACTCTGAAGGTGGGATAAGGTATTTAAAGGGTCGGGTTAGAAAATGACTGAAGGTTTTGGTGTGAGTCATCAGTTGTTGAAACTACTGATGACGTGGTATTAACTTTCAGAGATTTGAAAAGGCTGACCGTATGGTGTGATCAGCAGTTGTTATAAGACAGCTGAAGACTTGGTTTTAACTGTCAGATGTTCAAACAGCTGAAGTCTCTGATTTAGTCATCGGTAGTTATAAAACTACTGAAGACAGTTTTGACTTCAGGTGATGAAACAACTGAAGACTTGGTATTAGTCATCAGCAGTTGTGAAACTACTTAAGACAGTGGTTTTGTCAGCAGTTGTTGTAAACAGCTGAAGACTTGGTGTTAGTCTTCAGTAGTTGTAAACTACTGAAGACATAGTTTTGGCTTCAGTTGTTTTAATGAAACAGCAGTTGTAGAAACAACTGAAGAGTAATTACTCATTAGCTGTTTTCGTCAATTCATAGCTTTTCAGCTGTTTCACACTATCCTCAACACTTACTCATCAGACTTTTCATCTGCTTTTCAGGTGTTTCATAGGACATCGGTAATCTGCATTTCTGACATCAGTAGTTGTAGTTGCATCAACTGTTGTGACTACATCAGCTATTGTAGCTACATCAGCTGTTTTAACAGATAAAGTACATCAGTAATGGTGAGGTATGTAGCCTTCAGTAGTTATAAAAACTACTGAGGAAAAAAAACTCATTAGTACTTATATGTGACAATAATGAACTAATGATCATCGGTACTTGTGAGCTGAGATCATCAGTAGTTGTCACTTATTCTAGCTGCAGTATACCAAGCCTTAACACCAGGTTGTGGAAAGTTGAACTATCCAAAGGCTTAGTAAAAATGTCTGCAAGCTCATCAGCACTAGGAACAAATTTTGGATCAATCAGACCTTTTTCAAAACAATCTTTAATAAAATGGTGTCTGATTTCAATATGTTTAGTCCTAGAGTGCTCGATAGGATTCTTGACAATACAAAGAGCTCAAGAGCTGTCCATTAACAATGGGGTCTTAGTCTCTGTTATGCCATAATCCAATAATTGGTTTTGAAGCCAGAGTACTGAGATGTACAGCTTGCAGCGGCAATGTACTCTGCTTCAGCAGTTGATGTAGCAACTGAGGTCTGTTTCTTGCTCTGCCAAGAAATCAAGCAGTTGCCTAGGAATTGACATCCACCAGAAGTTGATTTCCTGATCAACTTACACCCTACATAGTCACTGTCAGAAAAAGCAACTAATTTACCAGAATGTCTAATAGAATACCATAAACCTAGAAATGGAGTGCCTTGCAGATATCTAAAGATCCTCTTGACTGCAGTCAAATGAGACTCCTTAGGTGCAGCCTGAAATCTAGCACAAACACATGTAGCAAACATAATATCTGGTCTAGAAGCTGTTAAATACATCAAGGACCCAATCATACATCTGTAAAGTGTTTCATCAACCACTTTACCTTTCTGATCTTTATCCAGTTGTGTGGTGCTGCACATGGGGGTAGAACATGGCTTACAGTTTTGTAAATCAAACTTTTCCAAAAGATCTTTTGTGTATTTGGACTGATGAATGAAAATTCCATCAGCCTTTTGTTTGATTTGCAGACCCAGAAAGAACTGTAATTCTCCCATGGCACTCATTTCAAACTTCTGTTGCATCAACTTTGTAAAGGCATCACACATCTATGGATCAGAGGATGCAAAAATAATATCATCTACATAAATTTGAACAAGTAGATTATGTTGCCCAGCTTTCTTAATGAATAAAGTCTTATCTATGGAGCCTCTAGTGAAATTATTTTCTAGAAGAAAGTTTGATAATGTCTCATACCAGGCTCTAGGAGCTTGTTTTAACCCATAAAGAGCCTTATTAAGCTTATACACCCAATTAGGATGTTTATTGTCCTCAAACCCTGGTGGTTGACATACATAAACCTCTTCTTTAATTTTCCCATACAAAAATGCACTTTTGACATCCATTTGAAAAACTTTAAGGTTTTGATAAGCAGCATAAGCTAAAAACAATCGAATTGCTTCCAGTCTGGCTACAGGGGCAAAGGTTTCATCATAATCATACCTTCTTCTTGTGCAAACCCCTGAACAACCAGTCTGGCCTTGTTCTTAACAATAAGCCAATTTTCATCAGTTTTGTTCCTAAACACCCATTTAGTGCCTATTGCACAGTTACCTGGAGGTACAGGAACCAGTTCCCACACTTGCTGTTTCTTGAACTGAAGAAGCTCAAGCTGCATGGCATCAACCCATCCATTGTCCTTTAAAGCAATGTGATAATTCTTTGGCTCTTGCTGACTGATGAAGAGAGCATAGAAGCAGAAATTTGACAATTGACTTCTTGTTGATACGCCAGCAGTGATATCACCAATGATTTGAGACATAGGGTGATTCTTCAGATCTTGATACACAATGAGATCTGTGCAAGTGTTTGTAGCAGGCTCAGCAGCAACAGATGGTGATGGTGAATCATTTCTTTGAAACCAATCAGTGGATGGTAATTCAAAGGAAGTTGAATTTGAAGAAATCTCATCAGCATTTGTTGTGGATGGTGCTACTGGAGCTACAGGACCATCAGGTCTAGCGGAATCAGGCAGTTGATCACTAAACCTGAAGAGGTGAGTACTGCTATCATCATCATCATTAGCACCTGCAGAACCACCAGGTGGTGAACTGTTGACAGGAGCAACAACAGGAGTTTGATAAGGAACATATTGCAGTATATCCAAATCAAATATCTCCACAGGGCTTTGTGGAATCTTGTCCTTTGGAGATTCATTAAACTTAACATGTAGAGTCTCTTCAACCATCTTTTTTCTACAGTTGAAGACTCGGTATGCTTTGAAAGTTGATGAATAACCAACAAAGTACCCTGCATGCACCTTAGGATCAAATTTTTGGAGTTGATCCCGTGTGTTGAGAATGAAACAAGGACACCCAAATGCTCTGAAGAATGAAATTAGAGGGGCCAATGATGAAGTACTTCATATGGAGTCTTCATCAACCTCTGATTTACTAGACTCTATTCTGTACATAGCAAGCTGTATTGACAGCTTCAGCCTAAAAAGTCATTGGCAGTCCAGAATCAGCCAACATGGACCTTGCAGCTTCAATAAGGGTCCTGTTCTTTCTCTCCACTACTCCATTTTGCTCAGGAGTTCTTGGGATGCTATACTGCCTCTTGATTCCCTTTGATATGTAAAGCTCATCAAGTGTGTGGTTTGTGAATTCAGTACCATTGTCACTCCTCACACACTTAACTGGTAGGGAATACTGCTTCTCAACGTGTAACACAAAGTTCATAATGGACTGCGCAACCTCATCCTTTGAATGCAAGAAGAAAGTCTATACAAATACGCAGACAGTATTTCTTCTTAGCCATACTCATCACTCTCACAGGACCAAAGAGATCCATGTGAAGAAGCTGTAAGCAGGCAGTGGACTTAGGTTCTTCTATGGAGGGAAATGAAGCTTTGTGTTGTTTTCCTTTTAAACAAGCAATGCAGTTATCTTCACACTTGAACTCTTTCATAGGCAGTCCCCTTACTAAACCATGGTTTATAAGCTGATTTATGTTTTTTAGATTAACATGACCCAGCCTTCTATGCCGTAGAATAGATTCTTGAGGGGAAGCCTTGGAAAATAGGCAAGGATGGCCTTTGAGATCTATTTTCTTGGAAAGATCTAAGGCATACACTCTTCCTGTCCTGTTGGCCTTTAGGAGAGTGTGTTCATCCAACACCTTATCAATCAAACTTAGAACTTTGGATGACAGAATCCGACAGTTCTGAATGGTGAAAAGAGCAACATGGCCTTTGTCACACATTTGACTGACACTCAAGATGTTGTACTTGAGATTTTCCACATGGTTAACATCATCAAACTTTATTTCCCCATTGGAAACAAGACCTTTGCCGATGATGTAACCCTTTGCATCATTGCCAAATGACACAAACCCCTTCCTTCCTTGAGAGTAGTCATTAAGAAGTGATCTGTTTCCTGTCATATGCATGGATCCTCCACTGTCTACATACCAGATGCCTCTGAGGTATGTTCAAGAACCTGCAAAATACAACAAATTAGTTAGATTTTGAGACCCAAACCTTTTTCGTTTTGGGCCTGTTCTCATCAACAGATGGTAAACTAACATGTTTGTTGGAAACAACAGCCTGAGAGGAAGAAACTGGTTGAGAAAAGGAATCCTTTGGCTTGGACCTCCTTTTTCTGTGGTTTCAACATAGGAACATCTAATTGGTTAACTCTTACCAATAGATGTTGAACCATGATAACCAGCTGTGTCTGATTTTGTGATAAGGCTTTCAGCTCTTCAGACACATTGGCATTGGAGTTTGATAAGTTCCTATGTTGCACCTTCTTCTTTTGAGCAATCTCAGCTGTTACCTGTTTAACCCCTTCCTTTTTGGATTTCTTTTTGGACTTAAGGGTTACAGGATTAGATGTTGCTGGTATGTTGGACCAAAAGAACCAATGAGCCAAGATCAGAAAACCTCTAAGTCCCACACGGTATCACAACAACTGCTGAAAGCCTCATCAGTAGTTTGACAAGTGCTGAAGACTTCAACAGCTGAAGATCAAGTGCTGAAGACCTTAACTGCTGAAGAACCAAAGTGCTGAAGTACAACAGCTGAAGAACACAAGTGCTGAAGCTGAAAGACCAAAGTACTGAAGAACAACAGCTGAAGAGTTCACAAGTGCTGAAGATCAACAACTGATGTACAAAGTCTGAAGACAAAGACTGAAGACATCAGCTGATGATATCTACTGAAGTCATCAGCTGATGAAACGCCTGAAGGTCAAAGTCTGAAGATCAAGTACTGAAGCCTCAGTAGTTTGTCACAACTGCTGAAGAGTACTTCTTCAGTAGTTGTGATATCAGTATTTTTTATTTTCTTGTCTCAGTAGTTTTGTAAAACGACTGAAGAGCTTGTTCTTCAGTCGTTGTAGTTTCAGTAGTTTTATATTTTGTACTTAACTTGCTGATATGTTCTCAGTAGTGTGAACATTTCAGTAGTTTGTTAAGAATTAGTTATTTCTGTATTGGATCTGCCAGTTGTCACTTTCCGTGATAACAGCAGTGACTGTTGCACTCTATATAAGGAGTGACAACCCATTGTAATCAGGGAGTGATATGAGCAATTGAATGGAATGATTGATTGATTCATTAGAAATATTCTACATCTATAAACATTCCTAGAAATCAGAAATTCATATTCTCTCCCTATAATCGTATGCGATCTTAACGCTTACATATATTGTTTGCTTGCTACAATTTGTCTAATTCGTGTTGTATTCCGCTGCTTTATATTCTGATACGTCAAACTTGTGATCACTGATCCTGTCAAATGGTATCAGAGCAGGTTAATCATTGATCGATCTAATAATTGATCATTGAAACTGCTATTCAAGATCCAAGTTTGATTGAATTAGCTTTTGTTTTTGCAAGAAACGGTTATAGAGATTGATTTTTCTGTATTTCTGCTCATTCATCCTGAGATCTTTTCTTGGTTCTCATTGAGTTTGTTGTGGTTTGTCTAAAACTTCTTTTTAAACTTGAACTCAACTATTTTTGAACTGAAAATGACCACTCCCTCCAATGATCCTCACAATACTGGTTCCTCAACCAAGCCTCCTATGCTGGTTAGGAATGAGTATAACATATGGCAAAGACGTATGCTCCATCACCTGTCTGTTAACAGCGCAGGGTGTTGGACATCAGTGGTACATGGTCCACACAGCCTATGGTGAATAACCCGAAACCAATCAATGGTTCCGAAGAGGAGGGAGCAATACTCAGATGAGGATAAAAGTTGCTTGAGATTGATGCAAAAGCCCATGGAATTCTGGCCATGGCTTTGCCCAATGAAATCTATTCTGGGCTAATGCATCATGAAACTGCCCATGACCTCTGGATTGCTTTGAAAGAACAATTTGGAGGAACTGATGAGGTCTTGGCAAATAATAGAGAAATTCTTGCCCAACAATATGAGACATTCTCTCATAGAAAGGGTGAGACACTGACTCAACAATATGAGCGGTTTTCTTGTTTGATCTCTGAACTAAAAATGGTCAAACTTGAATACACCAATATTCAGATGATAACAGATTTCTCAGATCACTGCCTGAGAGATGGGACACATATACTATTGTCCTACGCTCCAGTGCAAGTTTGGACAAACTATCTCTCACCCAACTCCATGGGAAATTGCTCACTTTTGAGAGAGAGATAGAACAGAAGAGAAAGCTGTCTTCATCTGGAAAGCTCACTGAAGACTTTATTCAAGGCAACACTGCCTTGGTGGGTCATGAGTCAGATATGCTGCATCTGAATGCCAGTATGATGAGCATATTAATTTCTCTTCGAGCACTTCTAATTCTGCATTTGTAAGTGTTGATGGTCAGTTTACTGGAGGTAATAATGACAATTTATGTTTCATTATGGATGATCTCAAGGGGATTGCTGATGATGACTTAGAAGAGATGGATATTTTGAGCCAAATGGCCTTGATAAATATCAGATCTCAGAAGTTCTACAAAAGAACTGGAAGAAAATTCCCAGGACTCTCTGGCAAAACCAAAGTTGGTTTTGACAAGAGCAAGTTGAGGTGTCACAAATGCCAACGGCTTGGACACTTTGCAAGAGAGTGTAGATCAACTGGTTCAAACTCTACTGCACCCTTTGTGACTTTTCCTGGCAACAGTCAACAAAACAGAGGGCAACATCCTGTCACATCTAGTCATCATCCTCAACAACAATCTCCGGCATATTTTGTTCCTCAGGGTCAAATGCCTATCAGTACCCTTGTTATTACATGCCACAGTCAAGTCAAGTTCAAGTTCCTATGACACCACAACCTCATGCATTACCAGAACCTCAGCCTTCCCTATCTCATCAACAACCTTCATCTCAACAACACAGCTTCTTCACCCCAGGAGTTGTTGACTGGAGCAGTTTACCGGATGACTTGTCTGGTCATGATCAACTGTTCTCAGGTGCTGGTCAACATGGTGGTGACAGTCCCTTTGGGAATCTAGCTCTTATGGCTTTGGAGTCTGCTGATACTTCATCCTCCAATGCCTCTACACCACAGGTATCACAGGTATCCTCTGAGGCAAAAGCCAAATTATGTTCTGAACAATGCATAGCAGCATTTGCTTCCATTAGAGAAGCAAATGTAGCTTTAATTAATAAGAACATTGAGCTAGAACAAGTAATTTCCAAAAACAAAGCTGAGTTTGAGTTTGTGCTCAAAGATAAAAATGATGAGGTTTATAAACTGAATTGCAAAATATTGATGATAAGGCTAGAGAAGATGTACTTTTAGAGAAGTACAAAGATCTCAAAGAAACCCTTGCAGTTACCCAGGTCGAGTGTGATAGATGGGTACAATCATGCAAAGGTTTTGAAATGCTTCTTAGTAAGCAATCTGCTTCAAATGTGAAGTTTGGAATTGGTTACAATCACACTGCTCCACCTACAGATTTTACCCCAAGAGCAGAGGTAGAATCTGATGGTGAGAGTGATAACCAATCCATCAAGTCATGTGATCTACCTTCTGATACAGCACAATCAGAAGTAGCAGTCAGTATCAAGTCCTCTTTGAACCTATCAGCTGATGTTGATGGTCCAAATGCTGACATTCACATGATCAATAAGTTGATCAACTCAGGAGTCAATCCTGAAGGTCCTGAAAGGACTAGAGAGCAGGATTCAACTCCTGAAGTTCAAACTTCAACTGCTGTCAGTACTGAAGAGAAGAAAACTGGCAGTAGAAAGAGTTTGAAGACTACTAAAGATGCTGTCAAGAAAGCAACAATGCTTCCAAAGCATTGAAGAACAAGTCTTCTGTTGCTTCACCATCTTTAGTTGATGATCAACCTAAGATGAAGAAGAAACCATGTGAAGTATGTGGTTTGTTCAATCATCTTACAGATGATTGTTGGTACAAAGAGGTTCCAAACTCAAACAAAAGGAAGAAATTAATGAGAAATGGTAAAAATGAAAACGGAGTTTGAGACCACATTTGTATCAGCAACATCAAATCCTGTAACCCTTAAGTCCTTAAAGCAATCCAAAAAGGAAGGAGTTAAACAGGTGACAGCTGAGGGTGCTCAAAAGAAGAAGGTGCAACATAGGACCTTATCTAACTCCACTAGCAATGTGTCTGATGAGCTGAAAGCTTTATCACAAAACCAGACACAGCTGGTGATGATGGTACAACATCTGTTGGTAGAGTTAACCAACTAGATGCTCCTATGTTGAAACCACAGAAAAGGAGGTCTAAGCCAAAGGACTCCTCTTCTGCACCATCTTCTTCCTCTCAGGCTGTTGTTACAAAAAACATGCTAGTTTACCATCTATTGATGAGACCAGGCCCAAAACCAAAAAGGTTTGGGTCTCTAAAACTAACTGATTGTTTATTATTGCAGGTTTCTTCAACATGCCAAATAGCATCTGGTATGTAGACAGTGGGGATCCATGCACATGACTGGGAACATCTCTCTTCTTCATACTGACTACTCTCAAGGAAAGAAGGGATTTGTTTCTTTTGGCAATGATGCTAGGGGTTACATCATCGGTAAGGGCTTTGTCTCCAATGGAGAAATCAAATTTGATGATGTTAATCATGTGGAAAATCTCAAGTACAACCTCTTGAGTGTCAGTCAAATGTGTGATAAAGGCCATGTTGCCCTTTTCACAAGTCAAAACTGTAGGATTCTGTCATCCAGAGTTTTGCCCTTGATTGACAAGGTGTTGGATGATCACACTCTCCTGAAAGCCAACAGGACAGGAAGAGTGTATGCCTTAGATCTCTCTAAGAAGATAGATCTCAAAGGCAATCCCTGCCTATTTTCCAAAGCCTCTTTTCAAGAATCTAAACTATGGCACAGGAGGCTTGGTCATGTTAATCTCAAAAACATGAATCAGCTTAGCCACAATAGTTTAGTCAGAGGCTTACCAATAAAGGAGTTCCACTGTGATGAAACTTGCACTGCTTGTTTAAAAGGAAAACAGCACAAGGTCTCATTTCCTCCTATTGAAGTGTCCAAGTCCACTGCCTGCTTGCAATTACTGCATATGGATCTATTTGGTCCTGTGAGAGTAATGAGCATGGCAAAGAAGAAATACTGTCTGGTAATTGTGGATGATTACTCCAGATTTGTATGGACTTTCTTTCTACACTCAAAGGATGAGGCTGCTCAGAAGATTATCCACTTTGTGCTGTACATTGAGAAGCAGTATTCCCTTCCAGTCAAGTGTATTAGGAGTGATAATGGAACTGAGTTCAGAAATCATACACTTGATGACTTCTATCTCTCAAAGGGAATCAAAAGGCAGTTCAGCATTCCAAGGACTCCGGAACAAAATAGAGTAGTGGAGAGAAAGAACAGGACCCTCATTGAAGCTGCAAGGTCCATGCTGGCTGACTCAGGTTTGCCATTGACCTTTTGGGCCGAAGCTGTCAACACAGCTTGTTATGTGCAAAATAGAGTTTTAGTAAATCAGAGGTTGATGAAGACTCCATATGAAGTTCTCCATCATTTGGCTCCACTGATTTCATTTTTCAAAGCATTTGGGTGTCCCTGTTTTATTCTCAACACAAAGGATCAACTCCACAAATTTGATCCTAAGGTGGATGCAGGATACTTTGGTGTTATTCATCTACTTGCAAAGCATACAGAGTCTTCAACTGCAGAACAAAGATGGTTGAAGAAACTCTACATGTTAAGTTTAATGAATCTCCAAAGGACAAGATTCCACAAAGTCCTGTGGAGTTATTTGATCTGGACATACTGCAATATGTTCCTTATCAACTCCTGCTGTTGCTCCTGTCAACAGTTCACCACCTGGTGGTACTGCTGATGATGATGATGATTGCAGTACTCACCTCTTCAGGTTTAGTGATCAGCTGCCTGATTCAACTAGACCTGATGTTCCTGTAGCGCCAGTAGCACCATCCACACCAATGCTGATGAGATTTCTTCGAATTCAACTTCCTTTGAATTACCATCCACTGATTGGTTTCAAGGAAATGATTCACCATCACCATCTGTTGCTGCTGAACCGGCTACAAACACTTGCACAGATCTCATTGTGTATCAAGATCTGAAGAATCACCCCATGTCTCAAATCATTGGTGATATCACTGCTGGTGTATCAACAAGAAGTCAATTGTCAAATTTCTGCTTCTATGCTCTCTTCATCAGTCAGCAAGAGCCAAAGAATTATCACATTGCTTTAAAGGACAATGGATGGGTTGATGCCATGCAGCTTGAGCTTCTTCAGTTCAAGAAACAGCAAGTGTGGGAACTGGTTCCTCTACCTCCAGGTAAGTGTGCAATAGGCACTAAATGGGTGTTTAGGAACAAAACTGATGAAAATGGGCTTATTGTTAAGAACAAGGCCAGACTGGTTGTTCAGGGTTTTGCACAAGAAGAAGGTATTGATTATGATGAAACCTTTGCCCCTGTAGCCAGACTGGAAGCAATTCGATTGTTTTTAGCTTATGCTGCTTATCAAAAACTTAAAGTCTTTCAAATGGATGTCAAAAGTGCATTTTTGTATGGAAAAGTTAAAGAAGAGTTTATGTATGTCAACCTCCAGGCTTTGAGGACAACAAACATCCTAATTGGGTGTATAAGCTTGATAAAGCTCTTTATGGGTTAAACAAGCTCCCAGAGACTGGTATGAGACATTATCAAACTTTCTTCTGGAAAACAATTTCACTAGAGGCTCCATAGACAAGACTTTATTTATTAAGAAAGCTGGGCAGCATAATCTACTTGTTCAAATTATGTAGATGATATTATTTTTGCATCCTCTGATCCAAAGTTGTGTGATGCCTTTACAAAGTTGATGCAACAGAAGTTTGAAATGAGTGCCATGGGAGAATTACAGTTCTTTCTGGGGTTGCAAATCAAACAAAAGGCTGATGGAATTTTTATTCATCAATCCATATATACAAAAGATCTTTTGCAAAAGTTTGATTTACAACATTGTAAGCCCTGTTCTACTCCCATGAGCAGCACCACACAACTGGACTCAGATCAGAAAGGTAAAGTGGTTGATGAAACACTTTACAGATGTATGATTGGGTCCTTGATGTATTTAACAGCCTCTAGACCAGATATTATGTTTGCTACATGTGTTTGTGCTAGATTTCAGGCTGCACCTAAAGAGTCTCATCTGATTGCAGTCAAGAGGATCTTTAGATATCTGCAAGGCACTCCATCTCTAGGTTTATGGTACTCTACCAGACATTCTGGTAAATTAGTTGCTTTTTCTGACAGTGACTATGCAGGGTGTAAGTTGACCAGGAAATCAACTTCTGGTGGATGTCAATTCCTAGGCAACTGCTTAATTTCTTGGCAGAGCAAGAAACAGACCTCAGTTGCTACATCCACTGCGGAAGCAGAGTACATTGCTGCTGCAAGCTGTACATCTCAGTACTCTGGCTTCAAAACCAACTTTTGGATTATGGCATTACAGAGACTAAGACTCCATTGTTAATGGATAGTGCTTCAGCTCTTTGCATTGTCAAAAATCCAGTCCAGCACTCTAGGACCAAACATATAGAGATCAGACCCATTTTATAAGAGACTGTTTTGAAAAAGGTCTGATTGATCCTAAGTTTGTGCCCAGTGCTGATGAGCTTGCAGACATTTTTACTAAGCCTTTGGATAGTTCACTTTCCAAAACCTGGTGTTAAGGCTTGGTATGCTGCAGCTAGAATAGGTGACAACTACTGATGATCTCAGTAATTCATATTGATGATCATGAGTGCCTGTCACATATAAGTACTGATGAGATCTTTTAACCTCAGTACTTTTATAACTACTGAAGGCTAAAAGTTCTCACAAGTACTGAAGTACTTCATCTGCTCTAAACTACTGAAGTAGTTACAACTACTGATGTAGTCATAACTACTGAAATCAGTAAAAACAGATAAGTACTGATGTCCTATGAACAACTGAAATCAGCCATAAAGACTGATGAATGTGTTGAGGATAGTTTGAAACAGCTGAAAAGCTAAGAATTGACGAAAACAGCTGAAGAGAACTTTCCCTTCAGTCGTTTGTACCACTGCTGTTTCATTTTAAACAACTGAAGCAAAACCACGTCTTCAGCAGTTTTATAACTACTGATGACCAATACCAAGTCTTCAGTTGTTTACAACAGCTGATGACAAAACCACTGTCTTCAGTAGTTTCATAACTACTGATGACAAACACCATGTCCTCAGTTGTTTCAATCACCTGAAGTCAAAACCACGGTCAGTAGTTTTCTAAACTACTGATGCCTAACACCGCGACTTCAGCTGTTTCAACGTCTGAAAGGATAATACCATGTCAACGGTCGTTTAAAACTACTGATGACTAACACCACATCCTTCAGTCGTTTCCTCACCCGTACCCTATAAATACCCTTAACCTGAGCTCTCCATGCTTCATCTTCTTCAAACCTAACGTTCCTCTCCAACAAATTTCCATGGCGTCTATGCAAATTAAACCGCGACACAACTGTGTTGCCTACCTCACAAATCGCCGATCTGGACTAAGTTCGATATTGCTATCGATCTTATGGTTCAGTCTCAATACAACAAGGCATTCCTTCTGAACCCCGTTTTACATCCCGAATCCTTGAACCAATTTTGGATGAACGTTAATGTTACTACTGAGGAGAGCAACACACAATCCCTCCGGTCAGTCGTCAACAACAAAGAAGTAGTGATTACTCCTGCACCATCCGTAAAATTCTTCAACTGAGTGATGCTACCTTTCCTGCTGGATATCCGAAGGGCACCCTAGATCTATCATTTGCTCAGCATGGATATCAAGGTGATCTCAGTGCCACCACCATCATGAGAAACATTTTAATGACGCTGAGCGCCTGATTTTTCATATGGTCAATGTATGTTTGGCCCCTAAGACATCGTCTTGGGATCAAATGTCCACCAAATGGCAGCAGGTAATGTATTCTATGCTTGAGCAACAACCACTGAACTTTTCAGAATTAATCTTTTCAGAGCTTAAAGATATGGCTCAAAAACTAACTGCCAACCGTTGGATACTCTATCCACGGTTCATAATGGCCATTATAATAGACCAGCTTAATGCTGAGGGACTTGTTGGCTTGGGAGTCCCTGCTACGGCTGTTTTGCCAGAAGTATACTCCCGGCACAACTCCGACCGGACACTCAAACTGGCTGCCAAGCTGCGAAAACCCACGCAGCTGGAACCCACAGCCACCACCTCCAATCCAATGTCCCCACCAAACCCACCAAAAAGAAACCCAAAATGGCTACTCCGGGATTGAGTCCCCTGAGGATGCTCCTGCACAACAAACGCAGGATATATCCACTAGTCCAAACCCCCTAGTGGATACCATGACTCCTCCAGCCACAGCCGCTCAGGCTTCCTCTCAACAGGAGCCTGCAGCAACCCAAGGGGCACCTACTTATCTGGGATCTTCCTCACTTGAGGAGATTGCCATTGACGAGCACCATCCACCCCAGGTGCACACTGCTTCTACCCCTGTACCCCAAACAACCGCCCCTCACAGCCCAACTTTAATAATTGCACAAGTGCTGACTCAATTGCACTCCTCACCCCCTCCCCAGAAACCACTTCCAACTGGGAATACCTCTACAATTGAGGGGGAGGAACACAGTGCACTTGAGAACCCACAGCACAGGGGTTTCCCAATTCTATCTCCTGGTGTAGAGAAGGAGCTTAGAATATCTAGTGAGGCTGCCACCTCCTCTGACTCAGCACATGACCAGAGTGAGGCTGGTAACATTGCTAAGACCTCCCTAGAGGCAACAGCTGATGATGGACATTGTCCTGAGGCTGGAAGTCCCCAGTACCAAGCACAAGGGGCACATGCACCAACTGGTCTACACCCAGCGCATGTAATCCTGCTCTAAGCAGGAGGTCAGGTGATTCAGTATCAACTGATGATGACCTGAGCTTCTTCTTCGATGTAGTTGCTCAAAACACCATTCTAGAGGATGAGGTTAGCAGACTCAAAGAGCTGCTGGCCAAGATGTCTCAGGATGCAAGTCCATCTACCACCATCATACACCCACAGATGGCACCTTCCCTTGAAGGTTTCCCAAACACAGAGCCACCCCAAAATCAACCACCCGCCTCTGCTTCAGGCCCTACTTCTCAGGAACAGAACCCTCCTGAGCAAATAGGTGCTATCCTCCGAAACTCCCTCCCTCTCATCACCCCCATAATCACTGATATAGTGATCAAAGCCCTTGGTGAGAGGCTTTCCTCAACATTACAGCCCCTGGTTGATGCTGCTGTCCACAAGACTCTTTCTGCGGTACCAACCCCTTCCTCCAATGCAACCAAAAAGGGGGAGGGTACTGCAGTGAAAGATAGAAAGAGGAAGAGATCTGAGGAAGAGGAGGAACAAGAAAAGCAACCTCTGCTCACGTACAAGCGAAAGAGAAGTGCTGATGATCATACTGCTGAAGAAAAATCCTTGGAGGAGCTGGTCAAAGAAGCTGACACCACACACAGCCGCTCCATGGATAAAATAATTGAACAACTATTCAGGCAGGGGTTTGACACAGCCACACTGGACAGTGAGATCAGAAGGTTAGAGGTACAAGAGATACAAACCCGATGGGCAGGGTACGATGCTCTTGAGAAAGAGAGGTTGGAAATAATGATCCGCTTTATTGCAAAATACTTGGGAAGATCATTAATGGAGATCCGCGCATGGTCCAGGGACAGCATTCTGGCTATAGCCACCAGAATCTGTCTGTCTGAGCAATTCAACAAAGGGATCATTGTGGAAGCCCTTGATGAGGCTGGGGCTGGCAAAAGGTTAGAGATGGCTAAACTTACAAAAGCAAAATTAACTACAAGGATGCTAGATCAACCTTCCCTTCCACCCACTCAAACAGATCCGTACAAATGTGGCTTCAAACTCAGTTTTCATTTTAACCATTTTCTCTTTACTTTCCTCTTTATGTTTGAGTTTGGATCCCCTTTTGTACCAACAATCATCTGTAAGATGATTGAACAAACCACATACTTCACATGGTTTCTTCTTCTTCTTATGTTGATCATCAACTAAAGAGAATGAAACAACTGAAGACTTGCTCTTCAGTACTTTGGAAGCATTATTTGCTTTCTTGACTTCCTCTTTAGTAGTCTTCAAACTCTTTCTACTGACAGTTTTCTTCTCTTTAGTGCTGACAGTAGTTAGAGTTTGAACTTCAGGTGTTAAATCTTGCTCTCCAGTCCTTTCAGGACTTCCAGAAATAGCTCCTGAGTTGATCATCTCTTTGATCATGTGAGTGTCAGCAGTGGAACCATTAACATCAGCTGATGGGTTCTGAGAGGACTTAGTGCTGACTTCAACTTTTGATGATGCTCTATCAAAAAGTGAATCACATGATGAGGTGGATTGGTTATTGCTTTCTCCATCAGATTTCACTTCTGCTCTTGAAGCAAAATCTGTAGGAGGAGCAGTGTGATTATAACCAATACCAAACTACACATTGGAAGCAGATTGCTTACTAAGAAGCATTTCAAAACCTTTGCATGACTGCACCCATCGATCACACTCTACCTGGGTGACTGCAAGGGTTTCTTTGAGACTTTTCTGGTCTTCCAGAATAACCTCTAACTTGGCCTTTTCATCATTTAATTGGCATTTAAGCTTATAAATCTCATCATTTTTACTATTAAGAGCAGACTCAAACTCAGCTTTTCTTTTGGAAATGGTTTTCTCAAACTCAAGTTTTTGATTTATTAATGCTACATTTGCCTCTCTAATGGAGACAAAGGCAGCAATGCATGATTTAGAACATAACTTGGCTTTAGCCTCTGAAGGTACCCGAGTTACCTATGAAGATGATGCATTTGAGCAGGAACCCTCAGTAGACTCCAGGGCCATGAGAGCCAGATTCCCAAAAGGACTGTCACCACTATGTTGACCAGCACCTGTGAACAGTTGTTCATGACCAGACATGTCATCCGGTATACTGCTCTAGTCAACAACTCCAGGGGTGAAGAAGCTGTGTTGTTGAGGTTGAGGAGGTTGATGAGATTGAGATGGTTGAGGTTCTGGTAGTGCATGAGGTTGTGGTACTATAGGAACTTGAACTTGATTTGACTGTGGCATGTAATAACAAGGGTAAGGATATGGCATTTGACCCTGAGGAACAAAATATGCAGGAGATTATGGTTGAGAATGATGACTAGAATTGACAGGATGTTGTCCTCTGTGTTGTTGACTATTGCCAGGGAAAGTCACAAAAGGTGCAGAGGAATTAGATCCAGATGATGTGCATTCTCTAGCAAAGTGTCTAAGCCTGTGGCATTTGTGACACTTCAACTTACTCTTGTCAAAACCAACTTTGGTTTTGCCAGAGAGTCCTGGGAACTTTCTTCCAGTTCTTTTGTAGAACTTCTGAGATCTGATATTTATCAAGGCCATTTGGCTCAAAATATCCATCTCTTTTAAGTCATCATCAGCAATCCCCTTGAGATCATCCATGATGAAGCATAGATTGTCATTATTACACCCAGTAAACTGACTATCAACACTCACAAACGCAGAATCAGAAGTGTTTGAGGAGAAATCAATATGCTCATCATACTGGCATTCAGATGAAGCATATTCTAACTCATGACCAACCAAGGCAGTGTTGCCTGGTACAAAGTCTTCAGTGAGCTTTCCAGATGAAGACAATTTTCGTTTCGGTTCTATCTCTCTCTCAAATGTGAGCAATTTCCCATGGAGTTGGGTGAGAGATAGTTTGTCCAAATTTGCACTAGAGCGTAGGACAATAGTATATGTGTCCCATCTCTCCGGCAGTGATCTGAGAAATCTGTTATTCATCTGGATATTGTTGTACTCAAGTTTGACCATTTTTAATTCACAGATCAAACAAGAGAACCGCTCAAACTGTTGAGTCAGTGCCTCACCCTTTCTATGAGAGAATGTCTCGTATTGTTAGGCAAGGATTTCTCTATTATTTGCCAAGACCTCATTTGTTCCTCCAAATTGTTCTTTCAAGGCATTCCAGAGGTCATGGGCAGTTTCATGATGCATTAGCCCAGAATAGATTTCATTGGGCAGTGCCATGGCCAGAATTCCATAGGCTTTTGCATCAATCTCAAACAATTTCTTATCCTCATCTGAGTATTGCTCCTTCCTCTTCGGAACCATTTGTTGGTTTCCGGGTTATTCACCATAGGCTTGTGTGGACCATGTACCACTGATGTCCAACAACCTGCGCTGTTAACAGACAGGTGATGGAGCATTCGTCGTTGCCATATGTTATACTCATTCCTAACCAGCATTGGAGGCTTGGTTGAGGAACCAGTATTGTGAGGATCATTGGAAGGAGTAGTCATTTTCAGTCCAAATACAATTTAATTCAAGCTTTTAAACGTTTTTACATAGACCACAACAGACTCAATGAAAACCAAGAGAAAATCTTAGAATGAATGACCAGAAACACAGAAAATTCAATCTCTATAACCGTTTCTTGCAAAAAAAATGCTAATTCAAGCAAACTTGGATCTTGAATAGTATTTTCAATGATCAATTATTAGATCGATCAATGATTAACCTGCTCTCATACCATTTGTCAGGATCAGTGATCACAAGTTTGATGTATTAGAGCGTAACGCAGCGGAATAAGAACAAGAATTAGACAAATTGTAGCAAGAATTTGATACTCGTATGCATTAAGAACAAATACGGTTATAACGAGAGAATATATTTCTGTAACAAGGAATGTTTCTATGATATCGAATATTTCTGATGAAATCATTCTACTTATTACAATAGGTTGACACTCCTTATATAGAGTGCAATCGCTGCTGTTATCACGGGAAAGTGACAACTGGCAGATCTATTACAAAAATAACTAACTCTTAACAAACTACTGAAATGTTCACAACTACTGATAACATATCAGAGTGTTAAGTACAAAATATGAAACTACTGATAAGAAACTACTGAAACTACAACGACTGAAGAACAAGCTCTTCAGTCGTTTTACAAAACTACTGAAAAACATAAAACTACTGATGAGCACAACAACTGAAGAAGTATTCTTCAGCTGTCGTGTCAAACTACTGAATAGATAAAACATAAAACTACTGAAAGGTAAACCGTCACAACTACTGAAGAAGACCTCTTCAGCTGTTGTGACAACGTCTGATACTTTGGTCTTCAGCACTTGTGTCTTCAGACTTTGTCTTTAGCACTTGTGTCTTCAGACTTTGTCTTCAGCACTTGTCTTCAGACTTTGTCTTCAGCACTTGTCTTCAGACTTTGTCTTCAGCACTTGTCTTCAGACTTTGTCTTCAGCACTTGTCTTCAGACTTTGTAATCAGCTGTTGTCTTCAGCTGTTGTGGTCTCCAGTAGTTGTTGTGACGTCTGTGGGACTTAAAGGTTTTTCTGATCCGGCTCATTGGTTATTTTGGTCCAACACAAGATGCCTGTTACAAAATGACTAAACTATCTCTGACCTATTACATCATAACTAGTCTAAGTCTTTATCCTCATCTTTGCTTGTTCATCCGCATTGACAAATGCGGATGAGTTAACTTGATCAGCATTTCTTCACTTGATCATCCGCATTAGTATGTTGGTCATCCGCATTAGTATGTTGGTCATCCGCATTAGTTAATGCGGATGAACAAATACTTATGCACATTTATTCAGTCATCCGCATTGACAAATGCAGATGAGTAAAGTCTTGTCCGCATTAACTTTTAGTCATCCGCAATTGTCAATGCGGAAGAACAAATACTTGTCCGTGTTTGCTTTATGTCTTCCGCATTGACAAATGTGGAAGAGAACCTTTCTTCTTTTTCTTATTAGAATCATCATCCGCATTTCTTCTTGGACTTAAAGGGATTCCAGCAAAGCAATCATCAAATCACCCATTGAGTTGGCTTGTATGATCCTTTTAGGGTGCAACAACTTCTTTACATCCCATCCCAAAACCATGAACTTTACCCCACTGTTATGCATAAAGCAGGTACTGGGTTAAGGTCTATCATAGACCCCCATACATTGCACTTGGTGGTCTGACCATAGTACTAGGGTAATTCAGGTGTACCATTGTCTTGTGCTATACCCCATTCGTCACGCATAAAGCGGGTACTAGGCCCAGGTCTATCATAGACGCCTATACATTGTGCTTTGTGGCCTGACCACAGTACCAAGAGGTAAGCGACAAAGGTTCTTTACAAATGGTCGGTCATAAAGACGGACCTCGATGTGCATCCTCATGGGGTAGCTAGCCCACACACCATTGAACTAACACCCTTCATTAGGCGTGTTTCGACATACAAGGCTTGCAAGACTTGCTTTACTTCCCTTTGTTCATTAATGCATGCATTTAGTCATTATGTTCCTCTTTTCATTATCTTCCATTTTACGTTACATAATACTTTCATTTCATTCATTAACATTGAACGTAAAGCCATGGGAAAATAAACATACAACGTAAGGAACATCAACATACACAGTCAACATTATCATACAGGACATCATACATACATAACATACATCATACATACCATCATGCATAAGCATCAATCATACATCATAATATGCCCATCATAAAATCTATGACCTTAAAAAGTCAACTTACATAACCCCTTGGAACATCCCAAGTCAAAGCCTAAATTTCCCTTTTTCCCCAAAAAGTCAGAAAGTATTCTAAGTGTTCATCCGCATTTCGCTTTTTGTTAATCCACATTTCTTTTACTTCATCCGCATTTATTTATGTTCATCCACATTTCTTTGTTTATCCGCATTTGTTCAGTCGCATGACTTACTCATTCGCATTTCTTTAGTCGCATGACTTACTCATCCGCATTTGTTCAGTCGCATGACTTACTTATCCGCATTTGTTCAGTCACATGACTTACTCATCCTCATTTGTTTAGTCGCATGACTTACTCATCCCCATTTGTTTAATCGCATGACTTACTCATCCGCATTTGTTCTTACTTATCTGTCAATGCTTATCCGCATTTGTTCACACTTAGACTTCTCATCCGCATTGACTTTACTCATCCGCATTTGTCAATGCCCATCCGCGTTTCCTCATCCGCATTGACTTTCCATCCACATTGACTTTCCATCCGCATTTGCCAACACTTACACAGTTTTTTTTCTAAACATAGGCGTATGAATTACTGTTTGGGTGTATGAGCAGCCTAGGGCACACTATTCATCAGATTCAATCCCCAAATCTCAAATTTGATGTTCTAAGCTTCAATTTTACATTCTAAGCCTTAGAAACACAACCACAACATCATCAAGCATGAAGACATTCCAACATCACATCATAATAGCAACATACACACATTCAAACATACGGGTATAAAACCCAGTTTTATAAAAACATAATTTCATGCATTTCTAGCACTAAAATCATTTAAAACAAGTAAAAAGAGGGGTTCTAGAACTCACCTTAGCAGCTCTTGAGTATGGCTTCTTCCAAACTCATCTGGAATTGAGTTCAACCACCCAGAAACCCACTAAAAATACACAACCGAACACACACAACACACATAAGCATACAACTGAGGCAATGCCAATTAAGAACACTCAAAATCATGAATTCTTACCTTGAATTCGAATTTTCAGCCGGTTCTTCTTCAAACCCGAGAGCCTTTTGCTCCTTTTCTTTCTCTCTCTCTAAAAGCCGAAGATTTGAGTGTGTAAGAAGAGAGTGGGCAGCCATGCCCACTTTACACCCACTTTCAAACCTTTTTGTCATTTTGACACTTTTTACCCCCCAACTTGGGTAAAATATATTTTCTTTCTTTTTCTTCACTTTAGTTTTTCTTCCTTTGACACTTTTGACACTTTTTACCCCTCAACTTGGGTAAAGTAACTAGGTGTTACAAGGTTCCAGAATTCTTCCTCAAGCTTTTGTAACCCACTCCTTAGGCAAAACTTTTGGATTGCAATGTTCTTCAAGTCATCCCATGACAGTACCATCATAGCTTCAACACCTCAGTTCCTCTTCTCCCTATTCCACCATGGAAGTGCTCTTTCTTGAAGAACACTTGTGGCATAACAAACTTTGAGTGCCTCAAAACACTCACTATTGATGAAGGCGTTCTCCATGCTTTCAAACCACTCGAGAAGTCTAGTGGCTCCTTCTTTCCCACTAAAACTGGTGGGTTTGCAAGAATTGAGGTGCTTGAACGTGTAGGTCTAGTTATTCCTTCCTTAGTTTGCACTATTCACTCCTTGCCCATTGTTACAATTAGTGTTATTAGTAACATTTTCCGTCAAAGAGCTATTTAGTTCAGTGACCATAGTTGGAAGGACGAGAACCATTTGTCAAGTGATCATTGCGGCCATTTTACGGTCGGAGCTATCATGCTATCCATGATGGCAAGACATACTTGATTCAGAGAAAGTTAGATATGGAAATTTTGAGGTAAAGTAAATCAAGCAAGAATTATTCAGGACTTATAAAATGCACTAAATTATTCCAGTTGGTAAAATATAACCACTAGGAAACATTGACACGACAAGGTCACTTAGCCCCAATTTATCTTAGGAATTTGTGTATGTTGACCATAGTTTTTCACTTATCCCAGAAATCCCCAAGTAAGCATAACTAGTTCCATGGTTGATTGATATTTATGCAAAATGCTTGCCTTAGCTCGAGGGCTTTTTTCCAAGAAATCCAGAATATAAGTGTCTATGAGTCACATAATAGTACTTTAAGCTAATGGAATTAAAACATTAATGAGATTTTCATAGATTTGATATAAAGTCTAGAGATATGAATCTTTTGATGTAGTGCTTACGATCCCACATGTCATCGAGAATAAGTTTAAGAAAATTCATCACCATGAGGATAAAGGGTTAAGAATAAGTATAAGGGGAGACTAGGCAATCAAGTTTTCTAACTAAAACGGAAATTCTAGCTAAAAGCATCATGTAGCGCATTAAGAGGCCCACCAAAAATAGGTAGCATTATGTAGCATGTAATAAATAGATTTACAAGATCATAAAACTTTTCATGTAGGGTTCATACATTAATTATAGCCTAGGTCATCATTTCTAACAACCTAAATCCCTATAGTTATGGGCTTTGATACCAATTTGTCACACCCCAACCTTAATGACAAAACGTGGAGATATGAGGGTTAAGCTTTGTTCAAACCCACATAACACTACCATTAAATGTAAATATCATTAAGCATAAGTTATAAAGGAAAATTACAACCAATAAGTCTCAAACAAATATCCAAAACATAACATAAGTTCAATAACTTCAAATTTAAAGCATGTCTTTTATTTTCTAGGTCTGATCCTAGATGTGTCCATACTTAAAAATCAAACATCATGCAACGCCCGGAATAAAGTCCAAACGAGCCAAGTAATAATAATGGGCTTAGCCGAGATTATTTACAAAAATAAGCGGGTAATGAAGTATAGACCGACTAGACATTGCAGGATATGTGTTTGGCGAGTTTAAGGACCGGGAACGCCTAGTATATATATTAACGGATCAGCTTGAGCAGCTCTTATTTGCAACTCAACACCCAATTTCTAAAGAGAGTGTAAAGAGAAAACGTGGAGAGAATTGAATATTCAATGCTCGATTGATCACAGCATTGAAGATCGGTGTTCGTGGGCATCCAAACAACGAGAAATCACCAAGAATCTAGGTAAGAAACATCATTTAGTCTTTCAATTTGATGTAAACCTGGATTCTAGGGCTTGGGTTCTTAAAAGTGGCAAATATTTGCTCAAAACTAACGTTTTTGTGTAATAAAACATGTAAGAAGCTTAGATATAGCTTATTGAGTGACATACCAAGGTTTTGGATGTAAAAGATTGAAGTTTTGGGTCAAAAATGGGTTGGCTCGTAATATTCAGCCTGTTCTACAAAATTAATGGTTCATCCAGCGAAACTATGAAGGCTTCCAGTGAAACTATAGTTTCGCAGGTAGTTTCACAGAGAAGGTTATCCGGTGAAAGTTGCGCGAAAGGTGAGTTCTAAAACCCCTCTTTTACTGGTTTTTAACTAATTTGGGGCTGGGTTTATGCTTATGAACGTATGTTTTGATTAAATTGGGCTTCAACCTGTATGTTTGATTGTGTGTATGTTGATGTTATGATGTGATGTGTAGCTATGTTCATGCTTGATGATGTATGATGGTGTTTCTAAGGCTTAGAATGTAGGATTTAAGCTTAGAACATGATTGATGGTGCTTGGGAACTAAGATCTGATGTATAGGGCTTATATGTTTAAGTTTTAAAATCTTCCTAAGTGTTCAAAAGTGAATGCGGATGAGTATGGAAAATCAATGCGGATGAGTATGAAAGTTAATCCGGATGAGTATGGAAAGTCAATGCGGATGACAGCTAATGCGGATGAGCATTAACTACTAAGAAAGTCAATTCGGATGAGTATGAAAGTCAATGCGGATGACAACTAATGCGGATTAGCATTAACCGCTAAGTAAGTCAATGCGGATGAGTATTAGATGAAATGAGGTTGAACATTGACTAAGTATGGGAAATGCATATGGGTAACGTCAATGCGGATGAACAAATGTGGATGAAGTAAAACAAATGTGAATGAACTATAACAAATGCGGATGAACTATAGCAAATGCGGATGAACAAAAGGCAAATACAGATGAACACTTAGAATGTTTTCAGACTTTCTAGGAAAAAGATGAATGTAGGCTTTGACTTGGGATGTTCCCGGGGGTTCATGTAAGCTGACTTTTGAGCTCATAGATGTTATGATTGGCATGTTATGATGTATGTTTGATGCTTTGGCATGATGTGTATGATGTTATGTATGATGGTATGTATGATGTATGTTATGTATGTATGATGCCCTGTATGATGATGTTGACT
This sequence comes from Flaveria trinervia, assembly GCA_025506515.1. Lineage (NCBI taxonomy): Eukaryota > Viridiplantae > Streptophyta > Magnoliopsida > Asterales > Asteraceae > Flaveria > Flaveria trinervia. Next base: position 25,615,374 of record CM046454.1, on the reverse strand, counting down.
GTTGATGTTAATATTTCTTATTATGTATGATTATTTTCCTTTGGATTTACGTTGATTGTTAATGAATGAAATGAAAGTATTATGTAACGTAAAGTGGAAGATAATGAAAGAGGAACATGATGAATGAATGCATGCAATAATAAACGATGGAAAGTAAAGAATGTCTTGCAAGCCTTGTATGTCGGGACACGCCCATTGTAGGGTGTTAGCCCAACGGTTTGTGGGTTAGCTACCCCAGAAGGATGCATATCGGGGTCTTTCTTTGTGATTGACCATATGTATGGAACCTTTGTCGCTGGCCCTAGATATTATGGCCAAGCTGCTGTGCGCCATGACGGGGGGTCAATGATGGACCCCGACCTAGTATCAGCTTTATGCGTGATGGTAGGGTATAGCACATGACAATTGTACACCTGAACTTACCCTAGGTACAGTGGCCAGGCTGCTGTGCGCCATGACGGAGGGTCTATGATGGACCTCGGCCCAGTACCAGCCTTATGCATGACGGTAGGGTAAGGTTCATGGTTTTGATGGACTGAAATGAAGTAATGATGAACGAATGAATAGAAGTAATGAATGTGATGATAATGATGTATGATGAATGAGGGAAAGTTAGTGAACAAATGATGAAGGTTGTAATGATATTATATATGTGTACGTATGATGTGTGATCACATGCAAAAGTAATGAATGGTTTAATGAAAGTAAAAGTATGTTTTATTGTAAAAATAGAACTCACTCAGCAACACTGTCTTTTTGATGCATTTTCCAGTTGGCAGGTGAGCATTGCTAAGGATGGCGCGGGGCAGCTACTTGGCATTTTGGATGGCATTCTTTTGTTACTATTTTTGTATTGTAATGCAAACAAATGAAATTGTGTAATGAATGATTGTATTAACTTGCAAAAGCAGTTATTATGAAATTAAAAAGTTATTTCAAATGTTTTGCTGCAATGCTTTTATGAAAGTTAAATGTAATTGTAAGTTTTATGAGCAATGATTGGCCAGCTGTAAGCGTCTCGGGAATAGGGCCTTACAGCTGCGACCGAGATGAAGGAACTGAAGGAGGAACTACAGGAGTTGCTTGATAAGGGGTTCATTTGGCCGATTATCTCTCCTTGGGGTGCTACAGTCTTATTCATGAAGAAGAAGGATGGTAGTATGAGGATGTGTATAGACTACCGTGAGCTGAACAAGTTGACAGTGAAGAATCGGTGCCCCTTACCAAGAATTGATGATCTGTTTGATCAGCTCCAAGGTGCCAGTTGATTCTCAAGGATAGACCTTTGATCTGGTTATCATCAGTTGAAGGTGAAGGAGCAGGATATTCCTAAAATAGCTTTTCGCACGCGCTATGAGCATTACGAGTTTCTTTTTATGTCATTTGGTTTAACTAACGCACCACTCCTTTTATGGACTTGATGAACCAAGTGTGTCGGTCAATGTTAGATAAATCAGTGATTGTGTTTATTGATGCTATCCTGATTTATTCGAAGAGCGAGGAGGAGCATGCCGATCATATTCGAGAGGTGTTGCAGACGTTAAGAAGGGAGAAGTTGTATGCTAAATTCTCCAAGTGCGCATTCTGGTTGCGGAATGTTCAGTTTTTGGGTCATGTAGTGAATCCCAAAGGGATTATAGTGGACCCGGCAAAGGTGTAGGTGGTGATGCAATGGAAGTTACCAAAGACGCCATCCGAGATCTGTAGTTTCTTGTGTTTTGTGGGCTATTACAGAAGATTCATCCAAGACTTCTCTAAGATAGCTTCTCCACTAACCAAGTTGACCCGCTAAGATGTGAAGTTTGTATGGGGTCAAGATGTAAGGCCCCATTCCCGGGCACCTCACAGCTGGTGGTTCATCACACTTAAAACATTAGAAAACATATATTAATTTTGCAGCGGAATTTTAAAACATTCATTAATAACTAAAACACGTCATTTACAACATTAGTTTTCATCTCAAAATACATGACATGTCAAAATACGGATGCCAGCCTTAAAATGCTCCCGTAGCTTATGCATCCATGCCTGCAACTCCTCAGTATCAACGTATACCTGCCAACTATCATGCATACAAAAGTCAGCGACGCTGAGTGAGTTCTAGATTTATAATAGAACATACTTTTCTTTGGTTAAAACAATTCTTTCAAAACATACTATACTTTACATCATTCTTGATCATGCATCGTACGTACATACAGATAATAACATTATTATCTTCGTCATTACATTCATTAACTTGTTCATTCAACGTATAACATTATCGTTTATTTCTCTTTTTTTAGATCTGGTCAGACTTTACCCTCTTCGTGGCACTCAGACACGATTACTAAGGTCGAATGACAAGGATCCGTTTCGCACATTATTATGATAATTCATTAACCTTTGTTACATACATAGCGCACATTCACACATTTCATACTTTTATTATCATTCATTTCTCATCTAGATCTTGTCAAGCTTTACCCTCCTCATGGCACGCAGCCATGATTACCGAGGTCCAATGACAAGGATCCCGTTCGTTCATTATTGCACTTTAGCTCAAATCGCACCTTCACATCCTCGTACCCAAAGTACATATCGCACGGATCACACACAAAAGGAAGCCAGAACCGCACGCTATCTCATGGGCTAGCCAAGATCGCACGCGATAAAAACCACATGGGGCAGCCAAAATCGCACGCTACCCTTATGCCGTCCATCGCACATATTGCACCAATTGCACCATCACATCATTGTACCCGAAGTACATATCGCACGGATCGCACACATAAGGAAACCAGAATCGCACGTTATCTCATGGGTTAGCCAAGATCGCACGCTATAAAAACCACATGAGGCAGCCAAAATCGCACGCTACCCTTATGTCGTCCATCGCACATATCGCACCAATCGCACCATCGAAGTGCTCACGAAGACCGACTCCCCCTGTGTGTGGAGAACTCTCAGGGTTTCGCCAGAATCGCATGACATCCCATGGGTTAGCCAAGATCGCATGGCATAAAACCACATGAGGCAGCCAAAATCGCACGCTACATAGCACACAGTAAATATCACATCACACGTATCGGAGCAGTTACCAAAACTGAACTCCCACTGTGTCTATGTCCCCTTATGAGTAAGCCAAGATCGCACGCTATGACACACACACAGTTGAGCTAACGACCCTCAGTGAGTCGTGAACCTCCTTCCTTTCTTTCGCAAGCCATCATTTCACTCATTCATTCATTTATGCTCGCGTTCATTCATTACGTTCCTCTTTTCATTATCTTCCACTTTACATTACATAATACTTTTATTACATTCATTAACGTTCAACGCAAAGCCAAGGGAAAACATACATACATAATAAGGAACACACATAAACATAAACATACATCATCACCAATACAAGCACACTATACATGCATAACACACATCAAACATAAGGCATCACATCATAACCGAGCCTATCACCCCATTGTACCCCTTGAAAACCACTTAGAAAACCTCAAGTCCAAAGTGGGCGCATGGGTCCTTCTAGGCGCATGGCATAAAATTCTAAGTATAAAACAATCTGGGCGCATAGGCACTGTTTGGGCGTTTCTGCCCTGTTCAGGCGCATCACCTATCACTTTGCCGTTTCAAGCACTTGGGCGCATGGGCACTGCTTAGTCGCATGGCCAACACTTAGTTGTTTCAATCTCTAGGACGCACGGAGACTGTTTAGGCTCATGGTCCACACTTGGAGGCATGGCCAATACTTAGTGATAGGATCAAATGAATCAATCTGTTATGATTTATGAACACAATTCAAAGAAATTCACACAAAGTAATCAAATCAAAACAAGATATCAACAAAATTCATGTTTTCATTAATATCAAGCTGAGACAATTACAAGTATGAAAGCAGGTTCGAATCTCTCTCTATCTACCTGCAAGTCTAAGCTATTTATACTGAAAACAAAAAGTAAAGGAACTAACAAATTACACAAATAGTCCCTATACTATTACAAACTATTAAACGAGAAATAAAGACAACATGTTAATCTTTCTTAGAGCACTTAACAATACTCCCCCTAAGATTGACATGGTCTTCTGTCTTCGAAAACTTCAAGCTTTATCTTCTTTTCCATCTTCAACTTTATCTTCAACCTTTGACTTCATCATTCAAAGTAATCTTCTGGTTCTTCTTTAACTTTAAACATTGGCTTCTGTTTGTATATCTCTACATCTTTCAAAGCTTTTGATATTGCAGACTTGAATTTAGTTGCAAGAATACCTTGTTCGGGTATAGCTTCATTCGTTTTAATCTCCATCTTGTTCATTCTTTCCAAGGTGTCTTTTGAAAGACATGAAATATCAATATTAGCGTATAACTCAATAGGCTTGTTACTTTCCTTTGAGTATACTTCTAACACTCCTTTCCTTGATATTCTCATGAATTCAATATCTGTATTATCTTTCTTGACTATGTTGGCATAAGCAAGAGCCTTTCTCAGAGATATTCTTTCCATGGCTGCATTCATCACATTAATAATGGAAAAGAAATATTTCTTATCTTGCTCTGCTATTTCAGGAGATACTTTCTCAAATTTTTGTATAGAAAAAAATGAGATATAGCTCGGATGTAATAGCTTTAGCTCAAAAACTCCAAATAAAGTAATCATGTCCTCATCCCATCTTTCTAGATTTCGGACCAACTTAAGCTCAAATGTCTTAGTATTATAAAACCATCTGAGAATTGGCTTTGAGTTTTGATTACCATCTATCACTTTCAGACCAGGAGTTGTAACTTTCTTAAAATATTTGTCACAAAATTCAATCATAGAATGTTCCTTCTCTGAATGTACTCCCTTGAGCTTTTTTTTTTCTTCAGAGTGGCAAAGTGCTCTTTATCTTCTTGATCACATCTCATGCTAAGAAAATTACTTGATCTATCTAATCCTCTTCTTAATAATTCTACAAACATCTTGCCACATTTTGAATCAAAAGGATTGATCAGAGGTAATCTGTTCAGCTCTTTTAAATCTTGCACTGGAAGTTTTATGATACTAGAGTGAAAGTGATATACATCACACACAACATTTACTCTCTTTATCAAAAATGCATCGAATACTTCATCATACTTCCATGCAATAATCTTTACTTGATTGGTAAAATCTGGAGCAATCATCGCATTCAGCAGTTCAGCAACTGATTGTCCTTTTTGCAATACGTTTTTTACCAAGTCTCCAGTTGATCTTGAACTATCAAGAATATGCCTTTGTTTAGTTGATGCTTTGTAACTTTGTCTTTCTGGATCAGCAAACATTTCAATCAACTCTTTTCTGTGAGCATGAGCATCATCAAATCTTGATATTTGTTTGATCTCCTGAGGCTTTAACATTCTAGTTCCCTTTGTTATTTCAAGATACTGAGGATTATCTGTATCAAGTACTATCATTTTCTTCATTTGTTTCTCAGTCTCTTGAAAACTTCTGACAAGATTCCTCAGAGATACAGATTGTAATCTCTTTAGCTTCCTCCAAGGGTAGTTTCTAGATTGCAACCATGATCTTAGAGCTGGAATACTCATATCATCTGGATCAGTATGGTGCAACTCAGAACTAGATAGTTCTTCTACATTTATTACTTCTTTTGCTCTTGTCCATTCACCATGCTCAACAACAATCTCATTTGGATCTATTGAAGCAACTGACTCTGCATAGATACATTTCTCATATTCATCGTTAATCTGAGAAACAGTCAGTCCATCCAAATATACTCGATTATATTTCATCTTCACAAGATAATTGTATCTTTCTTCAAAGTCTTGTGGTACCTCATCTTGTTCTTGAGTATGTTCTTGTGAAGAGAAGTGTGATACAAATTGAGTTTCATTAATATCTTCATTATCAAGAACTTCATCGTACCAATCATCATTGTATACTTTCTCAATATCGTATAAAGCCTCAATCTGTTCTTGAACATTTTGTTCTTCAACAGATTCTTCAGTTCTTTGAAGCTTAGAAGAAGATTCAGTTTGAATTGTATCTTCTAATACATTCACTTTTCTTTTGCCTTTTATTTTCTCAAGATTTTCATCAACATGTATCTCAGTACTTATCACATGTACTGGTGAGATAGACTTCTAAGCTTCTTTTTCTTTTAGCAATTCAACTTTGAGATTTTCATTTTCTTCAGTTAATTTCTTGAATTTCTCCTCAAGAATATCATAATCTTTGATCCTAACTTCAAAGTTCTTGATTACATCTTCTTTATCTTTGGCAAACCTTACAATCTTTTCATCTTTTAAGGCATTTTCTTTAGTCAACTTTAAGTTTTCATCCTTAAGCTTTTGAATTTCTTTTTCAAGAGATATGTTTATCTCTTTCATTCTTTTATTCTCCACTTTCAACTCTTCAATATCTTTCTCTTTGCTCAATTTTCTTCTTTCAATTTGTCAATCTTATCAATGTCAACTATTTCCTCTGTTTGTATAGACACATTGTGTGACATACTAACATAAATTCCTTCTACTCCTTCATTTGCATCAAATTCAAATACTGGATTGAATAAAATATCATTCATAAAGTCAGAATCAAATGTTTGATTGTGAGAATCCATTTCTTGTACAGCTTCCTCATGAATGGCATCAACATTTTCTTCATTCATAGGATGTGGTTCATCTATAGTATCTTCTGCATTTCTTTCCTCAGATTCTTCTTGATGTGCTTCAGTGGCATCATCATTTACATCATCATCAACATTGACATCACTTTTTTCACATAATGAGCTTTCAGAAACATCATCCTCACTTTCTTCATCATATTCTACATCCTCAATTAGATCATTTGGATCTATTGGTTCTTCTTCAGTTAGATGAAAGTGTGGCTGATTAATATCAACTTCATCCATTGATACATTTCTGATATAATCAAATACTGGAATGTTTTGAGCACCAGTGAACATTGCCAGTCTTTTGTAAACGGAATCTAACATGTGCTCTAACTGTATCTTTTCACCATTAAATTCTTCAGCATACAAATCTTGATTTGCTTCATTAATAAGTAGTTGGAGAAATCTTGGGTACATCAAATATTTATGCCTTACTCCTCTTTCAAGATTAAAAATGAAACCATTCATTATCCACTTAGACATATTGAATCTTTTGTTTGTGGATAAGGCTATAATAGGAGATGCAATGTCTACAGGGAATGAATCCCAACCAGCACTTCTTTTAGACATGCAATGTTGAAAGATATAGCATAAAAGCTTCCAATGCTTAAACACTCTAGCTCTGAAAAATTGCTTTTTGGGAAAATGATCTGGATGACCCATTTGTAGAAAAACCTCTCTACATTCATTGAAAGAATATTCTGATAAGTCTTCAAGATCATTGTCACCAAGTCTTAGAGCTATTTTGATTGCTTCTTCAGATACTTCAAGCATTCTTTCTGTTGTAATAAAAGCTCTTAGCACTTTGTTTCCTTCATCATCTCTTTCAATCTGAGCAGTTCTCCAGAATCTCTTAATCATTCTTCCATTGATCATTGGTCTTGCACACATAGCATATACATACTTTGTTCTGAGTAGAAATCTGATAATTTCTTCATATCCAATTGCTTCTCTGTTTTCATCATTTAGAAAAGCAGCCACATTATGCTTTGGCTCAAATTTTAATTCTGCCATGTGCAAACACAAAGAAAGTATAATGAGAACATTGAATATTGATTAATGAATTCTATTTCTACATATGAATTTTCAATTTTAATTGACTAAAATTTTATTTATTTATTTTAATTTTTTTAATTTTATTTTTTTAATTTTAATTTTTTTATTTTTATTCAAAATTAAGACAGACTGTTCATCTTCTTGTTCTTCGGCTATGGAAAACTGACTGAGTTCAACATTAACAAAATATTTTCACTTTAAAATCAAAAACAATACATCACTGTACTCGAAAATGAGTTCGTATCAATAATCCAGTATCAATTTTTGATATGATACTCATTTGATCAGATTAAACTTGGATTATATAGGGTTCGAACGCCCAAATAGCATTCAACCGACTATAACAATGCACTGATTTAACCCAAAATTTATATATTGAATCACAAACTTACGTTTATATATTCAAATACTATCTATACTCAATGGATTTGATTCGATTTCAAATGAAATGAATATGTGATAATACTCGACAGTCGCAAGTTCAGGGGTTTTTGGTCTGAGAAATTTTGAGTGAAAGTGAGAACTACACATAAGTGTTCAATTTATATAAGTGAAATTTTTAGGCGTATGAGCCCTGTTTGGACATATGATCCCTGTTTGGGCCTATGAAACCCTAAAATTCACTTATTTGTTAGACGCATAAGCACTGTTTGTGCGTTTTGAATCAGACGCATGGGAACTGTTCAGACGCATAAGCACTGTTTAGGCGCTTTTGAACTGTTCAGCCGCATGGACTTTTTGAAACGTCTAACACTTGGTAATTTTGATACTGTGTAGACGCATGAGACATGTCAAACGTCTAACACTTGGACAATCAAACCCATTCACTATTTACATGCATGGGATTATCTCAAACGACCAACACTTGTAATTTCCATAGATGTATAACAACTGTTTAGACGCATGGGAATGAATCAAACGTCCAACACTTGTATAATCCTGAAAATTTCATCATGCTCCTATTGAGGTGCATGTGCACTGTTTAGGTGCAAGAGTTGACTTTCATGATTTAAACACTTGTGATTTCCAATTTCTTCACTTCCACACTTTTTACCATTTAGATCCCCAAATTTTGAACTTTTTTCATATTGCACTTTCAATTTATAAAATTTTATTTTCTATTTCTTTTTAATTTCTTTTTAATTTCTTTTGTCCCTTCATTTTAGTCTCAACATAAAATCAAATATCATCTGATTTTCAACTTACGAAGCATATTTATTTGCAAAAATTATGTAGGTTCATATTATATTTTTCAAATAAATTACATTTTCAATGTACACCAATACTTTGAACATAAAGCATCATCCTTTCAATTCAACATTTCAAATTTTGATTTTGATAATGAATATTTTCTGAGAACAACTCTTTCATTTATTACTCCCCCTAAATTTTTAAGTTTGAAAAACTTATAAGTTTCTTAGGAAAGAGAATAAGATCACACAACACATTATGACATTGCCTTCAAACACAAAGACATGCATAAAAGAAAAATGAAAATAGAATCAAAATCTAATATAAGCACAGAATTGATGTCTGCAGAGAGATCATATTAATGAAGATCAGCACATTAAAATAAAATAAATTTGGATAATCATAGACAATGAATCAATCCTGGTCAAGTGTGTTCCTGGTCAGTGATATCACAGCAAAGGAGACATAAGATCTAAGGACAGACAATGAGTGTTTTTGACAAATTTATCAACTCACTTACTTTTTCAATTCTTGGATTGATTAGGGTTGATTTAGATATGACATGATGTAAGACATACAAAGACTAAGAGAGCTCAACCATCACCATGAAATGTAAGAAAGAACACATACTCAACTTATTACCTGAAACATAGATATCACCAGAGTTCATGTTACTTAGTTAATAAAGGATAATCATGGATAACCATTTGATCAGCTCTAACTATTCATTTGAATAGGTTGTGCACATTGGCATCTTTTTGCATCAAAAAGAGAATCCAGGTCTGTAATGACTTACAACAAAGGATATCTTAGTACTTCAGGTCTATGATCACTCATAGCAGAGAAGTAAAATGATGCTTTGTAACAGATCTCATGATTACACACAGTGTCAACAGGTGTGAGTGGTGTAACTTAACAAACATTCAATCTGATAAGCTAAAAACAACTCAAAAGTACTCAGATGAATACACATAAGCATGTATGTTTAGTTTCATCACAAGAATTTACTTTTTCAGCAGAATAGTCAGATATTGTCTACACACATATCTGATCATGTCTAGACTTATTAATGAGTGAAGTATGCAACATCTCACTAATGTACTATCATTTCTCACATGTTGCAAAGCATAATTCCTTCTAAAAGACTCTATTTTTTTATTTTTAATATATATTTTTGCATTTGATTTTTCTATGACAAACATAAAATCACACACACACACCAAATATAAACAGGCAATTAACAATGAGAGTATCACTTATTATGATCTTTTGATTTAGGGAGATCACATATGATTTATAAGACCAACTGATTCTACTAAATACTCAAACCGTCCTGGTAGGAAGGCTTTAGTAAATAGATCTGCCAATTGTTTTTCTGTTGCATTTTAATCAATATGATTAATCTTTTTTCAAAGCTATCTCTAAGAAAATGATATCGAATTTTGATATGTTTTGTTTTTGAGTGTTAAACAAGATTAGCTGTTATGAACATAGCAGCTATGTTATCAATGTAAATTGGTGTTTTAAGAAAATTGAACCCATAATCCAGTAATTGGTTTTGCAACCAAAGTATTTGAGAACATCCTGCGGATGCAGCAATGTACTTAGCTTCTGTAGTTGAAACAGAGACATTTGTTTGTTTCTAACATTGCCACGAGACTAATCGGGGATCGAGAAATTGACACCCACCCGAAGTAGATTTTATATCTTGACAGCGTCCACCATAATCACTATCTGCATATCCATATAGTTCAAAGTTACCCTCGTAAGGATACCAAAGCCCTAAGGCTGGTTTACCTTTGAGATACCTGAATATCCTTTTGACAGCAATTAAGTGAGATTCTTTCGGTTCTGATTGATACCTGGCACATACACAAACAGTATACATAATGTCCGGTCTAGATGCAGTAAGACACATCAAAGATCCAATCATTGATCTGTATAACGTTTGGTCACTAGATTTTCCTTTTGGATCAGGTTCAATCTTGGTACTAACATCTGCTGGAGTTCGTATGGACTGACAGTCTTGCAACTTAAATTTCTTTAAGAGCTTGTCAACAAACTTTTCTTGATTGATGAAGATTCCATTGTAGTTTGCTTGACTTGAAGTCCAAGAAAGAAATTAATCTCTCCCATAGAACTCATTTGGAAACGAGATTTCATGATTTCTTCAAATTCGTTGCACAATTTGGACAGGTAGAACCGAATATGATGTCATCAACATACACTTGTACACATAAAAGATCATTATTATCCTTCTTTATGAATAAAGTTGGATCAATTTTCCCTCAAGTGTATCCATGTTGGATTAAGTGTTGTGATAACATCTCATACCAAATTCTAGGGGCTTGATGAAGTCCATATAAAGCTTTGCTCAGCTTATATACTCGATGTAGAAGTTGTGCATCCTCAAAGCCTGGAGGTTGCTTCACAAACACATCGTCAGTGATAGGTCCGTATAAAAATGCACCCTTTACATCTATTTGATACACCCTAAATTTCATGAATGAAGCATAAGCCAGAAAAACTCAAATTGATTCAAGTCTTGCAACTGGTGCAAACACTTCATCATAATCTATTCCTTCTTCCTGTGTGTATCCTTGTGCAACAAGTCTCGCTTTGTTTCTTATTACAACACCACGATCATCAGTCTTATTTCTAAATAACCATTTCATGCCAATTGCATTTTCTCCTTTAGGTAGATCCACCAAATTCCACACTTCTTGTTTGCGGAATTGAAGTAATTCTTCTTGCATGGCTTCTATCCAACCATTGTCCTTTAATGCTTCGGTAACATTTTTAGGAACAGTTTGAGAAAGAAAACAAGAGTATAAGCATACGTTTGCTTGTTCTGATTTACTCCTTGTTGTTCTCTCATTCAATGAACCATAATCTGAGAAATTGGATGATTCTTGTGAATACGAGATGTAGGAATTTCATCACATTGAACATTAACATCCAGATTTGTTTGATTCAAGTTGGAAAACTCATGTATCAAAGTAGAAGAATGTGGATTGAAGTTTGGAACTTGAATAGGTGAATGGACAAAGTAATCAAAGTTACCTGTATCAACTACATCACCAGAGATGGATGATGTTCCAGACTCAGGTATCACAAACTCATTACCATCACTAGGAATATTTTTTGATTCTTCCTGATTAATTGACTCTGAATGATCTGAAACTGTATTTTCATGGTTTTGTCTTGTTGAATCCTTGTCAAATGACAAAAATGGCTAGTCTGAGCTTGAATCATCTGGGTCATCGGAATCTGAATCTTCACTGAAATATCCAAGATCTCCTATTGAATTCTTCTTATCTGTAGAATCAAGACAATTTTATTGATCAAACAAATTAGATTGAAAAGAGTTTGATAATGAATCTAAGTCAAATAACCATGCAGGACCATTTGAAACTGATGGAAAAGAATTTCCATTGCTTCAAATTTTCCTAATTGATCACTTGAATTAAGCATCATCACAGGACAACCAAATGATTTTAAAAAAATTATGTTCGGTTTTCTACCAAACATTAACTCATATGGAGTTTTCAGTTTATCTTTCACGATTAAGATTCGTTTTGAACGAAACACGTAGTTGATATTGCTTCATCCCAAAAAGTTAGAGGAATTTTTGCATTAGCTAACATAGAACGAGTAGCTTCAATCAGTGTTCTATTCTTTCTTTCAGCAACTCCATTTTGTTGAGGAGTTCTAGTAGCACTGAATTGATGAGCTATCCCTTTCTGTGCACAAAACATTTCAATGTTAGCATTTTTTAATTCCGTTCCATATAACTTCTTATTATTTTCACTTTAGATTCAAATTGATATTCAACTTTAATGATAAATTCTTTTAGTAAATCAGTTGTGTCAGATTTGGCATAAAGAAAGAAAACCCATGAAAATCTTGTGTCGTCATCAATGATAACTAAACAATATGATTTTCGTCCAATACTCTTGACGTTTGTTGGTCCAAAAAGGTCCATATATATCATCTGAAGAGGTTTGGATGTTGAGTTTATAGGCTTGGACTTATAAGATGCTCTGTGTTGCTTTCCCTTCAAACATGCTGAGCAATGATCATTTGTTGCAAACTTCTTAGATGGAAGACCAATTACATGATTTCCTGCTACAAGCTTGTTCATGTTTTTGAAATTTGAATGACCGAGACGTCTATGCCAAAGCTGGCTTTCATCATTTGATGCCTTAGCAATTAGACATGTTGTTTCAGTTGAAGGATCAACTTGAGACATATCCAATTTGTATACATCTCTATCTCTCTTTCTCGATGGTTTCCAATTTGAGACATATCTAATTTGATAGGATCAAATGAATCAATCTGTGATGATTTATGAACACAATTCAAAGAAATTCACACAAAGTAATCAAATCAAAACAAGATATCAACAAAATTCATGTTTTCATTAATATCAAGCTGAGACAATTACAAGTATGAAAGCAGGTTCGAATCTCTCTCTATCTACCTGCAAATCTAAGCTATTTATACTGAAAACAAAAAGTAAAGGAACGAACAAATTACACAAATAGTCCCTATACTATTACAAACTATTAAACGACAAATAAATACAACATGTTAATCTTTCTTAGAGCACTTAACACTTAGCCGTTTCAATCTCTGGGACGCATGGGCACTATTTAGGTGCATGGTCCACACTTAGCCTTTTCTTCACTTGGGCGCATGGGCACTATTTAGGCGCATGACCCACCCTTGGGCGCATGGCCAATACTTAGACGCATGGGCCACTATTTAGGCGCATGACCCACCCTTGGGCGCATGGCCAACACTTAGACGTTTGGCCACTCATGCTGGATGCATGGACTACTGTTTGGGCGCATGAACTACTGTTCATGTTTATCAAACATTCTAAAATCTTTACTATGCCAACAATTTCACCCGATTCTCATTCTAAGCATACCCAAACACAGATCTGACATACTAAGGCCATCTACGCATGCTAATCATCATCTCAAACCCATAGTCGTCACTATAACATACATACGTACATACAACGTTCGGACATAAAGCTGTAAATCCATGGTTTTACTTGAAAACATCACTTGGTATGCATAATAGCCCCAAATCAGTTAAAAATCCATAAAAGAGGGGTTCTAGAAACTCACCTTAAGCAGCTTTTGAGCAGCACTCTTCCCGTTCAAGACCCCCTTCAATTCAGCTCTTTGAATCCCGAAAACAAACTCTAAACAACCGGAACTTCGGTCAAGAACTCAATACTCAACTGAAACCGAGCTCAAACAAGAGAAGACTTACCTTTTTCATCTTCTTCTTCATCTTTCTCTCTCTAGAACTGGGCTCTCTCTCTCTCTTCTTTTTCTTCTTCCGAGATCAAGCAACTTTCTGCTTGATATGGGCGACCACGCCCTTAAATATCTTAAAATAATAAGATTTGTACTTTGCATACTTTATCCCCCTCTACTTGTGCACAATGTCTATTATTTTATTTACTTTTCTTTTTCTTCCGTTTAAGTAGAAATTTCGGGGTGTTACACAAGATCACCAGAAGGCGTTTGAGGAGTTATTGGCGAGGTTGACTCAAGCTCCTGTCTTATCGTTAACCGATGGAAGCGAAGATTTGGTGGTTTATTCCCATGCCTCCTATTCGGGGTTAGGATATGTGTTGATGCGGAGAGGAAAGGTTATAGCCTATGCATTTTAACAGTTGAAAGTTCATGACGCCGATTTTCCCACTCATGACTTGGAGCTAGTAGTCGTGGTCTTTGCATTAAAGATATTGAGTCACTACTTATGCAGGACGAAATGCATTATATTCACTAACCACAAGAGCTTGAAGTACTTCTTCGAGCAGAAAGATTTGAACATAAGGCAGAGGAGATGGTTGGAGCTCATAAAGGATTATGATTACGAGATTCATCACCATCCGGGCAAAGCCAATGTGGTGGCGGATGCCCTTAGCCGAAAGGAGAGCCCGAGCCGATTTGGGAGAAGGTTTACCAGTTGGTCATGACCTCTGATATGATGAAGTAGGTCAAGGAGTTTCAAGATGAGACATTGAAGGAAGATCATCTTAACTCTAAAAGAATGAGAGGTCTGGTCGTGGAGTTGGGTGAAAACACTCTCGGTGTTAGGACCCGATTCGGACGGATGTGAATTCCTTGTCACGGGGATTTACATGGGAGGATTATGGATAAAGCTCATAAGACTCGATACTCTATTCATCCCAGTGCTACGAAGATGTATCAAGACATGACGAAAGATTATTGGTGGCCGGGTATGAAGCGTGATGTAGTGGAGTACGTGAGTAAGTGCCTTGCATGCAAGCGAAGGTGGAGCATCAAAAGCCATACGGGAAGATCCAACCTTTGGACATACCCGAGTGGAAGTGGGAGCATATCGCCATGGACATTATTATGAAGTTGCCATGTACCGTGAAAGGGTATGATGCCATAGGGGTGATAGTTGATCGTTTGACGAAGACTGCTCACTTTCTACCGATCTACGAGAACTATTCTTTCGAAATATTAGCGGATTTATTCATCAATGAGATCATAAGTTGCCATAGTGTACCGGTGTTTATTGTGGCCAATCGTGACACTCGGTTTACATCCAAGTTTTGGAAGAGATCACAATGCTATAGGGATGAGGTTACATATTAGCACAACTTATCATCCACAGACAGATGGTTAGTCAGAAAGGGCCATTCATATGCTAGAAGATATGCTTCGGGCATGAGTCATTGACTTTGGAAGATATGCTAGAAGATATGGTCAGTCGATTGGTCATTGACTTAACGTTAGCTGAGTTCTCATATAACAACAGTTATCATGCCAGCATTGGCATGCCCCCTTATGAGATGCTATACGGTAAGAGATGTAGAACACCCGCTTGTTGGGGTGATATTGGCCATAAAGAGTTAGGGAGCGTCAAGGTGGTCGAGGCTACGATTGAGAAGCTGGAAAGGATCAAAGCCTTTATGAAGGCAGCTAAAGATAGGCAAAAGTCGTATGCTGATAAACGACATAGACCAACTGAGTTCCAGGTGGGTGGTAGAGTTATGTTGAAAGTCTCACCTTGGAAGGGAATCATTTGGTTTAGGAAGCGTGGCAAGTTGAGCCCAAGATACATAGGGCCTTTTCGAATTATAGCTCGAGTAGGAGAGGTTGCCTATAGGTTGGAGTTGCCTAGTGAGTTAAGTGGAATTAATCCAACATTTCATGTATCTCACTTAAGAAAGTGCTTAGCCGAGGAGGATATGGTGGTGCCACTAGAAGGCATTGAGGTGGATGAAAGGCTCAACTATGTGGAGCAACCAGTGGTGATTATCGATAGCAAAGAAAATAGGCTATGTAATAAGGTGGTTCCCTTGGTGCGTGTACAGTGGAAGCACAGGAAGGGATTAGACTCCACTTAGGATAGTTGAGGAGGAGATGAGGTAGTATTACCCTCAACTATTTAGCGACTAACAGGTTTCGAGGAGGAAACCTAAATAAGGGGTGGACTTATAACGCCCAGAATAAAGTCGAAACGAGTCAATTAATAATAATGGGCTTAGCCGAGATTATTGAAAGAAAATAAGCGGGTAATAGAGTATGGACCGAGTAGACCTCACGGGATATGTGTTTGGCGATTTAAGGTCCCGAGAACACCCAGTATATATATAAACGAATCAGCTTGAGCAGCTCTCATTTGCAACTCAACACCCAATTTCTAGAGAGTGTAAAGAGAGAAAGTGGAGAGAATTGAAGATTCAAGACTAGATTGATCACGGGATTGAAGATCACTGTCCGTGGGTATCCAAACAACAAGAAAACACCAAGAATCCAGGTAAGAAACATCATTTAATCTTTCATTTTAATATAAACCCGAATTCTAGGGCTTGGGTTTTTAAAAGTGGCAAATAATCGCCCAAAAATCACGTTTTTGTGTAAGAAAACATGTAAGAAGCTTAGATATAGCTTATTGGGTGATAAACCAAGGTTCTGGATGTAAAAGATTGGGTCAAAAATGGGTTGGTTCGTAAATTTCAGCCCGTTTTAAGAAATTAAGGGTTCATCCAGCGAAACTATGAAGGCTTCCTACGAAACTATAGTTTTGCAAGTAGTTTCGCAGACATGGTTATTCAACGAAAGTTGGGTGAAACTGGCAGCAAAACTGGTAGCGAAGATGGCAGCGAAACTGCCAGCGAAGATGCCAGCGAAACTAGCAGCGAAACTGCTAACAAAACTAGCAACGAAACTGGCAGAAATTAACTCCTTTGAGTGTTAACTTATCTACAGGCTGTGTAGTGCAACCCTTGCTTTGAAAGCTTGATTGAGAAGCTACTCATCGAGTCCGGGTGAGTTCTAGATCCCCTATTATAAAGGTTTTGAACTAGTTTAGGGTTGGAAATACATACTAAATATACGTTTTAAATGACCAAGATTTTAAGAGTTTTAACGGGAAGATCTAATTTTTAAAGGTTTTAAACTAGGTCAGCGCAACCCCAGGCAGGGGCGTTGCCCCTTCGACCCCACTAGGGGCTGCTGCCATAGGACCCCATTGTCAATGGCTACCGCTCCCGAACCCCCACTATCCCGCAGAGGATCAGTTATGTTTGATGATGACTTATGTTTGTGGTGCATACGTATATATATGTGAATGTGCGATGCATGATGTTATGATGATTTGTGATGATATATGTTATGCATGATGATGCTTGATGATATTATGCTTATGTATGATATGTTTTCTTATGTTCCTTGGTATGTATTATGATGTGAGTTTACATGGTGTGATTGTGATATTAGATGTAAAGTATTATCTTAACAAAGTGAAAGATATAAGATAATGAAAGTGGAACATAATGAATGAATGAATGAAAGGCTTGCAAGCAAATGAAATGAGGTTCACAACTCATTGAGAGTTGTTAGCTCAACTATGTGTTTACAGCGTGCGATTTTGGCTAACTCATAGGGTTCGTACAGACAGTAGGAGTTATTCTTGGTGACTGCACCAATATATGTGATATGGTAATTACTGTATCTTATGTAGCGTGCGATTTTGTCTAACCCATAAGACTTCACACACACTAGGGGATTCAGTCGATGTGACTACTCTATATGTGTGATATGGGGTCCTCGTCGCTTAACCCTAGATGGTATAGCTTTGTACTCAAGATGGGGATTAAGAATATGACAAGACATAGATAGAAGTGAAAGATAATAAATGTACGAAAACTACGATAAGTACGAAATGTGCAAAACGTGCGAACTATGTACGAAACGAATGATGAAAGAAGATAATAACTATTACCTTGATGTACTTATGATGTGTGATCACGTGTGATACTAAAGAAACTGTTTTAACGAATGAAAGATAATATAAAGTTTGATAAAACTAGAAGTTACTCAGCAACGTTGACTTTTATGCATTTTGCAGTTGGTAGGTGATTGTTGCTGAGGATGGCACATGATGGCTACCTGGATCATTTTGGATGGCATCCATTTTATGATACTATAACATTTTTGCATTGTAATGCGAATGAACGATATTTTGTAATGAATATTGTATTATTTTGCAAAAGGTGTTTATTTAAAAAAAATGAAATGGTTGTTTAAATTGCTTCCGCTGCATGGTATTAGTAAAGTTAATGTAAGTATATGTGTTATGTGCGATGATTGACTAGCTGTGAGCATCCCAGGAACGGAGCCTTACACATCAACCTTGGGCATTTCCTGAAAACTGTTAAAAATATAGTCAACAATTGAATGTTGGTGAGTTTCCATGAGTTATACATATATACATACATATAACAGTTTATAAGTAGCAATTCATGTAATGACACAATAAAACCTTGACAAAGATGGCCACAATAAGTTATAACGATTAGCTATGTGTACTTTGTTCCCATGATGAACAAGCATACATCATCACCACCAAATAGGCTTATCAAGCCCATAGATCCATGACATCGCTAGGCTAGCATATCTAATGATTTTTTACACAAAATGACTATAATATAAGGCTCACGAATATTGCAAAAACTAGTACAAGTATGAATATGAATTGTAAATGCATTTACAAATGACAAGATGTTTACAAGTGCAAGTTTATAAGGTTAACATGTTTCACCCTAAAATGTTTGAAATAGAGTAAAAGGGGCATGAAAACTCACTTAATATACAAGATGCACTTTTGAATAATAATAAGACGATAAGATTGCTCCAACGATTCCTTATACTATATACCTAAACGTGGTTGTTCCAAGATTAGATTAATGATATAACTTACGATTAAATGTGAATTAGGGTTTCAATTGGAATTTGAGGGATTTGATTAATTAATTAAATAAAACAATGGAATCACTTATATTTGAATTCAATAAAGACAAAATGACCCGTTTAAGTAATTAATATAGAGTATGATATTGAAATTAAATGATTTATAATAATTGATTTAATAAGGTTTAAATATAAAGTATGAAAGGAAATAAATGAATTTTGATAACAATTAATGATATAACATGGTTAAACAAATAAATAGTTTGTTAGATAACGACTTGTCCAATAATAATTTATTATTTAAACATGTTGTTACATAATTTGTTTAACTTCAAGTCCATTTTACAAGATTATAAGAAATAAATTTTGAATAAACTTTGTTATAGTGTTTTATTAAGAAAATATATAAGTATTTAGTTTAAAAATTTACAGAAAATAATTTTATAACTTTTTAAATAATTTTAGTCAAAAAAATGATTAAAGTAATAATTATAATTTTCCAGTAATTTAGTAAATAAAGAAAAGCATTTTCAAAAAATATTGAGGGTGCCCGGTCGAACCCAGGACCTCACGTGTGAAATGTATGCTCTTAACCGGTAGGATGGTGCGCCTATGTCTCTTAAGAGTTGGATTTGATTTTAGAAAACCATTAATTGCATGAAACCCCCAAATAACATGAACCATAATTTTGATTTGATTCGAATTAAACATGAATTCGAATATTATTACGGTAATAATCATAGGGCTTTTGTTTGTAAAGATAATGTGATCATGATGATATGTGTGATTACCCGAATTGAAGTCGAATTGAAGGTGAACAAGATGATGAACAGTCACGAAGAGGTTATGTAGGGTTCGTGAGGCAAACATTGATAATAATCAAATTCGTTGTACAGGAAGCTTCCAATGGTCTCGATGACCGAAAGCCCTCTCTCAATTTCAGATATAATTGCTCGGATGATGATGAACATCACGGTTGCAGTCGCGTTGAAAGTACGAATTTTTTGGGATATTTGTGTGTGTTTCAGATAGAATTATTTTTGTTAGAGGTTTAGGATTAGTTAAACGATCGATTATATTCCATTTAATTTGATTATTATTGTGTATTAATGATCGAATGGTTCAATGATTAAAGGATTCGGTTACTCGAATTGTTTAGGTGCTTAGCTGTTGTTTAACTCAATTAAAGTTCATAATTATATTTGATTCAAGTTGGATCAAGAAGAAGGCTGGTGCAACCAAAACCAAATCACTTAGAATATTTTGGTGCATCTAATAAAAGACTTCTGAAGCCAAGTATGGAAATTCCGAAGGAAATAGAGTTCTTCCCAAGACAAAGTTAAAGTTTAATTTCCAAAGACAAACTCTACTTCCGAAGACAAAGTGTTTACTTTTGAAGATCAAGTCTTAGAAGAAAAGATCAGAGGTAAACTTCCAAAGTATGAAGAACAGAACAAGTCCATCAAGCCTCGGAAGAAGTAGCCTCTTCCGAAGTATAAATGGCTTCGGAAGAGGCTACTATGAACCAGTGGACATAAGTATGGTCTCTGTCACTCTGCTGCAGACCTTTGATACTACATGGCGTTTTCCCAAAACGCCATGTAGTTGACCATACTTTATGCCATTGTTCACCTATGTTAGTACAAGTTGCCAACTTTAGTTGGTAACAAAAGGTAAGTCATGGACATGTCATGACTACCATATCTTAGATAAGACTTTATCTAAGATACCTTTAACTATAGCTTTGTAGTGTTTGCTTTAGTTAGAGGATTCCAGCTAGTATCAATGTATATCTCACTATAGGTAGTATTATATATAGTTTCTTATTATAACTCATGTGACATGCTAGTAAGAATCTTGTAGCACTTTGGTTGAGAAGCAATATATGCAAGTACCATGAAAATTATCTCTGTGTGTTCTTTGATACTTATTATATTACTATCAACTCTTAGAAGAGACTCTGCTTCATCTGATCTGAGTGTAGTATAAGTGAGTTTGAGAGAAAAACCAAGTGTTAAGTGACAAAACTATCCTGCAATTGGTATCAAAGAATTTAAGGCTATTGATTGTGAGATCTTACCATCCTAATCAACTTGTTTTTTCACTCCTCCTTACACCATACTCAAAATGGCCCTCAACAAGTCTGATGTAGAGATGGGAATGATGACTAAAGCTCCCATCATTACTACTGAAAACTTCAGATCATGGAGTAGACGCATGGAAGGCTTCATCATGTATCAAGACAACAAGATATGGTATTCTATTGTCAATGGCCCATATAAACCTAAGGTGGCAGCACCGGTGGAAACGGTGCTACGATAGAGAATGCCGTTGAAGATTCCTCTGATGAGCATCAGCAGAAGATGGACATTGATAGCAATGCAATGACTATTCTTATGACTGCAATACCCAACTCCATCATGGTGGGGTTCGAGCATTGCAAGTCAGCCAAAGAACTATTTGATGCACTTGCTCAAATGTACTCTAGCTCCAATGACTCCAAGAAGGACTCACTGAAGCAGCAGTTTGACAACTTCACCTACATTGCTAGAAAGACTCTCAGTCAGCAATATTTCAGGTACATGGATCTTATTTCTTCCCTTCAGTCAGTGGGAATTACTCTTGAACTTAGAGACCTCACAAGAAAGTTCATCAGTGCACTCCCTAGTGAGTGAACGTTCTACTGTGTCTCTATCATAAGGATAGAAAATCTAAACACTCTCACCATGACTGAACTCTATGGAATCCTTGATGGATATCATTTAGAGATGGAGAGCAAGAGAAGTCATCTGACAAGCAGAACCCTAAGTCTTCTTGCTAGCAACGCTTTAATGGTTGTTGAAGTCTCAAGACCCATACAACTTCAACAGTACCTGACTTACACCCAGCAGCCATCCTGCTCATCTGGAGCATACATTACATTTCTTGAGACTCCAAGGTCATAACAGGCTCATCATAGTTCCTCTCAGGACAATTATGCCTTTTTCTCAGGAAGTGGACATTCTAGTGATTTTTAGTACCGCTTTGATAATCTAGAGTGCTTGAGTCTAGATGATGTAGAATATGTGGACATTGTCCAACAAATGGCTCTTCTAACCTACAGAGCAAAGAAGTTATTCAAGAGAACTAGTATGCAATTTCCCCATAACCCAACCAACATCAAATTTGGGTTTGACAAAACTAAGGCCAAATGTTAAAATTGTAACCAATTTGGTCATTTTGCAAGGGAATGCAAGGCTCCCAAGTAAAATCCAGGAACCCCACATGCCTCGACACATCCCTCTACATCAAAGCCCACTGGAAAGTCAACAAAGACATCTGCAATGACTCAAGAAGTTGACTGGAGCTTTATGGTACAGGATGTGACTCTTGCTCAAGCACTAATGGTAGGAACAAATGACAATAAGGTTAAACTATATCTGGACTACAATATGGAGATTAAATCTGATATTGAGTCTCTAAATGTTTTAAAATTTATATTTTAAAAGGGTTGAATCTAACTATCAAAGAAAAATTGAGTAGTTAGAGAAAACTGTGTCCTTGTTAAAACATAAACATACAAACTATAAGACTCAAATAAAGGATTTGATATCCAAATTGTATGAGGCTCAAGCCTAGCTTGCCACTGCTGAGGCTTAAGCCAAGAAGTATGTCATTGCTGAGCAAAACTTCCAAGCTATTATTGCATCGTCCTCCCACTACAAAATTTGTTATCAAAACAATGGAGGGTTGGGGACCAATGAAATTGCTCCACCACACTCTTATGAGTCCATAAGACAACCAAGGTGTGGTACTGAAGAGTAAGAGGTCCCATCTACTCACCCATCTTCACTGAATTAAAGAATGATACAGTAAAAGAGGCCAGCACAGGGAAGGAACAGGTAAATCAACCCACTTCTCCTGGTGATGATCAAATCCTAACCACCAAGGCAAGAAGAAACAGAGCTAAAGCAGCAAGAAGAACTACCAAGAAAGTGGCTGAGTCTAAGCTAATAATTGATCCAAAACAAAAAGGTGTCTTCATCTCAGCTAGATTCCAGGTGGTAGGTAACTCTGATTCAGGAAAGGGGTGTAGTACCAACACTCCCGTCCTACCAAAGTGTCGGAAGTTAAAAGGAAAGGTTGTTGATGAAGAGAAAAAGAACAAGAAACAACAATCCTCAAGTTTCTAGAAGACTAACATTGCATGCATAATGTGTGGTCTACAAACCATATGGCAAAAGATTTTTATTACAATCCTGCTAGAACACATTATGCAAATATTGTTAAAAGAGAGGGAGTTAGGGAAGGTTTCTCTTTTGGACCCTATCAAATGGTCCAAGTGATGAAAAAGGGAAAACTGGTTTCCGAAGCAAGGTTGCTTTCAGAAGAATGTCCTTCTTCCGAAGGGAAAATGGCTTCGGAAGCTAAAGCTATTAAGAATGAAAAGAACAAAAGAGTTCCCTTGAAACCATCCCGGAGGAAGACTACTTCGGAAGAAAAGGTGGTGAAGGATTCTTCTGAAAAGAAAGAAGCTTCGAAAGAATGCAAGCTGCAAATGCTTTAATAAGCCCATCCTCCATGATCAACCAAATGATGGATTGGAAGATCAAGAATGATGTTACAGCCCAAACCTCTTCTTCAAAGACATCCATTGAACCCCCATGATTAAACTTTGGTTCAATTATGTCACCATCATTGGAAGAACCCAAGAACAACAAGGCTTAGGTTTCCAATCAAAACTAATCATCTCATCTTATATGAAGGGACATCCATATGACAAGAATAACATTATTTGGATCTTGGACATTGGATGCTCAAGGCACATGATAGGGAACAGATCATTCCTTCAATAATTTCAATATTATGATGGAGGTACTATCCAGTTTGGAGGTGAGGTAGCAGAGGTAGTATATCCAACCAAAACTAAAAGTTGACAAAGTTAACTTTGTCAAACAACTTGAACACAATCTGTTAAAATTCTCAGTTTTATGATCAAAAGCACCAAATGCTCTTCATAGAATATGAGTGCATTATCCTCAAACCAGGGATGACAATTGCTTCTAAATTTGTGATTCTTAGATCTCCCAGGAAAGGGGATATGTACAAGCTTGATATGAACAATGCTTCCCCAATGGGTGAAGTGTCATGCTTTCTTTCCAAAGCTGATTGTGATGGGTCAACACTTTGGCATAAACGAATGTGTCATTTAAAGTTTAATACAATGAATAAATTGGCTAAAAATAACTTGGTACATGGTTTGCCTAAAAAGGAATTTTTCTTTAAAGATAACTGTGTTCCATGCCTGAAAAGGAAGCAACATAGGGCATCTCAAAAATCCAAAGTTGTTAACTCCATCACCACTCCATTACCCTTATTGCACATGGATCTATTTGGTTCCATAAGTATAATGAGCATTGGAAGAAATTCATACTACCTTGTGATTGTTGATGATTTTACAAGAATTACATGGGTATTTTTTTAAGATCTCAAGAAGAAACTGCTGAAATGTTAAAATCTTTTATTCTTAAAATAAAAAATCAAATTGATCACAAAGATAAAATAATTAGAAGTGATTAAGAGATTGAGTTTAAGAACCTTGTTCTTGACTCATTCTTTAATGAAAAAGAAATTGTCAGACAATATAGTGCTCCCTGAACTCCTCAACAAAATGGTGTTGCTGAGAGAAGGAACAAGACACTTATTGAGGTTGCTCGAACTATATTAGCTGATTCCAAACTACCTCTAACATTCTGGGCAGAGGCTGTCAACACTACATGCTATGTGCAGAACATGGTTCTTGTAGTTAAGCCATATGGAAAAACCCCTTATGAGCTATGGAACAAGATGCCACCGTTCATTGGCTTTCTAAGGTCCTTTGGCTGTAGGTGTACCATACTTAACACAAAGGAAAATTTGGCAAAATTTTCTGAAAAGTCAGATGCCGTTATCTTAGTTTGATACTCCTCTTGCTCTAAAGCTTATAGAGTTTACAACATCAAGAATCAACAATTTGAGGAATCATCCAATATTGCTGTCAATGAGCACACTCCTTGTGTTACGACCATGTACGGACGGAGTACTAAATGATTAACATGTATACCAACTCAAATAGTGTGGAATCCTATTTGATGGAGATCCAATCACTGAGAACGCGAGTAAAATCAATCCAAGATTGAAACTAAACGTTAAACACGATAGTAGGACGATTTACTGCGATCTATGATCTTGGAAAAGGTGTTCTTGAGTCTCTGGACGACTAGGGTACGATTTAATACGTAGGTATTCTAATTGTTGTGTTTATCCATGAATTAAGTGGTATTTATAGGTTAGGGTTTTCCATTCGTGCGACTGGACCATTTGCATGGTTCAGTCGTGCGATTCAAGCATGCGGTTGATCCATCCGCATGACTGAGGATTCAGCCGTGCGACTAAGTTAATCTCATGTTACAATCGTGCGACTGATCTAGTCTCCTAGTTCAGTCATGCGACTAGTTCATTAGCATGAAGTTTTCATGCGTGTGGTCCATTAGCATGGTCTATTCGCATGAGAACTTCACACGATTAAGTTTAAGCATGTTTCTCAATCATTATTGACTAAGAACTATGGAAACAACCACAAACCTATATAGGTAGTTCAATATGCGCTAACACACAATAATCAAAGAATATTAAACATTATAAGCATCACAAACACAATATATTTCATTCATACCCATTCTTTTACATATATGTAAGACATGAAAGACATTTTACATTATGCTCATAAACTAGGTACATATGTATCTACAAACTCCCCCTTGGACCTAGTTTACTCTATTGTCTAACATTCTTCATCATCTCTTCATATTTCTTGTATTCTCCTCCCTTATAACTCCTGCTTGTATTTCGAATGCAAAGCAGAGTCTTATCATGTTTTGAAACTAGAGGGCTTGTATAATGTCTTGCGCGTCATAGAACAGTGGTCACTTGTATAAAGTGTAGACTTCATCAGAAGACAAGTTAGTTAGCCACATTGGGTCAAATACCCTAATAGTTTCCATATTTCCATTTCTGTTCAGAAGTATGACCGCCTCACATTCTCTAGTCATAGTATCACCAATTGATGTGTGGAGTGAAGTCCTGAGGCATTTCCCTTAGAGGGATTCTTGACATTGTGTGCAG
Source organism: Flaveria trinervia (assembly GCA_025506515.1). Taxonomy (NCBI): domain Eukaryota; kingdom Viridiplantae; phylum Streptophyta; class Magnoliopsida; order Asterales; family Asteraceae; genus Flaveria; species Flaveria trinervia. The sequence goes on along the minus strand of CM046454.1, from coordinate 25,589,089 downwards.
AGGACTCTACTTCAACATAATTTTTGGCTTGCCAGTAATGGCATCAACTTCAGATCTTCTGATATACCTCATAGGTTGTTAAGGTTTGAAGTTGACCCACCTAGTGTGGTACTCTCTCTTCAAAGCTGCTTCAAACCAGCCTGTCATCTTTTGAGGGTAAGCATATAACAGCTTCAATTTGGCCAGCTGGTTAAGCGCAAAACCGGGTAGAGTCTTCAGATCGTGTGGGAATCTGAAGTACTCAATTCCCTTCTCTCTCTTGATAGCGTAAATATTTAGATCATCAAAATATTCCCACGCTATGATTTTTCCTGAAACCTTCAGATGCTTCTTCACTTTGTAAAGCTTGGTGTAGGTACTAGGCTTTGGAGCACTGCGTTGGGCTCTGATCACTGCAAAACATGCCACCCATTCAGCATTTTTGATGTTGACATCGGCGTCTCAGGCTTGGGCTTGATCTTTCTCCTTCTCCGACTCCTACTCCATCTTATCCAGTTTTTCAAATGTATCACTGACAGTGTGTCACCCAGATTGGGGACTACACTTCCCTCGTTGTCAGCACACTCTGGATAATGTTGTGATGTGACGTCTTCAATCTCAATCTCATCCATATCGTTAAGCTCATCGTCACGATACATGTCAATAGTAGGAGCATCCTTCAAAAGCTCATTTGGTTTTAGTCTAAACATCTCAGCCAGTTGCTAATCAACAAGGTCGTGAATAATTTCTCCTTCTTCAGGAGTGTAACTCACAGACCTCCTGATGATCCCTTGCAGATCAAGTATCATTGTGAGTTGAGACTTGATCTGCTGAAGGGGAGCAACATCATACTCATTTCGCTGAGATGAATGATGTTTGTCCTGAATCATATGCTCTTTATGCTCTCGTCAGGGCTGATGTTGAGGTATCCTGATCTTGATTTTTCTTGGTCCGCCTCTCTCTTGCTTGTGTGGCACCCAATGCAGATGCATCCCCACCTTCTTCATTATCTCCTGCATCCTCATCATCTCCTCATTTGGTCTCATCCTCTTCATCATCCTCTTCATCATCACCATCATCATCACCATCATCATCATCATCACTATCATCATCATCACCCTGTCGTATCTTCAGAGGCTCATCCTTTGTGCCTTTGAGTTTGAGAATGATTGTCTTTTTGGCATCCTCCAACTTCTCAATCTTCTTAGTAGATAGAACTTTATGCTCCTGGAGTTGGGCTATCTCTCAACATTGAACAGCCACCTGTTGAGCCTTATCCTCTATTAGTTGGGTCTGCTGAGCGATCTGTTGTGCTTGGGCAGTGTTATGCTCCACAAGTTGTCTGATCTGTGCATCTCTTTCCTCGTCAGCAGCCCACAGCTTCAGCACCACCATGTTCAGTGCTGCCAGCTAAACCTCTACCCCGATAGAGGGTAGGGAGGAGCCTATAGTAAATGGCTGGTGGGATGATGGGCCGGGCTGGTGGCTGGTGGTAGTGGTGGTGGTTGTGGTGAATATGGGTGGTGGTATATGTGTGTGTGGTGATGGGTAGGCTGTAGTGGTGGTAGAAGTAGTGTAGATAGGTGGTGTAGTGGCTGTGGTAGTGATGGTGGGTGAGGTGGTAGTAGTGGTGGTGGTAGTGGTGGTAGTGGGTCGCTGAGTGGTGGTGGTAGATTTAGTGGCAGTGGTGTTGGAGGTAGGATTCAGCGTGAACCTTCGTCTTTTCAGCGTCATCCCATGGGGCTGAGCCATCCTCTTCTTCCTCGATCCCCTCGAGGAGGATGATCCCCCTAGGACGCTGAACTGGTTCTGGTCAACGGCTCATCATCACTCTCCTCCTCCTCATCAAGCCTAAAATCCTGATGGAAACCAGCTATGTTAGTATCTCCATGAGTAGGTGGTGGAGGTGTAACATCAGTAGTGGTGGCCCTAGATGGAGTGGGGCATGTGTGTCCACCATCGCCACTGTCATCATCCCCTGAGTCATCGGTGGGGAGTACAATCTACTCTGTATCAGAATCACTATCCTCATGGCACCACTTCCTCCTCGTGGGCGCCAAGTAATCCTCCTAGGCCAGGTGCCGAACAATCTCCTCACAGGGGGCTTAACCTGCCCCCCCTATACACCTTCATTCGCCCAATCTGATGTCATCCATCACCTTAACTACTACAGCGTCCTCCTTCTCCTTAGATAGCTGAGGGAGCTTCTGATCGATGATCATCTGCATGAAGCGAGGTTACATATAGAATCCCTCCTTCACCGTCGCCTCGATTTTCTCCACCAAGTAGGTGAAGATCATCCGGGAGAAGCTGAACGGGTGGTTCAGCACCAACGCCACATAGCGTTTTTTATCTGGTCCGACATTTCATCGAAGCCTCCTTTCCGGGAAGCAATGTACTTAAGCAGCACATGTGCTAAGTACATGAATTGGGGGCATAGGTTGCTCTTGTTGAGCACACCTGCGGTGATGTCCCCTAAGTACTTGGCTTGTAGAGAGCAGTCACACACTATCAGTAGGTACAAGTGGGTCGGGCAGTCTGCATGATCTCAAACTCTAATATTGTCCTAAGATCCTCCTCTGTTATCTCTATGGCATGACCGAAGATAGAACTCCTAATACAGTGGGGCTCTGCGGTCCTATCGACAATCGTGCCTTCCGAGAAGGCCTGCTGAAGGGATCGGTATGGTGTCCACAGTGTCGAAATGACACGGAAGATCCTCGATCTCCGTAGAAAAGTAATGATGCCAGAGAAATATGCAGCATTCCTAGAAGAATCCAGGTAAGCACATATGTTATACTTCGTGCTCATGGTCTCGTGACTCGCCATCTTTTACACAAAATGAATAAACGTTAGTGTGAGTAAAAGAGTAACCATTTAAATTTCTTAACTTGAATCTGTCTGATTTGTCTTGCGAATGAACTGTGCGACTGAGGTTTAATCGTGCGATTTAGCTCATACGTACGACTGAGTCATGCGACAATGCTCAGTCATATGCTCTACAAAGCGGTTGAACCAGTCGTGCGACTGAACTCATTTTCTTGGTTCAGTCATGCGACTGTGCCATTCGCCCATCTCAGTCGTGCGACTGAGCCATTCGCACGGTTCAGTCGTGCGATTGAAGTTCATCAGGGTGCCCATTCGCATAACAGACTGTTGGGTCATTCAAATTCAAATTTTGAGCAAATCGTAATGTTAGATGTCGTGAAATAGCTCATTAGTCTCGCAAACACCCGACATAGCACCTAATAACTTTTATTTTAACATTTTACTTGGTTTTATCAGGTTACAGGTCCAATTAGCCTCGGTTATGTTTTAGGGCTTAAATTTCGATCTTTTGAGGACTAATAGATTGAGCATTTGAATGGAAATTGTTGCACATTACCTGTGAGTCACTAGAAAATGTTAGAGAGTAATAATTACCGTCCAAGAACAATCAGATGAAATTTGGGCAGAGCATTGGTAAGTCGTGCGAAGAAATGGGCGATTTGGGGTTGAATAGGGTTTGCGACCCACTTCCCTTTATTTATACTAGGGTTTACTTCAGTCGTGCGACTGGGCCTAATCGCACAACTGCTTCGTGCAATTGAGACTCAGTCGTGCAACTAACTTAATTAGTCATCATAAGTCATGCACTGGGTTTCAGTCTGTGACTAGCCCATTCGATTGTTTCATTCATGCGATTGGTTCAATCTTGTGATCCAAACATGTGAGTTTACCCATGTTGAGGTCCATCGCACGTCTGAGCCATATGTGTGGTTTAGTTGTGCGATTGGGCTCATATGTATGGTCTAATCGTATGGCTGGTCCATACTCATGTCCAGTCGTGCGAATGGCTCATACTTATGATTTTGACTTTATGACCATTTGACACTTTGTAGGATTCTATGTGCCCAAGACACTTAGAATATGATGTGGTTAGTACGTTATGATCCAAGTCGGGTTATACCAATAACAAGCTTAGCAAACACCAAATAATATTTAGTTGATGATATGATCATGCAATGAAATATTAACACCAATTTAAAAAAGGGTTTTCTAAACAAGTTGCATATAACATGGAACAATTTATTAGGATATATTGTTCAATGATATTATTTGTAATGTTATTTAGATGACATTACAAATTAATAATGGCTATATTTTATACAATTAATGGGTTAGTTGTATACATTTTCTAAGAGGGACAAATTATAAGACCATTTGTAACATGTGTTTGTGTTTAAAAAAAAAAGGGGGAAACCCTTATTCAACACAAATTCGGCCGCCCCCCCCTTGTTGTTCATTGGACCAACTTTGTTGATTAAACACAACCAATTAAGGGTCTTGGCATTCTTCTTGGACCAGCCATCTTGAGAGACACATGCAACTAAACTCCAAGAAAAAACTCTCTCTTCATTCTTCTCCAAACTCACGGTTTTGAAGGTGTTGTAGCAGCTACTTCTTGAAGTTTTGGTGACCAAAATCCTAGCAACTAAGGTGTTTGTTTGAAGGCTTGGGGTATAGACGTTTGAGGACTTCTAGCTTGAAGTCTTGGCCATTAATCACCCTCATTCAGCACTATCTTGGACGTTTTTGAAGCTCACAACAGCCCTCTCCTTGGTCGTTTCTTGCTGCTCAAAGAGGTAGAATCATAGCTCATTGTGGCTGTGATTTGAATGTGGTTTTTGTACATTTTCATAGCTTGTTCATTCACATATTATGATCCTTTTGTTTGGGTTTGTTTTCATCTAAAATGGTCACTAAGAACATTATTTTCAGCTTATAAAATGGGTTTTATTAAGTTGTAACTCCGCTGCGTTTTTCAGAAAGTTTAAGTGGTTAAACATTGATTTTATGTTCTAGCAAACCCTTCAATGGCATCAAGAGCCAGGTTATGTGGATGACTTGCTTGATTTATCTCTTGAAATTGGTTTTAAAAGATGATATTAGCAATGTTATAGGCTGATTTTGGGCTGTTATAGTTTATATGAATGATTCCCCATACTTTCAAGGTCATATCACACATGCTAGTGATTAGACCTTGAAAGAAACATATTATGCATGTTGGTTGTTTGGACAATGATTAAAACCCAAAATTTCAGTTTATGTTGGCTGAAATTTGGGGTTTTAAATGGGGTTTTCATTATATGGTTAGATGATTGATCATTGGTTGTTTTAGTGCATAACCTAGCTTGTGGCCTTGTGTTGTTTGGATGTTTCTAGTGGTTGTTTTATTCATTCAATTGGTTGTAATATTTGTGTTTATTCCTTTGGGTTGTAATTATTCATTCATTTGGTTATGTAATAATAGATTAGGTTCATTTCCTTTACTAGAAAAATGTATTAGGATACAATTTTGTAAAAGGAAGATGTACAAGATCAAGACCCAAAGATGGACACAAAGACACAAGAAACATGGAGCATTTGGATGCGGTTTCTAGTGGGAGGTTCTTGGAACCTTTATGATATGTTTGACCCTTAGAAAGACCAAAGACAACACTTGTGATGGCAAACAAGTGTTGTCAACATAAGGCTATGGTTATGCACATATGGTTGTTTATGTTTTATGCTTGGTTGATTGTTTATTGTTTCATTGTTGGTTGATGTTTTGACATGCATTACAACTCATTAACAAACTTAACAAGCTGAAATCGATGGTTCTTAATAGTTAATAAAAGTTATTAAAATGGTTTAATGATTTTAAAGATTAAAATTGGTTTTAATCTAAGAACCATAGGGTACCTTGCATTTGAAAGCATACAAATACAAGTACATAGAGTTTTCTAAACTAGAATTAAGAAGTCTCTAAAATTTTAAAACGAGATCAACACCGTCCTTTTACGCAACACTTGAGTCACTTGGGAACTCTTAGTGGGATAAAGGTCACCTAACCATTTTGAGGGAACTTGTGATTTGAGGTGAGAATGCCTTACTTATGGGATAAAGGTCACCTAACCATTTGTTTTGGCAAACTCACACGTGGGTGTAAGTAGGATGTCTTGATTTGCAAACCATGTTAAATGGATCACCTACAATGTGGTTTCCAAATGGTGTTGATGGGATTTACATGCCGACTTTACATATGATGTTCAAGAGTCGATCCCATACCTCTAGAAGTTGCAAATGGTTGCAACCGTCAATCGTTGACCACCTTATTAATTTAATCGTGGGATAAAGGTCACCTAACCACAATTTAAATGTAATGTTGGGTTCTAGATTTTAATATATAATTGACCTTAATAGGCATTAATTATTAAAATTGATAATATCGAAAATACTAAATAAAACTTTGTTAAAATTTTGTAGATGGCCTCTAATAATGATAATTCCGATAACTCATCCGCGTCCAACCAATCTCTACGAGCGATCCTCCAAAAGGAACGTCTAAACCATAACAACTTCATCGATTGGTATCGAAACTTGAGAATTGTTCTCAAGCAAGAGAGACGATCGTATGTTTTAGACGACCCTGTCCCCGATCAACCTAGCGAGGATGATGAGGAGGCCTTTAATGATTGGCTGAAGTACACTGAGGACTCCGTCCAAGTGTCTTGTCTCATGCTAGCGAGCATGACTCCGGATCTCCAAAAGGAGTATGAACACCACGGGCTTATGACATGATAACCCAGCTGAAGGAAACGTTCCAACAGCAAGCGAGGGTTGAGCGTTTCGAAACGGTTCGAGCACTCCATGCATGTCGTATGGACGACAATCAATCTGTTTCATCTTATGTACTTAAGATGAAAAGTCACATTGACCGCCTCGAGAGGCTTAATTGTCCCGTCTCGAAGGAATTGGCCACGGATTTGATCCTCAATGGCCTTACCAAGAGGTTCGAGACATTCGTGTTGAACTACAACATGAATGCATGGGACAAAAGCATTGGTGAACTTCACTCAATGCTCAAAACGGCCGAGGCGGCCATGGGTAAAAGGGTTTTACCCGTTCTCACCATCAATGAAGGTGGGAACAATAAAAGGCCTCGTCCCGCACCCAAGGCAAAGGTTGCCAAGGGTAAGGGACCTACTTGGGGAAAAGGGAAAGGGGTGGCAAGGGTGCCTCCCAAACCACAAGAGAAGAAGCAAAAGGTTGCTACTAATGACCCATGCTTCAAGTGTGGGGAGATTGGACATTGGGCAAGGAATTGTCCTGTCCATCTCCAAGAGTTGAAAGCGAAGAGGGATGCCGGGCAGACCTCAGGTACAATATACATGATTCATATTGATCTTAATGTTACATCTTCTAACACATGGGTATTGGATACCGGATGTGGAACTCACATTTGCAATTTGTTGCAGGGGTTCACAAGAAGTAGGGACTTCAAACAAGGGGATGTTAGCCTCTTCATGGGAAATGGAACTAAAGTCTTAGTTGAAGCTCGTGGAGACTACATCCTAAGACTTCCAAGTGGTTTGGAAGTTATTTTGAAGAATGTTTTGTATGCTCCTAGTTTGACTAGGAACATTATTTCTGTATCCCAATTAAGACATTATGATTATGTATTATCTTTTATTGAAAATGATATTCATGTTTCTTTAAATGGTATGTTCTATTTTAAAGCTATTCCAATTAATGGTATTTATGAATTGGTTCATGAAAATACTTTAAATAGTTCATTGTACCAAACTAACACCAAGAAACTCAAGTTGGACTTGAGTGATACCTATCTTTGGCATTGTCGTCTTGGTCATATAAACAAGAAACGTTTACAAACACTTCAAAAGAATGGTCTTTTAAAAACAAATGAATGTGATTCATTTGATGTTTGTGAATCTTGTTTACAAGGTAAGATGACTAAGGCACCCTTTAGTGGAACTACCGAAAGGGCAAAAGATTTATTAGGAATCATACATTCGGATGTATGTGGTCCTTTTAAGCCAATGACTAGGAATGGTGAAAGATACTTCATTACCTTTACCGACGACTATAGTCGCTATGGGTATGTGTACTTATTGAGGCACAAAGATGAAGCTTTTGAAATATTCAAAACCTTCAAGAATGAAGTAGAAAATCAACTCAATAAGTCAATTAAAATTCTTCGTACCGATAGAGGAGGTGAGTACCTTAGTGATGCCTTTCAAAATCATCTTAGGAGTTGTGGGATTGTCTCACAACTCACTCCACCTGGAACACCACAACATAATGGTGTGTCTGAGAGGAGGAATCGAACCTTATTGGATATGGTCCGATCTATGATGGCTAGAAGCACATTACCTCTATCATTTTGGGGTTTCGCTCTGCTCTCCGCGGCCCGTATTCTAAATATGGCCCCAACCAAAAAGGTAGAAAGGACACCTTTTGAGATATGGCATGGAAGAGTTCCATCCCTATCGTACTTAAGGGTTGGGGTTGTGAGGCTTATGTTAAGACTCCCACCCTAAACAAATTGGATGTCCGATCCACCAAGTGTATCTTTATTGGATATCCTAGAGATTCTATGGGATATTATTTCTATGATCCAATGGAACAAAAGGTGTTTGTTGCCAGAAAGGGTGAGTTCTTAGAAGCAAAGTTCCTTATGGAAGGAGCTAGCAGTAGAACAGTGGATCTTGAGGAAGATCAAGAACCACAGCCCGATGCGCGTTTGGTTGAAACTAGCACTCAACATGAGGATGTTGAGGATGATCAAGTGGTTGATCAATACACACAACACGTTCGCAGAAGTGGTAGAACTAGTAATCCACCAGAAAATATGGATTTTTCATGGATGGATGCTATGTGATAGATTCTGATGAACCAACCACATACCATGATGCAATGTCCAATTCGGATTGTGACAAATGGCTAGAAGCCATGAACGTTGAGATGCAATCCATGTATGACAACCAAGTTTGGGACTTGTAGTACCACCTCTTAATTCCAAGGTAGTTGGAAGTAAGTGGGTTTTCAAGAGAAAACCGATATGCATGGAAACTTGGATACTTATAAAGCTAGACTTGTAGCAAAAGGTTTCACTCAAACTCAAGGGGTTGATTATGATGAAACCTTCTCACCTGTTGCGATGCTAAAGTCTATAAGGATATTGTTTGCCATAGCTGCTCATTATGATTATGAGATTGGCAAATGGATGTCAAAACCGCTTTCCTAAATGGATATCTTGAGGAAGATGTCTATATGGTTCAGCCTGAAGGTTTTGTCGATCCAATACATCCTAATAAAGTATGCAAGTTAAGAAATCAATTTATGGATTAAAACAAGCATCGAGAAGCTGGAATCACCGTTTTGATGAGGAAGTAAAGAAATTTGGTTTCATCAAAAACGCTGATGAGGCTTGTGTGTATAAGAAGGCTAGTGGGAGCACAATAACTTTCCTAGTATTGTATGTTGATGACATACTACTATTTGGAAATGACATTCCAACCTTGGAAGGTGTAAAAACCTGGCTTGGAAGTTGTTTTTCCATCAAGGATCTTGGTGAAGCCGCCTATATTCTGGGAATAAAGATCTATAGGGATAGATCAAGGCGGTTGATTGGTTTGAATCAAAGTGCATACATTGATAAAATCTTGAAAAGGTTCAAGATGGAAAACTCTAAGAAAGGTACCGTACCTATTCAAAGAGGAACGATGTTGAGTACGACTCAATGTCCAAGCTCAAAGGATGAGCAAGATAAAATGAAGGCAATCCCATACGCATCTGCTATTGGATCCATCATGTATGCAATGATATGCACTCGACCGGACGTGTCATACGCCTTAAGTATGACAAGCCGTACCAACAAAATCCTGGAAACAGTCATTGGATGGCTGTTAAGAACATACTTAAGTACCTAAGGAGGACAAGAGATATGTTCCTAATCTATGGATCTGGTGACGAGGAACTCGTTGTAAAAGTTACACGGATGCGAGTTTCCAAACCGATCGTGATGATTCACGGTCTCAATCGGGATACATTTTCATTCTGAATGGAGGAGCTGTCTCTTGGAAGAGCTCCAAACAGGATGTGGTGGCTCTGTCAACTACAGAATCAGAATACGTCGCCGCCTCATTGGCAGCCCAAGAAGCTGCATGGTTGAAGAAATTCATTGCCGATCTAGGGGTTGTCCCTTCCATTCAGGACCCCCTAGAGATCTTTTGTGATAACGAGGGTGCGATCGCTCAAATCAAGGAACCCCGTGCTCATCAAAAGACTAGGCACATTGAGCGGAGATTCAACTACATACGAGATGAAGTTGAAAAGGGAAAGATATGTATTCGCAAAGTTCACACGGATCAAAACGTTGCGGATCCTCTCACGAAGCTCCTTGAAAAGGCAAAGCATGAAGGTCATACTTGTGCCATGGGACTTCGATATTCTAGTGATTGGATTTGATCTGTAAATTTTGTATTTGGATATGTGGAACTTTCTATTATTTGAATAAAGTTATTTGGTTATAATGTTTCAAATAATATTCCAATTTAGCATGTTTAATCCATGAGTAAAATGTTTACTCTAAATGTCCGTAGTCGTTCATACTTGTGGGAACAAGTTTGAAGGTAAGACTATTATGAACTTGGATTGGTTGATATTCATAAGGATGAATATAGAGCAATGGGTTGCTACCAAGGTTCATAGATATTTGTGGGATACAAATATTGGACTAACCCGCATCTCAAATTTTACTACATGGAATCTTATTGATTGATCATAAGTAATTTTGAGTAAAGGCGAATATCATTTGGTATCCTCCGACCTGAGATACATATTGGGTTTTGATATTCACCAAGTGTTACACCTCGAGCCTATTCTTCACTGTCCTGAAATAGTGGACAGTACATAAGGATATGTTCAGGTATACACGAGGTGATTGTGAAACGTATGTAGTCAAGATGGAATTTGTTCCTCTTATTCGTTGAGAGTTAGATGTCTAAGGCCTGATTAAGTTAAATCAACAAGGTATGATCATTCTGTGTCCTTGGATTTAACATGACATCTGTAACAAAAGGATAAATGATTAATTCACCTAAATCATTTCAAGTAGGGTACTTGAAAGGATGATGTTATTGAATGGCTATAAGTCATGCGTATTAAGGGTAGTAAACCGTTGTTAGGCGGTATTTACTGCTTGCATCAATCTTCTATGAATCTTGGGCAAGTGGGAGATTGTAGGATTCTATGTGCCCAAGACACTTAGAATATTGATGTGGTTAGTACGTTATGATCCAAGTCGGGTTATACCCAATAACAAGCTTAGCAAACACCAAATAATATTTAGTTGATGATATGATCATGCAATGAAATATTAACACCAATTTAGAAAACGGGTTTTCTAAACAAGTTGCATATAACATGGAACAATTTATTAGGATATATTGTTCAATGATATTATTTGTAATGTTATTTAGATGACATTACAAATTAATAATGGCTATATATGTTATACAATTAATGGGTTAGTTGTATACATTTTCTAAGAGGGACAAATTATAAGACCATTTGTAACATGTGTTTGTGTTTAAAAAAAAAAGGGGGAAACCCTTATTCAACACAAAATTCGGCCGCCCCCCCCTTGTTGTTCATTGGACCAACTTTGTTGATTAAACACAACCAATTAAGGGTCTTGGCTTCTTCTTGGACCAGCCATCTTGAGAGACACATGCAACTAAACTCCAAGAAAAAACTCTCTCTTCATTCTTCTCCAAACTCACGGTTTTGAAGGTTTTAGCAGCTACTTCTTGAAGTTTTGGTGACCAAAATCCTAGCAACTAAGGTGTTTGTTTGAAGGCTTGTGGGTATAGACGTTTGAGGACTTCTAGCTTGAAGTCTTGGCCATTAATCACCCTCATTCAGCACTATCTTGGACGTTTTTGAAGCTCACAACAGCCCTCTCCTTGGTCGTTTCTTGCTGCTCAAGAGGTAGAATCATAGCTCATTGTGGCTGTGATTTGAATGTGGTTTTTGTACATTTTCATAGCTTGTTCATTCACATATTATGATCCTTTTGTTTGGGTTTGTTTTCATCTAAAATGGTCACTAAAGAACATTATTTTCAGCTTATAAAATGGGTTTTATTAAGTTGTAACTCCGCTGCGTTTTTCAGAAAGTTTAAGTGGTTAAACATTGATTTTATGTTCTAGCAAACCCTTCAATGGCATCAAGAGCCAGGTTATGTGGATGACTTGCTTGATTTATCTCTTGAAATTGGTTTTAAAAGATGATATTAGCAATGTTATAGGCTGATTTTGGGCTGTTATAGTTTATATGAATGATTCCCCATACTTTCAAGGTCATATCACACATGCTAGTGATTAGACCTTGAAAGAAACATATTATGCATGTTGGTTGTTTGGACAATGATTAAAACCCAAAATTTCAGTTTATGTTGGCTGAAATTTGGGGTTTTAAATGGGGTTTTCATTATATGGTTAGATGATTTGATCATTGGTTGTTTTAGTGCATAACCTAGCTTGTGGCCTTGTGTTGTTTGGATGTTTCTAGTGTTGTTTTATTCATTCAATTGGTTGTAATATTTGTGTTTATTCCTTTGGGTTAATTATTCATTCATTTGTTATGTAATAATAGATTAGGTTCATTTCCTTTACTAGAAAAATGTATTAGGATACAATTTTGTAAAAGGAAGGTACAAGATCAAGACCCAAAGATGGACACAAAGACACAAGAAACATGGAGCATTTGGATGCGGTTTCTAGTGGGAGTTCTTGGAACCTTTATGATATGTTTGACCCTTAGAAAGACCAAAGACAACACTTGTGATGGCAAACAAGTGTTGTCAACATAAGGGCTATGGTTATGCACATATGGTTGTTTATGTTTTATGCTTGTTGATTGTTTATTGTTTCATTGTTTGGTTGATGTTTTGACATGCATTACAACTCATTAACAAACTTAACAGCTGAAATCGATGGTTCTTAATAGTTAATAAAAGTTATTAAAATGGTTTAATGATTTTAAGATTAAAATTGGTTTTAATCTAAGAACCATAGGGTACCTTGCATTTGAAAGCACAAATACAAGTACATAGAGTTTTCTAAACTAGAATTAAGAAGTCTCTAAAATTTTAAAACGAGATCAACACCGTCCTTTTACGCAACACTTGAGTCACTTGGGAACTCTTAGTGGGATAAAGGTCACCTAACCATTTTGAGGGAACTTGTGATTTGAGGTGAGAATGCCTTACTTATGGGATAAAGGTCACCTAACCATTTGTTTTGGCAAACTCACACGTGGGTGTAAGTAGATGTCTTGATTTGCAAACCATGTTAAATGGATCACCTACAATGTGGTTTCCAAATGGTGTTGATGGGATTTACATGCCGACTTTACATATGATGTTCAAGAGTCGATCCCATACCTCTAGAAGTTGCAAATGGTTGCAACCGTCAATCGTTGACCACCTTATTAATTTAAATCGTGGGATAAAGGTCACCTAACCACAATTTAAATGTAATGTTGGGTTCTAGATTTTAATATATAATTGACCTTAATAGGCATTAATTATTAAAATTGATAATATCGAAAATACTAAATAAAACTTTGTTAAAATTTTGTAGATGGCCTCTAATAATGATAATTCCGATAACTCATCCGCGTCCAACCAATCTCTACGAGCGATCCTCCAAAAGGAACGTCTAAACCATAACAACTTCATCGATTGGTATCGAAACTTGAGAATTGTTCTCAAGCAAGAGAGACGATCGTATGTTTTAGACGACCCTGTCCCCGATCAACCTAGCGAGGATGATGAGGAGGCCTTAATGATTGGCTGAAGTACACTGAGGACTCCGTCCAAGTGTCTTGTCTCATGCTAGCGAGCATGACTCCGGATCTCCAAAAGGAGTATGAACACCACGGGCTTATGACATGATAACCCAGCTGAAGGAAACGTTCCAACAGCAAGCGAGGGTTGAGCGTTTCGAAACGGTTCGAGCACTCCATGCATGTCGTATGGACGACAATCAATCTGTTTCATCTTATGTACTTAAGATGAAAAGTCACATTGACCGCCTCGAGAGGCTTAATTGTCCCGTCTCGAAGGAATTGGCCACGGATTTGATCCTCAATGGCCTTACCAAGAGGTTCGAGACATTCGTGTTGAACTACAACATGAATGCATGGGACAAAAGCATTGGTGAACTTCACTCAATGCTCAAAACGGCCGAGGCGGCCATGGGTAAAAGGGTTTTACCCGTTCTCACCATCAATGAAGGTGGGAACAATAAAAGCCTCGTCCCGCACCCAAGGCAAAGGTTGCCAAGGGTAAGGGACCTACTTGGGGAAAAGGGAAAGGGGTGGCAAGGGTGCCTCCCAAACCACAAGAGAAGAAGCAAAAGGTTGCTACTAATGACCCATGCTTCAAGTGTGGGGAGATTGGACATTGGGCAAGGAATTGTCCTGTCCATCTCCAAGAGTTGAAAGCGAAGAGGGATGCCGGGCAGACCTCAGGTACAATATACATGATTCATATTGATCTTAATGTTACATCTTCTAACACATGGGTATTGGATACCGGATGTGGAACTCACATTTGCAATTTGTTGCAGGGGTTCACAAGAAGTAGGGACTTCAAACAAGGGGATGTTAGCCTCTTCATGGGAAATGGAACTAAAGTCTTAGTTGAAGCTCGTGGAGACTACATCCTAAAACTTCCAAGTGGTTGGAAGTTATTTTGAAGAATGTTTTGTATGCTCCTAGTTTGACTAGGAACATTATTTCTGTATCCCAATTAAGACATTATGATTATGTATTATCTTTTATTGAAAATGATATTCATGTTTCTTTAAATGGTATGTTCTATTTTAAAGCTATTCCAATTAATGGTATTTATGAATTGGTTCATGAAAATACTTTAAATAGTTCATTGTACCAAACTAACACCAAGAAACTCAAGTTGGACTTGAGTGATACCTATCTTTGGCATTGTCGTCTTGGTCATATAAACAAGAAACGTTTACAAACACTTCAAAAGAATGGTCTTTTAAAAACAAATGAATGTGATTCATTTGATGTTTGTGAATCTTGTTTACAAGGTAAGATGACTAAGGCACCCTTTAGTGGAACTACCAGGGCAAAAGATTTATTAGGAATCATACATTCGGATGTATGTGGTCCTTTTAAGCCAATGACTAGGAATGGTGAAAGATACTTCATTACCTTTACCGACGACTATAGTCGCTATGGGTATGTGTACTTATTGAGGCACAAAGATGAAGCTTTTGAAATATTCAAAACTTCAAGAATGAAGTAGAAAATCAACAATAAGTCATTAAATTCTTCGTACCGATAGAGGAGGTGAATACCTTAGTGATGCCTTTCAAAATCATCTTAGGAGTTGTGGGATTGTCTCACAACTCACTCCACCTGGAACACCACAACATAATGGTGTGTCTGAGAGGAGGAATCGAACCTTATTGGATATGGTCCGATCTATGATGGCTAGAAGCACATTACCTCTATCATTTTGGGGTTTCGCTCTGCTCTCCGCGGCCCGTATTCTAAATATGGCCCCAACCAAAAAGGTAGAAAGGACACCTTTTGAGATATGGCATGGAAGAGTTCCATCCCTATCGTACTTAAGGGTTTGGGGTTGTGAGGCTTATGTTAAGACTCCCACCCTAAACAAATTGGATGTCCGATCCACCAAGTGTATCTTTATTGGATATCCTAGAGATTCTATGGATATTATTTCTATGATCCAATGGAACAAAAGGTGTTTGTTGCCAGAAAGGGTGAGTTCTTAGAAGCAAAGTTCCTTATGGAAGGAGCTAGCAGTAGAACAGTGGATCTTGAGGAAGATCAAGAACCACAGCCGATGCACGTTTGGTTGAAACTAGCACTCAACATGAGATGTTGAGGATGATCAAGTGGTTGATCAATACACACAACACGTTCGCAGAAGTGGTAGAACTAGTAATCCACCAGAAAATATGGATTTTTCATGGATGGATGCTATGTGATAGATTCTGATGAACCAACCACATACCATGATGCAATGTCCAATTCGGATTGTGACAAATGGCTAGAAGCCATGAACGTTGAGATGCAATCCATGTATGACAACCAAGTTTGGGACTTGTGTACCACCTCTTAATTCCAAGGTAGTTGGAAGTAAGTGGGTTTTCAAGAGAAAACCGATATGCATGGAAACTTGGATACTTATAAAGCTAGACTTGTAGCAAAAGGTTTCACTCAAACTCAAGGGGTTGATTATGATGAAACCTTCTCACCTGTTGCGATGCTAAAGTCTATAAGGATATTGTTTGCCATAGCTGCTCATTATGATTATGAGATTTGGCAAATGGATGTCAAAACCGCTTTCCTAAATGGATATCTTGAGGAAGATGTCTATATGGTTCAGCCTGAAGGTTTTGTCGATCCAATACATCCTAATAAAGTATGCAAGTTAAAGAAATCAATCTATGGATTAAAACAAGCATCGAGAAGCTGGAATCACCGTTTTGATGAGAAGTAAAGAAATTTGGTTTCATCAAAAACGCTGATGAGGCTTGTGTGTATGAAGGCTAGTGGGAGCACAATAACTTTCCTAGTATTGTATGTTGATGACATACTACTATTTGGAAATGACATTCCAACCTTGGAAGGTGTAAAAACCTGGCTTGGAAGTTGTTTTTCCATCAAGGATCTTGGTGAAGCCGCCTATATTCTGGGAATAAAGATCTATAGGGATAGATCAAGGCGGTTGATTGGTTTGAATCAAAGTGCATACATTGATAAAATCTTGAAAAGGTTCAAGATGGAAAACTCTAAGAAAGGTACCGTACCTATTCAAAGAGGAACGATGTTGAGTACGACTCAATGTCCAAGCTCAAAGGATGAGCAAGATAAAATGAAGGCAATCCCATACGCATCTGCTATTGGATCCATCATGTATGCAATGATATGCACTCGACGGACGTGTCATACGCCTTAAGTATGACAAGCCGTTACCACAAAATCCTGGAAACAGTCATTGGATGGCTGTTAAGAACATACTTAAGTACCTAAGGAGGACAAGAGATATGTTCCTAATCTATGGATCTGGTGACGAGGAACTCGTTGTAAAAGGTTACACGGATGCGAGTTTCCAAACCGATCGTGATGATTCACGGTCTCAATCGGGATACATTTTCATTCTGAATGGAGGAGCGGTCTCTTGGAAGAGCTCCAAACAGGATGTGGTGGCTCTGTCAACTACAGAATCAGAATACGTCGCCGCCTCATTGGCAGCCCAAGAAGCTGCATGGTTGAAGAAATTCATTGCCGATCTAGGGGTTGTCCCTTCCATTCAGGACCCCCTAGAGATCTTTTGTGATAACGAGGGTGCGATCGCTCAAATCAAGGAACCCCGTGCTCATCAAAAGACTAGGCACATTGAGCGGAGATTCAACTACATACGAGATGAAGTTGAAAAGGGAAAGATATGTATTCGCAAAGTTCACACGGATCAAAACGTTGCGGATCCTCTCACGAAGCTCCTTGAAAAGGCAAAGCATGAAGGTCATACTTGTGCCATGGGACTTCGATATTCTAGTGATTGGATTTGATCTGTAAATTTTGTATTTGGATATGTGGAACTTTCTATTATTTGAATAAAGTTATTTGGTTATATGTTTCAAATAATATTCCAATTTAGCATGTTTAATCCAGTAAAATGTTTACTCTAAATGTCCGTAGTCGTTCATACTTGTGGGAACAAGTTTGAAGGTAAGATATATGAAACTTGGATTGGTTGATATTCATAAGGATGAATATAGAGCAATGGGTTGCTACCAAGGTTCATAGATATTTGTGGGATACAAATATTGGACTAACCCGCATCTCAAATTTTACTACATGGAATCTTATTGATTGATCATAAGTAATTTTGAGTAAAGGCGAATATCATTTGGTATCCTCCGACCTGAGATACATATTGGGTTTTGATATTCACCAAGTGTTACACCTCGAGCCTATTCTTCACTGTCCTGAAATAGTGGACAGTACATAAGGATATGTTCAGGTATAACACGAGGTGATTGTGAGAAACGTATGTAGTCAAGATGAATTTGTTCCTCTTATTCGTTGAGAGTTAGATGTCTAAGGCCTGATTAAGTTAAATCAACAAGATGATCATTCTGTGTCCTTGGATTTAACATGACATCTGTAACAAAAGGATAAATGATTAATTCACCTAAATCATTTCAAGTAGGGTACTTGAAGGGATGATGTTATTGAATGGCTATAAGTCATGCGTATTAAGGGTAGTAAACCGTTGTTAGGCGGTATTTACTGCTTGCATCAATCTTCTATGAATCTTGGGCAAGTGGGAGATTGTAGGATTCTATGTGCCCAAGACACTTAGAATATTGATGTGGTTAGTACGTTATGATCCAAGTCGGGTTATACCCAATAACAAGCTTAGCAAACACCAAATAATATTTAGTTGATGATATGATCATGCAATGAAATATTAACACCAATTTAGAAAACGGGTTTTCTAAACAAGTTGCATATAACATGGAACATTATTAGGATATATTGTTCAATGATATTATTTGTAATGTTATTTAGATGACATTACAAATTAATAATGGCTATATATGTTATACATTAATGGTTAGTTGTATACATTTTCTAAGAGGGATTATAAGACCATTTGTAACAGTGTTTGTGTTTAAAAAAAAAAGGGGGAAACCTTATTCAACACAAAATTCGGCCGCCCCCCCCCCTTGTTGTCATTGGACCAACTTTGTTGATTAAACACAACCAATTAAGGGTCTTGGCATTCTTCTTGACCAGCCATCTTGAGAGACACATGCAACTAACTCCAAGAAAAAACTCTCTCTTCATCTTCTCAAACTCACGGTTTTGAAGGTGTGTAGCAGCTACTTCTTGAAGTTTTGGTGACCAAAATCCTAGCAACTAAGGTGTTTGTTTGAAGGCTTGTGGTATAGACGTTTGAGGACTTCTAGCTTGAAGTCTTGGCCATTAATCAGCCCTCATTCAGCACTATCTTGGACGTTTTTGAAGCTCACAACAGCCCTCTCCTTGGTCGTTTCTTGCTGCTCAAAGAGGTAGAATCATAGCTCATTGTGGCTGTGATTTGAATGTGGTTTTTGTACATTTTCATAGCTTGTTCATTCACATATTATGATCCTTTTGTTTGGGTTTGTTTTCATCTAAAATGGTCACTAAGAACATTATTTTCAGCTTATAAAATGGGTTTTATTAAGTTGTAACTCCGCTGCGTTTTTCAGAAAGTTTAAGTGGTTAAACATTGATTTTATGTTCTAGCAAACCCTTCACACTTAACCCTTTTTACTATTGAAAAAGCATTTCGAGCCTTCGATCATCTCAGACGTGATCATTATAACTTTGGAAACATTTGATCACCTCAGACGTGATCCTTTTAAGATTAAAACATTTTGTCACCTCAGACGTGACCCATTTTACATTTAACACGTCTGGTCACCTGAGACGTGACCCTTTTTAAGTGATTAAATCCCATATTGAATTCCACTGCATAATCAGACGGTTAAAACTAATTGACTTAAAAATTTAAACAATATAAAAGGAACTAAAACTCAAAGACAAAACTAAACATGTTTTTGTGATTTTGTGTGAGGTGGAAATCCTAAGATAGATATCTAACAGATTTATTCCTAGAACAGTACAACTTCAAGTTTTTATGACCATAACTGGTACGATTCATTATGGAATCATACAGGTATTTCAAATCAGTTAGGACATGTTACCACAATCTTTTTTATGCTAGATTCTTGTTTTCATCGAGAGTCATTAGCAAGTTTAGGAAATCATACTAGTACTATAAGATGCACACAGATTTGGACATTCAAGAATTGCAGTCACAATGATTGTCAGTATACTTGTCCTCTTAAATCCATACACAGACTTTTGACATAGATTGGTGATGATTTAAGGTTTAATTATTTCAACAAGCATTTGTGGATCCCATGCTTATATGGTAATCAAACATTCCTCAGGTGATTTTTGAGCGGTCTATGGGTAGTATTCAAGAAGAACTATTCTTAGAGCTTTCAAAGAGAAGCCAAGCATCAGGTCAGTGCCACGGCACAGCAGAGAGGCGGCAAACAACAATGAATTCTCGAATATCTAGGTTATGCTTATCCTCAGGTCAGTGCCACCGCACAGCAGAGAGACACACAACCTATCTTCTAGTTTGAGCAATTTTATTCTTTTTGCACAGATCGCACCAACAACATAGGTTATTAGCTTGATTGCTTTTTGCATATTTCATCATGTGCTTTTGCTTATACTATGGTCATCTGTACACATTTGTTGTGTTTATTTTGTCCGTCACCCCTTATTAGAACTCTGTTGATTGTGTTAACCAGGGATAGGATGATAATCCACAGCTTGTTGAACAACTTAGTTTGATCTTAAGATCACCAACAAGGTCTACTTATCTATTGTGTTGAATCTACCGACACATCATCTAATAGTCTAGTAACCTCTAGGTCTACTTTCTCCGTGTTACCTAGTAGTATCTAGTTTTACTATCATTTTTCCTGTTATATTGCTCAGACTTCTCAGACTTATACTTTGAATATCGCATCTAATTCAATTTAAATCTTTTAAAGTCCCAACTTCTTTGTTTCTGTGTACTATCATTTTCCATAGCCATTGAATCGATATCACAGATATGATCTCATTTCTATCAGCTAGCCTGTCCTCCTCCCTCATTTTTTTAATTTATTTTTTATTTATTTTTTTAAATTAAATACAAACTTAACCTATTCTCCCCCTAAAATTCTAAAACTGTAAAAGATTTGCGTTTTTAGGATTTTAATAGGCGAAGAAATAAAAACAATAAAATTTAATTAAATAAAATAAAATAAAATAAAAATGAACTTGACGTATCGGACTAAACATGTTCATCTTCTAGAATGACATCACTTTTATTTTTAATGCCATTAACGTCTAACAGATATAGAAAACATGGTTTATCAAAGGCTTTTGTGTAGAGGTCAGCGCATTGGAAATCCGTATTTATTTCAACAACATCGATTAGATTCTTTTCAAAACAATCACGTAAAAAGTGATATTTAATGTCGATGTGTTTGGTCTTAGGATGTTGAACTGGATTTTTAGTTACAGCTATTGCAGCAGAATTATCAATAAAAATAGGAGTGTTAGAAAATTTCAAACCGTAGTCCCAGCTGCGGAAGCATTCTCCATGTCAAACCGACTGAGAATATCCCCTACATACTTGGTTTGATGTAGAAATATCCCCTTGGTGTTTGATCCACCTGTAACCCGAGAAAGAACTTCATCTCTCACATGGCACTCATATCAAATTCTGCCTTCATTACTGCTTCAAATTCTTTACATAAGTCTTCGTTCTTGGAATCGAAGATTATGTCATCAACATAAATCTGAACAAGTAGTAGATCACCATCCTTTTCTTTAATGAACAATGTACAGTCAATTACACATCTGCGAAATCCGTGTTCATAAGGTGAGTTAAGAGTTTTTCATACCATGCTCTCAGGGCTTTGTGATGCCCGTAGAGAGCCTTATCCAGTTTGTAAACTTTGTCCCGATGATATGGATCCTCAAATCCTTCAGGTTGACTGACATACACTGTTTCCTGGATTTCACCATGAAGAAATGCACTCTTTACATCCAGTTGATAGACTTTAATTTTCATGTACGAGGCATAGGCTAGGAAGATACGGATGGCTTCCATTCTCACCACAGGTGCAAATACTTCATTGTAATCAATTCCCTCGACTTGTCGAGATCCTTGAACTACAAGTCGAGCCTTGTTCCTGATTATGACCAGTTGGTCATCTTTCTTGCATTTCAAGACCCATTTGGTACCAATGACCATAACACCTTTAGGTCTATCCACTAGTGTCCATACACCTAACTTCTTGAACTGAAGAAGTTCTTCTAACATGGCACTCACCCATGCCTCATCATTAGGGCTTCACTGACGTATTTTGGCTCAAACTGAGACACAAAACAATGATATGCACCATCGTGAAAGTATCCCTTTTCCATTACTAAGGCATAATCAGTTGAATATAGCTGATTTCTTGTCTGAACTCCTGATCTGACATCCCCAATGAAATTGTCCAGAGGATGATAGACATTGAGGCGTGATCCAGGAGTTGTGGGAACAACTATCTCAGAATCAAGATTATGAACGTTCGGTTCCGTATCTGAGGTAGTAGGAGTGTGAGGTTTTGAAGACTCAGAGGCATCAACATCAGATGCTTATGGACTTGCAGTAGTAGGAACCTATTCCTCCTAATCGTTCTAATCATTCTCCACGGCTTCATCGTCAGAGGAGGAGTCACTTACCTTGAGTGCTCCCCCTGATTGACTAGGCAACTCACCTTGTGAACCAGATGTTGTACAGTCTTGTGTTGGTGTGTTTAAGACATCATACATCATTTTGGTTGCTAACTCATCGTCAGAAGTGGAGAGAGGAATGTTGAAGGACTTGAAGAATCCATCATAGGCGAAAAAGAATGCGGGTCCTTTTCCAGCAAGAGGCGTGGTGTATCTCTGAACGTCCACACCACACTTCTACTTGACCCGTTGAGTTGTTGTAAACTCTCTTTTTCAGTATATTGTATCCTAGAGAGATTCCCTCTTCAGTCTTCTCGCTAAACTTTCCTTCTAGAGTTTTCTTCAGCAACGTGCATGGTGCTCCAAATGGTTCGAGGTACTCGAGATTAGGTTTAAGTTGTTGTAGCAACTTGTAGCATGTTTTTCCATGTCGTTTAACCACCAAGACTCGATTCAAAGTGTAACATGCATTTGCCACTGTCTCGTTCCAGAATTGGATAGGCAGTTTCGAGTCTGCTAGTATCGTCCTGGCAGTCTCTATCAAGCTTATGTTCTTTTCAGCAACCCCGTTCATCTATGGAGTGTAAGCAAATGAGAACTAATGTACAATTCCCTTTTCTTTGTAGAATGCCTCCATCCATTGATTCTTGAACTCTGTTCTATTGTCTGAGCGTACTTGTCTTACCTTCAGCTTGTAGAGTGACACCAGTGTAGTTACTAACTCTTTGAATGACTCAAATGTTTCTGATTTTGATTTCAGAAACATCACCCCAGAGAATCTTGAGTAGTCATCTGTAACTACATAGCAGTACAAGTCGCCGACGATGCTCCTTGTACTAACTGGACCAATTAGATCCATGTGAAGAATCTCAAGAGGCAGTTCTATGGATGGACTTTCTTTTCCTTCAGAGACTTCTTTGTCTGTTTGTCTTTCTTGTAGGCAACACAAAAATCCAGGAGTTGGAAGTTTTTGATGTTTACTCCTCGCACTAGATCATTCTGGATCAGATGATTCATCTTCCCTGGATTGATGTGCCCCATTCTCCTATGCCAGGAGATAGAATCCATCTCAGTAGCTTTTGACAAGAAGCACTGAACTTGATGATCCGTTATGGAGTCCTTTGATAGATCCAAGACATAAAGGTCATTATATCTTAAGGGAGACATTAAGACTTGGTCCTCCGGGATCACATAGTCCTTTTTCAGGACATAGCACTTCTTATTGTCGAATACTACCTTAAATTCTTTGTCACATATTTGGGTGATAGAAAGAAAATTATTTTGAAGTTGTTAAACATAGTTTACCTTGTCAAACTTCACTTTCAGATTCCCCACTTCCCCTTGAGCTGTGATATAACCTCCTTTGTTTCCAGCAAATGAAACATGACCACCTTTTATTTGTTTGGTGTTTGACAGGAGTGCCAGGTTCCCTGTCATGTGCCTGGATGCTCCGCTCTCTACAATCCAAGTGTTTGTCTCAGCAATATAGCGAACACCCTACACATTCAATTGAAAACATTAGTTAAGGTTAGGGACCCAAGCCTTAACTAGCTTGGGTGACCCAAAGGCATCACACATCATAAATTCCACCCATTGTCCATTAGAGGGTGAGGGAAGATCATTCATCTTCTTGTTCTCATTACCAGACATTGAACTAGACTTTTCTTTCCATAAGCCAGTTTTATGTAAGGTCTGTTTGTGATAAACAGACGATTGGCTTATGGATTGAACTTTATGCTCACTAGCTCTTCTAAGTGGAGTCATTGAGCTCCTTTTAGAAGAACTGGGTTTATGATCGTGATTTTTAACCTTCTTCCTTGGTGTCTTATCACAGTTGAAGCAAGATCTACTTTGGACATGCTGGTATGGATGTTTCTGTGGAGAAGTGTGCGACACTCGTGTGACTTTGACTTGGATGATTTTAGACATTTCTTGTTTAGATGTTTTATCTTGTTTAACAAAATTAATTGTTTGACCCTTCTTAACATCTTTACACTTTTCTTTATCTGGACTTATACATGACACAAGTGTTTGGTTACTTGTTTGGTCTTTTTAGGTTAAGAATTAGACATGTTTGAACCTAATTTTACCTTAACCTTCTCAAATATTTCATCAAGATTAGCAATAGGCGTTTTACCTTTTGATTTTGAAGTGGTCTCCTTTTGTTTAGTGCTGGATACGATAGTTTGACATGTGGAATCTGGATCACTTACAAGAGGAGTGGACACCACATGATTCTTTATTGGTTGTTATTTATTGGTTTGCTTTTGGCATTCAACAAGGTCTCATGTGGTGGTGGAACCACTTTATAACCCAATCCCTCCCTATTGTTGCGTTCTCTAACTAAGTGTTGGACAATGTGAGACGAACTTGTCCAACTATGCAGTTTTTGTTTTAATGAATTTACTTCTACTTCCAAAACTGCTTTTTGTTTCTTAGTTTCTTCTATGGAGTTTAGATAGAACTTAATGTCATTAGCTTGGTTAAAAGCCACAACTTTAGTTTCCCGAAGTTGTTTATTTAACAGTTCTATTTTCTCTTTGGAACTGTGCTCATTTATTTTTAATATACGATTTGCTTCAATGCACAGTTGCAAGTCCTTTGCTAAGCTATCACTATGATCTAATAACCTAGAAAATTTCATATCAATGCTTTCCCTAAATTTATTACATTCAACACATGCATGTTTATTGAATAATTGATGTGGAGTACTTACCTGAGAGGGTGCGGTTGAATCAGCCATCAAAGCAGATTCTAACTTTCTGGTTGTGGTGATTCTGAACTTGTTGAACTTGCCCCTTCTTCAGGCAGGTGATCAACCACGGTTGCAGTTTCTTCAATATTTGACATCGTGATTTCTACTACAATATCACCTTCGCTTGCTGAGTCGTGATCTAAATCCTCAACACTAGCAATGTTGGATTCTCCTGGAGACACAAACTGAAAGCTCCAATCTTGTCCTTCGTCATCCTGAGTAGTCAAGGCCTTAGGATCCTTGCTTGACGAAGTAGGACTACTTGTGGGTTTATCTTGACAATTGAAAGATGCGAATGGATTCCCATTTCCTGTCTTCTTGGGCTTCACACATTCATGTTTGAAGTGCCCCTTTTCCCCATAGTTGAAGTTGGTAACTTTGGTCTTGTCAAAACCAAATGTTGTGTCCTTAGTGGTAATCAAGTTCTATCCGGTCTTTTTGAAAAACTTCTTAGCTCTCCGGACAGCACTTGCTAATCCCCACATGATGTCCATTCTCTCCAGCTCTGTCTCATCTACCTGCTCGTAGTCCTCATCTGCCAGATGGCAGTTCCCAATTTTCCCCGCAACTAGTCCGTCATAGGAGTGAACGACAGCTGCTAAGAGATCCATATGCTCCTTTGCTACCTCTACTGTCACATTCCTGAGATTCTCGGTCTTCAGTTTTGTAGGATTGGCTTTAGGTGCTATGTATTGGGTACAAGACGACCCTGACATGTCAGATCCTGAAGTAGTAGCTTGAGAAGGAGCAGCTAAACTCGACACAAATGTCGTTTGAAGTGGTGCTCCAGACGTTTTGGCTTATGGGGTTGAGTTGTATAGTGAGAGATTCTGAGCATATGAAGACTTTTGGGCCCTATACTTCATCCACAACTCTTCATCTCTCAGCTTCAGAATGAAATCGTTGATATCTAACTTCACGAGCACATCATTCCGTCTGAGGTTGGATACAAAGGAAACCCACTTCTCTGGCAACCCATCTGCAAAGTTCTACACCTTGTCTTCCATATCCGTTGTAACTCCATGAGTGTGTATCTCACTCATCAAGTAGTAGAACCGATCGATTACATCATCCAAGCTCTCCTTACCCATTGACGAGAAGTTGTCGAACTCCTTCTTCAATGCTTTAGCCTTTAGAGCTTTTAATGATGCATTACCATCATACCGTTTTTCTAATGCATCCCATAGCTTCTTTGCTTGCTTGTTATCAGAAAATTCATGGAAGATGTCCTTAGGAATTGACTGAGTTAGCAATGCATATACTTTCTTCTCAGCATTGTACTTTACCTTTGGGCCATCAGTCATGCCACCTAAGGTAAGTTTGACTCCATCTGCACCTACAGGCATGCTATACCATGTCTCTATCGACTCCCACAGATTAGGACCTACTCCATTTAAGTAGATCTCGAACCTTTGCTTCCATTGTGGGTAGTCATCTAACGTTATGAGCTTAGCGGGTTTATTGTGACTCCCCACTTCATTTTCACAATCAATAGATTCTGGATCCTTGAATCCTCCCTGTGGTGAATACTAAATATTGATCCTCTATTACTATCGACTTTGAACTTTAGAACAAAGTGTTTTACTTGTGCGACTGAAAGAATGCGATTGAACACTTCGTGTGATTGAACAATACGGATGGCCCAGACATGTGAATGAACAAGTGCGGATAGTTCAATCGTCCGAATGAGCAGGTACGGATGAACAATGCGAATAGGTAGTTCAATCGTACGAATGGACGAGACGACTGAGTTCAATCGTGCGTATCAGGGATGCAGATGGATTCAGTCGTGCAATTGAGTCAATCGTGCGACTGAAGCTGCTGAATTTTGAGAATTCGAAGGTTTAAGGTATTTTGATGCAAAAACTTGAATTTCTCCCGAACCCTAATAGTCGTATGCCGGAAAGCATTAACTTTTTGACCAGGAGACGTCTAAAACATTGTTTGATAAAAGAAGATTGCGTTTTTGGGTGAAAACATGATTTTTATATCAAAATCGATCAAATCACACGTAAATCAAGAGCCAAAGCTCTGATACCACTTGTTAGGACCGTGTACGGATGGAGTACTAGCTGATTAACATGTATACCAACTCAAATAGTGTGGAATCCTATTGGATTGGTGATCCAATGAGTGAGAACGCGAGTAAAGTCAATCCAAGATTGAAACTAAACATTAAGAATGATAGTATGACGATTTACTGCGATCTATTTACTTGGAACAGGTGTTCTTGAGTCTCTGAACGGCTAGGGTACGATTTAGTGCGTATGTATTCGAATTGTTGTGTTTTTCCATCAATTAAGTGGTCTTTATAGGTTGGTTTTTCCATTCGTGCGACTGGACAATTTGCATGGTTTTGTCGTGCGATTGAAGCATGTGGATGATCCATCCGCATGAATAAGGGTTCAGCCATGCGACTAAGTCAATCTCATGTTACAATCGTGCAACTAATCTAGTCTCCTAATTCTGTCGTGCGACTGGTTCATTAGCATGAAGTTTTCATGCGTGTGGTCCATTAGCTTGGTCCATTCACATGAGAACTTCGCACGATTAAGTTTAAGCATGTTTCTCAATCATTATTGACTAAGAACTATGCAAACAACCACAGACCTATATATTTGTTCAATATGCGTTAACACACAATAATCAATGAAATATTAAACATTATAAGCATCACAAACATAATATATTTTTTTCATACCCATTCTATTACATATATGTAAGACATGAAAGACATTTTGTATGGCCCTGTTCCTGGGACGTTTACAGCTGGTAAATCATCGCACATAAAACATGTTAGGACCTGGTATTCGACTGAAATACCTAGAGATCACGTGTATACCAGATCAAATAGTGCGGAATCCTATTTGATTGGCGATCCAATCAGTGAGAACACACGAATAATCAATCAAGGATTGAAACTTAAGTTAGAAATCGATAAGGAATCGATCTAATGTGTTCTATGAACTTGGAGAACAATTTGGAAGGTTTCTGGACGGCTAGGGTTCGTCTGGAATCGTACTTGATCGAGCGTCCCTGTTTTTCACGAATTGAGTTGTATTTATAGGTTGGCACTATTCAATCGTGCGAATGAACCATTAGTTTGGTTCAGTCGTGCGATTGAACCATGCGGTTGGTTCATTCGTGCGACTGAGTGTTCAGTCGTGCGACTGAGCCAATATTATGTTACAGTCGTACGACTGATCCAGTCTCCTGGTTCAGTCGTGCGACTGAGTCAATCGTGTGAAGTTCTTCATGTGTATGGTTCATTCGCATGAGCCATTCGCATGGGAACTTCATTAAGTTAAGTTTGAATGTTTTAGTTAATTAATATAATATTATATGTAATCATTCAAGTAATCATAAACCCAATCAATTCATTCACGACTTATTAATGAACTATTAAACATTATAACCAACAGACTATCAATATCAGTTCATTAATCATACCAAACAAGATCTATTACATCACATATCACGATCTAGGGACATACATGTATCAACAAACTCCCCCTTGGACCTAGATATCTCTAATGTCTTGTTTTCTTCATTACCTCCTCATATTTCTTGTACTTGTCCTCTTGTGTGACTCCCGCGTGAATATCAAATGCGAAGCAAAGTCGTATAACATTTTGGAACTGGAGGGCTTGTACAATGTCTTGTGTGTCATAGAACAGTGGCCACTTGTATAATGTATAGACATCATTAGCAGACAAGTTAGTTAGCCACATTGGGTCGAATACCCTGACAGTATCCATTTGATCCCCTTTGTTCAGAAATATGACAGCTTCAGCAGTTCTCCAATCATAGTACCACCATTTGAAGTGTGGAGTGAAGTCCTGTGGCATTTCCCTGACAGGGATTCTCGACATAATGCGAGGAGGACTCCACTTCAACACAATCTTAGGTTTTCCAGTAATGGCATCCATCTCAGACCTTCTAATATACCTTGTAGGTTGTTGAGGTCTGAAGTTAATCCACCTGGTGTGGTACTCTTTCTTGAGGGCAGCCTCAAACCAGCCTGACATTTTTCTCGGGTCAGCATACAACAGCTTCAATTTGGCCAGCTGGTTGAGCTCAAATCCTGGTAGAGTCTTTAGATCATGTGGAAATCTAAAGTACTCTATGCCCTTTTCCCTCTTAACGGCATAAACGTTAAGATCATCAAAATAAGCCCATGCTATAATCCTGCCTGACACCGTCTGATGTTTCTTGACGTTGTAGAACTTGGTGTAGGCATCCCTCTTCGGTGCAGCACGTTGGGCTCTGACTTCTTTAAAACATTCAGCCCACTCAGCCTTTCGAATGTATACGTCATCGTTTGAGGCTTGGGCTGTTCCTTCGGTCTTTCCAGCTTCCTGCTCCATCTTGTCTAGTACCTCAAACATATCACTGACTAGGACTCACCCAGATTGAGGACCACATTACCCTCGTTGTCAGCGTACTGAGGGTACTCTTCAGCAGCAATATCTTCAACCTCAACTTCATCAACGTCATGTAGTTCGTCGTCACTGTTTGAATCAACTGTTGGAGCATCCTTGACAATGTCATCAGGATTGAGTCTGAACATCTCTGCCAGTTGCTCGTTAGATAGGTCGTGAATTATTTCACCTTCTTCAGGGGTATAACTCACTGACCTTCTGAAAATCCCTTGCAGATCAAGAATCATGTGAGTTGAGACTTGACCTGTTGAAGGGGAGCAATATCAAACTCATCTCTGTGGTACTTTGGATCTGTTTGATTTACACATTTCACACTCAAATCATTAGTAATATATCAACAAAATGCATTAACTTAATATAAACATTTAGTACATGGCTTTTCAATACAGAATACAAAAGTAAATAAATACATAAACTCCACTATTTACTTTTATCCTGAATGCTAGACTCTTCTTGTGACGGTGCAGATGCAGAAGCTGACTGATCCTGTCTATTCTTTGTTCTCTTCTTTTGCCCTGAGCTGAGACAGATTCAGCTGCTTCTCTTCTTCAGTGTCTTCATCTGCACACCACTCTTCGGTTTTCTCTTCATCAGTATCACTGTCATCATCATCATCATCATTCATCTTCATTATCTCTGTCTCCATCCCTTATCTTTAGAGGTTCCTCCTTTGATCCTTTCAATTTTAGCAAAATGGTCCTCTTAGCTTTTTCGAACTCCTCTATTTGCTTGCCTGCTGCGACACTTTGAGCTCGGAGTTGGTCCATCTGAGTGTTGTGAGCAGCCAATTGCTGGGCCTGCTCCTCAATTACTCGATCCTGCTCTTCAATTTTATGCGATTGTGCAGCAGTCAGGTCGGTAAGCTGGCGGATCTAAGTGGTCTTTTCCTCATCAGCCGCCAGCAATCGCAACACACCATTCTATTTAAAGTTGACAGTTGTTCCTCTACCCGAGATTGGAGGTAGAGGAGATCTATAGGTGTGTGAGGGGTAGGCTGAGGGCTCGGTTTGGTGGCTAGTGGTGGTGGTGGAGGTGGTGAATATCGGGTCAGGTCTGAATGATAGTGGTGGTGAGTGTGGGGTGAATGATGTAGTGGTGGCTGGGGTCTGGCTTGTGGTGGTCGGTATGGTGGTGTCTGTTGTCGCTGTGGGGAAAGGTATGGTGGTGATGGTGTGTCTACAGAGGTGGTAGTGGTGGAAGGTATGGTGGATGTGGTAGTGATAAAGGTTACCCTACGCTTCTTCTTTTTCTGGCCATGGGGTTGAGCCATCCGTTTTCTCCTCGCTCTTCAAGGTGGATGCTCCCCCTCCAATCCCGCCTGGGGACCCTGGAGCATACGTTGGATCAGTTGCTGTATCTCCGGAGCCTCTCGGTTGTTCACCAACACCCTCAACCCATGTTCTGTGGGAACCACTTTCCTTCCCACAGTCCGGGTCAGTGGCTCCTCATCAGATTCATCCTCATCCTCCTCGTTAAGAACAAAATCTTGATGAAATCCTGCTGACTCAGTTACCTCAGTAGGTGAGACGGACACAGAGGGAATAGAGTCAGACATAGTGCCTCTGGGTGGAATAGAAGCATCCCACTGTCATCCTCATCTGAGTCAAGAGTGGGTAGGACTATCTGTTCCACCTCAGAGTCACTATCCTCGTGACGCCACTTCCTCCTTTCCGGCACTACATAGTCTTCTCTGGCAAGATGACCGAACAACCTCCTGACCGGAGGCTTCACTGGCTTTCCCCGGTATAACTTTCATCTTCCCAGGGTGGTGTCATCCATACCTCCAATACCATCGAATCCTCCTGTTCTTTTGGCAGGGAAGGAAGCTTCTGATCTATTATCATTTGCATAACCGTGGGTACATACAGAAGGCTCCTTTCCTTTCCCCTCGATGTTTTCCACCAGATAGGTGAAGATCATCTTAGAGAAGCTGAACGATGGTTCAGCACCAAAGCAACGTATGTGTTTTGCATTTGATCCGATAGCTCATCAAACCCCCTTTTCTTGAAGCCATGCACTTGAGCAACACGTGTGCAAGGTACTTAAACTGAGGACAGAGGTTACTCTTGTGGAGTACGCCTGAATTGATGTCCCCAGAGTATTTGGCTCTGAGAAAACATCCTCTGACAGTGAGGGGGTGTAGACGGGTTGGGCAGTCACCGTCATCCCCCAATTGAAGTACAACCCGTAAGTCTTCCTCAGAACTGTAATATCCTCGCCAAATATGGAACTTCTTATGCAGTGAGGATCTGATGATCCATCACTGTAGCCTTCCAGAAGGCTTGTTGAATGGATCGGTATGGGGTGCAAGGGGTAGAGATGGCATGCGCAATCCGTGATCTTAGTAGAAACGTGATAATGCCAGAGAATTCTGCAGCATTTCTGGATGTTAAGTCCAGATGAGCACATATATTATGCTTAGTGCTCATTGTCCATCTACTCGCCATCTGTTACACAAAGATAGTAAACATTAGTACCTTTAATAAGAAATCATGAACTCATTAAGCTTGAAGAACATCTTTCTGTCATGCGATTGAAGTTGTGTGCGACTGAGTTCAACAGTGCGATTGAACCGTGCGAAAGGGGTTCAGTCGTACGATTGAATGGCCGTCCGAATGGGTTCAGTCGTGCGATTGACCCCATACGTATCTCAGTGTGTGCGCGATTGGGCTTCTACGCATATACCTTCTGCGGATGCGTTAGTTGACCTCACTTCGACGATTCAACCATGGTTTCAGCCATGCTATGGGCAGTTTGGGCCCTTCAGTCGTGCGACTGAAGTTCCTGCTGTGCCATTCGCATGAAGACCCACTGTGCGATTCACATTTTCAGTTTCACCAATCTTTTGTTTTAAACCTCTATATCAAGTTCATTTGAGTCGCCATCTCGTCACTAATGACCTAGCAAACTTGATTTTAACGTTTAGCTTAGTTTATGTAGGTTATTAGGGCATTTTTCAGTCCGATCAAGGTTTCTTCGAATAACCCAATTTGGACTAAAATCTTCTGATTTCTACAAGATTGAACGGCAATGTACCTTGATTCTTGTCAATCGAAAGTCAGAAGATGAATTGCAATGTGAACTGTCTCTAGTGATTTTGGTAGAGTACGGTAAAGAGAGCGATTTAGGGTGCGATTGGGAGTGATGATGTGATGCGATCGACTGAGGCCCTTTAAATACTGACCCTAATTTCAATCGCCGACTGGCCTCATTCGCACAGTTCATTCGGGCGACTGAGGTTCAGTCGCGATTGGTCCAGTCGGTCGCTTTCAGTCGGCCGACTGAGTCTCAGTCGTCGACTGACTCATTCGGTCCTCCTTTATTCGCACTCAATTAACCGACTAAGTCTCAGTCGGTTGACTGACTCATTCGCACCCTGTCAATCCGGTCGAACGGCTCAGTTTCATGTCCAGTCGTGCGAATGGAATCCATTCGCATGGTTGGTCCATACTCATGGTCCAATGGTGCGAATGGATCCATTCGGTAGATTTTCTGCCATTTTGAACATTTTACCTTTGAAATAGACATTATAAGCTCTTAACCAATCAGTCACTTTAGACGTGACTTTTTAGACTTTGAAAACATGTGGCCATCTCCGACATG
Source organism: Flaveria trinervia (assembly GCA_025506515.1). Classification (NCBI taxonomy): domain Eukaryota; kingdom Viridiplantae; phylum Streptophyta; class Magnoliopsida; order Asterales; family Asteraceae; genus Flaveria; species Flaveria trinervia. Next base: position 25,556,071 of record CM046454.1, on the reverse strand, counting down.
ACCCTTTTAGGTAAGTTAATTTCCTTCTGCTTTCCCTGATGTAGTCCGATAGACACACAAATTAAAAGATAAATTAGAAACTAACTAAACTAAACTAACAACTAAAGTTTATTTTTGACTTTTGTGAGAGATAAAACCCTAAGATGGAAATCTAAGGGATTTGATTAGGACTAGACAGCTTTAACTTAGATTGATCATATCTGGACCAACTCAATTTTGGAGTCATACAGGAATACCAAATCATTTTGGGACTTGTTATTAAAACTCTTTGATGCTTAAATTCTCGGTGTCATCTAGAGTCGTTAGCAACTTAAGGAAATCATACTGAAACTCTTAGATTTTCACATTGATTTGAACTCTTGAGAATGTAGCCACTAAGATTGTCTGTATGTTTGTCCACTTAAATCCATACACTGACTTTGACGCAGACTGGTGACTGATTTAGGTTTAATTATTTCAGCTAACATTTTGGATCCCACACTTATATGGTAATCAACATTCCTCAGAGTTTTGAGCGGTCTATGGGTATTATTACAAGAAGAAACTATCTTAGAGCTTTCAAAGAGACCTGTCCTCAGGTCAGTGCCATCGCACAGCAGGGAGGCGGCAAACAACAATGAATTCTAGAATATCTATTATGCTTATCCTCAGGCCAGTGCCATCGCACAGCAGAGAGGCACACAACCTATCTCCTTGTTAGAGCAGCTTATTTTATTTGACACAATATGCACCAACAACATAAGTCATTAGCTTATTGCATTTGTCTTCATTTTTTCTTGCTTTGCTCTAATTATGGTCATCCGCACACTTTTGTGGCATTTAAATGCTCATACCCCTTATTGGATATATTTGATTGTGTTAACCAGTGATAAGATGGAAGCCCACAGTCAGTTGAACAACTTAGTTTGATCTTGAGATCACCAATCAGGTCTAATTGTCTATTGTGTTGAATCTACCAACATATCATTTGTGGTCTAGCAGCCTCTAAGTCTACTCTCTCTGTGTCACCTTAGGAGTTGCCAGTTTTCTATCATTTTCCCTTTTTATATTGCTTAGACTACACAGACTTATACTTTGAACTTTTGCATCTTTTCAAACCTTAAATTTTAAAATCCCTCTTGATTTGTTCCTGGTACTATCATATTCCAAAGGTATTGAATCGGTATCACAGACACAATCTACCTTATTTCAGCTAGTTACCCCTTCTCCCTCATTTTTTTTTAATATTAACTTGCTGACATATTCTCCCCTAAATACTAAAATCATTCGGATTTAATTATTTTTGGATTTTAATAAACAGCAAAATAACATGAGTTTAAATATAACAGACAAAAGAAAAGAAAAAAACAGATAACATAAATAAAAATAAACTTTAACGAAACTACATCGGACTACACATTATTCTCATCAGGAATTACCTCACTTTTCTTTTTAACGCTGTTGACCTCTAGCAAGTATTGAAAACGTGGTTATCAAAGGCTTTTGTATAGAGGTCAGCACGTTGAAAATCAGTATTAATTTTAACCACATCTATTAAGGTCTTTTCAAAACAGTCTCTTATGAAGTGGTATTTAATACCGATGTGTTTGGTCTTAGGATGTTGAACCGGATTTTGGTTACTGCAATTGCAGCAGAGTTATCAACAAAAATAGGAGTAGACGAGAATTTCAAACCGTAATCCCACATTTGCTGTTGAATCCAATGATTTGAGAACAGCAACTTGCAGCAGCAACATATTCGGCTTCACAGGTTGACAATGCAACCGATGTCTGCTTCTTACACTGCCATGTAACTAATCTTCTCCCAAAGAATTGACACCCTACTGATGTAGACTTGTAGTTCATTTTGCAGCCTCCATAGTCCGAGTCACTATACGCTGTGAGCTCAAAATCGTCATCATGAGGATACCACAACCCCAGTGTGGGTGTACCCTTTAGATAGCGAAAGATCCTTTTGACCCCGATCAATGATTGACCTTAGGTTTAGCCTGATATCTGGAACATAAACATGTAGCATACATGATATCAGGTCTTGAGGCAGTGAGATACATGAGAGATCCAATCATCCTCGGTACATAGTGCACATCTACAAATCTCTCCATTCTCATCAGGTGCTATATCATGATTCGTAGTAAAGTGGTGTCCCAGCAGCAGAAGCATTCTCCATGTCAAAGCGACTGAGAATGTCTCCTACATACTTGGTCTGATGTAGAAAGATCCCATTAGGTGTTTGATCCACCTGTAACCCGAGAAAGAACTTCATCTCCCCCATCGCACTCATCTCAAACTCTTTCTTCATCACTGCTTCAAACTCTTTGCATAACTCTTCGTTCTTTGACCCGAAGATTATGTCATCAACATATATCTGTACAAGCAGTAGGTCACCATCCTTTTCTTTAATAAACAGTGTACAGTCAATGACTCCCCTGCGAAAGCCGTGTTTCACAAGATGAGTCGAGAGTTTCTCATACCAAGCTCGAGGAGCTTGATGAAGCCCATATAACGCCTTGTCGAGCTTGTAAACTCTATCCCGATGATAAGGGTCTTCAAATCCCTCGGGTTGACTTACATAGACTGTTTCCCTGATTTCCCCATGAAGGAATGCACTCTTCACATCTAATTGGTAGACTTTAATCTTCATGTACGAGGCATAGGCAAGGAGAAGATACGAATGCTTCCATCCTTGCCACGGGTGCAAACACCTCATTATAGTCAATCCCCTGACTTGGCGAAAACCTTGAACCACCAGTCGAGCTTTGTTCCTGATAATGACTCCTTGGTCATCCTTCTTACATTTTAGTACCCATTGGTGCCAATGACTTTAGCACCTTTAGGTCTATCAACCAGAGTCCATACACCTAACTTCTTAAACTGCAGAAGTTCTTCTTGCATGGCACTCACCCACGCCTCATCATTTAGTGCTTCACTGACATATTTTGGCTCAACCTGCGAGACAAAACATCGATAAGCACCATCATGAATGTAACCCTTCTCCATAACTGAGGCGTAATCAGCTGAGTATAGCTGATTTCGGGTTTGTACTCCTGATCGGACATCTCCAATAACATTGTCAAGGGGATGATAGACGTTTAGTCGTGATCCTGGAGTAGTCGGCACAGTCACCTCCGAACCAAGATTGTGAACATTTTGGTCTGCATCTGAGGAGGTTGGAGTTTGAGGTTCCGAAGTCGAGGGTGCATCACTTGTGGATGCTTGTGGACTTTCAGGAACTGGAACCTGTTCCTCCTGACTGTTCTGGTCATCTGCTTCAGTTTCATCTTCAGAGGAGGAGTCACTTTCATCGACTACCCTTCTGACTGAGTAGATGACTCTCCCTGTGTGCTGGATGGAGTATTTAGAATATCATACATCATCCTAGTAGCTAACTCATCCTCCGAGGAGAGAGAAGGATGTTGAAGGATTTGAAGAATCCATCATAATCGAAGAAGTATGCAGGTCCTTTGCCTGTAGGTGGTGTGGTATATCTCTGAACGTCGACATTACACCACACTTCTACAAGACCCGTTGAGTTATTGTAAACTCGCTTGTTCGGTATGTTGTATCCTAGAAAAATTCCTTCAACTGCCTTCTCGCTGAATTTTCCTTCTTGTGTCTTCTTCAGAAGTGTACACGGTGCGCCAAAAGGTTCAAGATACTCCAAATTCGGTTTGCGTCTTTGAAGTAGCTCATAACATGTCTTTCCGTGGCGCTTGACTATTAGGACTCGATTCAGTGTATAGCACGCATGCCCACTAGCCTCGTTCCAGAATTGGATAGGCAGTTTCGAGTCTGCCAGCATAGTCCGGGCTGTCTCTATCAAACTTCTGTTCTTTCTCTCAGCAACGCCATTCATCTGAGGTGTGTAGGCAGAAGTGAATTGATGCACAATCCCTTTTCCTTGCAGTATGCCTCCATCCCTTGATTCTTGAATTCTGTCCCGTTTCTGAGTGATTTGTCGAACTTTTAGCTTGTAGAGTGATTCCAGTGTGGTTACTAATTCCTTGAATGTCTCCAAAGTTTCTGATTTTGATTTAAGAAACATTACCCAAGTGAACCTTGAGTAGTCATCAGTGACCACATAACAGTACACGTCGCCTGCAATGCTCCTTGTACTAACTGGACCGAACAGATCCATGTGAAGAAGCCAAGAAGAGGAAGTTCTATTGATGAACTTTCTTTTCCTTATGAGACTTCTTTGTCTGTTTGCCTTTCTTGCAAGCTACACAAAAGTCAGGAAGTTGGAAGTCTTGACATTCACTCCTCTAACTAATCCTTCTGAATCAAATGATTCATCTTCCTTTGACTAATGTGTCCCATTCTCCGATGCCGGAGATGGAATCCTTCTCAGTAGCTTTAGATAAGAAACACTGAACCTCATGATCCGTTGTGGCAGCTGTTGACAGATCCAAGACATAAGGTCTTTATATCTTGAAGCAGTCATCAGAACTTGGTCCTCTGGGATCATATATTCTTTCTTCAGCACGTAACACTTCTGGTTTATCGAAGATGACTTTAAACCCTTTATCACAGATTTGGGAAACAGAAAGTAAGTTGTTCTGAAGTTGTTGAACGTAGTTCACTTTATCAAACTTAACTTTCTGATTTCCCACTTCTCCCTGAGCTGTGATATAGCCTCCTTTGTTTCCTGCAAAGGAACATGCCCTCCTTTTATGTGTTTGACGTTAGATAAAAGGGCTCTATTTCCTGTCATGTGCCTGGATGCTCCGCTGTCTATAATCCACGTGTTAGTCTCAGCACTATATCGAACACCCTGCACATACAAAGTAATGAATCAGTTTAGGTTAGGAACCCAAGCTTTGACTGTCTTGGTTTTCCCAGAGGCATCACACATCATAAACTCCACCCATTGACCCTTAGAAGGTGAGGGTAGCTCAAGTTCCTTCTTGTCCTCAGTATTAGACACGTAATTGGGATTTTTCTTTCCATAAGCCAGATTTGTGCAATGCCTGTTTATGATAAACAGTCGTCTGGCTTACAGGTTGGACTTTAGGTTCACTAGCTCTTCTAGGTGGAGTTAGAGAACTCCGCTTAGAAGACCTAGGTCTAGAGTCCAGAAGATCAATCTTCTTCCTAGTGTCTGATAGAAATGACAGTAGGAAGCAATGTGTCACATTCTCCACAGTTGTAGCACGCTCTGCTATCAACTTTATGATTAGACTTTCTTTGTGGAGAAGTGCGTGACACTCTAGTAACATCAATCACTTTAGTTTTTGACTCTTGAATGTTTGATGTTTTCTCTGGTGTAACAAAATTTACTGATTTAACCTGTTTTACTTTTTGGTTAACTGGTTTTTGACTTGAAGCATGTGAAAAAGTACATTTGAAGTCCTTTTAGGTCTGATTTGACTCTATTTGACCCTGACTTTAAATTAATTTTTTCAAATTCATTTTCCAGGTTAACACAAGGCAATTTACCCTTTGCCTTTGAAGTGGTCCTTTTGTTTCTGACCAGATTCAGTAGATGAACATGAGGTGTCTGGATCAGTAACAAGAGGAGTGGTCACCACATGATCCTTGATGGGGTTATTATTTACTGGTCTAGACTTAGTGTTCATCAAGGTCTCAGGTGGTGGTGGAACCACTTTGTAGCCTAATCCCTCCCCGTTATTCCTTTCTCTTACTAAGTGTTGACTATGTGTGAAGAACTAGTCCAACTATGCAGTTTCTGTTTTAATGAATTAACTTCGACTTCTAGAACTGCCTTTGTTCTTAGTGTCTTCTAGGGAGTTAAGATAGTACCTAATGTCGTTTTCTTGGTTAAAAGCCACTACTTCGGTTTCCCTAAGTTGTTTAGTCAATAGATCTATCTTTTCTTTATAAAATGCTCATTTTGTTTTAGTACTCTATTTGCCTCAGTGCACAGACGTAAATCTTTTACTAAGTTATCATTATGATCTAATACCTAGCAAAATTTTCATCTATGCTATTCCTAAACGTGTCACAATCAGAACAAGCATGGTTATTAAAAATTTGGTCAGTGGTACTTACCTGAGTTGGTTCAGAAGAGTTAGCCATCAGTGCCGCATCAGATGATTCTGGTTCTGTCGACTCTGGCTTTTCTGTCTCTGATGTGGAAACTTCTCCTCATTTGGCTTGTAACTGACCTCGGCTGCAGTTGTTTCTTCACTATGTGACATTGCAATCTCAACTGCTATATCACCTTCACTCGCAGAATCATCGTCAATATCCTCAACACTGGCAATGTTAGATTCTCTGGTGAGACAAACCTGAAACTCCAATCCTGTCCTTCATCATCATGAGCAGTTATGCTTTTGGATCCTTGTTTGATGAAGTAGAACTAGAGGGTTGCTTGTCCTGGCGAGTAAAGGATGAGAACGGTTTCCCATTCCCCATCTTCTTTGGCTTGACACATTCTCGTTTGAAGTGCCCCTTCTCACCACAGTAAAAGCAGGTCACTTTACTCTTGTCGAAGCCAAAGGTGGTGCCCTTAGTAGCAACCAAGTTCTGTCCAGTCTTTTTCACAAACTTCTTCGCCCTCCGGACAGCACTTGCTAAGGCCCACATTATATCCATTCTTTCAAGCTCCATCTCATCCACCTCTCGTAGTCCTCATCTGCCAGATGGAAGTTTCCAATCTTCCCAGCAACAAGTCCATCATATGAATGAACCACTGCTGCTAAGAGATGCATATGCTCTCGTGCTACTTCCACGGTCACATTACCGAGGTTCTCGATCTTCAGTTTGGTAGCGTTTGCTTCTGATCCAATATGATGGGTACATGATGACCCAGACGTGTCTGATCCAGAAGGAGAAGCATGTGAAGGACCTGACGAGCTAGACACAAGCAGTCTGGAGGGTGTGCTCCAGATGTCTTAGCTTGAGGCGTGGCATTGTATAAAGCTGGATTTTGTGTGTACGAGGACTTCTGAGCTCTATACTTCATCCTTAGTGCTTCTTCTCGCAACTTAAGAATGAAGTCATTTATATCCAGCTTTACAAGGATTCCATTCTGTCTCAGGTTAGACACGAATGTAGCCCACTTATCAGGCAACCCGTCTGCGAAGTTGCTTACTTTCTTTCTCTCCATGGTAGTAGCCACTCCATGTGTATGCAATTCGCTCATCAAGTGGTAGAATCTGTCTATGACTTCGTCCAAACTTTCATTACCATTGATGAGAAGTTATCGAATTCCTTCTTTAACTCCTTTGCCTTGATTGCCCTTATGATGCATTACCATCATATCTCTTCTCTAGCGCATCCCACAGTTTCTTGGACTGCTTGTCTCTGAATACTGGTGGAATATGTCTTTGGGGATAGACTGAGTGATCAATGCATAAACTCTTTTCTCTGCATTGTACTTTACTTTCTGTGCGTCTGTCATCCCGCTTAATGTTAGTTTAACTCCATCAGCTCCCACCGGTGTACTATAGCCTATTTCAATGGCTTCCCACAGATTAGGATCTACTCCATTAAGGTAGATCTCAAAACATTGTTTCCAGTGGGGAAACTCATCTAAAGTCAAAAGCTTTGGTGGTTTATTGTCATTCCCCACCTCACTCTCAAGCAACAGCAGGTTCTGTATCCTTGAGTCCTTCCCAGCAGTAAAGGCTGACATCTGATCTTCCATGACGAATAAACTTATAATCTAATCAAACAAACTTTCACTGATGCGACTGAGGATGCGAATGAGCTAACGTGCGTATAAGCTCTGCGATTGGTTCAATCGTGCGAATGAACTGGGCGATTGGTTCAGTCGTGCGAATGAATCTGGTGCGTATGAGCTATGCGAACGAACGGTTCAGTCGGCCGAATGAAGGTGCGACTAGGTCCAATCGTGCGTATGAGCAATGCGAATGGAGTCCAGTCGTACGAATGAGTCACTCGTGCGACTGAAGCTGCTGTTTTGCGAAAATTTCTAGGTTTGACGGGTTTCAGCCGTAAAAATTCGATTTCACAAGTTCTAATCGCCTAAGTCCGTAGAAACCAAACGTCGATGAGCAGGGAACTTCCAAGATCACTTTTGATGCCAAAGATTGCGTTTTAAGTGTAAAAACACAAACTTTTTATGCAATCTTGATTGAATCAACACGTAATCAAGAGCCAATAGCTCTGATACCACTTGTTAGGACCTGGTATTTGACTGAAATACCTAGAGATCACGGTATACCAGATCAAATAGTGCGGAATCCTATTTGATTGGCGATCCAATCAGTGAGAACACACAAGAATCAATCAAGGATTGAAACTAATGTTAGAAATCGATAAGGAATCGATCTAATGTGTTCTATGAACTTGGAGAACGATTGGAAGGTTTCTGGAAGGCTAGGGTTCGTCTGGAATCGTACTTGATCGAGCGTCCCTATTTTTCACGAATTGAGTGTATTTATAGGTTGGCACTATTCAATCGTGCGACTGAACCATTAGTTTGGTTCAGTCGTGCGATTGAACCATGCGGTTGGTTCATTCGTGCGACTGAGTGTCAGTCGTGCGACTGAGCCAATCTTATGTTACAGTCGTACGACTGATCCAGTCTCCTGGTTCAGTCGTGCGACTGAGTCAATCGTGTGAAGTTCTTCATGTGTATGGTTCATTCGCATGAGCCATTCGCATGGGAACTTCATTAAGTTAAGTTTGAAAGTTTTAGTTAATTAATTAATATTATATGTAATCATTCAAGTAATCATAAACCCAATCAATTCATTCACGACTATTAATGAACTATTAACATTATAACCAACAGACTATCAATCAGTTCATTAATCATACCAAACAAGATCTATTACATCACATATCACGATCTAGGGACATACATGTATCAACAAAACATAAACACTTTACATTTATTATCATAAACACATTGCAGCGAAAACATAAAAACAACATTTCATATCATTACAAATGCTTTTGCGTTAATACAGGTGTCATTTTCAAACATCATTCGTTCGCATTACAATGCAAAAACATTAACAAAAGAATGCCATTCAAAATGCCAAGTAGCTGCTCCGTGCCATCCTCAACAATGCACACCTGCCAACTAAAAAATGCATAAAAGTCAGGGTTGCTGAGGGAGTTCTAGTTTTATAATAAAACAATACTTTACTTTCATTAAAACCTTTATTACATTCATGCGATCATACATCATATGTATACACAGATAATATCATTATTATCTTCATCATTCATTCATTAACTTTCATTCTTTCATATGTTCTTACTTTCATTCATTCATTCATTACTTCCAGTGACATGTACATTACCCGAACATTGTGTACGAAGCGGGTAACTGGGCCTGAGGTCATTCATAAACCTCGAACATTATGCACGAAGCTGACTCTAGTACCTAGGGCAAGTACATTCACCATTTATCTTTTCTCTTTCATTCCGGATCAATGCCATATGCTATACCCCGAACATGTGCACGAAGCGGGTACTGGGCCTGAGGTCTTTCATAGACCTCGAACTTGTGAATGAAGCTGACTCTAGAACCTAGTGCAAGTGCCAAGGATCCCATTCATATGGTCAATCACAAAGATTGGACCCCAATGTTCATCCATCAGGGTAGCTAAACCGCACACCGTTGAGCTAACACCTTCATTGGGTGTGCACCTCCATAAATTTGCTTGCAAGCGTTCTTACATTCATTTATTCATTAATGCATGTATTCATTCATCATGTTCCTCTTTCATTATCATTCACTTTACGTTACATAATACTTTCGGTTCATTCATTAACATAACACATAAAGCCAGAGAAAGATACACATACGTCATAATAAGGAACATAACATTCAGTCATCATCATCATGTAGGGCATCATCATACATACACAACATGCATAATCATGCAACTTCATACATCATCATCATGCATATGCATCAATCACACATCACTACATGCCCATCTTAACATCTATGACCTCAAAAGTCAACTTACATGAATCCCTGGGAACATCTCAAGTCAAAGCCTACATTCGTCTTTTTCTCAGAAAGTCAGAAAAAGTCTAAGTGTTCATCCGCATTTCCTATAGTTCATCCGCATTTCCTATAGTTCATCCGCATTTGCTATAGTTCATCCGCATTGGCCTTACTCATCTGCATTTCCCCTTACTTAGTCAATATTCAACATCATTCTCAGATAGTCAATGTTCATCCGCACTGACTTTCATCGGCATTGACTTACCCCATCCGCATTGACTCACTTCATCCGCATCGACTCCTTCATCCGCATTGACTTACTTCATTCGCATTGACTTAGTTCATCCGCATTGACCTACTTCATCCGCATTTCCACACTTAATCAATGCTCATCCGCGTTGACCACATCCGTATTAACTTATTTAGTAGTTAATATTCATCCACATCAACTGTTCATCCGTATTTCTTCCCATTACTCATCCGCATTAACTTTTAAACACTTATGCAGATTCTAAAACTTAACATATGAGCCTTAAACATCAAATTTCAATTTCAACTCATTGTTCATCATGTTCTAAGCTTAAATCATACCTCTTAAGTCTTAGAAACATCACCATACATCATCAAGCATGAACATGATCACACATCATATCATAACATCATCATACACACATTCAAACATACGGGTTCGAAACCCAGTTTAATGAAAACATACATTCATGCATTTCCAGCCCCAAAATCAAATAAAACAGGTAAAAGAGGGGTCCTAGAACTCACCTTTGCAGCTCTTGAGTATGGCTTCTTCCAAACTCATTTACAAATTGAATTCAACCGCCTAGAAACCCACTAAAAACATGCCCGAACACATATAAACACACATAAGCATAAACCCGAGGACATAACCGGTTAAGAACACCATAAAAACATGAATTCTTACCTTGAATTCGAAATCTTTCTAGTTCTTCCTTCAAAACCGAGAATTTGCTGCTCCCAGCTACTCACTCTCTCTCTCTAAAACCCGAAGATCAGTGATGTATGTGACATATGGGCGTCCATACGACCTTTTACACCCACTTTTTAAACATGTTGTCCTTTTGGACACTTTTTACCTCTAGACTTTGGGTTTTATTCCATTTCTTTCTTTTTCTTCACTTTATTCTTCTTTCTTGTCTAAAAAAAGTCGGGTGTTACAAGTCCACCCCCTTTAATAGGTTTCGTCCTTGAAACCTGTTATTCCCTGAACAAACGCAGGTAATGCTACTTCATGTCTTATTCAGTCTCCCACATTGACTCGGATCCCTTCCTATGCTTCCATTGTAAACACACCAGGGGAACAACTTTATTTCTCAGCCTCTTTTCCTTTCGATCTATGATTGCCACCGATTGCTACATATAACTGAGTCGTTCGTCTACTTCGATATCCTCCAGTGAAACAATTATGTCTCTATCAGCTAAGCACTTTCTCAGATGAGATACATGGAATGTCGGGTGTATTCCACTTAACTCTTCTTGTAACTCCAGTTTAGGCCACCTCTCCTACTCGAGCAATGATTCAGAAAGGGCCTATGTATCTCGGGCTCAATTTGCCCCACTTTCGGAAAATGAATGATACCCTTCCAAGGTGAGACCTTCAACATAACCCGGTCACACATGCCTGAAGCATGTCCTCCAACGTCTGAATGGTCCTTTTCGACTGACCATCAGTCTGAGGATGATAAGCCGTGCTAATATGTAACCTCGTCCCCATGGCATCATGGAATTTCTTCTAGAATATAGATGTAAACCAGGTGTCGCGATTAGACACAATGGACACCGGCACACCATGACGAGTTACAATCTCGTTGATGAACAATTCAGCCAACCTCTCGGATGAATATGACTCGTGAATCGGTAGGAATTGAGCACTCTTCCTCAGACGGTCCACAATCACCCATATGGCATCGTACTGTAAGGCCCCGTTCCCGGGACGCTTACAGTTGGGTTCTCATCACACATAAAACATATAATTACATTTGTGTTTCATGAATCACAGCGGAAAACTAAACCAATCTTTCATTTCATATAAATGCTTTTGCAAGTTAATACAACATTAATTACAAAATAGCTTGTTCGCATTACAATGCAAAAACATAATCAAAAGAATGCCATCCCAAAAGAGCTGGGTAGCTTCACGGTGTGCCATCCTCAGCAAACATTACCTGCCAACTGGAAAACATATAAAAGTCAGCGTTGCTGAGTGAGTTCTAGTTTTATTACAAAACATACTTTACTTTCATATAAAACCATTCGTTACTTTTACATGATCACACATCGTACGTACACATAGATAATATCATTATTATCTTCTTCATTCATTCATTCGTTCATTCGTTCTTATGACTTTACTTGCGCATCGGACATCATCCGTACCAATACCATGTGCTACACCCCGGTTAGTCGTAGCTACCGTGTCGAAGTCAATAAATGAACAGCTAAACGTATGCCACGGTACTAGGAGTAACCATCAGTCTTAGCTACTGGGCCGAAGTCAATAAATGAACAGTTAAACGTATGCCACAGCACTAGGGGTGAGCGGTAGAGGTTCTACATTAAGGGTCAATCACAAAGAAGGGCCCGCTATCCGATGCGTGCAAGACGTTTCATTTGTTCATTAATGCATGCATTCATCATCATGTTCCTCTTTCATTATCTTTCACTTTACGTTACATAATACTTCATTCATTCCTCATAATAAGTAAAGCCATAGGAAAGATATTATACATCATACTAAGGAACATTAACATGCATCCACATACATCATACAGGGCAACATCATACATACATAACATGCAACATCATCATCATCATCATGCCCAACATGCCTTCTAAGGCCTCAAGCCTCATCTTACAAACTCTTATGGGAACCTTTACGTCAAAACTTACATCTGCACTTTCCCCCGAAAGTCAGAAGTCAATCTACACCTTCCTCGGGTACAACAGCCCTATTCAGGCGTATGGACACCCTTCAGTCGTGTGGCCTCCATGCGACTGAACACTATGCGATTGAACTCAAGCGGATGAGCATTTAGGCGAATGAACATCCACTCGTGCGAATGGACAATGCGGATGGACCTCATGCGAATGGGATTAATGCGGAAGAGCACTTATGCGACTAGACCTTCAGTCGCATGACCTCCATGCGACTGGGCTTTCAAATGTGGGAATGGAACTTCAATCATGCGAATGGACCCCAATCGCACCCTAATCGGCCGTATGGCCTCCATTCAGCCTCCAGTCGGTCGCCTAGCCCTAACTGATGCAAAATGCAGTTCATCCGACTGCAGCCGAGGGTTTTCGGCCTCCAAACTCATCTAAACCCATTTTAAGCCTAAATCGACCATCCTAAACCTTAGGAATGCATACCATAATACCATACAAGCACACCCACGCCCGGAAACATACACGAAACGCATCACACACATCACACCCAAATGGGTGAAACACATACACATACAAAAACGGGTTTTTATGCTTTCCAGCCCCAAAATCGTTTGAAAACAAGGGAAAGTGGGGTTCTAGAACTCACACAAATGAGCACAACGTTAAGGGCTTCGATTTGGCTTGCTACACGACGATTTTGGCAAGTCGCACCCACCCAAACCGGCACTTTTCCTCTTTTTCTCTTCTTTCTCTCTTCTCCCCTTTCTTTGGCTGATTTGTGAGTGTGGGGGAAGAGGGTAAGGGCTGCCCTCTTCCTTATATACTTCCCCTCACCCGACTTTCTTTCGTTGGCGAGTTTGGTCCCTCAACTTTTGGACTTTATTTTCTTTTCTTTCCTCACCGGCTTCAAAATAATAAATATTCGGGTATTACACGTACCCTTTCAGAGTACGTGGCAGCTTGGTAATGAAATCCATGGTGATTTGCTCCCACTTCCATTCCGTATATCCAAAGGTTGGATTTTCTCATACGTCTTTTGATGCTTGTCCTTCACTTGTAAGAAGTAAGGCACTTACTCACATACTCTACCACATCGCGCTTCATACCCGACCACCAATAATCTTTCTTTATTCTCGATACATTTTCGTGGCACCTGGATGAATGTAGTATCGAGTCTTGTGAGCTTCATCTAAAATCTTCACCCTTAGATCCCCAAAACGAGGAACATCAAGTTCTAACACCAAGCGTGTTTTCACCCAATTCTGCGACCAGAACTCTCATTCTCTTAGAGTTAAGATGATCTTCTTTCAGTGTCTCATCTTGAAGCTCTTTGACTTGCTTCATCACGTCAGAGGTCATGATCAGCTGATAAGCTTTCACCGAATCCACTCGGGCCTCTCCTATCAGCTAAGGGCATCAGCTACCAGTTTGGCTTTGCCCGGATGGTAGTGGATCTTGCAATCATAGTCTTTTATGAGCTCCAACCATCTTCTTTGTCTCATGTTTAGGTCCTTCTGCTCAAAGAAGTACTTCAAGCTCTTGTGGTCATTGAAAATGCTGCACTTCGTCGCGTACAGATAGTGCCTCCAAATATTTAGTGCAAAGACACATATGTCAGCTCCAAGTCATGTAGGGTAGTTGACCTCATGAACCTTCAACTGTCCAGATACATAAGTTATAACCTTCCCTCTCTGCATTAGTACACACCCTAACCCCGAGTAAGAAGCATCAGTATAAACCACCAGATCTTCACTCCCATCGAGTAATGACAGAACCGGAGCTTGGGTCAACCTCACCTTTATTCCTCGAATTCCTTCTCATGAGCTTGACCCCATACGTACTTCACATCTTTTTGGGTCAACTTAGTTAGTGGAGAAGTGATCTTGGAGAAGTCTTGAATGAATCTCTTGTAGTAACCCGCCAAACCCAAGAAAATACGAATCTCGGATGGCGTCTTTGGAGATTTCCATTGCATCACTGCCTACACCTTAGCCGGGTCCACCATGATCCCCTCAGGATTCACCATATGACCCAAGAACTAAACTTCACGCAACCAAAATGTACACTTGGAGAATTTTGCATACAGTTTCTCCCTTCTCAACATCTCCAAAACCTCCCGAATAGGACCGGCATGCTCAATCTTGCTCTTCGAATAAATCAGGATATCATCAATAAACACAATCACTAATTTATCCAACATAGGCCGACACACACGTTTCATCTGATCCATAAAAGCATCTGGCGCATTGGTCAAACCAAAAGACATGACAAGAAACTCATAGTAACCGTAGCGCGTGCGAAAAGCTGTTTTTGGAACATCCTGTTCTTTCACCTTCAGTTGATGATAGCCATATCGAAGGTCTATTCTTGAGAACCAAGTGGCACCTTGGAGCTGATCAAACAAATCATTGATTCTTAGTAAGGGGTATCAGTTCTTGACCGTCAACTTGTTCAGGTCACGGTAGTCAATACATATCCTCATACTACTGTCTTTCTTCTTCACAAACATGACCGAAGCACCCCAAGGAGAGATACTCGATCTGATGAACCCCTTATCCAGTAGTTCTTGCAACTGCTCCATCAACTCCTTCATCTCAGTCGGAGCAAACCGATACGGTGCCTTGGCAACAGGTTGGGCACCCGGTATCAGATCAATCTGAAACTCAATCTCTCTGTCAGGTGGCACTCCTGGTAATTCTTTTGGGAACACGTCCGGAAAGTAACACAGAACCGGTACATAAGACAGTTGTGGCGTGGGCGTATCCACATCCTTTACATAAGCCAAGTAGGCGCTACATCCACAACTCATACACTTTCCTGCCACCGCCATTGAGATTACCTTCAGGATCGTCGTGACCCGATCTCCATACACAGTTACTGAACTCCCGTTAGGCGCTGATAGATGAATCATCTCTTTGTGACACACATTGTTCGCCTTGTAGTCCGCCAACCAATCCATCCCAGAACCAAATAAAACCACCTAAGGTTGTTGATACATGTATGTCCCTAGATCATGATATGAAATGTAATAGATCTTGTTTGTTCTGATTCTGATATGTAATTTGATATGATTAATGAAATGATATTGGTTGTTTGTGATTTGTAATGACTAATATTTCATTAATGAGTTGATATTAAATTGGTTAATTAGTTTGTGGTTGTTAGAATGTTACACATAATGTTTATTATTAATACATTCAAACTTAACTTAATGAAGTTCTCATGCGAATGGCCCATGCGAATGGACCATAAGCATGAATAACTTCATACGAATGACTCAGTCGCACGACTGAACCGGGAGACTGGATTAGTCGTATGATTGACACATAAGATTGGCTCTGTCGCCCGACTGAACACTCAGTCGTGCGGATGAATCAACCGCATGGTTCAATCGCACGACTGAACCATACTAATGTTCAGTCGCACGATTGAATAATACCAACCTATAAATACAACCCAATTCGTGAAAAATAAGATCTTTTGATCAATTACAATTCCAGACGTACCCTAGCCATCCAGAAGCCTCCCAATTCGTTCTCCAAGTTCATAGAACACATTAGAGCGATTCCCAATCGATTTCTAACGTTACTTTCAATTCTTGATTGATTCTTTGTGTGTTCTCACTGATTGGATAGCCAATCAAATAGGATTCTGCACTATTTGATCTGGTTTACACGCTAATCTCCAGGTATTTCGTTCAAATACCAGGTCCTAACAAGTGGTATCAGAGCTTTGGCTCTTGATTACGTGTGATTCAATCAAGATTGATAAAAAGTTTATGTTTTTGCAAATACCAGGTTAAAACAGTTAACTTTGTTAAACCAGAGAAAACAACCAAAGAACCAGAGTCAAAACCTAGAGTGAGTAATGTTACTAGAGTGTCACACACTTCTCCACAAAGAAAGTTTAATATCAGATCGTGCTACAACGTGTGTGAATATGGACACATTGCTTCCTATTGTCACTTCTATCGGACACCTATCAGACACCCGTAAGAAGATTGAACTTCAGGTTTCAAAACCTAGGTCTTCTAAGAGGATCTCACTGACTCCACCTAGAAGAACTAGTGAACCTAAAATTCAACCTGTAAGTCAGTCGACTGTTTATCACAAACAGGCATTGCACAAATCTGGATTATAGAAGGAGAAGACGTCCTCAGTGTCTGATAATAATGACAAGAAGGAACCTGAGCTTCCCTCATCCTCTAAGGGTCAATGGGTAGAATTTATGATGTGTGATGCCTCTGGGAAACCCAAGCCAGTAAAGGCTTGGGTTCCTAACCCAAACTAATCCTTTACTTTGTATGTGCAGGGTGTTCGATACAGTGCTGAAACTAACACGTGGATAGTAGACAGCAGAGCATCCAGGCACATGACAGGAAACAGGGCTCTTTTTTTCAAACGTCAAGCAAATAAAGGAGGGCATGTTTCGTTTGCTGGAAACAAGGGTGGCTATATCACAGCACAGGGAGAAGTGGGGAATCCGAAAGTTAAGTTTGATAAGGTGAACTACGTTCAACAACAACAAAATAACTTACTTTCTGTCTCCCAAATATGTGATAAGGGATTTAAAGTCATCTTCGACAACAAGAAGTGTTACGTACTAAAGAAAGACTACGTGATCCCAGAGGACCAAGTTTTGATGACTGCTTCAAGATATAAGATCTTTATGTTTGGATCTATCAACAGCTTCCTAATGGATCATGAGGTTCAATGTTTTCTATCTAAAGCTACTGAAAAGGATTCCATCTCCTAGCATAGGAGAATGGGACACATTAGTCAAAGGAAGATGAATCACTTGATTCAGGAAGGATCTCGTGAGAGGAGTTAATGTCAAGACTTCCAGCTTCCTGACTTTTGTGTAGCTTGCAAGAAAAGCAAACAGACGAAGAAGTCTCATACGGAAAAGAAAGTTCATTCAATAGAACTACCTCTTGAACTTCTTCACATGGATTGTTTGGTCCAGTCAGTACAAAGAGCATTGCAGGCGACTTGTACTGTTTTGTGGTCACTGATGACTACTCAAAGTTTACTTGGGTAATGTTCTGAAATTCAAATCAGAAACATTGAGTCATTCAAGGAGTTGGTAACCACACTGGAATCTCTTTACAAGTTGAAAGTTAGACAAGTACGCTCAGACAACGGAACGGAATTCAAGAATTAGTGGATGGAGACATACTGCAAGGAAAAGGGAATTGTGCATCAATTCACTTCTGCAACACCTCAGATGAATGGCGTTGCTGAGAGAAAGAACAGAAGCTTGATAGAGACAACACGGACTATGCTGGCAGACTTGAAACTGCCTATCCAATTCTGGAATGAGGCGCAGTGGCGAATGCATGTTATACATTGAATCGAGTCCTGATAGTCAAGCGCCACGGAAAGACATGTTACGAGCTACTACAAAGACGCAAACCGAACTTGGAGTATCTCGAACCATTTGGCGCGCCGTGCACACTTTTGAAGAAGACACAAGAGGGTAAATTCAGCGAGAAGCCAGATGAAGGCATCTTTCTAGGATACAACATACCGAACAAGCGAGTTTACAACAACTCAACGGGTCTCGTAGAATGTGGTGTAATGTTGATGTTCGGCGATATACCACACCATCTACTAGCAAAGGACCCGCCTACTTTTTCGACTATGATGGATTCTTCAAGTCCTTCAACATCCCTCTCTCTCCCTCGGATGACGAGTTAGCTACACGAATGATGTATGATATCTTGAATATACCAACATCTAGCTCACAGGGAGAATTATCTACTCAGTCAGGGGAAGTGGTCGACGACAGTGACTCCTCCTCTGAAGATGAAGCTGAAGAAGATAACCAGAACAGTCAGGAGGAACAAGCTCCAGTTCCTGAAACTCCACAAGCATCTACTAGTGATGCACCTTCGGCTTCAGAGCCTCAAACTCCAACTCCTCAGATGCAGAACCAAATGTTCATAATCTGGCTCTGAGGTAGTTGTTCCTACGACTCCAGGATCACGACTAAACGTCTATCATCCATTAGACAATGTCATTGGAGATGTTACATCAGGAGTACAAACCCGAAATCAGCTATACTCAGCTGATTACGCCTCAGTGATGGAGAAGGGATATATTCATGATGGTGCTTATCGGTGTTTTGTCTCCCAATTGAGCAAAAATACGTCAGTGAAGCACTAAATGATGAGGCGTGGGTGAGTGCAATGCAAGAAGAACTTCTTCAGTTCAAGAAGTTAGGTGTATGGACTCTGGTTGATAGACCTAAAGGTGCTAAAGTAATTGGCACCAAATGGGTCTTGAAATGCAAGAAGGATGACCAAGGGGTCATTATCAGGAAAAAAGCTCGACTGGTGGTTCAGGGTTTTCGCCAAGTCGAGGGAATTGATTACAATGAGGTGTTTGCACCAGTGGAACGGATGGAAGCCATTCGTATATTCCTTGCCTATGCATCATACATGAAGATTAAAGTCTATCAATTAGATGTGAAGAGTGCATTCCTTCACGGGAAATTAGAGAAACGGTCTATGTAAGTCCACCCAAGGGATTTGAAGATCCGTATCATCGAGATAGAGTCTTCAAGCTCGACAAGGCTTTATAAGGGCTTCATCAAGCTCCAAGAGCTTGGTATGAGAAACTCTCTACTCATCTTGTGAAACACGGCTTTCGCAGGGGAGTAATTGACTGCACGCTGTTCATTAAAGAGAAAGATGGCGACCTACTGCTCGTACAGATCTATGTTGATGACATAATTTTGGTTCAAAGAATGAAGAGTTATGCAAAGAGTTTGAAGTAGTTATGAAGAAAGAGTTTGAGAAAGTGCTATGGGGGAGATGAAGTTCTTTCTCGGGCTACAGGTGGATCAAACACCAAAGGGATCTTTCTACATCAGACCAAGTACGTAGGAGACATTCTCACTCGCTTTGACATGGAGAATGCATCTGCTGCTGGTACTCCACTGCTATGAATCACGACATAGCACCTGATAAAAATGGAGATCTTGTAGATGCCACGATGTACCGAGGAATGATTGGATCCCTCATGTATCTCACTGCCTCAAGACCTGATATAATGTATGCTACATGTTTATGTTCTAGATATCAGGCTAAACCTAAGGTCAATCATTTGATCGGGGTCAAAAGGATTTTTCGCTATCTAAAGGGTACACCCACACTTGGGTTGTGGTATCCTCATGATGATGATTTTGAGCTCACGGCATATAGTGACTCGGATTACGGAGGCTACAAGATGAACTACAAGTCTACATCTGCAGGGTGTCAATTCTTTGGGAGAAGACTAGTGACTTGGCAGTGTAAGAAACAGACATCGGTTGCATTGTCCACCTGTGAAGCCGAATATGTCGCTGCTGCAAGTTGCTGTTTACAAATCATCTGGATTCAACAGCAAATGCGGGATTACGGTTTAAAATTCTCCTCTACTCCTATTTGTGTAGATAACTCTGCTGCAATTGCAGTAACTAAAAATCCGGTCCAACATCCTAAGACCAAACATATCGGTATTAAATACCATTTCATAAGAGACTGTTTTGAAAAGAACATCATTGATGTGGTAAAAATTAATACTGATTTTCAACGTGCTAACCTCTACACTAAAGCCTTTGATAAACCACATTTTCAATATTTGCTAGAGGTCAACGGCGTTAAAAAGAAAAGTGATGTTATTCCTGATGATGATCATGTATAGTCCGATGTAGGTTAGTTAATTTTTTCCTTTTATTTTATTGATTTATTTTATTCTGTTTAATTTAAACTCATGTTATTTTGCTGGTTATTAAAATCCTAAAATAATTAAACCAGTTATGATTTTAGCATTTTAGGGGAGAATAAGTCAACAAGTTAACATAATAATAATAATAACAATAATAATAATAAATAGGTAGAAGGAGTGGAAAGCTGATATAAGGAAGATCGTATCTGTGATACCGATTCAAATCCTTTGGAATATGATAGTACACAGGAACAATCTCAGGGACCTTGAGATTTTAATTTAGAAAAGGTGCAAAAATTCAAAGTATAAGTCTCTGTTGTCTAAGCAATATAAAAGGGAAGATGATAGAAAAACTGGTAACTCTTAAGGTAACACAATGAGAGTAGACCTAGAGGTTGCTAGACCACAATTGATATGTCAGTAGATTCAACACAATAGATGATTAGACCTGACTGGTGATCTCAGATCAAACTAAGTGGTTCAACTAACTGGGGCTCCCATCTTATCACTGGTTAACACAATCAACTATATTCCAAAAGGGGTAATGAGCATGTAAACGCCACAAAGGTGTGCGGATGACCATAAACGAGCAAAGCACGAAAAAATGAAATAAAAATGCTATCAAGCTAATGACTCATGTTATTGGTGCATTTGGTGCAACATAAAATTAAGCTGCTCTAACAAGGAGATAGGTTGTGTGCCTCTCTGCTGTGGCGATGGCACTGACCTGAGGATAGGCATAACCTAGATATTCTAGAATTCATTGTTGTTTGCCGCCTCTCTGTTGTGCGATGGCACTGACCTGAGGACTGGCTTCTCTTTGAAAGCTCTAAGAATAGTCTCTCCTTGTAATAATACCCGTAGACCGCTCAAAAGCTCCTGAGGAATGTTTCTTACCATATAAGTGTGGGATCCACAAATGTTAGTTGAAATAATTAAACCTAAAACAATCACCAGTTTGGGTCAAAAGTCTGTGTATGGATTTAAGTGGACAAACATATTGACAATCATTGTGACTGCAATTCTTGAAAGTTTGATTCAATGGTAATCTAAGAGCTTCAGTATGATTTCCTAAAGTTTCAAATGACTCTGGATGAACACCAAGAATTGAGCATCAAAAAATTTTGATAACAAGTCCAAACTGATTTGAACTGCCTGTATAATTCCAAAATGGAATTCGTCCAGGTATGGTCAATCTAAGTTAAAGCTGTCTATTCTGGAACCAAATCCAGTAGATTTCCATCTCAAGACTTATCTCTCACAAAAGGCAAAAACAATTTTTATTTTTTAGTTTAATTTTCTAATTTAGTCAGTTGTTTTAGTTTGTTTGTTTGTCGGATTACATCAGGAAAATCAGTAAGGGATCAACTCACTAACAGGTCATGTCTAAGATGACCACATATGTATTAAAAGTTAAATCAGTCACATCTGAGGTGATAAAAGGGTTTTCAAGTCAAAACGATCATGTCTAAGATGATAACTGCTCATGACGTAAATTTATGCAATTAAAGGGATTTTAAAAGGTAAATATTCAAATTGGCAGAAAAGTTAATAAATATGACCTATTCGCACGAATGGACCATCCATATGGACCAATCATACGAATAGAAGCTATACCTACGAATGGACAATGAATATGGACTATTCAACCGAATGGTCCATACGATTGGCCCAATCGGTATGAGTAAGGGCGAATGAATGAGTCAGTCGCACGACTGAGATTCAGTCGGACGACTGAAGGACGATTGAACCAATCGCACGACTGAGTTCCATTCACACGACTGAAAGGTGCGTATGAGCTCAATCGCACGATTGAATCTAGGGTTAATATAAATAGAAGGGGAGTCAATGGCAGAGACTCACCACCTTCAAAATCACCCTGAATCGCACGAATTAACCCAACTCAGCAAAAATTTCAATTGATCGCTAAACCCCCTGTTCCTTCATTACTGACCATCGACATCGACTCTACAGGTAATTACGATATAGATGCACTCCCATAACTTTAAATTTGATGAAAAAACCGGTATATTCGGACTCGCAAAGTAACCGAGACTAAAGTGACTAAATAACCTACCTAAATGACTCAAACAAACGAAGTAACGTTGTTAGGTGGTTTAAGAATGTATTGCGAGTCAAATGAAGCAGATAACAATGTCTAAAACTCAAAACTAGTGAAAAAGTGATTTTGAATTGAACAGTCGGTACTTCATGCGAATGGACAGTGATGAACTTCAGTCGCACGACTAAAGGGCTCAAACTGCTTAAACGCATGACTGAACCATGCGTATGAAGTTCAGTCGCATGACTGGTGTAACCGCATGAGGGTATATACGAAGGAGCCCAGTCGCACACTCAGAGGTACGTATGGGATCAGTTGCACGACTGAGTCCCATTCGTACGGTTCAATCGCACGACTGAACCCCTTTCGCACTGTTCATTCGTACGCCTGAACTCAGTCTCACAATCTCAATCGCATGACAGAAATATTTCCTTCAAGCTTAAGGTTTTCATGACTTTCTTAGTCAATGGTACTAATGTTTACTATCTTTGTGTAACAGATGGCGAGTAGATGGATTATGAGCACAAAGCACAATATATGTGCTCATCTGGATTTAACATCCAGAAACGCTGTTGATTTCGCTGGCATAATCTCATTTCTACTAAGATCGAGGATTGCACATGCCATATCTACTCCTTGCACTCCGTATCGATCCATTCAACAAGCCTTCTGGGAAGACGCTACAGTTGATAGATCATCTGAGCCTCATTGCATCAGAAGTACCATATTTGGAGAGGCTATTACCATTTCAGAGGAGGATCTAAGGATTGTACTACAATTAGGGGATGACGCTGATTGTCCGACTCGATTACACCCCCTCACTATCAGAGGATGCTTTCTTAGAGCCAAATACTCTGGGGACATCAATTCTAGGGTACTCAACAAGAAACCTCTGTCCCTAGTTTAAATATCTTGCACACGTGCTGCTCAAGTGCATGGCTTCCAGAAAAGGTGGTTTTGATGAGTTGTCTGACCAGATGCAGAACGCATACGTTGCTTTGGTGCTAAACCATCCGTTCAGTTTCTCCAAGATGATCTTCACCTATCTGGTGGAGAACATCGAGGGGAAAGGGAAGGAAGCCTACTGTATGTACCCGAGGTTTATGCAAATGATCATAGGTCAGAAGCTTCCCTCCCTGCCGAAGGAAAAGGAGGATGCGGTAGTCTTGGAGGTAATGGATGACACTACCCTGGGAAGGATGAAAGTGTCAGGAGGTTGTTTGGTCATCTTGCCCGGGATGACTGCGTGGTGCCAGCGAAGAGAAAGTGGCGTCACGAGGATAGTGACTCTAATGTGGAACAGATAGCTCTACCCACTCATGACTCAGATGATGATGACAATGGGGATGCTGGAGACGATTTGCCTATTCCACTCAGAGGTACTGTGTCTGATTCTGTACCTCCAGTGTCCGTCACAGCTAGAGAAGTAACCGAGTCAGCAGGATTTCATCAGGATTTTGTTCTTGGCGCGGAGGAGGAGGATGAATTGGATGAGGAGCCCTTACATGAACTGTGGGAAGGAAAGTTATTCCCACGGGACATGGGTTAAGGGTGGTGGTGAACACCCAAGAGACTCCGGAGATACTTATACTGACCCAAGCTATGCTCCGGGGTCCACAGGCAGGGTTGTAGGGGGAGCTTCCACCTCAACTGGAACAAGGAGGAAGATAATGGCTAAACCCCATGCCCAAAAGAAGAAGAAGCGTAGGGTGACCTTCCTCACCACCACATTTACCACATATACCACATCCGCCACAGCCACCACATCCACCACATCCACCATAGCCACCACATCCACCACATCCACCACATCTAACACAGCCCCCACCATACCTCCCACCACAGCATAGATTCCCTCCACCACCATATCCTTACTCCCACATCACCTCCACCATTATACAGACCTATCTTCACTACAGCCACCTCCACCACCACGTCACACCAATCAATACCCTCAGCCCATCCCTCACACACTTATAGATCTCCTCTACCTCCAATCGGGGTAGACGAACAGTTTTCAGCGCTTAACAGAATGGTGATGCGCTTACTGCTGCTAATGAGGAAAAGGCAGCTCAGATCTGCCAGCTTACTGACCTGACTGCTGCACAATCTCACCAAATTGCAGAGCAGGCTCGAGTAATTGAGGAGTAGGCCCAGCAGTTGGCTGCTCAGAGCACCAAGATGGACCAACTCCAAGCTCAAAGTGTCACATCAAGCAAGCAAATAGAGGAGCTGGAGAAGGCAAGGAAGATTATCCTGTTAAAACTGAAAGGATTGAGAGGAAGTCTGCCCGGAGCCTAGGGCTGCTGGATGAGAGGGGAGATCATGCTCGATCTTCCCCTTGCCAAGAGTCATGATTCTTATGTTGTAAGGAGCTTGTAATAATTAGGTTTTTATCAACGAAACCAGTATTTGATAGTTCGCGTTATTGATTTGACTTTTGGTTTTGGTTGTTCATCCTTTCGTCAAGAACATGCTCGGATGTTTATCGATCCGGAGAGAAACCTACTTAACAATTGGTATCAGAGCCGGTTACTGCTGGAATGATCTAACAATCATTCTAGCAAACCGAGCTCTTGATTTCTGGATTGAATTTCAGATCTTGACGTTAAACCCACTTCGTGTTCTTCGTGTTTTGCTCAGATCTTGTTACGTGTGTTGCTTCTATGTTGAAATCGAATTCGAAACCACGTTCCTGTCACCCTTCCGAATCTGATGATGTCTACTTTGTTTCGGTTCATGTTGAATTCGTCAGATTAGGGTTTTGGGCAGCCCTGGCGGTTGCAGATCTGAAAATTTGCGTGCAGACCCGTTCATGCGACTGGGCCATGCGAATGGACCATTCGTACGACTGGGCCATGCGAATGGACCATTCGTATGACTGGACCATGCGAATTAGCCATTCGTACGACTGGACCAGTCGTATGTTCAGTCGTGCGACTGGACTAGTCGTATGTTCAATCACACGAATGAGCCATCCTCATTGACTCATTTGCATTTGTTCCAGACTAAAAAAAAGAGTCTGGAACAGCTTCTTGCACGGATTTGAAGATGAGCAAAGCATATTCACCCAGAGGTTCGTGTGTCAAATAAGTTCGATGTGTACCCCATTATTCATCGGATTTCCAGAATAGGTGAATGTAATTGGAACACGAAAGAGAGAAGAGAAGATGTTAGCAGTTGTTGCTGATTTTGTGGGGTAGTCAGGAGCATCTGACTACTTATGGGCCAATCAAGTTATATTTATCCGCACAGAATGGATTCTGCTTCTTAGGGGGAATCCTTGTATATAGAAAGTGAAGACGCAATCTGAAAGTGATGATGTGAACCGGTTTCTGATGATGAATCTTCGTGCGTGCTGATTTGGTTGATATTGTCAACTGTGGATTGGAACCTTCAACCTTTTGCCCAATACATCGTGTCAAGACGCAAGGAGAGCACAATGTCTATATATTGGGATATGCTGAATGTGAGGGGGAATTTCTGCAGGTGGTGATGTTAATCAGGTTAGCCTGTGTGAAGATTGAAGCAATGGAAAACTGTTCGTATCATTATCTGGAAAAATCAGTCATATGGGGAATCTTGCTGCTGTGATAGTGTTCTGCAAAGTAAACGAAAGCTATTGTGCCTAAATTCATTTTCAGGGATGTGGTAGTAACCTGACGGATCGGAAACATTGGCTAATATGGTTTTCGTTTGATTCTATTGGCAACCAGAGCAAAGATTGACTGAAGATTGTAAGAGGTGTTATCTACTATTAGCAAGCAACGTACAAGGGGGAACTTGTTGGAGCATATATAGTCATATATAGTGTGTCCGTCGCTTGTCGAATAGTCTAGGCTTAATGTTATACACCTGATATGTTGTAAACACATGAAACTGGGTCATTCGCAGGAGCATATGCGAATGAGACTCAGTCGTACGACTGAGCCATGCTAATGGACCAGCCGTGCGACTGCGATATGCGATTGGGACATTCGTAAGACTGAACCATAAGTATGGTCCAGTCGTACGATTGAACCATACGCATGGTCCAGTCGTCCGATTGAACCATACGCATGGTCCAATCGCACGAATGGGCCCAGTCGCATCTAATATGGGCCGAGGCCTATATATTCTAGTTTCGATGTGTAGAGAGAAAGGATTGAGAGGAAGTCTACCCGGAGCCTAGGGCTGCCGGATGAGAGGGGAGATCATGCTCGATCTTCCCCTTGCCAAGAGTCTTGATTCTTATGTTGTAACGAGCTTGTAATCATTAGGTTTTTATCAATGAAACCAATATTTGATAGTTCGTGTTATTGATTTGACTTTTGGTTTTGGTTGTTCATCCTTCCGTCAAGAACATGCTCGGATGTTTATCGATCCGGAGAGAAACCTACTTAACAAAGGTCATCACAAACGGTCTAATAGGAAACTTATGGCCTTCTAGCTCCACATCATAGTTCTCTATCATCTCAGAGATCCTGGTTGACTTACCTATGGTAGTTTCTACATCTAATGGCGCATCGACACGTCTACTACTAACAGGTAGCTTAGCCCAGAAAGCAATAGAAATAAAACTTTTACCGGCACCCGAATCAAATAACACAGAAGCTGAAGTTTGGTTCACCAGAAACGTACCGGACACGACATCAGGGTCTGTCCTAGCTTCCTCCTGTGTCATCATGAATGCCTGGCACTCACCTTTTGTCCTTCACCTCCAGTTTTCTTCACCCCAGAACCCTCAGCTCTTGGCTTCTTACAATCTCTACTCATATGACCACTCTCCCCGCAGTTGAAACACTTCATACCTCCACAGTCTCTAGCCATATGACCAGGCTTCCCATACTTGAAACAAAAATTCAACCCCCATCTACACTTGCCACCATTCTCCTTCCCACACTTGCCACACTTTTTCAACCCCGCACCACATGTGACCACACGGCGGTCATCCACTCAAGCCTTCTTGTTACTCATTGAGGCACCACCCCGACCAAACCTCTTCCCATTCCAGTTTCTATCACCTCCACCCTTCCGACTACCTTCTTCCACCACCACCATAGTCCTCTCATCATACAATCTCCTTGCTAAATCCACCACTAACCTAAACGTGCTCGGTCGAGCGGCGATCATGTGCCTGCGAATGTCCGCTGGCAAACCCTAGATGTACCTTTTAATCTTCCGTGACAGAGGCGTCACTTGATCCGGCACCAGACGTGCCATTTCATTGAACTTTGTGGGGTACTCTTGGTGTGTCATCGTTCCTGCCTCTAATTGCAAAAACTCCCTCTCAACCTTGTCCATTTCCCGGTGAGGACAAAACTCCTCAATCACCAACTTTTTCAGTTTGGACCATCTCATTCTCCCAATGGCCCTGCTGCCTTCAGCTTGGACTATATTGTCATTCAAGGAAACAGCTCTGTTTATTTCAAGTATAGTAAGTTCCTAATTACAGTGGCCAGTTGTGATTAGCCACTTACTTTACTCTTCATACCCCAAGCATTACCTATCCTGACTTCATCAGTGTCTAATTCTAGCAGCAACACATAACCACATAACATACACATGTAATACCGTTAACTTTACGAAAATACCTGATGGCACGCAGCTACTCAGATTGGCATCCCTTCCCTTTTCCGTCCCATCGTAAGTTTAAGTTAAGGTTTAGTTTGAAAATTTGCCTATTTCACTTAAACTTTGGCTCTGATACCAACTTGTAAGGCCTCGTTCCCAGGACGCTTACAGCTGGTAAATCATAACACATAAAACATAAACTTTACATTTAATTATTCATAAAACATTGCAGCGGAAACATAAAACTAAGTTAATACAGGCGTTCATTTCAAAACATCATTCGTTCGCATTACAATGCAAAAACATTAACAAAAGAATGACATTCAAAATGCCAAGTAGCTGCTCCGTGCCATCCTCAGCAATGCTCATCTGCCAACTGGAAAATGCATAAAAGTCAGTGTTGTTGAGTGAGTTCTAGTTTTATAATAAAACAATACTTTACTTTCACTAAAACCTTTCTTACTTTCATGCGATCATACATCATACGTATACACAGATAATACCATTATTATCTTCATCATTCATTCATTAACTTCATTCTTTCATACGTTCTTACTTTCAATCATTCATTCATTACTTCTAGTGACATGTACATTACCCCAAACATTGTGTACAAAGCGGGTAACTGGGCCTGAGGTCTTCATAGACCTTAAACATTGTGCATGAAGCTGACTCCAGTACCTAGGGCAAGTACATTCACCATTTATCTTTTCTCTTTCATTCTGGATCAATGCCATATGCTATACCCCGAACATTGTGCACGAAGCGGGTAACTAGGCCTGAGGTCTTCCATAGACCTTGAACATTGTGCATGAAGCTGACTCTAGAACCTAGGGCAAGCGGCAAGGATCCCATTCATATGGTCAATCACAAAGATTAGACCCCAATGTGCATCCTTCGGGGTAGCTAACCTGGACACCGTTGAGCTAACACCTTCATTGGGTGTGCACCTCCATACATTTGGTTGCAAGCCTTCTTACATTCATTCGTTCATTAATGCATGCATTCGTTCATCATGTTCCTCTTTCATTATCTTTCACTTTATGTTACATAATACTTTTGGTTCATTCATTAACATAACTCGTAAAGCCACGGAAAGATACATATATGTCATAATAAGGAACATAACATTCAGTCATCATCATCATGCAGAGCATCATCATACATACACAACATTCATAATATGCAACTTCATACATCGTCATCATGCATATGCATCAATCACACATCACTACATGCCCATCTTAACATCTATGACCTCAAAAGTCAACTTACATGAATCCCTGGGAACATCTCAAGCCAAAGCCTACATTCATCTTTTTCTCAGAAAGTCAGAAAAAGTCTAAGTGTTCATCCGCATTTCTTATAGTTCATCCGCATTTGCAATAGTTCATCCACATTGGACTTACTCATCCGCATTTCCCCTTACTTAGTCAATATTCATCCGCATTTCTCATATAGTCAATGTTCACCCACATTGACTTTCATCGGCATTGACTTACCCCATCCGCATTGACTTACTTCATCCGCATTGACTCACTTCATCCGCATTGACTGACTTCATCCGCATTGACTCACTTCATCCGCATTGACTCATTTCATCCGCACTGACCTACTTCATCCGCATTTCCACACTTAGTCAATGCTCATCCGTATTGACCTCGTCGGCATTAACTTATTGAACAGTTAATACTCATCCGCATCAACTGTTCATCCGCATTTCTTCCCATTACTCATCCGCAATAACTTTTCAACACTTATGCAGATTCTAAACTTAACATATGAGCCTTAAACATCAGATTTCAATTTTAACTCACCGTTCATCATGTTCTAAGCTTAAATCATACATCTTAAGTCTTAGAAACATCACCATACATCATCAAGCATGAACATGATCACACATCATATCATAACATCATCATACACACATTCAAACATACGGGTCTGAAACCCAGTTTAATGAAAACATACATTCATGCATTTCCAACCCCAAAATCAAATCAAACAGGTAAAAGAGGGGTCCTAGAACTCACCTTTGCAGCTCTTGAGTATGACTTCTTCCAAACTCATTTGCAAATTGAATTCAACCGCCTAGAAACCCACTAAAAACATGCCCGAACACATATAAACACACATAAGCATAAACCCGAGGACATAACAGGTTGAACACCATAAAAACATGAATTCTTACCTTGAATTCGAATTCTTTCTAGTTCTTCCTTCAAAACCGAGAATTTGCTGCTCCCAGCTACTCTCTCTCTCTAAAACCTGAAGATCAGTGATGTATGTGACATATGGGCGGCCATACCACCTTTTACACCCACTTTTCAAACATTTTGTCCTTTTGGACACTTTTTACCCCTAACTTTGGGGTTTATTCCCTTCTTTCTGTTTCTTCACTTTATTCTTCTTTCTGTCTAAAAAAATAGCCGAGTGTTACACATTTTACATTAAGATCATAAACTAGGTACATATGTATCTACACCTTGTGTTAGGGGAAATGGCCCTGATCATATATTTGGCTTAGAATTTCCAAACTATTCTAAACCATCTTGTGAGAATGTTTCAACTGGAACAGGTGCTAAAAGTGACACTAATGCTAATCAACTGTTTGAGCTACCCATACCTCTTCCAAATTCTCCAAGAGCTGTAACAAATCAAGCTCCCACTATTGGCCGATCTGATAGTATAACCATCTCAAGGGATAGTGGAGCTTCAACCAGTGATTCACTTGTTAACCATCAAACTTCATTAGGTGACACTGCATAACACCAACCTGATGTAACTATTAATGCTGCTTCACAGCCAACAAATGATGATGTTTCTCATTCATTCAATCAGTCCTCATTGAATGAGTTTGAAACAGCAGCTGGACAAAGTGTTCTACCTCCTGAGCAAAATATGTCCAATTTGGATTTATCTTTACAATTGGAGGTGATTCCTCAACTAAGAATTCATAACACTCATCCAGTTGAGAACATTATAGGGGATGTCTCTGTAGGTGTGAGAACAAGTGAACAGACTCATCATGGGAATGACTGCTTGTATCATGCTTTTTGTCCCAAATAGAACCCAAGAAGGTAGAAAATGCCTTGAAAGATAGTAGTTGGGTTAAATCAATGCAAGAGAAGTTGTTTCAATTCAAGAGAGAAAAGGTTTGGAACCTATGTCCACTACCATCTAGTCAAATACCTATAGGCACTAAATAGGTATTCAGAAACAAGAGAGATGATAGAGGCTTAATTATCAAGAGCAAGGCAAGACTAGTGGTTCAAGGATACACTCAAGAGGAGTGAATCGATTATACTGATGTCTTTGCACCTGTTGCAAGACTTGAGGCAGTTAGGATCTTCCTTGCTTATGCTGCATCCAAGAATTTCACTATCTACCAACTTGATATCAAGTGTGCCTTTCTATATGGGGATATAGATAGGGAAGTCTACATGTGCTAGCCTCCAAGATTTGAAGACCCACATCACCCCAACTATGTGTGCAAATTAGATAAAGCTCTATATGGGTTGCACCAAGCACCTAGGCTGGGTATGAGACTTTGTCTTAGTTTCTTCTGAAGAATGGTTAGACTAGAGGTACTATTGATAAGACTCTCTTCATAAGGAAGTCTGGAAAGGATACTTTACTTGTTCAAGTCTATGTTGGTGACATCATATTTGGTTCTCAAACGACCAAATGTATAAAGACTTTGAAAGCATTATGAAGAAGAAGTTTGAGATGAGTTCCATGGGAAAAATGGACTTTGTCCTTGAAATTCAAGTAAAACAATTGAAAGAAGGATTTTTCATCAATCAATCCAAGTATGTCAATGACATCTTAGAAAGATTTGAAGTGAAAGATTGTAAGCCAGCCAAGACACCCATACCTAGAAACCATAAACTTTGTCTTGACCTGGAGGGGGAGGATACTGATCAACATCAGTACAGGGCAATTATTGGTTCTCTGATGTATCTCATAGCATGTTTGCAACTTGCATTTGTGCAAGATATCAGGCAGCTCCAAAGGTGTCTCACCTAGCTGTTGCCAAGAGAATCCTAAGATACCTCAAAGGAGCACCTAAATTAGGTCTCTGGTATCCAAGGAACAACAATTTTAATCTTTATGGATACTCTAAGAGTGACTATGGTGGCTGCAACATTGACAAGAAATCAACATCAGGTGGATATCAATTTCTTAGTGGAAGGATTATTTCATGGCAATGCAAGAAACAATCCTATGTCTCTACATCAACTGCTGAAGCTGAATACATTGTTGCTACAAGTTGCTATGCTTAGCTGCTGTGGATTCAGAACTAGATGTTAGACTATGGATTCAACTTTATGAGCACTCCTATCCACATTGACAATAACAATGCTATCTCCATCACTAAAAATCTTGTGAAGCACTCCAAGATAAAGCATATTGATATCAGATATCATTTCATTAGAGATATTCATGAGAAGAATCTAATTAAGGTAATCAAAGTTGATTCAAATGAACAATATGCTGACTTGTTCGCCAAAGCTTTTGATGAACAGAGATTTAGGTATCTCATTACAGCCATTGGGATGATAAACATTGATTAGTTTACCTCTTTTGAAAACCTTTTAATATGTAATGTCTTATGTCAATACAATCTAAGCCCTGTTACAAAAGGTCTCTCTCTAAAATTTTCACTAGGTATAAATTCTTCCAAAGAGGAATTATCTCTCGGAAGATGTTTTACATATCTTCTGAAGCAAATTTCTCCTAGGATAATATTCTTCTCGGAAGAGTTTTT
This sequence comes from Flaveria trinervia, assembly GCA_025506515.1. Lineage (NCBI taxonomy): Eukaryota > Viridiplantae > Streptophyta > Magnoliopsida > Asterales > Asteraceae > Flaveria > Flaveria trinervia. The sequence continues at coordinate 25,523,160 of CM046454.1, read as the reverse complement.
AGTCTCGGAAGAAGCGATTGATTACATATCAGATCTACTTCCGAAGCTTATAAAACTCTCTATTCGGAAAGCAATATTTACTCTTGGAAATAGAACTTTACCTTTGGAAGTAAGACTTGCCTTCGAAAGACAAATTACCTTCGGAAATGCTTTATACTTGGAAGAGAGTTTTTACTGTGTAACAGAAATCTTTTGGGTCCCACACTGTAAAAAGTAAAGATTTTGTTAATGATGTCAGATTATTTAACTGAACTAAACCTTACCGCCCCTATCACATCTCCCATTATAACATCACATCATCTTATCCAAACACCTTCTACCGCCATTTCATCCTCTTTTAGAAAATCCTAACTATTCTTCATCATCTTACCACATTCTACTGCCCTAAAAGCTTTCTTCATTCTCAATTTAACCAACTCCAAACTCATCTACTTTCACCTTTCTCAAATGAGACTTAACCCTCAACACAATCAAGTCGCACTTCTTGATTCTTCAAGAGATGATGACTTCTCTGATATCATTTCTTTTCTTACCCAATCATCTTATTACACTGCCCTGACTGCTAACCCCATTGTTTATTCCAATCATATGGTTGAATTTTGGGGAAATGGTCAGATTGAAACCCCAAATGGGGTTCGTGTAATAAGATCGAGCATTTGTGGCCAAGAGTTGGTCATTACTAAACAACTCATCAGGGAGCATCTCGAGCTTCATGATGAGGGTGCCCCCATAGAGTTCGCCGAAGCAGATTTGGACAACACCTACATCCAAATGGGATATGGTGGAGACGTTATAAGGTTCACAGTCTACAAGTTCAACTTTTCATACAACTGGAAGTACCTATTGCATGTTGTTCATCATTTTCTGTCCAATAAATCTAGGGGATGGGATCAAATTCCATACAAACTAGGGTGACTAGTTTATGGAATGGTGAGAAGCTTCAGATTCAACTACTCAAGATTTGTGCTGACAAATCTCATTGCAAATCTGTAGCAGGAAACATTATGGATCCTAGATTTCTACAACACATAATCAATTGTGGGTTGGACCATAGTCAGCTTGTCTGTGCAGCTGCTCTGATTGTCCTTCAAATGAGGTCGACCATGTTCAAGACTTTGAAGAAAGTGTTCACCAATTTCACTAGAAGATACACTTCCCTGCTTCCAGGTATGACTGAGCAAATAGCTTTTGGTGACATCCCGATTAACCCCACAGGTGATGATCCCACACCAGCAACTACCCTCACACTACCAACTCTACCTTCTCACCCTATTACCATCACATATCAAAGACGCACCAAATGAACCCTTGTTCAATCTACTCTGATTGAACAAGCACCTCATGTTCAATCCAAAAAGACTAGAGTGGAACATTGGGCTCCCACTCAGTCTGAGGTCTCACCATCCTTCACCATTGTGTAAGGCCTTGTTCTCGGGATGCTTACAGCTGGCCAATCATCACTCATAAAAATATAATTACATTAACTTGAAATAAATGTTATAGCGGAAACATTAAAAACAACATTTTCAGTAAAATGCTTTTGCAAAATAGTACAACATTCGTTACCTAATTTCATTTGTTCGCATTACAATGCAAAAACATTAAACAAAATAATATCATCCAAACTGCCAAGTAGCTGCCTCGCGCCATCCTCAGCAACTTTACCTACCAACTGGAAAATGCATAAAAAGTCAGCGTTGATGAGTGAGTTGTAGTTTTAATTAAAACATACTTTACTTTCATTAAAATCGTTCTTTACTTTTGCATGTGATCACACATCATACGAACACATAGATAATATCATTATTATCTTCATCATTCATTCATTAACTTCCATTCATGCATGCTTTCTTACTTTCATTCATACGTTCATCATTACTCATTTTCATTCCATCAAAAACCATGAACTTTACCCTATCGTCATGCATAAAGTTGGTACTGTGTTGGGGTCTATCATAGACCCCCCGTCATGGCGCACAACAACCTAGCCATAGTACCTAGGGTATATTCAGGTGTACCATTGTCATGTGCTATACCCACCGTCTTGCATAAAGCTAATACTAGGCCGAGGTATATCAAAGACCCCCCGTCATAGCGCATAGCAGCCTGGCCACAGTATCTAGGGTAAGCGACAAAGGTTCTATACAAATGGCCAATCACAAAGAAAGAACCCGGTGTGCATCTTTCTAGAGTAGCTAAGCCACACACTATTGAACTAACACCCTTCGTTGGGCGTGTTTCCACATACAAGGCTTGCAAGACTTACTTTACTTTCCTTCGTTCATTAATGCATGCATTCTTTCATCATGTTCCTCGTTTCATTATATTCTACTTTACATTACATATTACTTTCATTTCATTCATTAACATTCAACGTAAAGCAATGGGAAAATAAAAATACAATGTAAGGAACATCATTATACATAGTCAACATCACCATACAGGGCATCATACATACATAACATAGATCATACATACCATCATGCATATGCATCAATCATACAACATAACATCATCATACATTCCCGTCACATCATCTATGACCTCAAAAGTCAACTGACATGAACCCCCGGGAACCTCCCAAGTCAAAGCCCACTTTTCACTTTTTCCCTAAAAATTCAGAAAATATTCTAAGTGTTCATCCGCATTTCTCTTTGTTTATCCGCATTTCTTTTTGTTCATCCATATTTCTTTTGTTCATTCGCATATGTTCATCCACATTAACCTTTGTTCATCCGCATTTTTTCATTCGCATGAACTTACTCATCTGCCTTTGTCTTTCATTCCCATGAACTTGTTCATCCGCATTAACCTATACTCATCAGCATGACTTATACTCATCCGCATTGACTTTCATTCGCATTGACTTTCTCAACCGCATTTCTTACTCATCCTCATTTCTCACACTTAAGCAGTTTTTTCTAAACCTAGGCATGTGAACTACTGTTTGGGCGCATGAGCAGCCCAGGTCACACTTAACATCAGATTCAGTCCCCATAACTCATCTATCATATTCTATACTTAAATAATTCATTCTAAGCCTTAGAAACACAACTGTATCATCATCAAGCATGAACATAGTCCAAAATCACACCATACCTACAACATACATACATTCATACATACGGGTATGAAACCCAGCTTTATAAAAACATACATTCATGCATTTCCAGCCCTAAATTCAGTTAAAACATGTAAAAGAGGGGTTCTTGAACTCACACAAGCAACACCGTTGAGTTGAGCTTCGATTCAATTCGCTACACTTCAACTTTGCACGCTTGAATCCACCCGAACCAACCTTTCTCCCTTTTTCTCCCTTTTTCTCTCTTCTCCTCTCTTCTTTGCTGAATAATGTGGGTGTGGGGGAGGGTGTGGGGGCTGCCCTCCCCTCTTATTCCCCTACTCCTCCGAATTTTCTCCTGTCGTGGCAAGTTTGATCCCCCGACTTTGGACTTTATTTCTTTTTCTTCTTTCATCGGCTTCAAAGAAAATATCCAGGTGTTACAAGTCCACCCCCTTGTATAGTTTTCGTCCCCGAAACCTGTCATTCCTTGAACCAACATGGGTAATGGTGCCTCATTTCTTCTTCAGTGTCCCACATTGACTTGGAGCCCTTCCCGTGCTTCCACTGTACACGCACAAGAGAAACCACTTTATTTCTCAGCCTCTTCTCTATTTGATCGATGATCGCCACTGGTGGCTCCATATAATTGAGTCGTTCGTCTACTTCGATATCCTCCAGCGGAACAATCATATCTTCATCTTCCAAGCACTTCCTTAGATGAGATACATGGAATGTCGGGTGAATTCCACTTAACTCATCGGGTAATTCCAGTCTATAGGCCACCTCTCCTACTCGAGCAATGATTTGGAAAGGCCCTACATACCTTGGGCGCAACTTGCCCCACTTTCGGAATTAGATGATACCCTTACAAGGTGAGACCTTAAACATAATGCGGTCACCCACCTGGAACTCAATCGGTCTACGTTGTTTATCAGCATACAACTTCTGTCTATCTTAGGCTGCCTTCATGAAGGCTTTGATCCTTTCAAGCTTCTCAGTCATAGCCTCAATTACCTCGACACTCCCTAACTCTTTCTGACAATGTCACCCCAACAGACGGGTGTTCTGCATCTCTACCGTATAACATCTCATAAGGGGGCATACCAATACTGGCATGATAATGTTATTGTATGAGAATTCAGCTAACAGTAAGTGGTCATCCCAACTTCCCCCAAAATCAATAAAACATGCTCGAAGCATGTCCTCCAATGTCTGAATGGTCCTCTCTGACTGACCATCAGTCTAGGGATGGTAAGCCGTGCTGATGTGTAACCTCGTCCCCATAGCATTGTGAAATTTCTTCCAAAATTTGTATGTAAACCGGGTGTCACAATCCAACACAATAGAAATTGGTACACCATGACGAGTTATAATCTCCTTAATGAAAAGATCTGCCAACCTCTCAGATGAATATGTCTCGTAGATCGATATGAAATGAGCACTCTTCGTCAAACGATCAATGATCACCCATATGGGATCATACCCTTTCATGGTACGCGGTACCTTCGTAATAAAATCCATGGTGATGTGCTCCCACTTCAACTCCGGTATATCTAAAGGTTGGATCTTCCCATAAGGCTTTTGATGTTCGGCCTTCACTTGTAAGCAAGTAAAGAACTTACTCACATACTCTGTCACGTCACGTTTCATACCCGGCCACCAATAATCCTTCTTCATGTCTTGATACATATTTGTGGCACCTGGATGAATGGAGTATCGAGTCTTGTGAGCTTTATCCATGATCCTCATGCGTAGATCCCCAAAATGAGGAATCCACACTCGTCCAAACCGGGTTCTAACACCAAGTGTGTTTTCACCCAACTCCGTGATCAGAACTCTCATTTTTTCAGAGTTAAGATGATCTTCTTTAAATGCCTCATCTTGAAACCTTTGACTTGCCTCATCACATCCGTGGTCATGATCAACTGATATGCTTTCACCTGAATCGGCTCGGGTCTCTCCTTCCGACTAAGGGCATCCGCCACCACGTTGGCTTTGCCCGGATGGTAATGGATCTCGTAGTCATAATCCTTTATAAGCTCCAACCATCATCTCTCCCTCATGTTCAAATCTTTTTGCTCAAAGAAGTACTTCCAGATCTTGTGGTCAGTGAATATGGTATACTTCGTCCCATACAGATAGTGCCTCCAAATCTTTAACGCAAAGACCACGGCTGCTTGCTCCAAGTCATGAGTAGGATAATTGACCTCATGAACATTCAACTATCGGGATGCATAGGCTATAACCTTCCCTATCTGCATTAACACACACCCCAACCCTGAGTAGGAAGCATCAGAATAAACCACCAGATCTTCACTTCCATCGGGTAATGACATAACATGAGCTTGAGTCAATTTCTCCTTCAATTCTTCAAACGCCCTCTCTTGAGCTTGACCCTATACAAACTTTACATATTTCCAGGTCAACTTGGTTAGTGGAGAAGCAATCTTGGAGAAGCCTTGAATGAATCTTTTGTAGTAGCCCGCCAAACCCATGAAGCTACGAATCTCGGATGGCGTCTTAGGAGACTTCCATTGCATCACTGCCTCCACCATTTCCGGGTCCACCATAATCCCGTCAGGATTCACCACATGACTCAAGAACTGAAGTTCATGCAACCAAAATGCACACTTAGAGAACTTGGTGTATAGCTTCTCCTTTCTCAACGTCTCCAAAACCTCCCGAATGTGGCCGCCATGCTCAATCTTGCTCTTCGAATAAATCAGGATATCATCAATAAACAAAATCACTGATTTATCTAACATCGGCTGACACACTCGATTTGTCAGATCCATAAAAGCAGTTGGCGCATTGGTCAAACCAAAGGACATGACAAGAAACTCGTAGTGACCATAACGTGTGCGGAGATCTGTTTTAGGGATATCCTGCTACTTCACCTTCAACTCATGGTAGCCTGATTGAAGGTCTATTCTTCAAAACCAACTGTCACCTTGGAGTTGATTGAACAAATATTCTATCCTCGGTAAGGGGTATCGGTTCTTGACCGTCAACTTGTTCAGATCACGGTAGTCAATACACATCGTCATACTATCGTCTTTCTCTTCACAAACAGGACCGGAGCACCCCAAGGAGAGATACTCGCCTAATGAACCCTTTATCAACCGGCTCTTGCAACTGCTCCATCAAGTCTTTCATCTCCATCGAAGCCAATCGATACGATGCCTTGGCAACAGGTTGGGCACCCGATATCAGATCAATCTAAAACTCAATCTCTCTATCAGGTGGCACTCCTGGTAAATCTTCTGGGAACACGTCTGGAAAGTCACACACAACCGGTACATCGTATAGTTGTGGTGTTGGCATATCCACGTCCTTTACATAGGCCAAGTAGGCACTACATCCACGCCTCATGCACTTTTATTGGCACCCGAATCAAGTAACACTGAAGCTAAAGTTTGGTTCATTGGAAACGTACCGGACACAACATCAACGTCTGTCCTAGCTTCCTCCTGTGTCATAGTGAATGACCTGGCACTCGCCTCAGTCCTTCACTCCCCGTCTTCTTCACCCCGGAATGCTCAGCGCTCGGCTTCTTACAATCCTTACTTATGTGGCCCTCCATGCCATAGTTAAAGCACCAGACCATACGACAGTCCTTGGCTATATGCCCCGCCTTTCCAAATTTGAAGCACACATTCGACCCTAACCTGTATTCCCCAATATGCCCTTTCCACACCTACAACACTTCTTCAAACCCGCACCGATACGACCACACGACGGTCGTCCACCCGTGCCTTCTTGTTACCCGTCAAGGCATCACCCCGACCAAACCTCTTCCCGTTCCAGTTCCGATCACCACCACCCTTCTTGCTACCTTCAGCCACCACCACCATTCTCTCATCATATAGTCTCCTTGCCAAATCCATCGCCGATCTAAACGTGCTCGGTTGGGCAACGATCATGTGCCTGCGAATATCCGCTGGAAAACCCTGAATGTATATTTTGATCTTTCGTGACAAGGGCGCCACTTGATCTGGCACCAGACATGCCATTTCGTTGAACTCTGTGGTGTACTGATGATGTGTCATGGTTCCCGCCTCTAGTTGCAGGAACTATCTCTTAACTTTATCTATTTCTCTATGAGGACAGAACTCCTCAATCACCAACTTCTTCAGTTCGGACCATCTCATTCTCCCAATAGTCCTGCTACCCTCGGCTTGGACTATATTGTCCCACCAGCACAGAGTCGAGTCCACAAAAGAGTGGGCAGCAAACTTTACTTTATGATCCTCCCGACACTCGCTGATGTTCAATACAGCTTCCATTTCTCTCACCCACCGGTGAGCAGCAACAGTAGTGCCATTACCATCAAAAGTAGGGGGCTTGCATCGTTGAAACGCCCCATAATTACAGCCTCGTGTCACCTCCTGCACGAGCTCTTCTTCCTCCTCCTCATCATCAGAGAGAACCGTTTCAGTCTCTGGTTGCTCCCGTCCTCCCGAGGACCTATTCCTCTCTTGTCTCTCCCCTTCCCGTACCGCCTTAATCACTTTAGTCACTACCACGGTAACATTGTCTACATGACCTGATGCACCTCTACAACCACCGTCTCTTTCACTAAGGCGCTTAAGTTTGCACTCTCATCACCACCCTCTGGATGAGGGGTCTTGGGTTCCTCATGAACCACCTTTTCGACTGTGGGTCTTCCCCTTTTGGTTGCAGCTCAGCACCAAGCCCATCACGACCACCACAACGAGAGGCTTTCGAAGATCTATCTCCAGCCATTCACACGCACACTGAAAGATTCAAACACTAACATGGTCATTCAAGGGAACAGCTCAGTTTATGTCAAGTATAGTAAGTCCCTAATTACAGTGGCCAGTTATGATTAGCCACTTACTTTACTCTTCATACCCATGCATTACCTGTCCTGACTACATAAGTATTTAAATCTACAAATAACACATAACCACATACCACACGCATATAATACCGGTTTACATTAAAGAAACTACCAGATGGCACGCATCTACTCAGATTGGCATCCCATCCCATTCTGTCCCATTCTCAGTTTAAGTTAAGTTTTATTTTGAAAATTTGCCCATTTCACTTAAACATTGCCTCTGATACCAACTTATAAGCCCCGTTCCCAGGACGCTTACAGCTGGCCAATTATCACTCATAAAATATATAATTACATTAACTTGAAATAAACATCGCAGCGGAAACATTAAAAACAACATTTTCATTAAAATGCTTTTGCAAAATAGTACAACATTCCTTACATAATTTCATTTGTTCGCATTACAATGCAAAAACATTAAACAAAATAATGCCATCCAAAATGCCAAGTAGTTGCCCCACGCGATCCTCAGCAACTTTACCTGCCAACTAGAAAATGCATAAAAAGTCAGCGTTGATGAGTGAGTTCTAGTTTTAAGTAAAACATACTTTACTTTCATTAAAACCATTCTTTACTTTTGCATGGGATCACACATCATACGAACACATAGATAATATTATTACTATCTTCATCATTCATTCGTTAACTTCTATTCATTCATGCTTTCTTACTTTCATTCATACATTCATTATTCCTTTTTTTCATTCCATCAAAACCTATGAACTTTACCCTACCGTCATGCATAAAGCTGGTACTAGGACGGGGTCTATCATAGATCCCCCGTCATGGCGCACAGCAGCCTAGCCATAGTACCTAGTGAAAATTTAGGTGTACCAGTGTCATGTGCTATACCCGCCGTTATGCATAAAGCTGATACTAGGCTGAGGTGTATCATAGACCCCTATCATGTTCCACTGCAGCCTGGCCATAGTATCTAGGGTAAGCGGCAAAGGTTCTATACAAATGGTCAATCACAAAGAAAGACCCCGGTCTACATCTTTCTAGGGTAGCTAACCCACACACTGTTAAACTAACACCCTTCATTGGACATGTTTCCACATACAAGGCTTGCAAGACTTACTTTACTTTTCTTCGTTCATTAATGCATGCATTCTTTCATCATGTTCCTCATTTTATTATCTTCCACTTTACGTTACATAATACTTTCATTTTATTCATTAACATTCAGTGTAAAGCCATGGGAAAATAAACATACAATGTAGGGAACATCATTATACAGGGCATCATACAGACATAACATACGTCATACATACCATCATGCATAAGCATCAATCATACATCATAACATCATCATACATGCCCATCACATCATCTATGACCTCAAAAGTCAGCTTACATGAACCCTCAGGAACCTCCCAACTCAAAAGCCTACATTTCACTTTTTCCCCAAAAAGTCAGAATATATTCTAAGTGTTCATCCGCATTTCTTCTTTGTTCATCCCCATTTCTTTTTGTTCATCCACATTTCTTTTGTTCATCCACATATGTTCATCCATATTAACCTTTGTTCATTTGCATGAACTTACTCATCTGCATTTGTCTTTCATTCCTATGAACTTGTTCATCTGCATTAACCTATACTCATCCGCATTGACTTATACTCATCTGCATTGACTTTCATTCGCATTGACTTTCTCAACCGCATTTTTTACTCATCCTCATTTCTCACACTTAAGCAGTTTTTTCTAAACCTAGGCGTGTGAACTACTGTTTAGGCGCATGAGCAGCCCATGTCACACTTAACATCAGATTCAGTCCCCATAACTCATCTATCATATTCTATACTTAAATAATTCATTCTAAGCCTTAGAACACAACTGTATCATCATCAAGCATGAACATAGTCCAAAATCACACCATACCTGCAACATACATACATTCATACATACGGGTATGAAACCCAGCTTTATAAAAACATACATGCATGCATTTCCAGCCCTAAATTCAGTTAAAACATGTAAAAGAGGGGTTCTTGAACTCACACAAGCAACACCGTTGAGTTGAGCTTCGATTCAATTCGCTACACTTCAACTTTGCACGCTTGAATACACCCGAACCAAGCTTTCTCCCTTTTTCTCCCCTTTTTCTCTCTTCTCCTCTCTTCTTTGCTGAATAATGTGGGTGTGGGGGAGGGTGTTGGCTGCCCTCCCCTCTTATTCCCCTACTCTTCCGAATTTTCTCCTGTTGTGGCAAGTTTGATCCCCCGACTTTGGACTTTATTTTTTTCTTTTGTCGGCTTCAAAGAAAATATCTGGGTGTTACACATTGACCTCAACATGGGTCTTGAGTCTCCTTAGTCTCTATTCCATGAGCCCATAACCCAAGTTAAAAGCCGTCAGGGTAAGTGTTTATACTCCTCTGAGCAGCCACAAAGGGACAGCCCCACCATAGGCTTAATGCCTATAGACATTTATCAAGGTCCCGGGTCATTAGGTTTAACCTCTCTATCCTTAATGCCCTTCTTTTCAAAACTGATAAAGAGATTGCATCTCTTGATGGCAATGAAATTGATCTACAACACTCTCTTAAAGATCAACAAAGCCTAGAGAGACCTCTTATCTCTAGCCCCCATCAGCTAGCCTTTACTGAGGTGAGTCCCATTGATGTGGAGTGGACTCATGCAGATTCAGCTACCACTACAGAAGATGCCTCAATGGACATTCTAGATAGTGGTAACATTCTGAATCTTTGGCAACCACACCTTTTGATGACTCTGAAAGAGGCATTATTAAGCAATGGAAACCAGGGTGCCAAGAAACCACATCTGGTGGTGAGGATGAACATACTAGGTATGTGAAAATGAGGGAAGATTGTAACTCACCATTCAAGACCTGCTTTCTAAAGTCTCAAACCTTGAATCCAAAGTTCGGACTTTAGAGGACAGGTCCACCACTCAGCAACTTGAGATTGACAGTCTCAAGGCTCAATGTTAGAGCTGTAAAAGATAGTCTATGTTATCAACACAGTCAAAGTCAACAAAAGTCAATGTCATGATCAAAGTCAACCAAAGTCAAACCCGACATGTTCGAGACGAGGAACCGAGACGAGACGTTGAAAATTTAGATTACTAGGAGTTATATTGTAATAATATATTTTGTGTGAACAAAATATATTTTATCTTGTTTTTTAGTCATTTTTATGCTTAATATGTAATTTTGTATTAATTAGCCTAAGTCTAGGGAGTTAAGTGCAGTTAGTGAATATTAGTCTAGATTATAAATAGGTTAATTGTTATTAGTGTTGGTTAATGGTTGAATGACCAATAGATTGAGGGATTATTTGTAAACACATATTTTGCAATCTAATTGAAGATCAAAGGGCTTTTGATTGTGATTATCATATTTTGATCTAATTCTTCATGATTTGATTCAAGTGTGATTATCCTGAAGTTACAATTTGGTATTAGAGCTATTATTAATCAAATTCATTAAAGATTTGAAGATTTTTAGAGAGAGAAGTTGAGGTTTTGGTTGTTTTTATCTAATATCATGTTTTCATCAATTTTGGATCAAATTTGAGTGTTATTGATATGGAAATTGATTGAAGTTTGCTCCTTATTGGTTGGGAAAGCTCTATAATCATCAGGTTTCAAATCCATTGAGATTTAGGTGATTTCAGATTGATTTCGTGTTAAAAAAAAGCTTTTCAGCTTCGTCCAGCGAAATTACCAATTCATCCAGCGAAATTACCAATTCATCCAGCAAAAATGCATGTTCTTTCAGCGAAACTACAAGTGTTTTACACTTTGTAGTTAATTTCAGCATCTCAGTGAAAGTAGTGATCTTGAACAAAAGTTCAACGGTGCTTGTGTGCATATTACAAGCGAAATTGCTATCAAAAGTATCTTTGAACAAAAGTTCAAGCTTGTTTTGTCCGAAATTGTCTGCGAAACTAAGCAGTCTAAAGCACTTGGCTAGCAAAACTGCTGCCGAAATTTCCAGTGAAACTACTGTCGGCTCAGCGAAACTAGAGTTCACAGCGAAACTAGCTCTGCGAAACTATAATTTCTTCAGTAAAATTCGAATTTTAAAGATGACTTTTCCCCTAGTTGGGATTAATTGAGTTCATCCCGATAAAGAAATTTTCATCGATTTTGCAAGATTTATAAAAAAACAAGCTGACTAGGTCAACTTGACCCCAGTTGCTAAGATTGTCTAGCGTAACATTTAAAAAATAATATTATTCCCGGGGGAGAATTATTTTACAAATTTTAGGAAAATATTTTTGGAGGGGTTAAATGCAATAAAAAAATAAAAATCAAAATGGCTTTTGCAGAACTGTTTAAATCCTTCAAATCTGATAATCTAACAATTGCACAATGTCGGTTTGATAATTTTGCAGCTTTAAAGAATGAAAAGATGTCCGACTTTCTTGATCGTTTTCTGTTGGTGGCAAAAAATCTGAAGAAGTTTGATGCCTAATTAGGAAATCATGAACAAGTTCTAAGATTGCTTGATTCCCTCCCATCAGAATGGAGCTCACACGACATGTCGATTAAAACGAGATAGAGGTTTTCGGGATTACAAACTAATTGAGGTGATCAACAAACTAAAAGAAATGGAGTTGGATATCAAACTTCATGAGTACTATGAAGCGACATATCTAGCTCCAAAGATCACTTCAAACTCCACAGAGAAACCAGAAGAGAGATCAGATGCTAGCACCAATTATGACGGTTTACCGAAACCTAGAATTAAAGAGGTACAAGAGGAGCATAAGCAGACATCAATGGGTAAAGGTGGAGCTGAGTTGAATGATAAAGTTTTTTATGCTGAGAAGGAAGAGGAGTGGAAGCGAAATACCAGAGTTTGCAAATGCGAGAAGGCTCTTACTGCTAAAAGAGTCATCCGGGATCTTCCATACGAGACAGTTCAGGATATGTGTTCTTGTGCTTGCAAAATTAGACTATATGGTGTTTATAAAGCTAATAGGTTACTTTCAGATAACTAAAAGGAATTAACCACCATAAACGCAGAACTTAAAAAGAATGAAGACAAGTATTTCATAAAATTAAATGAATCTTTAAAAGATAATGATTATTTAAAACGAACTGTTCTTGAAAGAAATGCTGAAATTAATCTATTAAACGAAAGAGTTACCTTGGCTTAATTTGAAACAAGCAAGCTTAAAACAAAGCTTGACAGATGGACCATATCCAGAAAGAAGAAGGAAGAGTTACTATGTAAACAAAGGGGAACTAGGATTAAAAGAGAGTGGGTTGTGGTGAAAATCCATACGTTTATCCTCCTCCTAGCACTCATTGTTACTTTCCTATGTCTCAACCTCATCCATCTAATGATTTGATTGAAGCTGCAGAAACTAATCATTTAAATGCAAGTTTAAGCAGTGTTAATCTTAAAGAGGTTAGAGATGTGCAGGATTCTCCTATAGGTTGGGATTCCTCAGAGAAAGGGTCTGATAAGAAGATTAATGAAGATTCCATTTCTGATGCTCCAACACCAATATCAGTTGCGTCTCCAACTCTCTTCAACAAATTCAAATCAGGTAACATTCCTTCATTTGTTCCCGTCAGGTTTGTCAAAGAAGGAGCAGTTGTTGAATCATCGGGCAATGAGAATCCCATAACCGAAGCTGACACATAGGAGGTGTCAATCAAGATCCTTTGGATGCAGATCTATGTATACGAGACTGGAAAAGCTTAGATGATGAATCAAACACAGAGGAGTGTGTTGGTTCCTCACAGATCAAGATATCTCCTGACATTGTCAAGTATCAAAAGCTTCCAAAAGCTAAATTAAGACCAATACGGATCTCTTCTCCAATTGTAAAACAACCCAGTCCATCAGTGAAGCTCTCATTCCCTGTTCAACATAGCAAATGCCAAAACAAGCAAGAATCTGCTACAAGCTCAAAGCAATCCTCATCCCCACCTGTATCACACGGTTCAGTCAAGCATCAAAAGCCTTTCAAGGCTTGTTTTGAGTGTGGAAAATAAGGTCATGTAAGTGCCCTCCAAGACTTGCTTTGAATGGTAAAGGAAAAACGAATTACTTCTCCAAACGTAAGTCTACAAAGAATGTTCCAAATGGTAAAGGCAACACGGGTTGCTTCTTTGGATCAAGAGGTAAAAATCACACATCTTTGAATGATTGGATGAAAAACCCTCCATCCGAACCTTCTCATGTGAAGCCGGTTTCACATGATTCAAAGATGAAAATGACCAAAGGTTCAAAACCAAATTATTTTCCTTCTAGTCTTAAACAAAAAATGATTTCCAAATTTAATTCATTCAAATCCAAATTAATTAAACCAAAACAAATTTGGCAAATTAAAAAGAAGGATACAGATATCCCATATTGTTTAAACGGTTGTGTGCAAAAGCAGGTTTCTTGTATTGATGAAAAAGGAACTTCCAGAACTACGATGGCTTGGGTTCCCCTTTCAAACTAATCTGTTAATGAGTGTAGGAACAATTCAGGAGGACTGTTAGTATTCTGGTTTACTGACAGAGATTGTTCCTAATTCAATTTGAGGTGAAACAAACAAGGTCATGGTATTTTATCCATAATTTGGATTTTTATATGCACAATCACAGTTCTCACTTCACAATCACTACATATTTCTTGATAATTCATTTCTTTTCTTGACGATAAATTATTTTATATCTTCTGGATATGCTTGTGTGTGCATGACTGGCGTTTAAAATGAGAAATGATAGTAACTGATGCTGCTCTAATTTACATCTTATTTTTAAGCACAAATAGTGGAAAAACAAACAGTTTCTTTAATGATATGCTTGGTAGACTCAGTCTGAAGAATAAAGTAGATAGCAACATAATGATTTAAATTAAAATATATGCTTAAGGACGTCTGGATTTACACAATCATTTCGGCCTGCAGGAAAAATGAGTCCCGATAAAAATTGGATTGAGAATTGATCTTTCACCCACCATGATACTAATCTTATAAGCCATATCTTTGAATCATGTTGGTGTATTTATGTGTCTTGTACTTTTGCTTATCTCCTCTGTTGTATGGTAGTACTGACCTGGAGTGATGATCTCCTCTGTTGTATGGTAATACTGACCTGGAGCTCTCATCGGCACATGATTAAATAGTCATCTGATTTGTTATACGTGTGTATAGACCTGGAGCTCTCACCATTTTGGTCTAAGTTGTGTCAAATCATATAAACGATGAATTCATCACAGAATGCAATATTCTGTTGATGATCACTTACACACTAATGCACAAGCCTCGCTCTTTAAAGATCATAACAAAATTCAAGAAATCCTGAGATTGGGTGAGGGTTTTTGCCAAATGATTTGGGGTCCTAGCATTCTAAAGTATTTAATCGAATCTTAACGAATCATTTGTTGCTTGTTGAAAAACATAGGGCATGGGTTTAAGTGGACAAAAATATCAACAATCATTAGTGATCTATTTGAGAATTTCAAAATCATTCAAAGACTGTAATTAGATTTAGTTATCAGTGTGATCTCATTGCTTGTCGATGTTTAAATTTATCTTTGTGCTAATACATATCTTGGGGATGTGATCTCTGATCAATTTTGATCTCAGTTATGGCTATTATATATAAAAAATGCAGCGAAACTATACTTTTGCTATTTGTTTCGCTAGACGAAATTGCAATTTCGCTTATCATTCTCATTCTATGCGATGTCATTTTGATCTAAGTTTCATCTGAAGAAATTGCAACTTCGCTTAGAGAAACTTTAGATTCGTCTGGTGAAACTATAGTTTCGCTTGTTATGAAACTATAAGCTATTTAAGTCATCTTGCGAAATTATTCTCACTTTCGCACTATCGACCTGCGATGTTCCTTAGGGCTGTTTCGTGACCTTTTCTTGCGACTTTGTGATTCTGAGATTTTGTTATTGATTTTTTGTTGCTTCATGTTCGCAAGTGAGTCTCGAACTCAGGACCTTCTTTTAATCTTGTTAATCATTTCATTTTGTGGGTATATTCGATCGAGACACTTTGGTACCTTCGCTGTTCTTCTAGCGAAACTACCGATTGTCGAGCGAAACTACCGATTGTCGAGCGAAACTACCGATTGTCGAGCGAAAATGAATGAAAGTTCATGAACTCTCAGCAAAACTGTAAGGTTATGCTGTCCGAGCGAACTTTACAGTTTCAGTAACAAATTTTCTGTTTCGCTGTGCCGAAACTATAGTTTCGGCCTGTCGAATCTATCTCGCTGTTTGGGCGAAACTAGTGTGCTCTTGCTAGCGAAACTATACTTCCGCCTGCTGAAACTAAATCTCTTCCTGTGAAACTATATTTTCGGCCAGCGAATTTATTAATTTTATTTCATTTTTTATTTATTGTTATTCTTTATTTTTCTATTTCTATGTATTCATACTTAATACTTTATTCTAATGTAATTCATTTGATTTATATCTCAGGTTCAAATGGCAAATCTAAAGTTCGATGAGAGAAACAACATCACTGCCATTCTGGATGATACACATCCTAAAGCCACCGGGTTTAGAGACTGTATTAGATGGCTGCAAAGATCTACCATATCTTATGCTATATCTCACTCCACCACCATATATGATCTTCATATTAGAGATTTCTGGAGATCTGCTGAATATGACACAAGAGGAAATACTCAAAGAATTACTGCCAAAGTCTTAGAGCACGAGGTGACCATTATTGTAGAGACAGTTTCGAGGATTCTAAGGCTAGAGGAGGATTCTGGTGAAGAGGTTTCTATGTCTGATACAGAGGTGTTCAAAGCATTTAGAATCATGGGCTATGAGGGGCCAGCTTTTGGTTCCCGAAAGGAGATCAAGAATTCATTTCTCTCCAAGGAATGAAGATTTATTGCTCACGTCTTCATCATGTGTCTAGATCACCGTAAAGGTGGATCAGACGGGCTAAACATTGACTGGGCTAAAGCAATGGTGTTGTGCTGCAAAGGGGAAAAGGCAAACATAAGTAGACTGATATTCGCCTGCATGGCTGAGAATGTGATGGCCTTGAAGAATGATAAATGGTTGTTGTATCCTCGATTTCTTCAAATGATCTTTGACAACCTCATACCAAATGTGCCAAAACACGGGGAGGTGAAAAGGCTGGTACAAATGAATCCCCGTATCTTTGCTGACTGTTGTGCTATTCGCCATGATTTTAGTAGGGATATAACCCATCTCTGGGAAAACATGTACCCACCAGAGAGAAGGAACTACATTAGACGGGTGGATGAATCTGAGAATAAAAGAGCTGAAGAAACCAGGGCATAGCAATCTGATGCAGCCAAGAAAAGAAAAGGATATGCGAAAGAGAAAGATTATGATTTTGAAGAAGATATAAATGAAAGAGCTGAAGAGATAAGGATAGAAAAGGAGAAGAGATCGAAGAAGAAAGCTGATATAGTAGATTCAAAGAGGCAAACTAAACAGAGACATAAAGCATTCACTGAGAGGAGGGAAGAAAGAGGAAACTTAGAAGAAGATATGATTCGCAACCTTAATAGTTCTTTGGCAAACGAACTGAGCATGATAAAGACTAAACTCACCAACCAAGAGATACGAGAAAAGCAAAAAGATGAGGTGATAGGGGGAATGAAGAAGATGCTTGTTGATCAAAACTGTCTGCTGAAGAAGCTGTTTGAGGAGATTGCCCAACTGAAAGTTGTTGCCGGCCTGCCTAACCAACTAACTCAATCTGAGTTAGATGATTTGACTAATACTACAAAGTACCCATTCCTGAACGTGGGAACTTCATCTAGGGTAGGAAAGGCACATCTGGTGCAGCAACTGCTGGTGCTGAAGATTGTGAAGTAGGAAATAAAGATGCATGAAGGGAGAATGAAGAGGAAGTTCAGGAGGCTGGGTTTATAAACATGGGACTTGATGTTGAGAAGGATCTGGTTGGAGAAGAAGTGGTGAGGGAGAAATCGGTGGACCGAGATGGTGAGAAATAAAAGAGACTAGTTGATGAAGAAGAGGATGATGAACAACTTGTAGACTATGATTCTGAACCTGAGTTCTATGAAGTTGATGAGAGGCCGCTGATCTATGTATCCAGGAAGGGAGAGAATGATGAAGATGTGTTTGACATGGATAGAGCTTAATGGTTTGTTAAAGAGAAGGAGCCACAAGAAATAATTCCCGTTTTCCAACATATGGAAGGGTTGAGTAAGAAGGAGGCTGATAAGAAGATTATAAGCTAGTGCTATAACCCCGGCCTTAAAATGTTCATGATAAAGAGGAGAGGGGGTGGTATTAGCTACTTGCATAAGAGGAAGGCATTTAAGACCTTGCCCAAATAGGATCTTAGCTGGTTGGCGACTCTACCACTTCTAAATGCACATTTGAGCGAACGAGCCACACTTCTGGAGAAAGAGATTCAGAACGGTCCAAATGACAACTATGACGCTTTCGGATATATGAAGCATAAAAGAAAACGATCAAAAAGAGATAAGGATTGGGAGTCTGGCAAGGGAAGGATTGTATTAAGGGTGAAACCCCCAAAGACCGTGAACAGGGTCAGACTGGCAGACCCCCTCCCCCAAGAACTACAGAACTTTGAAAAGTGGTTTTATGATAACAATACGGGGGAGGAAATTATTAGAGTGAAGAATTGTGCTGAGTTTAAAGTCTTTGATCCGATGAAACTTTTTAACTTCTCTGATGTAGACATGCTGGTTCTTTGCGGGAATCATATCAAAGCAGGTGCAGGTGAGGAAACGAGGAAGGAAGACAGCCTCTTTATGGCTGTAGCAAACAAGATCAAAGGGGTGAGGGCAGAGATGAAGAGATTTGCTGAGAGAGTAAGGGCCTAAGATGACCTAAACATGGATATACAAGATTTGGCCAAGTAGTTTGAGCGACCAAGTGCTCATCCCGAAGGGGCTCGTGAAGCAGGAGGAAACCATGGAGAATCATGTGTTGAAGCCTCCGAGGAAGTTGTTGCAGGAGGTGTTGAAGATTTATCAAATGCAACGAAGAACACTAGAGATGATAAGACACATCAAGACGAGTAAAGGTGGTGAGTTCTAACCTAGGGGGGTATTGAAGATCATGTATAAGTTGGACTCACCTTAGTTTAGATTGTTTACTTTTCCTTGTAATAGGTCTTTTGTTAGTTTCCTTTTGTATGTATTTAGTTTTATGTTGTTTTGCAGTCCAGCGAAACTGTACAGTCAATTGAGTAGTTCACTTAGCGAAACTACTGTTTCTGCCGAGCGAAACTATAGTTTCGGCAGTACAGTTTCACTGGCAGCGAAACTGTCTGCGAAACTAAGACTACTATATATAGATTGATCTTTTTCATTGTCGGGTAAGCTTGCAAAACCCTAATCATTTATCATTGTTGCAAGTTACCATTTCAAAGCAGTTATTACACAGAAATATCATTGTGCTTGATGTTATTGATTGTTGATGTTCATTGTCTTATTTTGAAAGAGTTTTTATTGTGTTCAATCTTCTTTGCTCATGTTGTTTAGTTTGCATGTTGGATATTGAATGATTCTTCATCTCATTTGCACTGTTATACGATCAAATGGACCAACACTCAAATAGCTGAGAAACAAATTGAGAAATCTGTTAGGCTTGTACCCATTCAGGTCTGCTTGACCTCTTCCTCTAGCTCATCTAGCTCTCAAGATAATGCTACCAAAAAAGAGGGAGAGGTTCAGAGACAAACAACTGAGGAACCACTGAGCCAAACTTTAACTTCTAGATATTCGTCTCCCATTGCAACTATCCTTCCTAAGCCATCCCAAGTTGTATTGAAAATAGGCCAAACGGTGCTCAGAGATCTCTATAGGCTCTTCTCCAAGTTTTTATTGAGATCTTCTCTAGATCAGTCTAGCCCTGATGCAGCTATGATGTACTTTGGAGCTGAAGAGCTTGCTAAGTGCACCTTTTACCACTGTGGAAGAAGTTGGTCAACCTAAGGTCCAAATGGAACCTAAGATTCAATTCGAAGGGAAAATGAGGACTAGATGGCCTAAAAACCGAAATAGTTAGGACAGAAACTGCACTCCCTCAAACTTCCAAAGCTGAAGTCAAAGTCTTGGAAGAACAAGCTAAGTCTTCCAAAGTTGAAATGGAAGCTGCGGAAGGATTGTTCTCATTGTCCGAGGATCTAATCATCACAGATGCAATTCTAGAGCTGGTATTTGAGGTAAATAGTAAGGACTTCCACAACCAACCTCTAGCTCAGACACCTTCACTACCACCATCTCAATCTGAACCCTCTATTCAAGAACCACCAAAGTCAAGCAATTCCAAAGATGATAAAGGAAAGAAGAAAATGATTGCGGAAGAGCTTTAGGAGCAGGAGAGGATTGAGAAGCTTAAAAGGAAAGGTAGACTTCAAACTGAGAAACTGTTAGCTGGCAGTTCCAAAGCAGCTACAGCCAATTAGGAAGAAGTCAACAACAAAAGAAGGATAGACATTATTAACAGGCTTATCAAGTTTGGAACTACCAATGAAGATATACTCCTGCTATCATTAGAGGAGTTAGTAGAGCTAGAGAAGACAACCAGGCTGCAGACTGAATAAAAGGAGGAAGCAGCATGGCTGGCCTTGGAGGAAGAAAGATATATAAAAACGAGGGAAGCTGATCTGCAGCTCCGGAGGGAAAGGATA
The DNA here is from genome assembly GCA_025506515.1 of Flaveria trinervia. NCBI lineage: Eukaryota > Viridiplantae > Streptophyta > Magnoliopsida > Asterales > Asteraceae > Flaveria > Flaveria trinervia. The sequence continues at coordinate 25,502,620 of CM046454.1, read as the reverse complement.
TCTTTCCTAACCTCCAGAGGTTTCTCTTTTCAAGAACTATCTTCATATGATGATGATACGATCCTATGGCTCTTCAACAAAGAGCAGGATCAACTGGAGAAAGAAAGTAAAAGACCTGCAAGAGAGAAGTTGTAGAGATTAATGAAGAGCCTAATGCAACCTAAACATCTTTAGTTATTCTGCATGCTGCACAAGTGCATTAAAGAAGAAGCTTAGGAAGTTTCACACATGAAACAGAAAATACACTAAGTGTGAAATCTTCCGAAGCCAAGATCAGTATCTTCCAAAGCCAAACATGTAGTCTTCCGAAGCCTCAGAGACAAAGTCTTCCGAAGCTTCAAGTTCATGAAGACAGATTTCTTCCGAAGACTTTTAGTAACATGCTTTATCTGATGTACTGTTCCATAAAGCTGGACACCTTTCCGTTGTGCCTCTGCAAGTCACCAACTTACATGGTTTGGTGAAAAGGTCTTGAGTCTGTAACTTTCTACTTTATGTACTTTATCCTTTTTGTAATAGATAAGGATGTGTGCTATGGTATGTCATAGTCACAAGTCAAAAGGCAATCTGCCTTTTGACTCTACAATTGATTTTGTTTGTGTCTAGTCAATTGTATCCAGTTGGCTTTTAAAGTATAGCCGGCTATAGGATGTAGTATAAGTATCTCATGTTCTTGTATCTTTAGAATATGTTTTGTAACACTTGTAATAGAACATAAAGAAGGCAATATACTGCATTCTTGAAAACCAAACACTTGTGTTCTTTGTGTTCTTTGTCTCCTGCATTACTTGTGTTCTTAGTATCTCAACACTTGGTTAATCTAGTTTACTGTTTGATTAAAGTTTAGTTAATCTCCTCTTTGTGTTGTTATGTTGTAACTAACCCTTCAATGATCCTGCATTTGGTATCAGAGCTATTCAACCTCTTGATATATGATCTCACTATCTTAAGATCCCTCACACACACAAATACTAAAACTTTTCAAATGACAGCCATTTCCAAAACTGATATGGAAACTGGAACCATGAACAAGTCCCCACTGATCACTCTTGATGAGTTTGATACCTGGTGTTTAAGAATGGAAGGTTTCATGAGGTCTCTTGATTCAAGAATGTGGGAGTCTATTGAGAATGGACCTTTCATACTCAACACCCCTTCTGCTACTGGTGCTGGTATGATTCCCAAAGATGTGGCTAACTACTCTGATGAAGATAGGAAGAGAGTAGAGATAGACAAAAAAGCCATGACAGCTCTTCAAACTGCCTTCCAAACTCTGTATACAGAGGTTTCAAGAAGTGCAAAACAGCCAAGCAACTGTGAGATGCACTGAAACTAATGTATGAGGGTTCTTCTGAAGCCAATGAGAACAACAAGGATCTCCTGAAGCAGCAGTTTGAAAACTTCACCTTCAAAACAGGTGAAACCATAACTCAGCAGTACTTCAAGTATGTTGAGATTGTGGATACCCTAGTGGATGGAGGAGTTTCTCTAGAAAACATAGACATTGTAAGGAAGTTCATGTCCTCACTTCCTAGGGAATGGACACACTACTGTGTGGTGATCAAGAGAACTAAAAATCTCAAAACTCTTACTCTGACAGAGTTATATGGGATTCTCAGTGGCTACTAGATAGAGATGAACATGCAAGGTTCATCTAGAAACTCCAACAATCAGATGGGTTCAGCCCTGCATGTGATTGAAAGGGATAGCATAGAACCCAAACATCATCTTTTATGCTACCCTGACAACTCACCAAAGGGTCCTTTCATCACCTTCCCAGAGACACCAAAGGAGAACTACACTCAAGGAAGCCCATTCCAAGAGACAAGCTCTTCTCAAGCTTTTGTGTCTTCTAATGAAAGTTGTGGCAACTCTCTTTTGACTCTTGAAGACCTGGATTGTATCCATCCAGATGATCTGGAATATATGGAAATAGTCCAGCAGATGGCTCTTCTCACTCACAGAGCGAAGAAGTTCTACAAGAGGATTGGAATGAAGTTTCCAAGCAATGCAACCAGTGGATAGTTTGGACTGGACAAAGGCAAAGTCAAGTGTTACAACTGTAACTTAATGGGCCACTTCGCCAGAGAGTGTAAGGCACCTAGAACAAATGGTGGCCAAACACAATCCAGACCAAACTACACTAACAAAGCTCTCCATAATGAGAACTCAAAGCAACAAGCTGATGTTGCTGTTGAAGAAGGAGGCTTTGACTGGAGCTTTCAAGTGGAAGATGCTTCTCCAAACCAAGCACTAATGGCTGATCATGATGAAGCCAAGGTATTAGAACATCTCTGTACTCTTGAATACATTGCTAAAGTTAACAGGTACATGTCCTACAACTTGGAACTGAGATCTGACCTGGAGTCCTTAATATTTTAAAATCTGATTTTAGAAAGTCTGAAAATGATTACAAGCTGAAAATAGAGGACTTAGAGAAAACCATTTCGGTTCTAAAACATGAACACATAGATTTTAGGTCTCAGATCAAAGATCTCATAACCAAGTTTACTGAGTGCCAGGCTGAGCTTGTGATCAGCAAAGCCAGGGCAGAAAAGAGTGTTCTTGAAAAGGAGACCTTCAAGAACATGATATCCTCATCCCTACACAACAAAGTGTGCTATCAAAACAGGCAGGAACTAGGATCCAATGAGATAGCTCCTCCACACACAATCTTGTCAGTAAGATCTCCTAGGTGTGGAACTTATGAAGAAGAGCTTCCTCTCATAGATCCTATGAGTGAAGAGGATGAAGAAGAGATAGTGAAGAATCCCTCTGCAAAGACTGAGGAGGAGGATTCCAAGAAGGGCCACTATCCTTCTGAGGAGAAAGTGAAGACTGTGATGACCAAGTCCATGAGAAAGAACTTGATCAGAAAGAGCAAAAGAAAGGCAAGGAAGGCTCAAGAGATCAAGGCTATTTTTGACTCTAAGCAGAAACAAGTTTTTATTTCTGCAGGGTTTAAAGTGGTAGGGACTGAAGACATCAATCAAAACTCTTCTACTAAGAGTTCTGGTTCTTGTTTAACTCATCTCAGCAGCAAGAAGAAGACTGGTCTGCTGTGTACCACTACTGCACAGCCTGGACCATCAAACTTCAAGCACAGTCCTCAGCCCAAGAGGATTGTCTCATCATCTGCAAAGATGGAGGTGGAGAAGGGATGTGACGAAAGACAGTCCTATTCCAAAGAAAAGGCTCTTGTGAAGAAGAAAATGAATTGTGTCATGTGTGAAAGTACCACTCACATTGCCAAGGATTGTCCCTTCAATCCTAAAGGTACTGCCCATATGACCAAAACAAAGGCTTTAAAGAGTTCTAAGAAGATTCAAGCTTCGAAAGGAAAACCTGTTTCCTTCGGAAGCTCCAAATCCAATAAGAAGGGAAGTGGAAAATTCTCTTCGGAAGAATATTTGGTCTCGGAAGAAAGGAATTCTTCCAAAGCACTGAAGTCTGCTACAGTGTCTGCAGAATCTTTCGAAGGTTCAGTCATCAAAACTTCTAAAGTTCCAAAAGCTTCTAAAGTTTTGAAGGTCAAGTCCAAGACTCCAAAGGTGGTGTGGATGTCTAAGAAAGACCAAGTGACTAAGATTTTTCCGTCAACAACAGCTCAAGATCCTCTTAGTATAACCATAGGATCTATTACTGTGGAATTACCTTCTGCAAATGAGCCCAAGACAAGCAAGGCTTGGGTTTCCAAATGTAACTAATCATTCTCTTTGTGCAGGGACAGCTGAAGACAGACAAAAATGTCTGGATCATAGACAGCGGCTGCTCAAGGCACATGACAGGCAATAGGTCACTACTCCAGAACTTTGAAAGGATTGATGGAGGCCCAGTTTCTTTTGGAGGAGATGAAGGCGGTTACATTTCTGGAAGGGGCAAGGTCACAAATGGTAAGCTCAGCATAGAAAAGGTAAACTTTGTTAAGGAGCTTGGATACAATCTTCTGAGTGTATCTCAATTTTGGGATCAGAGTCATAACATGCTCTTTATTGAGCATGAGTGCATTGTTCTTAAGCCTGGTGTCGTCATTCCTCATGAGCATATCCTACTTAGAGCCCCTAGGAAAGGAAACATATACAAGATGGATTTGCAAGAAACCTCTCCCTCTGGAGAAGTTTCATGCTTTTTGTCTAAAGCCAATAGTGATGAGTCTTTCCTATGGCATAAAAGAATGTTCCATGTAAACTTTAAGAACATGAATAAATTATTAAGCATGATTTGGTAGCTGGAATGCCAAAGAAAGAGTTTACAAGTGATGACCACTGTGTTGCATGCCTGAAAGGGAAGCAACATAAGGTATCTCACAAGCCTAAGGAAAAGAACTCCATCACTACACCCATCAGTGTAATGAGTTTAGGAAGGATCTTATACTGTTAGTGATCACAGATGACTTTACAAGATTCACTTGGGTTTTCTTCCTTAGAACTAAGGATGAGACTCCAGAGGTTCTGAAGAACTTCATCTTAAAGATTGAGAATCAGTCTGATCACAAGGTCAAGATCATAAGATGTGATCAAGGAACCGAATTTAAGAACCATATCCTTGATACATTCTGTGATGAAAAGGGTATTACAAGACAATTCAGTGCTCCCAGGACTCCTCAGCAAAATGGTGTTGCTAAGAGGAGAAACAGGACACTGATTGAAGCTGCAAGAACCATGTTGTCTGACTCTAAACTGCCCATCACCTTCTAGGCAGAGGCAGTCAGCACTGCCTGCTATGTGCAAAACAGAGTTTTAGTAGTTAAGACTCATGGCAAGACTCCTTATGAACTTTGGCACAAGAGGAAACCTTCCATTGGTTTTTCAGGTCATTTGGATGTCCTTGAACCATCTTGAATACCAAAGATCAAATTGCCAAGTTTGCTTAGAAATCAGATGATGGACACTTTATTGGATAGTCTTCTCAAGCTAAGGCTTATAGAGTATACAATCTCAGAACTAGAATTTTTGAGGAGTCAGGCAATTTGACTTTCAATGAACACACACCCCGTGTTGCTGGTTCTGGTCCGGATTGGTTGTTTGATCTTGATTTGGTTACCAACTGTTTTAACAAATCTTGTGAGAATGTTTCAGGATCTGCAGCAAATTTAAATATAGATGATCCTGATCCAAGATTTGAGCTAGGAAGATCCTCAAGACATATATCTTCAGCTCCAGTTGGAACCACTTCTGCAAATGAGGTTTCTGTCGGTCCAACAATGACAAATTCAGCTGATACATCTGGTATGATTTCAAATTCCAACTCAGAGGCTCTACAACCAGATAAGAGCACCTCAAATGTGGATAAAAACAATGGTGGTGGTGACAGTGACCAAGAATTTCTTGATGCCACTAACCACACCATTGATGAGAACATCAATGATGTCACACACTGCTTGGATCAAGTTTCACTTGAAAAGTGTGATGATGTGGTGGGAGAAACATCCATGCCAGATCAAAATTCTCTAGTTTAGATCTTTCTCAACAACTTGTTGTGATCCCTCAGCTTAGGATCCACAAGTCTCACCCTACCACAAACATCATCGGAGATGTTGTCTCAGGGGTAAAGACGAGAGGACAAACCCATGAAGCAAATGTTTGTCTTCACTCTTGTTTTCTATCCCAGATAGAGCCAAGAAAGTTGATGAAGCTCTAAAGGATGGAAGTTGGGTTGAAGCTATGCAACAAGATCTACTTCAATTCAAAAGGCAGAAAATTTGGAACCTTTGTCCGCTTCCTTCTGGGAAGACTACCATTGGAACCATATGGGTGTTTAGGAACAAGAAAGATGATAGAGGAATCATCATCAAGAACAAAGCTAAACTAGTTAGTCAAGGGTACACACAAGAAGAAGGGATTGACTACACTGATGTCTTTGCTCCAGTGGCAAGATTAGAAGCTGTTAGGATATTCCTGGCATTTGCTGCATCCAAGAACTTCAAGGTCTTTCAACTTGATGTGAAGTGTGCCTTTATGTATGGAGTGATAGATGAAGAGGTTTATGTCAAACAGCCACCTGGTTTTGTAGATCCTGGTCATCCTGATCATGTCTGCAAGCTTGACAAAGCTCTCTATGGGCTATATCAGGCACCCAGAAAATTGTATGAGACACTATCTGAGTATCTTTGTAAACATGGATATAGGAGAGGTACTATAGATAGAACTCTCTTCATCAAAAACAAGGAAAAGACATACTGCTAGTTCAAGTATATGTGGATGACATCATCTTTGGTTCAACTAATCCAAAGCTCTGCAAAGACTTTGAGAAGCTGATGAAAGACAGATTTGAAATGAGTGCCATGGGGGAACTCAATTTCTTTCTGGGAATTCAAGTGAAGCAAGTTGAAGATGGCATCTTCATAAGTCAGTCAAAGTATGTTCAGGACATACTCAAGAGATTCAACATGACTGACTATAAGATTGCTAAGACACCCATAGCCAGAAACCACTCTCTTGGTCCTGATCTTGAGGGGGAATGTGTAGATTGTTGATACATGTATGTCCCTAGATCATGGTATGTGATGTAATAGATCTTGTTTGGAATGATTAATGAAATGATACTGATAGTCTGTTAGTTATAATGTTTAATAGTTCATTAATGAGTCGTGACTGAATTGATTGGGTTTATGATTATTTGAATGGTTGCACATTATGTTATATTAATTAACTAAAACATTCAAACTTAACTTAATGAAGTTCCCACGCGAATGGCTCATGCGAATGAACCATACACATGAAGAACTTCACACGATTGACTCAGTCGCACGACTGAACCAGTAGACTGGATCAGTCGTACGACTGTAACATAAGATTGGCTCAGTCGCACGACTGAACACTCAGTCGTACGAATGAATCAACCGCATGGTTCAATCGCACGACTGAACCAAACTAATGGTTCAGTCGCACGATTGAATAGTGCCAACCTATAAATACAACTCAATTCGTGAAAAATAGGGACGCTCGATCAAGTACGATTCCAGACGAACCCTAGCCGTCCAGAAACCTTCCAAATCGTTCTCCAAGTTCATAGAACACATTAGATCGATTCCTTATCGATTTCTAACGTTAGTTTCAATCCTTTATTGATTCTTCGTGTGTTCTCACTGATTGGATCGCCAATCAAATAGGATTCCGCACTATTTGATCTGGTATACACGTGATCTCTAGGTATTTCAGTCAAATACCAGGTCCTAACAAGTGGTATCAGAGCTATTGGCTCTTGATTACGTGTTGATTCAATCAAGATTGCATAAAAGTTTGTGTTTTTACACTTAAAACGCAATCTTTGGCATCAAAAGTGATCTTGGAAGTTCCCTGCTCATCGACGTTTGGTTTCTACGGACTTAGGCGATTAGAACATGTGGAAATTCGAATTTTTACGGCTGAAACACGTCAAACCTAGAAATTTTCGCAAAACAGCAGCTTCAGTCACACGAGTGACTCATTCGCACGACTGGACTCCATTCGCATTGCTCATACGCATGACTGGACTCCATTCGCATTGCTTATATGCACGATTGGACCTAGTCGCACCCTTATTCAGCCGACTGAACCGTTCGTTCGCATAGCTCTTACGCACCAGATTCATTCGCACGACTGAACCAATCGCCCAGTTCATTTTATAAGAGATTGTTTTGAAAAGGGTCTAATTAATCCTATGTTTGTGCCTAGTGCTGATGAGCTTGCAGACATTTTTACTAAGCCTTTGGATAGTTCAACTTTCCACAACCTGGTGTTAAGGCTTGGTATGCTGCAGCTAGAATAAGTGACAACTACTGATGATCTCAGTAATTACTGATGATCATTGGTAACCATGTCACATATAAGTACTGATGAGTTATTTTACCCTCAGTAGTTTTTATAACTACTGAAGGCTAAATGCTTTAAGTACTGTACTTTATCTGTTCTAAACTACTGATGTAGTTACAACTACTGAATTCAGTAGAAACAGATAAGTACTGATGTCCTATGAAACAACTGAAAACAGCAAAAAGGCTGATGAGTAAGTGTTGAGGACAGTATGAAACAGCTGAAAGGCTATGAATTGACGACAACTACTGATGAGTACTCTCTCTTCAGTAGCTCACAAACTGCTGTTTCTTTATAAACAACTGAAGCAATACCATGTCTTCAGTAGTTTCACAACTACTGATGACTAATACCAAGTCTTCAGTTGTTTACAACAACTGACGGCAAAACCACGGTCTTCAGTAGTTTCACAACTACTGATGACTAATACCAAGTCCTCAGTTGTTTCAACATCTGAAGTCCAACTTGTCTTCAGTAGTTTTTAAAACTACTGATGCCTAAATCAGAGACTTCAGTTGTTTCAACGTCTGATAGTAAACACCATGTCTTCAGTTGTTTTATAACTGCTGACCACACCAATACCATCAGTCGTTTCAAACTTCTGAACGTTAATACCACGTCATCAGTAGCTTCAAATACTGATGACTAACACCAAAACCTTCAGTCGTTTCATAACCCGTACCCTATATATTTACCTGTTTCCCTCTTTCAGAGTTTTTCATTCTTTCACGACCTAACTTTTCAAAAGCTCTGAAAACCTTTCACCTTCATTAATGGCGACCATGCAACTCAAACCTCGACACAACTGTGTCGCGTACCTCACAAAATCGCCCTTCTGGACCAAATTTGATAATGCTATAGATCTTATGGTCCAATCCCCACTAAAAACGGCTTTCCTTTTAAATCCAATCATTTATGCCGATTCGCTACGTCAGTTCTGGATGAATGCGACCGTTAATGGAGAATCTATCCATTCATCTATCAACTCGCATAAGGTGGTCATCTCTACTGCTACCATCCGCCAGATATTACTGTTAGATGATGCTGCCTACCCTGTTGGATATCCTAAGTGCCAACTTGATCTTTCATTTAGACAACATGGATATCAGGGTGATCTTAGTGCTTCAACAATCCTGAAGAAACATTTTCCAGATGCTGAACGATTATTATTTCATATGGTAAATGTTTTCCTGGCCCCGAAGACTTCCTCTTGGGATCAACTGTCTTCAAGATGGCAACAGGTACTGTTCTCTATCCTTGAACAAGAACCACTAAACTTCTCTGAAATCATTTTTCTTGAAATCAAGGATATGGCCACAAAACCACTTTCTAACCGTCGGATATACTATATCTCGGTTTATAATGGCCATAATAGAGAATCAGTTTTCAGCTGAGGGACTAGTTGGTCTGGGAGTCCCTGCTTTGGCTGTATTGCCGGAGGTATACTCCCGACACAACACTGACCAAACTCTCAAACAGGCTGCCAAGCTGCGCAAACCCACGCAGCTGGAACCCACAGCCTCCACCTCACATCCAAAGTCCCCTCCAAACCCACAAAGAAGAAGCCTAAGAAAGCTACTCAGGGAATTGAGTCCCCTGTGGATGCTCCTGCTGCACCAACGCAGGTTATCTCTGCTGGAAATAACCCCCCAGTAGAGACTATGACTCCACCAACTGAAGCCGCTCAGGTTTCCTCTCAAAAGGAACCTGAAGCAACCACTCAAAGGGAAGCCACAATGCTGGGATCCTCCTCACTTGAGGGGATTACCATTGAAGAGCACCACTTGTCCCGGGTGCACACTGCTTCCACACCCTCTCCTGATGCAAAGCCCCTCAAAGCCCTACTATCATTGTTGCAAAAGTGCTGACGCAGTTGCATTCCTCCCCCCCCACCCAGACACCAATTACTACTGGGATAACCTCAACACCTGAGGGGGAGGATCACAATGCTTCTGTTAACCCACAGCACAGGGGTTATCATGTTCCATCTTCTAGTGTAGATAAGGAGGTGCGAACTTCTGGTGAGGCTGCCAGTGTCTCTGTCTCAGCAAATGACCAGGGTGCAGTTGGTAACATCTCTAAGACCTCACCAGTGGCAACAGCTCATGAAGGACATAGTCCTGAGGCTGGAAGTCCCCAGTACCGAGAACAAGGGGCACATGCTATCATTGATCTACACTCAAGGCATGTTATCCTGACTATGTCAGGAGGTCAGGTGATTCAGTATCAACTGATGATGACCTGAGCTTCTTCTATGATGTAGTTGCTCAAAACACCATTCTAGAGGATGAGGTTAGCAGACTCAAAGAGCTGCTGGCCAAGATGTCTCAGGATGCAAGTCCATCTGCCACCACAATACACCCACAGATGGCACCTTCTTCTGAAGGTCCCCTACACACTGAGCCAGTATATACTTCCAAGCCACCAGCCTCTGCTTTCGGCACTGATTCTCAGGAACAGAACCATCCTGATCAATCAGTTGCTACCCTTCAAAAATCCCTACCTCTCATCACTCCCATGATCACAGATATAGTGATCAAAGCCATTGATGAGAGGCTTCCTACAATAATACAACCCTTGGTGGAGGAGTTGGTGACTAAATCCCTTTCTACTGCTCAAACCCTTGCACCCAATGCAACCAAAAAGGGGGAGAGTCAGTTAGTTAAAGGAAAAAGGAAGAGGATAGATGGGGAGAAGGCGAAAGAATCTGAGTTTGTAAATGAGAAGGAGAAGGAGAGTGTGAAGGGAGCTGAAGTGAATGAAAGTCAAAAAGACTTTCATGTCACATATCAAAAGAGAAAAGGAGAGTCTGAGAAGGAGAAGGAGCTGAAGGATATGGTGAAAGAAGCTGACGCCAACCATAACCGTTCAATGGATAAAATCATTGAGCAGTTGTATAGGCAGGGTTTTGACATCCAACAACTAGACTCCGAGATCAGAAGTTGGAAACAGAGGAGATCAACTCAAGATGGGCCAGCTATGATGCCTTAGAAAGAGAAAGGCTGGAGATAATGATCAGATTTATAGCCAAATATTTGGAAGATCTCTCATTGAAATAAGGGCCTGGACCAGGGACAACATCTTGGCAATAACCACCAAGATTTGTTCGTCTGAAGCATACTCCAAGGTTTAGTGATTGAGGTATTGAATGAAGCTGGGGTGGGAATCGAAAAGAACTGACAAAATTTACCAAAGCCTCCCTTACAGCCAAAATGCTAAAACAGTCTGAAAAGCCTCAATCCTCAAAATCACTATCTCCACAACCCACTAAAACAACCCCTTTACCCTCTAAACCAACCATCCAACCCACAAAACCAAATCCTTTACCCCAAAACCCACTGCCAGTGATGTACCTAGCCAAAAGAAAAGAAAGGTACCGAGGCCTGATGAAGATGAAGAGGAGGATGAAGACAGACTGCCACTCTCTGCAGTATTACTTTGCCTAAGGCTAAACCATGTCCATCACTCCTGCTTCTCAAATGCATGATGTAATGATAAAGATTGAAGAGGAACAGATGCAACGACATGATGAGGAAATGCTGAAAAGCATTGACAAAGCATATGCCACATCTTCTTCCATCATTAGCATGAAGAAAGAAGTATTAAGATTGTACACCCTTGCTAATACCTTTCAATACCAAAGGGAAAGAGTAAGGATATGGCCTGATCCTAGGGTGGCACACGGATTGTCAAGAAAGAAATTCCTTCAAAATACAAGGGCCAAGTGAAGAGAGTTGTCGACGAAGACATCACTGTGGTTCTTGTAGTGTCACCTGGGAAATTGTTGAAGAGTTCAAGAAAGCCTATGAAGCCAAACAACCACCTCAAAAGATGTTAGAGAACAAAATTATAAAGAAGGGATTGGTTTACAAAAGACTTGAAAACTTCAAACAAGAAGAGCTCAACCTGCTTTTAGAAGGGACTCATCCAGATGAGTTTGCCTATAGACAAATAACCACGGTTGAGCTCAAGAATGGAAAACAGGCCAAGTACATATCTGAAGTGTATGGCCGAGAAGGATTATTTGATGGTGTGCCCGAGGTGCTGACAATGGATGAGCAAATCATGTTTCTAAGGGCTTACACCAGGGAATCATATAGGCTGATACACGGGAAGTAGATCTCATGGTTGGGGTAACAGCTCGGTGTCCAAGCCCCAATACAGAGCTCCCAACCATATCATGCCAAACAGATCATCAGAGACTTCTTCCCAGGCCGGTGCTGAAAAAGGGTCACTTCTCATCTGATCAAGAGGATAAAAAGACCAATCTATCTGCCAAAATAAGTGGGACTCATCAATAACTTAGAGGTTTTGGCTGCATTGGTTCAGGGGGAGTTTGTTGGACCAAAAGAACCAATGAGCCTGATCAGAGAAACCTCTAAGTCCCACAGGACATCACAACAGCTGAAGAAGACCTGATCAGCTGTTCTACAAAGTCTGAAGAATACAACTGCTGAAGTACGTCTGAAGTACTGAAGACAAAGACTGAAAATCAACAGCTGAAAGACAAAGTCTGATGTTCAAGTACTGAAGACATCAGCTGATGTTAACAGCTGATGACAACAGCTGAAGAGGGCTTCTTCAGTTGTTGTGATGGTTTTTCTTCTTCAGTAGTTTTCTTTTCCTTTCAGTAGTTTGTTTACTTTTCTTTTCAGTACTTGTAAACAACTGAAGAGGTTGTTCTTCAGTTGTTGTAGTTTCAGTAGTTTTATGTTTTTCAGTAGTTGTAAATAAGATGTTTAACACTTAGGAACATTTGTAAGAAGATGTCAGTTGTTGACATCTTCAGTAGTTGTTAAACATCAGTAGTTATAAAACGGTTACATGTCACTTTCAGGTGACATCAGCTACGTCATTCTTCCTTTATAAGGAAAGATGACTCACCTGTAATCGTGCCTTTTAGGCCGACAATCTTAATGCAATATTCCTTTTGTCGGATATTTCTCTCTCTATAACAAAATTCTCTTATCGTTTTATATCATTGTTCTTGTTTGAATTTGTCTAATTCTGAGCTATTCCGCTGCTATATCTGTTCAATCGATTAAACAAGGGCTGAGATTCTAACAAAATGCTTCTTCAGGATGGTAGTGGCACTGAGGTTTCCCTGATATCCATGGTGGGCAAAGGATAAATCAGTTGTGCCCTTTGGATACCCAACGGGGAAAGTGGCATCATCCAAGTTGAGGGTTTGGCGAATGATTTCCGGAGTGATGACCACTTGATGGTTGTTGACGAATGACTGGAGAGACTCAGTGGTGTTCTCCCCAGTTATAAGGTTGACGTTTGTCCAAAATTGGCGTAAGGATTCGGCATGAATGGTGGGATTTAGAAGGAAGGCCATTTGGTAGGGAGAATGGACCATTAGATCAATGGCGTTATCGAACTTTGTCCAGAAGGGTGATTTTGTGAGGTAGGCAACACAGTTATGTCGTGGTTTGAGCTGCATGGTCGCCATTAATGAGAGAGAAGTTTTGGAGATTTGAACGTTAGGTTTGGAGAAGATGAAGCGCTGAAGGATTAGGTATGGGGTATTTATAGGGTAAGGGTTGGAAAACGACTGAAGGGTTTGGTGTTATTCATCAGTAGTTGTAAACGACTGATGACATGGTATTACCTTTTCAGAAGTTGAAACAACTGAAGTCTTGGTTTTAGGCATCAGCAGTTATAAAACTACTGAAAACCATGGGTTTTACTTCAGATGTTTGAAAACAACTGAAGACTTGGTTTTAGTCATCAGTAGTTGTGAAACTACTGAAAACCTCGGTTTTGTCTTCAGGTGTTGTAAACAACTGATAACTTGGTATTAGTCATCAGTAGTTGTGAAACTACTGAAGACATAGTTTTGTCATCAGTTGTTGCAAACAGCTGATGACTTGGTGTTAGTCATCAGTAGTTGTGAAACTACTGAAGACATGGTTTTGTCATTAGTTGTTTAGGATGAAACAACAGTTGGAGAAACAACTGAAGAGAAAGTTCTAATCAGTAGTTTTCGTCAATTCATAGCCTTTCAGCTATTTCATACTATCCTCAACACTTACTCATCAGCCTTTTAGCTGTTTTCAGTAGTTTCGTAGGACATCAGTACTTATCTGTTTTTACTGACTCAGTAGTTATAACTACATCAGTAGTTGTAACTTTATCAGTTGGTTTAACAAAATCAGTACGATATGTGATATGGCACTAATGATCATCAGTACTTATGTACTGAGATCAGCAGTAGTTATCACTTATTCTAGCTGCAGCATACCAAGCCGTAACACTAGGTTTTGGAAAGTTGAACTATCCAAAGGCTTAGTAAAAATGTCTGGAAGCTCATCAGCACTAGGGACAAACTTAGGATCAATCAGACCTTTTTAAAACAATCCCTAATAAAATGATGTCTGATCTCTATATGTTTGGTCCTAGAGTGCTGGACTGGATTTTTGACGATGCACAGAGCTGAAGCACTATCCATTAATAATGGAGTCTTAGTCTCTGTAATGCCATAATCCAAAAGTTGGTTCTGAAGCCAGAGTACCTGAGAAGTACAACTTGCAGCTGCAATGTACTCTGCTTCAGCAGTGGATGTAGCAACAGATGTTTGTTTCTTACTCTGCCAAGAAATCAAACAGTTGCCTAGGAATTGACATCCACCAGAAGTTGACTTTCTAGTTAACTTGCACCCTGCATAGTCACTATCTGAAAAAGCAACTAATTTGCAAGAGTGTCCAGTGGAATACCATAAACCTAGAGATTGTGTACCTTTCAAATATCTAAAGATCCTCTTGACTGCAATCAAATGAGATTCTTTAGGAGCAGCCTGAAATCTAGCACAGACACAAGTAGCAAACATGATATCTGGTCTAGAAGCTGTTAAGTACATCAAGGACCAATCATACATATGTAAAGTGTTTCATCAACAGCTTTACCTTTCTGATCCGCATCCAGTTGTGTGGTGTTGCACATGGGATTAGAACAGGGCTTACAATTTTGTAAATCAAACTTATTCAAAAGATCTTTTGTATATTTTGACTGATGAATAAAGGTTCCATCAGCCTTTTGTTTGATTTGCAAGCCTAGAAAGAACTGTAATTCTCCCATTGCACTCATTTCAAACCTCTTTTTCATTAAGTTGGTAAAATCATCACACAACTGGGGATCAGAGGATGCAAAAATAATATCATCAACGTAAATTTGAACAAGTAGCTTATGCTGATCCACCTTCTTAATAAACAAAGTTTTATCTATGGAGCCTCTAGTGAAATTATTCTTGAGAAGAAAAGTGGAAAGTGTTCCATACCAGGCTCTAGGAGCTTGTTTCAACCCATAAAGAGCCTTATCAAGTTTATACACCCATTCAGGATGTTTATTGTCCTCAAAGCCTGGTGGTTGACACACATAAACTTCTTCTTTTATTTTACCATATAAAAATGCACTTTTGACATCCATTTGAAAAACTTTAAGATGGTGGAATGCAGCATAGGCTAAGAACAATCTAATTGCCTTTAGTCTGGCTACAGGGGCAAAGGTTTCATCATAATCAATACCTTCTTCTTGTGAAAACCCCTGTACAACCAGTCTAGCCTTGTTCTTAACAATAAGCCCATTTTCATCAGTTTTATTCCTAAACACCATTTAGTGCCTATTGCACACTTACCTGGGGGTAGAGGAACCAGTTCCCACACTTGCTATTTCTTAAACTGAAGTAGCTCAAGTTGCATGGCTTCAACCCATCCATTGTCTCTTAAAGCAACATGATAGTTCTTTGGCTCTAGCTGACTGATGAAGAGAGCATAGAAGCAGAAGTTAGACAATTGACTTCTTGTTGAAACTCCAGCAATGATATCACCAATGATTTGAGACATTGGGTGATTCTTTAGCTCTTGATAAACAGTGATATCTGTGCAAGTGTTTGTAGAACCTTCAGCAGCAGCAGATGTTGATGCAGACTCTTGAAACCAAGAATTTGATGGTAACTCAAAAGATGTAGAGGAATCAGTGATCTCATCAGCATTTGTTGTGGATGGAACTGCAGAAGCTACAGGAACATCAAGTTTAGCAGACTCAGGCAGTTGGTCACTAAACTTGAATAGGTGAGTATTGATATTATATCATCATCATCAATACCACCAGGTGGAAGACATGCTGTAGAAGATGATTTATCCACATGATCTGCAACAGCTGGAGGTTGATAAGGAACATATTGCATATGTCCAAATCAAACAACTCCACAGGGTTTTGTGGAATCTTGTCCATTGGAGATTCATTAAACTTTACATGCAGAGTCTCTTCAACTATCTTTGTTCTGTAGTTGAAGACTCTGTATGCTTTGCAAGTAGATGAATAACCAATAAAATACCCTGCATCCACCTTAGGATCAAATTTTTGGAGTTGATCCTTTGTGTTGAGAATAAAACAGGGACACCCAAATGCTTTGAAAAATGAAATTAGAGGAGCCAAGTGATGTAGAACTTCATATGGAGTCTTCATCAACCTCTGATTACTAAGGCTCTATTCTGCACATAGCAAGCTGTGTTAACAGCTTCAGCCCAAAAGGTCAGTGGCAAACCAGAGTCAGCCAACATAGACCTTGCAGCTTCAATTAGGGTCCTGTTCTTTCTCTCCACTACTCCATTTTGTTCTGGAGTCCTTGGGATGCTAAACTGCCTTTTGATTCCCTTTGAAAGATAAAATTCATCAAGTGTATGGTTTCTAAATTCAGTTCCATTGTCACTCCTTATACACTTGACTGAAAGGGAATACTACTTCTCAACATACAACACAAAGTTGATAATCTTCTGAGCAACCTCATCCTTTGAATGTAGAAAGAAAGTCCATACAAATCTCGAGTAATCATCCACAATTACTAGACAGTATTTCTTCTTTGCTATGCTCATCACTCTCACATGACCAAATAGATCCATATGCAGTAATTGCAAGCAAGCAGTGGACTTTGGCTCTTCAATAGGAGGGAATGAGACTTTGTGCTGTTTTCCTTTTAAACAAGCAGTGCAGGTTCATCACAGTAGAACTCCTTTATTGGTAAACCTCTCACTAAACTATTGTGAATCAGCTGATTTATGTTTTTGAAATTAACATGGCCCAGCCTTCTGTGCCACAGTTTAGATTCCTGAGGAGAGGCTTTGGAAAATAGGCAAGGATGGCCTCTGATATTTATTTTCTTGGAAAGATCTAAGGCATACACTCTTCCTGTCCTGTTGGCCCTCAGGAGAGTGTGATCATCCAACACCTTATCAATCAAATTCAGAACTTTGGATGACAGAATCCTGCAGTTCTGACTGGTGAAAAGAGCAACATGGCCTTTATCACACATTTGACTGACACTCAAGAGATTGTACTTGAGATTTTCCACATGATTAACATCATCAAAATTTATTTCTCCATTAGAGACAAAGCCTTTTCCAATGATGTAACCCTTAGCATCATTGCCAAAAGAAACAAACCCCTTCTTTCCTTGAGAGTAGTCATGAAGAAGAGAGTTGTTCCCTGTCATATGCATAGATCCCCCACTGTCTACATACCAGATGCTACTTTGGCATGTTGAAGAACCCTGTAATCATAAACAATTAGTTAGTTTTTGAGACCCAAACCTTTTTGGTTTTGGGTCTATTCACATCAACAGATGGTAAACTAACAGACTTGCTATGAATAACAGCCTGAGGGGATGGAGATGGTGAAGAAGAAGAATCCTTTGGCATGGATTTTCTTCTCTGTGGTTTCAACACAGGAGCATCTAATTGGTTGACTCTCCCCAATAGATGTTGAACCATCATAACAAGTTGTGTCTGATTTTGTGATAAAGCCTTCAGCTCATCAGACACATTAGTGTGTGAGTTTGATGGGTTCCTGTGTTGTACCATCTCTCTTTGAGCAACCTCAGCTGTTACCTATTTAACCCCTTTCTTTTTGGATTTCTTTTTGATTTTGGGGTCACAGGTTTTGATGTTGCTGGTACAAATTTGATTTCAAACTCAGTTTTCATTTTATCCATTTGCTTTTTAATGTTTTCATTATGTTTGAGTTTGGAGCCCTTTTTATACCAGCAATCATCAGTAAGATGATTGAATAAGCCACATATTTCACATGGATTTTTCTTCATCTTAAGTTTCATCTGCTGAAGAAGATATAAAACTACTGAAGACTTTTTCTTCAGTAGTTTTCTATCAGTACTAGCAGTTTTCTTCCCTTTAGTACCTGCTTTCTTGATATCTTCTTCAGTAGTTTTCCCACCCTTTCTACTTGCAGTTTTCTTTCCTTTAGTACATGTAGTAGTTGGGGCTTGTTCTCCAGGTGTTATAACATTCTTATTAGTACTTTCAGTACTTTGTGAAATATCACCTGGAGTGATCAACTTTGTGATCATGTGAGTGTCAGCATTTGAACCATCAACATCAGCTGATAGGTTTTGAGAGGAATTAATGTTGGCTTCTGCTTCTGATGGTGCTGTATCAGATAGTAGATCACATGATGAAAAGGATTGGTTATTGCTTTCACCATCAGATTCTACCTATGTTCTGGGAGTAAAATCTGTAGGAGGAGTAGTGTGATTATAGCCAATGCCAAACTTCACATTGGAAGCAGATTGCTTACTAAGAAGCATTTCAAAACCCTTGCAAGAATTTACCCATCGATCACACTCTACCTGGGTAGTTGCAAGTGTTTCTTTGAGGTCTCTAGCTTCTCTAGAAGTATCTCTTCCCTAGCCTTATCATCAGTGATTTGGCATTTAAGTTTGTAAATCTCATCATTCTTATCATTAATCACATACTCAAATTCAGCTTTGCTTTTGGAAATTGTTTGTTTAGCTCAATGTTCTTGTTAATTAAAGCTACATTTGCTTCTCTAATAGATGCAAATGCGGCTATACATGTTTCAGAACATAGTTTGGCTTTTGCCTAAGAGGAAACCTGTGATACCTGTGGTGTAGAGGCATTAGAGGATGAAGTATCAGCAGACTCCAAAGCCATAAGAGCTAAATTTCCAAAAGGACTGTCACCACCATGTTGACCAGCACCAGAGAACAGTTGTTCATGACCAGACAAATCATCTGGTAAACTGCTCCAGTCAACAACTCCTGGGGTGAAAAAGCTGTGTTGTTGAGGTTGAGTTTGTTGATGAGATTGGGAAGGTTGAGGTTCAGGTAATGCATGTGGTTGTTGTGCAATTGAAGCTTGAACCGGATTTGGCTGAGACATGTAATAGCAGGGAAAAGGGTATGACATTTGACCCTGGGGGACAAAGTATACAGGAGATACAGGATGCGAATGATGACCAGAACCAGCAGTATGTTGCCCTCTGTTTTGTGGACTAGTGCTTGGAAAAGTCACAAAGGGTGCAAAAGAGTTAGATCCAGTCGATCTACACTCTCTTGCAAAGTGTCCAAGCCTTTGGCATTTGTGACACCTCAACTTACTCTTGTCAAAAACAACTTTGGTTTTGCCAGAGAGTCCAGGAAATTTCCTGCCAGTTCTCTTGTAGAACTTCTGAGATCAGATATTAACTAAGGCCATTTGACTTAGAATATCCATCTCTTCTAAATCATCATCAGCAATTCCCTTCAGATCATCCATAATGAACCATAGATTGTCACTATTACTGCCAGAATGACTATCAATACTAACAATACATGATAAGAACTGTTTGAAGAGAAATCATATGCTCATCACAATTGCTTTCAGATGCAGCATATTCTGACTCATTACCAACTAAGGCAGTGTTCCCTGGTACAAAGTCATCAGTGAGCTTTCCTGATGATGACAGTTTCCTTTTCTGCTCTATCTCTCTTTCGAATGTAAGCAGTTTCCCATGAAGTTGGGTGAGAGATAGGCTATCCAGATTTACACTGGAGCGTAGAACAATAGTATATGTGTCCCATCTCTCACGCAGTGATCTGAGGAATCTGTTATTCATCTGGCTGTTGGTGTATTCCTGTTTCACCATTTTCAGCTCAGAGATCAAACAGGAAAAACATTCAAACTGTTGAGTCAGTGTCTCACCCTTTCTATGAGAGAATGTCTCATATTGTTGGGCGAGGATTTCTCTATTGTTTGCTAAGACCTCATCAGTTCCACCGAATTGTTCCTTCAGTGCATTCCAGAGGTCATGAGCAGTTTCATGATGCATAAGCCCTGAATAGATTCATTCGGCAGTGCCATGGCTAGAATTCCATGGGCTTTAGCATCAATCTCAAACAGTTTCCGATCTTCATCTGAGTATTGTTCCTTCTTCTTCGGAACCATTTGATTGGTTTCCGGATTGTTCACCATAGGCTTATGTGGTCCATGTACTACAGATGTCCAACAACCTGAACTGTAACAGACAGGTGATGAAGCATCCTTCGTTGCCGTATGTTATACTCAGTCCTAACCAGCATCGGAGGCTTGGTTGAGGAAACGGTATTGTGAGGGTCATTAGAAGGAGTAGTCATCTCAGATTCAACCAAATTCAATTAATCTATAGCAGATTTAGAACAAAACACAACAAACCAAATTGAACCAAGAGAGATCTCAAAATGAATAAACAAAAGCGGCAGAAAATCAATAATCTATAACCATTTCTTGCAAATGAGCTAATTCAATCAACATAGATATCAAATAGCAGTTTCAATGATCAACTGTTAGATCGATCAATGATTAACCAGCTCTGATACCACTTGTTAGGATCAATGATCTACGTTTGATTGATTAGAGAGTATAGCAGCAGAAATCAAACATTGAATTAGCCAATTCACAAGAACACAAAAGATATTCAGGGTAAGAACAAATGGTTATAGACAGAGAGAATTCTGCAAAATATATTTCATTCAATATTCGCTTTCGTGGTAACATAATGTCACACATACAATTAGGTCAACACCTCTTATATAGGAGATGTGACGTTTACTGATGTCACTTGATAGTGACATCTAACAGAATTTATTCAAACTACTGATAGTCAACACAACTACTGAAGATGTCAAACAGCTGACATCTTCTTAAAAATGCTAAGTGTTAACTATCACTACAACTACTGAAAAGAAACTACTGAAACTACAACGACTGAAGAACATGCTCTTCAGTCGTTTTACAAATACTGAAACAAAAATAAAACTACTGAAAGGAAACCATCACAACAACTGAAGAGTGCTTCTTCGGCTATTGTAACAAACTCTGAAGGCTTCAGTACTTGTACTTGAACTTCAGCTGTTGTCATAAGCTGATGTCTTCAGTCTTTGTACTTCAGCTGTTGATCTTCAGTACTTTGTTCTTCAGCTGTTGATCTTCAGACTTTGGTCTTCAGCTGTTGATCTTCAGTACTTTGTCTTCAGTTGTTGATCTTCAGACTTTGGTCTTCAGCTGTTGATCTTCAGTACTTTGTTCTTCAGTTGTTGATCTTCAGACTTTGGTCTTCAGCTGGTGAAGTCTTCAATACTTTAGTCTCAACTGTTGAAGTCTTCAGACTTGGTTACAACAGCTGATCAAGTCTTCAGCAGTTGTTGTGATGTCTGTAGGGCTTAGAGGTTTTTCTAATCAGGCTCATTGGTTCTTTTGGTCCAACAGAGGATGATGAGCTTCTTGAAGCTGTATGGATTCTCCGGAAGGAGACTTGGACCCATGTCTCTATCCACTATGGATGAGCATATCAGGGTAATCAAGCAGAAGATTAAGAGTGGAGAGCTCACTGACTTACACTCCACTCCAAGTCAGGCCCCACCTGAAGTGGAGGTTAAGGTTGAACAACCAGACACAACACAACCCAGACCTCCTGTTAATGTTCAGCAAGCTTCATCTTCTGATCCACAGCAGGGTCAACCTCCCTCACCATCTGAACCTGAGAGAGAGGAAGTCCTAACTGAGAAAAACAGTGAAGATCAATCTGGTGTTGCAGGCCAGTCTTCTCAGTTAAAATTTGGAAAGAGAAAGAAGAGGATGGCTTCTAGACCAAAGTCTAAGAAGAAGAAGCCTGCATCCCCTTCTAAACCTCAGGATGAATCAGAACAGCCAGAGGATGCTACACCAACTCCAATTCAAACAGCTCCTCTAGCATCAGGAAGACCCATCTTGTCTTGGATATACACCACAAATCCAAAATGATGGCATGTTATTAGAGATCAAGGCATTGAAGACATTTTTACATGGCAAGATATGTTTCAGTTGCCTCTACATGACCTCTTTGACATGAGAAGACACTTTGACAGCCTAAAGGATCCTGATCATCTTATGAAGAAAGAAATGGTGATTATCCTAATAAGGACTGTTAATATCTGAAGCTTTCAAAGTGTTTTGGTAGCATCATCCTAGGGGGAGTTTGTAGAGATTAATAAAGAGGCTGATGCAACCTAAACATCTTTAGTCTTTCCTGCATGCTGCACAAGTGCATTAAAGAAGAAGCTTAGGAAGTTTCACACATGAAACAGAAAATACACTAAGTGTGAAATGTTCCGAAGCCAAGACCAATATCTTCCAAAGCCAAACATGAAGTCTTCCGAAGCTACGGAGACAAAGTCTTCCGAAGCTTCAAGTTCATGAAGACAGATTTCTTCCGAAGACTTTTAGTAACATGCTTTATCTGATGTACTTTTCCATAAAGTTGGACACCTTTCTGCTGTGCCTCTGCTGTACCTCATCTCAACCACCTGAACTACCCATCTTCCAACCCAAAACACTCTCCAAAACCACTACACCACAACCTACCCAACAACCTTCCAAACCATCCCCTCAGCCTTCCAAACATCTCTCTCTAAAGGAATTCAAGGCAATCAAGAAAAAGCTCACAAATTTCACAACCCTAAGCGATATCACTTGTGAGGAAGACTCTGTTAAACTGACCTATGTTGATGGATCTTCATGTTCCCTCACAAGAAATCAATTTTTTGATATGCCTAGAGGAACACTGGACCATGCTGCTAGACTTCTTGGTCTCAACTCTATCTCCTTAAACGATGAAGAGAAGAAGCTGAGAAGAAAGCTGGTGACTCTACTGGATACAAAGAAAGGGGATAAGATTCCTAGTCAGCCTCCTGTGCCTAGAAAGAATATCATCTAGTGGAGGTTCGATGAAACCTCTCACAACTTTGTTGTGTAAAGAGAGAATGGAGAAAGCAACAAGCTGAATGCCTCCTCTCAGCTACACTCTAGCAGATTTGACATTTTGAGTTAGTTGAAAACCCATTCTCCAATCCCTCCAACTCTAAAACTACTGCTCACATCAGAAGTCATATTAGCAGCCTTCATCTTGCTGAGTTAACTACAAAAGCAAAGATTGAAGAGGAGTTGAAACTGAGAGAGACAAAAGAAAAGGAAAGGTCACACTAAAAGCACAGCCTTTCTACAGATGGTGGAAGGCCCTAAATTAGAACCAATTATTAGATGGGAGTATGACTATAGCTCCTATCAACTAACTCTTTTCAGAGGGACCCAACTAAGGGTGCATATCATTTAGGGTGACAGACTAGATTTCCTGTCAACTAATGATTTGCACAAGTTTCTCAGCACCATTTTGGGAAGAATAAAGAAATAGATAAATATATGCTTTCCCTGGTGCTGAAAGATTTGAGGAGTAGGAACAAGTGAGATTTTGGTAGCATCAGCCTAGGGGGAGTTTGTTGGATCAAGAAGAAGGCTGGTGCAACCAAAACAAAATCACTTATAATATTTTGGTGCATCTAATAAAAGACTTTTTAAGCCAAGTATGGAACTTCCAAAGGGAATAGAGTTCTTCCGAAGACAAAGTGAAAGTTTAACTTCCGAAGACAAACTCTATTTGCGAAGACAAAGTGTTCACTTCCAAAGATCAAGTCTTAGAAGAAAAGATCAGAAGTAAACTTTCGAAGTATGAAGAATAGAACAAGTCCATCAAGCCTCGAAGAAGTAGCCTCTTTCGAAGTAAAAGTGGCTTCGGAAGAACTTGTTCTTCTGAATCCATTTAACCATCGGAAGATACTACTATGAACCAGTGGACATAAATACGGTCTCTGACACTCCGCTGCTGACCTCTAATACTGCATGGTGTTTTCCCAAAAGGCCATATAGCTAACCATACTTTATTCCAATGTTCACCTTTTTATGTTAGTACAAGTTGCAAACTTTAGTTGGTGACAAAAGGTAAGTCATGGACATGTCATGACAACCATATCTTAGATAAGACTTTATCTAAGATACCTTAAACTATAGCTTTGTAGTATTTGCTTTAGTTAGACGATTCCAGCTGGTATCAAAGTATATACGGCTGTAGGTAGTATTATATATAGTTTATTATTGTAACTCATGGGACATACTTGTAAGAGTCTTGTAGCACTTGAGTTGAGAAGCAATATATGCAAGTACCTTGAAAATTATTTCTGTGTGTTCTTTGATACTTATATTTATTATCACCTCTTAGAAGAGACTCTACTTCATCTAATATGAGTGTAGTATAAGTGAGTTTGAGAGAAAAACCAAGTGTTAAGTGACAAAACTGATCCTGCAATTCGTATTCACGAACTAGTTAGTGGCATTGGGGTTCGAATATATGCAAATGTAACACGTTTGGACCTTGTTGGCGGCTCATCGGAGCTTCGTCGGTCGGCTAATGGAAAGTTAGGGAGAGAGAAGGGGAGGGGGTTTGGGTTTTAACATTTTCCACTTATGGTCCTTGTAATTTAAGAAATTTACATTTTTATAAGAAACTTTTAAATTAATTTTCAATATTTATAAATTATACCCTGGACTTTAAAACCCAACTTTCTATATAATTTAAATTATAGTTTTATTTAAACTTTATAGACTTTATGTATTTTAATTATTCATTTTAGAATCTCATAATTAATATCCAAACTTATAAATGTAATTATTATTTTCATTATTATTATTGTTGTTTTTATTATTATTATTATTATTATTTATAAATTGAACTATTAGCTTTAAATTAAAGAATAATATAACATAAAAGGAAACAAACATAAATAAGCCCTCATAGTTTTATTAATGACAAAAACACCTTACAAGAGAATAATGAATATAACATTTAATTAACGAAAAACCCGAAAGGTTACACGCTCACTCGGAAGCACTAAAGGAACAAAATTTAAAGGGAAGAATCTCTTCGCGGCATGAATAATAACTTGAGGTCAATTATGATGGAGTTCGCTACATCATGAACCGAATTTGGGTACCATTTTGGAAACTTGAGGGATCTTGTGATGAACGAGACACATAGATCCAGATACTCCATCCACCTGGGCTCTGATAAGATGTATCAAGATATAAAGGAGTTATACTAGTGGCCCAACATGAAAGCTGACATAGCCACCTATGTTAGCAAGTGACTCATATGTTCGAAGGTTTAGGCAGAATATCAAAAGCCATCAGGACAACTGTACCAACGAGAGATTCCATAATAGAAATTGGAACAGATTTCCATAGACTTCATTACAAAACTATCCAAGACACCATTAGTTGTGATACAATTTGAGTAATTGTTGACCGATTAACAAAGTCCGCACATTTCCTACAATTAAAGAAACTAATAAAATGGAAAGGTTGACCAGGATCTATCTCAAGGAGGTTGTCTCAAGACATGGGGTGCCAATCTCCATTATCTCTGATCGAGATAGTCGATTCACCTCTAGATTCTAGAAATCATTACAAAAGGCCTTGGGTACATGATTGGATATGAGTACCTCATACCACCCCCAAACAGATGGTTAGAATGAAAGGACTATCCAAACATTGGAAGACATGCTTAGAGCTTGTGTGATAGACTTCGACCACCGTTAGGATACACATCTACCTGTAGCTGAATTTTCTTACAATAATAGTTAACAGACTAGTATTAAAGCTACACCATTCGAAGCATTATACGGAAGGTAGTGTCGATCGCCATTGTGTTGGACCGAGGTAGGTGATAGTCAACTTACTGGTCCTAAGATCATACACGGCACAACCGAAAAGATTACTCAGATTAGAATAGAGTCAAAGCCACGCGTGACCGCCACAAAAGCTATGCTGATGTGAGACGCAAACCATTAGAATTTCAAGTGGGAGATAAAGTTCTACATAAAGTCTCACCTTGAAAGGGAGTTATTCATTTTGGTAAACGTGATAAGCTAAACCCTAGATACATTGGCCCATTTGAAATCCTAGCAAGGATTGATCCTGTAGCTTATAAACTTAAGCTACCAAATAACTTAGTAGTTTCATGACACTTTAATTGTGTCAAAATTGAAGAAGTGATTGTCAGATGAAACTCAAGTACCCTTACTTGTTTGAAACTCTAGCGACTATGGAACACACTAACTGAATTTCGGGACGAAATTCTTTCTAACATGGGGAGTATGTGACAACCGGAAAATTTCAGGTTAATACTCGGCCGACTTAGTCATAATTTTACATATTTTACATGAGTTTTATCGAGTGCTATCTATTTAAGGTAATTTCATGCATTGTGAAATTATATGCATAACATTTCATGCATAACTTACGTGCATTGGTAATTCGTTGAAATACAAGTTTACACGTAGTACAACCGTCACACGAATGTTGGTTATAATATATACATAGGTTTTTTATTACTCATGTGTTATTTTTCTATTATTATTTAGGTTTTTTTTTTATTTAATCGTCCCCGTACACATTAATATGTGTGTGAATGTATCATTTAGTTTTTTCCGTCACTATTAAAGGAATTTAACATTTGGTTGAAGTATAAAACAAAAAGATTACCTACCAGTCATCCTAACTTTTCATTTTGAGAAACTATTAACTATTTAGTATGTTACCAAACGGATTAAGGAACATTAGTCTTTTAATATGTGCTAGAAGGCTTTCGATTTTTATATTTGCTCTTTCATTAGAACGGATTGAATGAAAAAAAATGTATACGCATGTATGGTTTTGACGTTGAAATTTACATACAAACCTGGTGGTTTAAAAGTGCTAAATTTGTATTGTAAACAAAACAAGCTTACTATATATATATTGAGCATAAACAAAATTACAAGTAGCTAATCAATCAATTTGAATAAATTGAGACCGTTGGGAAGGGGAAGAGGAAGAGGAAGTCATAGAGGTACAAGGCTTCAACATACGTAGCATAAATGCACCACAAATGGCACCAAGTGTTGGAGCCGTTAGATATATCCACAAACCTTCATACTTAAATGACACGATCGCAGGTCCCAATGACCTTGCAGGATTCATTGATCCTCCTGATATCGGTCTAATAGCAAAGAATTCATCTCAGAGTCGATATACATAATTGGAAATCTTGATATAACACATGTAGTAATATATGTATGATTACCCTGTGATTAGAACTCCAAGAGCAATTGCAACTGCTACAATGAATCCTGAAAACTGGGTTACCTATACAAACAAGAAAAATTAACATTATGAAGCAAAAAATTTCTTTTATAAAATGATTGTTATAAAATAATAATTATAAACAAAATCACAATAATATATATAATAACTAAAATAATGAGATTTGTTAAGATAATAACATAGTATTATAAAAACTATGGAGATTAGAAATAATTTACAGATCTTGTACTCTTTCTGTTTAGGATTTGTTAAACTTAACAAAATATTTTTATATATAGTAAAAGATCAAGTTTATTCCTTTAACTCACATTTTAGCTAATTTTCCTCTTTAGGTGTAAATGTCTAATTAGTTATAAATATAATAAATATTAATATAGGGCATACATACATTCATTTATAAGTTATTATAGGCTTCTTGAAGTTACTCTCCAAATTTAATAGCTCTATGTGTTATTTTAAAAACTCACCACCCTCACCCCATCAAAAGTTGGAAACTCTCAAACGTGCGCATTTACCAATGCAATGGCCGTAAGCATCACCATCAAGCTAGCAACAGCACCACCACCACTATATAACAATTGTTAAACCACTATCTTCACACCTTAACAACTATTTTAGGTCATTATCTATCTACTTGACAAAAGAATGGTTTGTGTGAAGAAAGATTATCCACAACTATGTAAACTTTTTTCTCTATAGTGTGGATGTTGTGCAACTTCAGAAAAAAGATTAAGGGGCTGCTTGATTTGCTTTTGACCCAGTCAGACATTTAAACCGGTCAGCGTGTTTGATTATCACTATTTTGCGTCTGATCCGGTCCGACACCACTAACCTATATATGCACAATTTTTCCGATATTCGATTAGTTTTGAAACAACCTCTTACCCGGTCACCACCTTCTGACCGAGTAAAGAATATCAAACAGCCCTTAAGTTTTCACTATATGAAAACATGATGTATCATCATATATGCATATAATCAGATTTCATTTAATATAAAATGGTGGAAACTACAAAAATACCATCTTTTGTGGGGGATATATTAGGAGCAATGTGGCTTTAAGGTTTGCGTCTAAAACTTCGAATCGGTCACGTGTAATCTACATAGCAAAGCAGGTGGCTATTAACATATTAGTTTTTGATATTAATTTATGGGATTGATGGTTAGAGTAAAAACTCATAAAACCCATTATTTATACAAAAGTTTGTAATACAGGGTTTCGATACAAAGTGCTTGCAATGCCTATCGAGGATAATGGGGTTATGTATGCCTAATATGACTAACCGTTTAGCCTGGCAAGAGTGAAAACGAAGGCCAACTTCCGACATTATGATAAAAGGTTGTTTGAACAAGTTAGAATGCGAGCAAGTGAAATTAGGTAAAGAATAACAAAACAGCAAAACTGTTGGATCTAGTGAGCTCAAGCATCAACACAAATCAATACTGATAGCATAGTTGATTTGTTATGGTCACACATTAGTCATCGTATCAAAGGAACGAATTAGTTGTGAGAATTATAGTAGAAATTGACAATATATTATTTGGAAAACAATTGTTGATTAAAGAAAAGTTTATTAGTGAAATATACAGATTGTATATATCCGAAGGTTATTCATGTAAATTAAATATATATAATAACAGTTAATTATTATTAGATACTAATTATAAATAGTTAAAGGATTTATTATTAGATAGTGATTAAACAATTATGGATATATACAGGTATATATATTGATGTGTGTATATATATATATTTGAAATAAAAAATTATGGATATATAATATACACATACACACACACACACACACACACACACACACACATATATATATAATATATATATATATATACATATATATATAATATATATATATATACATATATATATATATATATATATTTGTGTGTGTGTGTGTGTGTGTATGTGTGTGTGTGGTGTGTGTGTGTGTGGTATGTATTTATATGTATGTATAAATTAAAATGTGTAATTAGTTGCTAAGATAATTATTATATGATAATGATTATCTATACTCTTTACATATATATGATTTTGAACCCTCATGGACCATACATACATAATGACCAAAAAGTGATAATATAGTCTTTTTCCCCGATGTCAATTTTTTCAAATCATATCCATCATACCAATATACCAATCTATCTCTGTAAAGCAACTAGATCTATTTATTTTTTTCTATATATCGTAAAATTATTTATAACACATACGATTTTTTTATCTTTTCTCATGCTCAATTGAGGTATGATTACGATAAATATATTTACCAATGTATTAAAGTCTTCATGAAATTATTTACACATGTGTTAACTTATTTGGAATTATCTTTTATACATATGTTTAAGTACCGAGAACATTTCATCTTTATTTACTTTTTCTTCATTAAAACATCTCTTACACATGTGATATATTATTAGTGGACAGCTAACAAGTACATTGCTCATGTATAATAGTTTATTTCCAATACTTTGACGGGTAAAGAATAAAGATGAAGATGAAACTGTGAGAGTTAAAATTTTGCGGAAGGTAAAAAATGCAATGACTTAAGTTAAAAGAAATCATAAAATCAAATTCTCTATGTTAGTGTGCTAAATAAAATATACAATAATATAGGACAAGAGAAAAGAGGAAAAAAATTAGCTTTTTTTAACATGACACGTGTCATCTTGTGATGGCGGTGATGATTTATTATATTTGTCAATTTTTATTGGTTTATTCAGAAGCACCATATATAAAATTGTTTCTTAAAATATTAGTTTTTATATATGAGTGTGTGTGTATCTATATATATATAAATTAAGTTTCAAACAAAATAATTACAATAGTATTTGAATAAGATTAGAACAAAAAAATCCAAGTCTTAAATTATTAGAAAAACAAGGCTTTAATTTTCTCTCTACCCTTCTTTCTCATTCATTGACCAGCGCCACCATGCCGTTACTAGCGGTCGTCGACCACCTCACCGCACCAAGTCACTAGATACCGATCACTGCCCTGCCAGCGGTTGTCGTGGCCACCACCGACCTCCGCTTGTCAGTGTTCGTCATCACAATTTGATCGTGATTCAAATCATTACAACTAGATTGTTTGAAATTTGATTATTTGACGTATTTGATGAAAGTTTGGAACTTTTGGATCATAGTAAACGGGAATCACAAAAGGTTTGTGAATTCATACTCTTAAAATAAGGGCTAGCATCTGGATACGACCATCACTGTGTGTCATATTTGTAGTTATTATCTCGACTAGCCGATCAAGTTAACGAATTCTAAACACCTATGGCATGTTATTTTCTTTTCTTTTGTTTTGTGGATGGATCACTAGAAAGGTTTCCCATCTTGATTTCATTAAGATTTCCACTGTGCAGTTTGGGTCTTGTTTTTAAATCCCGAATGACATAGAAAATCCTAACAATAACCTAAGCTGATTAGCTTCAAGTGCGTTTAGTAACAATAAGTTGGTTTTGGGGCAAGCCATCCGGTGGTAACTAACTGAGTGTTGGTGTTCTTGCTAATAGTTTTTCTGCTAATATAGCTTCCTAATTTTTGATAATTATAATAGTCTAAAGTTTTGTCATAATAATCCAATTTAATTTTTTGAGTTCCAATGAAATATTTTAGTCAAAGATTCATTTAACACGAATAAGGTCAACAATCCTAATAGTTTTTGTTGTTGGATTTGTATATCCGAGTAATGACAATCGAAACAAATTTAATGAACTACATCTTGAGTAATAATAAACAATTGATTGTTTAAAAACTTAAACAAGTTTATAGTGAACAAATAAATTGATATGATAACAGTTTTTGAAAATTATAAAATGAAAACTAATAAACTAATTTGTAAGTAAGAATTATAAAATAAGTGATTTGTTATATAAAAAAGACATGTACAATTAATTGTTAGTTAATTAGATAACATTAGTTAAATATAATTACCGAAACCTAAACCTAGCCAAAGTTGTAATACCCTAACCCCTCGTCTCCTCCTTGTTGTCATCGCCCACTTTGTGGCCGTTCTCCATCGCCGCCTACACCAGCAAACCATCGTCATCCACATTGCTTTCATATTTCATCACTTTATCTCACTTCACTACCGTCTTATGCATTGTATGTTTCTTACATCATGTTGATTACGTTGTTGACTACGTGATTATCAATAGAAATATATCAAAATGTTTTGGTGATCAAGTTTGGGACAAGCTAGATAAATATATGGAGAATTATGTTTATCATTAGTGGATCTTGACACCCTACCTAGCGACCAATTGTTACCACGTGGTTTTTCATTTTTGTTGCGGTCTACGGTCTTGCAAAAATGATCTTTCAAACCTTGTATGGGTGTTAGCAAATATTTGGTATTGGACTCTGGTGGACTTTTTTCAAGCTTTGGCCTAGACGAACTTGTGTTTTTATTCCTTTGTGATATTTGAAGTTGTTTTAAATCTTATCCATGGATTGTAATTGTAGTATCAGAGCCACTTTTGCAAACAATTATTTAATAATATGTAAACACAAGGAGATGTTATTTTGTCATAAAATGTAATAATTTGACAAAATATTTCATTATTTACATTTAATTGGTTACTGAGTATTGTGTTGTGTCAATTTATATTAAATCCGTAGTTGTGTTTTATGTTTATAGTTTTTGGAATTTTCTATGGTTACTTAATTCATTGTAAATAGTGATTGTAACCAAATCAAGACATGACAAGATGAAAATTGAAGATAATGAAAGCAAGACGATCGAGAGATCAAGTTGGAGCTCTTGGAGCTTTAATGACAGCAAAATCAAAAACTAAATGTTGTTTTATTTGCTTATTTACGTTTATGATTGTTTTATGACATTTAGAGTAAATGGGTTTTATAAGTAAATATTAAAACGACTAAACAATTATAAAATAGTTTAATAATCAAACTACACAATAAAATGACAAGAGATTAAAAAAGAGAATTTTGAAAGCTCTTTAAAATAAAGTGATTATTTTTAAAAGATAAAAGGGGGTTTGAAAATACAATTAATTAATAGATATTAATTATTAAGATCCGAAGATTATTAATGAATGAGTTTTCGATTGTTTGCGGCACATTTAGTAATATAGGATATTAATACTAAAAGTCTCGTAGGACAAAAATGTTTCATTATATTCACAAATCAATAAGAGTAAATTTTATAGCTTCAGAAATGATAAATAATCTTACATGTGGATTAATATAGTCCATGTGTTTTTTGATAAACAATAAAATAAATCGCTAGGTTAATCGATATGTCTCTGTCAACATATTGTTAGAACATTTTAACTGATATACCTAAGTCTCTAAATGTATGTGTTGTGATTTTACATTTTGGCATACAAGTATTGGAACAAAGTAACATTGAGATTCATAGGGGTTTTGTGCAATTCTTGTGTTGCTAAGTTAGAACGACCTATCACTCAACTCTATAAGAAATACACTTAATTAGCCAATTCCCAAGAAAAAGTAGGTATAGATGACGTTAAACATATCGATCTAGATAAACAACATATGTAAAGGATCTCATAAAGTTTAGGAAGTGAATTTGATAAAACTTGTAAAAGTTACCTACTCGCATAACTATATCTTATAAATCGGGCTAGGTCATTTAAACCTATAGTAGAAGAGGGATAACAGTTCTAAAGTAACTAAAGTTAAAAGAGGGTCATTATTTGTTTACAAGACTATAAAACATCAAAAATTCTTATTCTTTCCTTTAATATTGTAGATGTTGAGTAAATACCTTTTAATTCTCAAAATTTACATTTTGAACGTGAACTAGATGGAATAAATTTCTTAAATGGGTACTATAACTTACAGGTAGTCCCCAAGACAAATAAGAAATGCATGTTCTAAAGTACCCTCTTCCTAAGTGCCTATCCAATTATGCTACCTATGAAGCTTGGGTCAAATTCAAAGTTGACGCTAAATTCATAAATGACTTTATGTTGGCATCCATTGGCCAAGAATTTGAGAACTTCCTTAAGGTTTGGTATACTTGCGACATAATTGCATATGTACAGGAAAAGTTACATCTAGAGTATCATAAGAATCCTTATGAATAAATAAGGTTCACATTGACACAATCAAAATAAAGATTCCTAAGCACAATTTGATGAGTTTCAACAAACTGGCATACACATATCATTCACAGTTTGTTGATGATTTTAGATAATAAAAAGAAATTGCATGTTGCAACTAGAAATAAGACGATTAGAGAATATATTTTCTACAATGGAATAGTAACTACCCAAGATGCTAGTAGAATGGAATGCTATGTTGATTGCCTTGAGAAGACGGTGTTTACATAAGTGATCAAATCATTGGGAATGTTTTTTGTTGACCTACACCTTTTAGACTCAATTAGAAAGGGAAGGACAAGCAAAGGATGGAAAGACAAGATATAAAGGCATAGCTATTGGTGAGAGCAAGAAATGAACATCTAACCTAGGTGTCAAAGTAAAAGAAATTACTGAGAAAGTCCTACAAAGGAATGTTTTATAGCATTCACAACACGTATCCCGGTAATATTCTCCATTCATTTATTTTATAAAAGTAAGACTTTTAATAAATGCAAATTCTTTTTACAAATTCTAATGAAATGAAGGAAAAGAAAAGGAAGAAAGCAATAACCAAAGAAACTTGAAGATCATTTTGTAGTGAAAGTTTTAAAGATTCAAGTTTCTATGTATCATATCATGTAATGATGTTTTATTTGTTTAGAATGAGGATTTTATGTTTTTATATTTACTTGAATATTACAGATTGAATAATTCTATTCAGAATAAAATTATTAAACTTATTATGATAGTACGTCATATGATATATACTTTTCAAATTAATTTGATAATTCATAATATCTATAAGATGCAATGATAGATCCAAGAGAAGAATACAAAAGGATGATAATATGCATCTGGCATGTTAATCCTTTGGTTTATGTAATAGAAGTAAAAGCTAATGGATGCACAAATTATGGATGCATAGTCATAATAACAAAAGCTTAAAGGTTGTTTGTATGTCCAACTTGTATTGTAGTGTCTTAGTCTTATGTTTATTGAAGTCTTGTTTAGCTAATCTATTAAGTCTAGACGAACTTAGTTGTTAACGAAACTAGTTAGGGTAGTTTCTCCCGAGCTTGTTTGGGCAAAACTAAAACATTTTGATCTTCTATATATTATACACCTATTAACAAGCGAATACAAGGTACTCATACATATGCAAACTAAGAAAGTATTAGATACCCCTTTTCTTTTTTCCTTTCCGAAAGATTTATACAGATGCATGGTAAACATGTATGAAGATACGAGGAATGGTTCCAACAGGATATCTACTTGCAAATAAAGTTAGTTATGTGTTAGACTATAGAAGTAAGATTCTAAGTAGAATCCAAAATTAGTTCAGAAACATATATAAATCTAATCTAATGATTTCTTAAACAAATCTTTGCATAAACATAAAGTTTTCCTTATTAGTGAGCTACTTAGATATCGTTAAACTGAGAAAATTTTAAAAGTGTTCATAAGAAGATTATAAAGATTTAGTGATTGTTAATATTCACATATTGTCTTATGAGATGCAAATAAACTTTGTGAAATTTGGAAATGTGATACGAGTAAGGAAGGGTGTTGAGCATCTTTATGCACTAATGTGACTTATGATAAGTTGAGAAAGGTTCTATAAAGATAGATCAAAGCATAATAGGTTATGATGCTTCATTAATCATAATAAAATTGTTAGTGGCACTTGGCACTTGACTAGATTATTAAGTAATCTAGTATATACTTTGAATAAGATCTAAAACAGGATAAAACCATAATGCAAGATGAGATGTGGCCATTAGAATTACTACATGCATGAAATTTGAAAAAGAGTTTAGATTGCTCCTAAAAGGAAAATGTTACAAGAAAGTTCCATAAATAGTTTCCGTGAGTAAGAGAATCTTGAAACTATGAGCCAGAAGTGAATAATGTAATCATGGATCTAAGTTTGGCATTCCCATTTAACCAAGTTAAAATTTGAAAAGTTAAGAGACATGTTTTAATCTTAAAACGTAATTATGGATCTAACTTTGGCATTCCCATTCAACCAAGTTAAAATCTTAAAAGTTAAGCAACATGTTTTAATCTTGGATAAAATGGAATGAAATATATGAGGAAATGAAATTGGTTAATGGAATAATGAAGAAAGAGAATATATGAAAAAATATAATGGATTAAGGAATGAAATAAAAAAGAACAAAATGGAAGAAGGAATGAAATGAACCATTACATATCAATGTCTTGTTTAGTTATCTGTGGGAATGAAATGAATTAATGCTTTTTGTTATTTGTTAGATAGTAAAAGGAGGAAAAGAATATAAAAGAGATTATGGTGGTGATGGCTGGTGGTGACTGATGGTGGTTCCTAATAGTGGCGTCTATCGGTGGCAATGGTGGCCGTTGATTATCGGTTGTGGGTTTCTCAATGGTGGTTGGCGGTGGAGATTAATGGTGGAGATTAATGGTGGTGGTGGCTAGTTGTTACCGGTGATGGTGGGTGATGTTGGTCAGTGGTTCCCAGCAATGGTAGTGGTAGTGGCATGTGGTTCTTGGTATTGGTGGGTGGAGGCTGGTGGTGGCAGCAGTTGGTGGTGGTGATGGTTACTTTTAGTGGTTGTTAGTGGTAGTGGTGACTGATGTGGTGACATGGTGGTCGGTGGAGGTGGTGAGTGGTGATGGTGGTCGATGGTGGTGGTGATGGTTGTGGTGAGTGGTGGTGGGTGGTGGTGGTGACCAAGGATAGAAGAAGGAAAGAAATGAAAAAAAAGTGGTTGATAAAATTAATTTGATGTGTTTAAAGGGATGAGATTACCTTTGCAATCGTTCATTCCACTCGATTCACCAACCAACATTAATTTTTCATTAACCCTCAATGGCTCATTTCATTTCATCCCTTATTCTCACATACCAAGCCCTATCTTAGTATATGATATTTCTTGAATGTAATAGTAACATTTAAATGACTTGGATATCAACAGTTGATGTTAAGTATAAAATTGTTAGTCATGTTTGAATTTAAGTACGTTTAAGATCTATGAATAAAATTTGAAAATCCGTAGCTAATTAGATATATGGGAATAAATTGAAATTAAGACTATTATGAATTTAATGATTGGTTCATTGATGAAAGTCCAAAGAGTTGGAGAACAAGTTCGCATATATTCATTAGGAAATGAATATTAAACGAAATTTAGAAATAACTCACTTCAACCACTTCATGAATCACTACCATCAGTGGATTTGAATAATGATAGTGTCGTTATGTCCTCCGAGCTAAGATATATATAAGAATTTGATTCTACAGAATATTGCCTTTGGCCATTGTTTAACAATGTTTTTGAATTTGGTAGAAATAAGGATAATTGTTGGGATATACTGGAAGTATATTGGGAGTTGTATGTACTTGAGACAAAATTATATTCCTTTACATTATGTAAGTAATTACATATATGGTGAGTTCGTAGATTCAAATCGGTGTATAGGAAAATCTCACATCGACTATAGACATGAGAGATGTTAAATTTATAAGCAGTATCCTCCTTTAATATCACCAACCTGTTTTGGGCGTTTTACCTATAAATAAGAGAACTCGACAGTTAAGTGTGCTTAAGTAGTAGGAGTCCACGGATGGGTAAGCTCCCTTGAAAGTTTTCATCCGAGAAAATAAAATCAAATCTGTGAGCTCCTCGTGGACAAAACAGGCAATATTAGTGGTGTGATGGGCCAAATGTTATAAATGGTATCAGAGCTAATCCAGTGTTATTCGAGATGGTAGGTCAAACCTTATCGATGATGGCGAGAGGGGTGTCAAGGGGGACACTTTAGGCAAAACCCACATCCATGAATAGGATGGTAGGCCAAACATCATCGAAGATGATGAGTCCAAAAGGAGGGTGATGGTAACACCCTAGGTCAACCCACATCAGCGTTAGATAGGAGAGATCCTGGTTTAATAAGCAATATTCTACCTCTAATATCACCAGCGCACGCTTTTAATCTTGATTAAGAAAAATTATTTAACCATCATACGAAAATGTATGTCGACCTATGTTTCATGTTCAACATATTTCTATTAGAAATAAAAAAAACTAACAAACTTTTATTGCTATTATATATACATATAATTAGGGGTATTTGAGCTACTTAGGAATCATAGAAGCTTTTACAAAACATGTATCTTAGTGAGAGCAGTGAGATGTAGCTAGACGTCTGTTACTGTCTGGGTTGTTGACAATGATCGAGATGTATGTAAAGTAACAAATAGTCCACAACACTGCTACGAAGAGAAATCTAAAGAGTTACAGAAGTAACAATTAACAATAGATTATTTTAAAAAGTTAAACTAGTCCATCTAGTGAGTTGGTGAGATAATAAGTTATCAAATAATTATAGCAATTCATTTTTATAATTTCAATTATAAATGGGAACCAATTAACTAATTTTATAATAAAGCACTACCAAATAAGGAATTAGTTATATATAAGACATATTTAATTAATGTTTAAGTTATTGGTTATTTGTGATTATTAGATAGTTATAAAGCCATAATATGTAATCAATCTAACCCGAAGTTGGGGACAAAATCAATTGTTAACTATGAATAAGGCTTAAGGAGTTTAAGCAAGAGATACATAAAAACTTAATTTTAACGAAAACTACAAAATCCTAAACCCCCTTCTCTTTATGTGTATGTTTGGGTTGTTTATTTTCAACTTACTTTTAACTTATTAACTTTAAAAAAATTAATAAATCAAAAAAGTGTTTGTCAAACTTAAAATTACTTTTCAAACTAACTTTTTCATACAGGGTAAAAAATAGGTTTTGAAAAGTAAGAAGCGGTTTATTTAACTTTTGAAAACTAGATTTAGTTTAATTTCCTATTATACCCTTCTACTATCTCCTATTAAGTCCTATCATTTTTAAAAATATGCACTTTTTGGTCATTTTATAAAATTTTTGTTTATAAGTTAATACAGACAACTTTTTGAAAAGTCATAAAGTAATAATTTATTTTTGTCAAGTCTCCTTTTCAACTAAGATAAGCACTCTCAAACATGACCTATATTGTTGACATCGCACACCAACTAGCCACCATTGTTGCCTTACGCCGTTGTCACCGTCACCCTTCACTTCCACCGTTCTACACCATCATCGCCTACACCACCACACTATTGCCCTTGTGCGTCATCTTTGGCACGTGTACATGACTATCACCATATAGAGATCCTGGTGTGTTTGGTGATCAAGTATTTGAGACAAGCCGGATAGAGATTTGGGTTTTGCATTGGCAATTTGGGTTGTGATTTTTT